>CM076577.1:808261341-808906537 GCA_034641835.2 Pinus albicaulis
CAAAATGAAATAGTTCACTCACCAGTGCTAGAATTTGTGATAAACTCATTTGAAAATAATACATGAACTGGCCAACTAGCGTATATACGCGGATCCCCTTTATGAAACTAGCGTATACACAAGGATTTAGATATGTCATTAAATCTTCACTTAAACCATTCCATCATTTATTCATCAGATATTCAATAAGCAGTAAACAGGTGCAGTAAGAACAGAATAAACCATCACACAAAGCATCACACATGAACACCAGGATTTTTAGGTGGAAACCCAAATCGGGAAAAAACCACCGCTGCAGTTGCTCAGCCTTCAATATTTTATTATAGAGAAAACATCTTACAACATATGTGCTGGCGCAGACTTGACCAGCACGCAGGCACCCACCTGCGCTCGTTTACCGGCCTCTCCTGGAAGGGAGCTCCAACCCCCTGACTCGTTTACCAGCCTCTCCTGGAAGGGAGCTACGACCCCCCGATCTCGTTTACCAGCCTCACCTGGAAGGGAGCTACGACCCCCGATCTCGTTTACCAGCCTCACCTGGAAGGGAGCTACGACCCCCTGACTGAAGGCTACAACCCTCAGCACCACCTTGGACCACGTTTCATCAATTTTCACACTGGATCCAACAACTTCAATAGAACACCACTTGCAGGCAACATTTCATCATATTTTCATACTGGACCCTTTCCATACTTTTAAGCACAACCATACATCATCAACAGATACATATCAACACAGATCAGATAGCATAAACACAGCAGAACAGCTCAGATATTTCATACCCCTTGGCCGGCGAGCTAGTTTGAATACACGCTTTCACTTCATTGATGTCGCGTATATACGCGCTCGATCCACCTGAGCCAGCGTATGCCTCGGTGTATATTTTCATTGCACATACGTGCTTTTACTTCGGAAAATTGCGTATATACGCGCTTCCTCCGCGGCGAAGTAGCGTATAGATCTTAATCATTACGGAGCGACATACTTCATCGAGATCAGACATTCACCTCGGATTCAACCCTTTACTTCGGACAGATGTTCGCCTAGATGCTCGCCTCATCACGGATCTAAGCCTTCCATAATCGGATCTAACAAATACTAAATACAGAGCAATTGAGATCAAGATATCAAACCTTTACCCTTTCCATACAGATATACTTCACAAAGAAGTATTCATTCAAGCTCAGACATCTTGCTCCCACACTCATGATTTGCACAATGAATTTCTTCTCCTTATATAGGTTTACCCTTTTTCAATACCATGAGCCCCTTTTTCAATACCATGGGCCAAAGCAATACCATGAGCCCAAAACTACCTGGACGGGGTTAATTAGGCGGATCATTACCCAATACAATGGGTCAATACCATGGTGGTTACCCTTGGTTTTGCACTTTTTGAGCACTTTAGCCCATACGCGACTTGGCACGTTCTTTTCCGCGTGCATACGCGACTTCCCCTAGTCCCATCCGCGTATACCTAGAGATATACTCTTTTCATCATACTTTGAGTACATTCTGAATTCTTTTCTTCATTTCCTTTTGTACATACTGTAGATACATCATATTTTCTTCATCAGGAACATATTCTTTCAAGCACAACTTCATCAAGTAAGTTGTCATCATCTTCATCAAGTGGGTTGCCTTTCAAGGACAACACTTTGTCAACAAACATCTTATCACATCAGATTTACATCATTTACTAAGTCCATCAAGTCAAGCATAACTTCATCAGGTGGATTGCCATCAAGGACAACACATGTCAACAGTCACATGTCTTCATCTTCATTCAGTGGGTTGCCATCAAGGACAACACTCTGCATCATATTTCCAACAAAAATACTATCGATCCAATATGAGTTTCTTTTTTTAGTTTTCATTAATAATATAATTAAAATTATTAGATAACATGTGTGAAACAGTCTATTAATTCACATTTGTTTAATGTTCTACAGGGACGAACAACTAAGAAAATGAATGTTTTTCTAAGAAAAGAAAAAAAATAGAACATGAAAATGAAAATGAATTGCTCCTTAGATCATCTGGAGTGGTGTTGGAGGTTAACGAAAGGGGGAAAAAATTTTACAAAAGTTTGAGGCATCTAGTGGAACGAATATATAGACGTTCTTTCCACTTACAATACAAAAACCAATCTAATGATTCCAAGAACCAAATTTTATCTAAACTACAGGAAGAGTTTCTAGAGAATTGGTCAATGAGACATGTCAGACTTTTAATAGCAAAACGTACAACAACAAAAAAGAAGGAATGAAAAAGTAATATTCCTTTAGATGTTTTTCTAGAATTATTTATAAATATCACTTTTGTTATACTTACTTTTCATATATCAATATAAAAATTAAATAGTTTACTGTCATGTTACATTTTCAGGAAGATTATGAAAATCTCAAAAGATGAATGAGCTGATATCAGAAATATGCCAATAGGAATATCCAAAAAGGTGTACAAGGAGATGGTCAAAGAAATGGACAAAATTGCATCGCGGGAGGAGCCATCTCAACAACAACGTGCTTCAAATATAATAGGTAATCATTGAATTTTTCGATCATTAGGTACAATAAATAAAAAATTTAGTATTAAATATTAATTTTCAAGTATTTTCTTGTAGAAAAGAAAAGAAAATGGAACCCATTCAGCACACAAAACAGGACGACAAGAAAGAAAAGGATTAATTCTAAGTTTGTGAGTAATTGTTACTTCCTTATAACAACTTAACTAGATTTCAATTTTGTATTTTTTAAGTTGTTTTACAAAAATCATCATTGAATGTCTTCAAACAGGTGCTAACATACAAAGAAGAACCATCAGAGGAATTGATTGAAATTGGGTTAAATATGGGTTGTGCGTATATGTTGGCATATCATAACTTAATTGTGGAATTTGTAAGCATCTATCGATCTTGTTTTACTTAGCTCCATCTATAATTAATAGAAAAAATAAATCTTTTATATTAAATATATGATTTCTTATGGGGTATAAAACTTGCAAGAAACAAAGTATGGCACTGCGCCAAGAGATCAAATCTTGAAAGATGGCATGTTACATGGTTTTGAAAGAATGTGTATAGTTTATGAGTCAATTGTTGCATTGGTACGTCATTTATTTTCGATTTACATTGATGTATATTATTTAATATTGAAATTTTCATTATTCTCACCAATGTATATACACTCATTACAGTTTATTTTTATGTTTGTAGATGGAAGGTGAAGAAGAAGAAAACAATCAACACCATGAACAAAACATTCCTGAAAATAACCCAAGTCATGGAAGTAGCTCTAGCAGTGACAACAGTTCAAGCGAAGAATGATGATCACTATGTTTGGATATCAAAGCAAGGTGTTGTATTTTTTGAAAAATGTCTATGAAATCAGACATTTTCTTTAATGTAATGGACATAGTGTCCCAATTGAAAGATAAAGGGATACCAATAACTGTCCCATTTTGTATGACAAAGAATGTCTTATTCATATATATATATATATATATATATATATATATATATATAATGTTTTAATTTATTCTATTGCATTCTCTATTGTCGCTATTGTGTTCTCCATTGTCGTTCTCAAATGCAGTAATAAAAATTTAATTCATATGAATATTGTTATAACATATATATGTGTCGACTTTTGATGAATAATGAATTTTAAAAAACCACAATAATTATGATATGATATAACAAATTAATCTAAACATCACATTCAAATCCATTAATAAAAATTTAATTAATATGAATATTGTTATAATATGTGTCGACTTTTGATGAATAATGAATTTTAAAAAATCACAATAATTGCACTGTCACAGGTCGATTTTTCTAAAAAATACAAAATGAAAACTGGTGTGTGTATTCTTATACCGGTGCGCTTGTATTCTTAAGCAGACCGGTGCGTTTTTACGACCTATGGGCACCACAAAAATACCAAAACTGGTTAAAAATATCGAGGCGTTTGTGCGGTACAACGCTTTGGTGTGTTTATGGCTATATATGCACTGGTGTCATTTTACGACCTATTAGCACCGCATGAATTCTGATACCAATTATAAATCTTGGTGCATTTGTGTGATACTATGCATCGGGGAGTTTTTGTGTCTATACGCACTGGTGCATTTGGAAGACCTATAGGCACCGCATGAATACCGATACCAATTATAAATCTCGGTGCATTTGTGAGATACTGCGCGCCGAGGCGTTTATGTGTCTATACACACCAGTGTATTTGTATGACATATTTTCACTACATGAATACCGATACCAATTATAAATCTTGGTGCATACGTGTGAAAGGGCGCAGTGGTGCATTTCTATAAGTCTACGTATTGGCACGTTGATATGACCTATGGGCACCGCTCAAATCCTAATACCAATTAGAACGGCCCCGTGCATTGTATCACCAACAGTATGCCCGGTGTTGTTTTATACCTTAACAGCCCGATGCATTCTCCTTTGACTGCCCCGGGGCTCCAGCTACAAGTACGCACTGGTGTGTTAAATCTTGATTAGCGCACCGATGAAAAAAAAAATCCATAATAACCTCCGGCTGCCCATTTTTTTTAGTTGTGTTGAATTTCCATTAAAAGCTCTGCCAAAACCTCCGTAACCATAAAAAGATGTGTTATCATATGTTTTTTTGACAATTTTGGCCAATTTTATAACACTAAAACCCTCCTTTATAACCTCCGCTAGAGGGTCTTTTCCTTGTAGTGACTGGGTCATACCAAAATTGGATTTCTCCAAATTCGCACATAGCTTTTGTTGTCATAGATTTTGGATAACTTGTTGAATATGGTGGAGGTGCTCTTCCAAAAATTGGTTGAACATCAGGATGACATCCAAATACACCACCACGAATGAGTTGGTGAAGTGTCACAAGATGTCTTCCATCATCCTCATGAAGGTTTCATGGGCATTTTTCAACCCGAAAGGCATGACCAACCATTCAAAAATGCCCTCCTTGGATTTTAAGGTAGTATTCCACACATCCGAAGGTTCTATTGGTACCTAGTGATACCTGAACTTCAAGTCAATCTTGTTGAAATATTTGGCCCCCTTGAGCTAGTCCAAAAGGTCATCAATACATGGGATTAGATACCTAATCCAAACAATAATATTTTCAATGCCCGATAGTCAATGAGGTCTCATCCTTCTTCTGTACGAACAAAATTGGGCTCCCACGGGGTGAGATCGATGAACTTGGATTGATGTGCCATTTCTGCAACAAATCCTGAATCTGAATCTTGATTTCATTGTTCTCAAGATTAGAGCGTTGAGTTATTGGTCCATTGGGCAGCGACGCACCTGGGGTCAGATCAATGGGGTGATTGACCTGATAGTATAGAGGTACCCCTGTGGGTGAGGTGAATATTTCCCTGTACTCCTCCATGACCTTTTCCATCTGTTGTTTTCGTTCGGAGGATCCCTATCTAGAGGTCATGGCCACACTCTTCTTCCTTCCTTCAAGGCGAATCATAAGGAAAACAAATTTCCCGGTATGGGAAATGAGCTTACTTGAATTATTTACAATAATCAAAGAGATGGTGGTAAGCGGTGCTACCTCTAGTATCCTATACAACTTATTTCCAAAAGTAATAATAACAGTGTGAGTCTTAGACTCGTACGCAGAATGTCACTTCCACAAGTACGATTGACCTAATAATACATCACAAACTTCAAGAGGAGAAACATGACACAATACCTCATCTGGGAAGGGCTTGATGTTGTATGGAAGGTGACACTGCTTTCTGACATAGAGATATCATCCTTGCTGAAGCCACATGATGGTGTAGGACTATGAGTGTTGTGGTCGGCAAGCCTAGTGAGACCTAGTATTGCACCAAGAGTGTTGCAACTCCTAGAGGCTACTCAACTTTAACGATCAACCCAAGGTTCGTACAAACTTGGAGGTGACAATGCTATATGAACAACATATGGGCTCTACTCATGCCATCCTCATATTAGTTATACTATGAGGTGTTAGGAACTATTGTTACTCTGAGAGAGAGGGATTCTATAAAAATTCTAACTGCAACTCGATGTTGGAAACAAATCATGAACACTATTCTGTCTACAATAAATGAAGCCATACTATATTTCACTCATTCATTTAACTAACCTCTACTTTTGCAATGAATAAAATAACACTTACTCTAGCTGCAAGAAAGGAAATTACACTACATTACATTCATTCTCTTAATCACTCAACCAAATTACAAGAAGGGAACTAATCTATCTTCACACACATACTTCATAAATCATGAATGAAATTTTACCTACTACATGCCAGAGGTTGTATTAATGATGTTATTTCTATGATGGGCTAACACACTAAAACTACTTTGTTTTGCAGTAAAAGGAAAAGGAGTTTGAGTGGCCTAGGGGTATCCTTGAACCAAGAATTAAGATTTAGAGGTCAAATAAGGCATATACTAAGTTAAAATGAGTTGGAGGATCGATTTTGGAGTGAATAAGGTGGCTCCAAGTGCCACTATAGGAAGCTACTATAGGATCCCTCTTTTTCTACTAGAAGTCCTGTAATGCTACAAGAAATAGGCCGAGAGGGTTTTGAGGTTGGAAATGGTGGAATGGAGGTGGGAAAGAGTGAGCGAAAGGTGGATCTAAGTGCATCAGAAGTTACCAAATCCATTTTTCAAGCTCAGAACCCTTGGATGGAATCACTTGCACCAAGAAGGCTTCTCACAGTGGCCATGAAGATGACTTTCAAAATAGGGTTGTGGGTAGCAAAATTGAAGGGAAAATCAAGGAGTTTTGAAGTCCAAGATGATAGTACTGAAAGGGATCCTTCTCTGAAGTTGTAGCTATTCATACAACAAGTACATACACTCATTCGTTGACCATTAACAAACTGTCATATTAAACAATGGAAAAGGTGAGTTGAATCAAATTCTATTTAACCTAAGCTAAGATTCAACTAAAACATAAATCCAACCTCTAATATACAAAAAATTCATGATAAAGGGAATGAAAACTACTTTGTCCCTTCCAATAAATAATAAACTAACTATTTTTGGTCTGTGGCTAGATACCTTTCTCCTCAATCTCCAATAGAAGAGGTGAGAGAGAGAGACTATCAAAAAAATTTTGATGGTCTTCTGATGCTACTAGAATGAAATGAAATCAAATAAAATATTGAACCATAAAGGAAGCATAAAGATACACAAGAGAGACTTCAACCCATGTATTGGGCCCTAACCCACGAGCTTCATTCCTCTGAAATCAAATCAGTGAGAGGAAAACCAACCTCTCATTCTCATTTAATAATAAGTCTCTTACATCAAAATGATAGTAAAAAATATCTCTAATCTAGAGTCAAGATCTCTTTAGATGCATATAAAAATTGAATCCTAATGATCTCTTTCTCATGTTTATTTATACTAATGGGTAGCTACCAACAACTCCCTAAAACGAAGGAATTTTTCTCCTTGATATTCAAGAGGTGTGGAGCTTGTCTCCCTCTTAACATTCAATTTCTCAGTTTCCTTTGACTTCGAACTATTGGAGGAGGATCTTAGGTGATCTTGGGTGACTTTGTAAGATAAGAAGGTGGAAAACCTTCCTATAATTTCTCCTTGTTGTCTACTCCAAGCCCTAACATGGAATCTGACTCAAAAATATCTTTATTTCCTTTATATCCTACAATTAAACCATGTTAGGCTTTAATTCATGAGAAACCTCTTAAAAATTTCTCACTAAGCAGAATATGGAAAAATGTAATCAAATGTGTGAGAGAGAAAAATATTTAATAAGCTAAAATGTGACATTGTAACCCCTTAAGATATACCTAATGATGAACCTCATCATCACCCCCATACTAAAATAGTTTCTCATCCTATGAGAAAGTCAATCCTCTCCCTTGATTTCTTTGAAAGTTATGGTAGCTTCCCTAACATCCCAAGGTAGCTCAGAAGGAGTACCTTTTGGTGGGTATAACCCTACATTATTTTCCTCTTCATCCCACTCGTTATGTTCCTTTGTTTTTTCTCTCCCTTAGTGTATCCCTGACAACAAAGTTGGGCTTAGATTTAATCATACATTGGATTTTCATTCTCTACATTTCTCTCTTGAAGAAGGGTTCCTTTTCTAAGGCAACTTTCAATCTATCTGGAGTATGGTACTCCCTATTTTTCATGCCAAGCGGTAATTCATGTCATCTTATTTGGCATTCCTCCACACTCTCTTCTCCTAATAATACGTAGGTGTCATAAAAATGTGATATTCCATGTGCGTGGGTTTCAATGTATCTTGTTGCAATGTCAGCGTCATTGGATATCATTTGGTGATTGGTGATGATCCCTCTCAGACTTATGAGTTTTGCCCTGATTTGGAGGGGTTCTATTTCTTCCTTTTTCATCACTCTATTGACCTCTTCTGCCATTGTTTATTCATTTTTTACCCAAGATGCTAGGGCCATTAACTACATATCACCCAATCTAGAATTGGGGTACCAAATATTCATGTCAGCCAAAATGAGGATATGCATGTAAAAAATTTCCATCCTATCCCTCTCTTCCACACTAGACTACTTGCAAAAATCATTGAAATATCTATAATTTTGAAAGGGTAAGGATCCATGTTGTGCTAAGGTCTTAATCTGAAATTTCAACCACTGCTCTTTCAAGTAAACTGCATAAGAGTTAGAAGGTTGTTTTTACTGCATGGCCTCCATGGAAAGATTTTCCATAGTGGCAAGTTGCATGTCCTTCTGTTGCAAATGCCCCTTCAACCTAATTTTCTCTGCTTGTTATACTTGTAACTTCTCTTTCAACACTGATTCTCTGAGTCTGACATCAACTAGGTCCTTCCCCATCTCAATAAGTTTCTCCTTCACTAGCCCCAAATCCTCCAAATTTCTAGTTTTGGAAATTTGCATCCACTTGTGGGTGCACCCCATTTCTACCTATATTTGACAAAAGAGAGGGATTGAGAGCTTCTCACGGATTAGTCTTCCTCTCTCAATGAAAATGTAGTAAGAGATCAAACTTGGTTGTGGGTAGGTTCTTGGATTTTTGTGATGTCTTTTTGGATAGTCCTTGGAGAGGCTGCTTCCTCTTGTGGTTGTTAGATTACAAATTGTGCCTCCTCTTGCACTTATTTTCCTTCAATTTGGGCATTCCACCCCTGTAGCACTTATTGTTCTTCCTATAGAACACTCTATTTTTCTTGTAGCACCTCATTTTCTTCCTATAGAACTTTCCTTTCTTCTCCTTGGAGGCTTGTGGGAACTTCTAATTGTTTTAAGGATGATTCTCTAGTATAGTGCCTCCTTACATAGGCCATGTGTGTCTTAGGTTTGGTCCTTGGGGAATTTATTTCTTCAATATTTCCTTCCTATAGCCCTATCTCTTACTTCTTGCTAGGGGACTCTTCAATGGTAATGGGGACCTTTGTTGGAGTCTGGGGCCTTCCTTGGTTCACCCTAGTGCTCTTTCTTGTCTTAAAATACATAGAGTTTGTCTTGGTATTTTCTTCTTATGCTTCAAAGGAGTGCTCAAAGTGGCTAAGGTGGAATCCACCTCATCCTCAGTGTTTCCTGGTGATAGATTAGTTTTTTGAGGGGATATTTTAGTGGTATTTTGGGGCTCAAATCCTCATCTTCTACTTCCTTCTCTTCTTCTTCCTCAATATATTTATTCTCTGCATCTTTATCCTCTGTCCTTGTTTCCTCTTCTCTTTATTCCTCTATCTCCATCTCTTCTTCCTATGTTTTCTTAGTTTCTTCCTCCTCTGTTCTAGTATCCCTATCTCCAAGTCTAGAGGAAGGGGTATCTTTAGGAGTGATATTTTGGGTCCCTATTAGTGTCTCCATGTCCATGTCTATAAAACTAGACCATAACACAGGAATCCTTATCTTTTTGAGGCCATGTTCTACTATTAGTTTAATCAATCCATGATGAGGCAGATGTTGAAGTTTTCATTCTGTAACCCTTTGGCTCATGTCTATGATGGATTGGAGGAGGAAGTTGGGTATGTTCAATCTCTATTCCAAAGGAAAATCCTCCTTAAATCTAAGCTCATGCGACAATATGAAATTGTAGAAATAGAATACACTCAATATACCTTCACAAGAAATGTATTTGAGGATGTGGTAGGCTACCTCATCCCATGGATAAGGTAAACTTTCCCTTCTCAGTCCATTTTTGTCTTCTATGTGCTTCTCCTTGGACAAAAAGAAGTTTTTCTTGGAATTTTCACTATTGACCCTATCTTCTCTATTGCACTTGATTCCTAGGGTTAATGTGGTTATTCTCCTGATCAATTCAGGAGTGATGGTTATGGCTAGTCCCCTTACCACAATAGTGGCACTGAAATATGCTTCAGAGTGTAGATCCACTAAAAATTCTCGAGCTATCTCATCATAATATCCCTTTAGGATCTCAAAGAAACCTAACCATTGATGCCTCCTAAAAAAAATTACTACATGAGGGTATAATTGAATTATTTTTATGTCTATAGGTTCCCTTCTATTAAACCCTCCCCGCATTTCTCTTTTTGTCTCTGACTTGGGTTAAACAGGTACTTATTCTATGGCCTTGGTGTAAAATTCACTGCTTACATGGGGTCATAAGACTCTTAACACTTCAAATTGGATGTCTTACTCCATACCTCTTCACACGACTTTCTAAATTACCTCAATTGTGACACTTCGACATGCATACTATTTACGAGATTTTTTGTGAAATTGATGGAGATATGGAGGTGATGGAAACTTACCTCTTTAAACTGATGTTCTGGAATTTACCCTTTTGTTTGCTTGCATGCCCCTTCTTAATAGCCTATAGCACTCTTTGAAGCTTCCTATAGCAATTTCAGGTTTCTTGTAACACTTCCTGCAAGCACAACTGATCGATGATCGAACCTCATCTGTCACTTACCAACTTCTTCCTTTGATTATTATTTTTTGAAATGACCATAGATGTGAGGGGAAGTGAGTTGAGGTACATTATATTCCATTTCAAATTGGCTTGGAGCATCATGCTAAGGTGTCCCTGACATGAGATTTCCTCATTTAGACTATTGGTCCTAATCGAAGTGATCATTCCCTCTTACCTCGTAATCAACACCCACTTCTAGTGATCTCATTGTCAATTATGTGATAACTCCACATTGCATTCCAATGCTACCAAGCTCTTTTATTTTCACTATCAAAGGTGGCCAAGCTAACTGACCACCTTTTAGCTTATTAAACCTCCTCTCCTCGACATTAACTCATTTAGACAAATATGCATAGTGATAGGGTGAGAGAGTCATACCTACAACTTCCCTCTTTGTCAATTGGTTGCATGGTTCTAAATGGAGAGATATGGATCAGTGGAGCAATCATCATATAAGTTTCCTTTGTTGTTGAATTCTTGTTGTGTCTTCATTTTATTTTTGAGGTTCTCACTACTTTTTTTTGTTGTGTATTTTCGGGTAGCTCATGGAGGCTTCAATTTGATGTTGATGGTGTAGAATCCTCCCTGGAATGATATAGCTACCTTCAGGGTCACCTTTTCAACCTTTATTTTTTTCTCTAGATGAGCCAAGCCATAGTCGAGTTGTTCTAGTTGTTGAACATGTATGTTACAGGAAGAGATCATATTCTTGTATCAGTCTCCTTTCTGTAGTTTCTGGAGCTAAAATCGACATCATGTGATGAGGGAATGGTGTGGGAATGCTAGAGATCATGTTAGGATGCTGAGGTAGTGGTGTAGCCTAGCAGATTAATGAAAGGAAGGGCTTTGTGTTTGTGCAGAAATGTTTTTTACCATGGTGTGAGAATGAATGATTAGAGAAGAGGATCTCTATGCATGGGATGTTATGGCAATGATGGGGTGGTAGGCATAGGTAGAGTGACCCTTTTTATGCCCTTTCTTAGGATTAGAGAGCCCTGGATGACTGGTTGTGTCCTCGGCCTTTCCTCTTATAGGTGTTCAGGACTTCCTATAGAACTACAAGATTTCCTATAGATTTATAGTACATCGTGTGTGGACGTAGCCCAAATTGGTTGAACCATGTATATCTGTGTCTCTCTTATTTTAAATGTGTTATGCTTTTTTGTTTCCGCATATATGTTTTATGTGTTCCATTTCTCTGTAATATATAGTTTTCTAACAACTGCTATCAGAGTTGGAGGTCTATTTTTTGGGTGTGGAGCCTAATTATCTTGTTTACTTTGTATCACAAAATTGGACCCCTGTACCTTAAAGGGGGCGGCAACGCCGCCCGTAATTTTTGGAGCCCCCCCCTGGCAAGGGCTTTCGAGGGCAGTGCCCCCAAAGCTAAAAACAAATGTAAAATTGCCTTATAAAAGTATAGTAATTTCTAGTCAATCTGGGTCGTTCATTAGGAAAATGATCTGATGGTAGAAGTTATGTTTAGATTAGGGTTTTTTGCCCTAGAAGGCAACCCCTTGTATATATGAGGGTATTTTATTGCGGCTGTGTATGATGTGTGTATTCTCGGAGTGAGAAACAGAGAGGGAGACCGTGAGAGAGAACAGAGGATATTACAGTGGATCTGCTGTAGGTTTTGTCTCTTCATTTTTTGTTGGATAATAGAAAGGAAGGACTGGCTGTTCGGAGTGGACGTAGCCCAAACTGGGTGAACCACGTATATCTGTGTCTCTCTGGTTTTATGTGTTTTTTGTGCTTTTATTTTTCCGCATATTTTATGTGTTGCATTGCTCTGTAATATTTAATTTTCTAACACTATTTGGCTTATATACTCGCATGAAAGAAGGGCTCTTGGTTTGAGTGGGAGAAATGGAGGAAGATGGTAAGTTTAGGGTCGAGAAATTTAATGGCCAAAACTACCCACCATGGAAGATGTAGATGCAATATTATCTGTATGAGAAATATCTGTACCTACCATTGAGAAGAAAAACAAAGAACTCAGTGAGTATTACAGAAGAAGAATGGGAGATTCTCAATAGAAAGGCACTTGGACAGTACGATTGTGCCTCACAGCGTCGATAGCCTTCAATATTTTTAAGGAAACAAAAACAGAGGGTTTAATTAAGGTATTGACTAAACTATATGAAAAACCCTCGGCCTCAAATAAGGTATTTCTTATGAAACATTTATTTAATATGAAGATGTCGGAAGGTGGATATGTTGCTAACCATTTAAATTATTTTATTACGGTTACAAGTCAGTTAAGTTCTGTAGGGGTAAAATTTTATGATGAAGTTAGGGCTCTGTTATTTCTGTGCTCATTGCCAGAAAGTTGGAATGGTTTAGTTATGGCCATTAGTAAATCAGTCTCTCGTTCTAGTACTTTAAAGTTTGATGATGTTGTTGGTGCTATCCTTAGCGAGGAAATGTGATGGAAAAGCTCCAGTGAGACATCGGGTAATGCTTTGAGTGCAGAGACTAGGGGAAGAAAAATGGAAAGAGGAAAGAGCTCAAGATATCGTAGTAAATTAAGGAAAGGCAAATCCAAGTCCAGATTAGGGATAGTGTGCTGAAATTGTGGAAAGAAATGACATTTGAAGAAATATTGTAGATCTCGGAAGGGAAAAGAAGGAGATGCACAGCAAGAAAAAAATAAATAAGAAAATGTGACAGGTGATGTGTTACAAGATGTTGTTTCTTTCTTTAGAAATTGTTACTGATTCCTGGGTGGTAGATCATAGGGGCCTCATTCCATGCCACACCTGATAAGAAATATTTTCATGACTATGTTCAAGGAGATTTTGGATAGGTTCATTTGGGTGATGATAAACCCTATAAAATTGTTGGAATGGGTAAATTCTTGTAAAACAGTAGAATGGAAAAAAATGGTTATTAAAGAAGGTAAGGCATGTTCGAGATCTGAATAATTTTTTTATTTCAATAGGGAAGTTAGGAGGTGAAGGTTGTGTGACAACTTTCACAGATGAGACTTGGAAGGTCACTAAAGGAGCCATGGTAATAGAAAAAGGCAAAAAGGTTGGTACATTGTATTTATGCAATGGTGTTTCTAACTTTTTTAATTCTTTAACTTTCAAAGGAGAAGATGTAGCATTATGGAATCATAGGCTCAGACACATGAGTGAGAAGGGGATGAAGATTCTTCACTCAAGAAATTTCTTTCCGAGTTTGAAGAATATTGATCTGGATTTCTGTGAGAATTGTATTTATGGAAAACATAAGAGAGTTAGATTTCTTAGAGTTGGGAAAGAAAAGAATAACGAAAAATTAGAGCTTGTGCATACAGATGTATGGGGACTTGCTTAGGTATCATCTCTCGGTGGCTATCGTTATTATATTACTTTTATTGATGATGCAACTAGAAAAACTTCGATTTATTGTATTCAAAATAAATATGATGTATTTGATGCTTTAAAGAAATGGAAATCTTTGTTTGATATTGAGATAGGGAAGAAGTTGAATTATATGAGATCAGACAATGGAGGGGAATATTGCAGCAAAGAGTTTTGTCGGTACTGTACAGAGCATGGAATATGCAGAGAGAAGATAGTTCTAAGAACATCCCAAGAAAATGGTGTGTCAGAAAGGATGAACATAGCACTCATGGAGCCTGCAAGGTGCATGACATTGCATGCAGGATTGTCTATACAATTTTGGGCAGATGTTTTAGATACTGTTGTTTATCTAAAAAACAGAGGGCCTTCAATTTCCTTGGATGGTGGTATTCCAAAGGAGGCATGGACAAGTACAAAGGCAAACTACTCCTTTTTAAATCCTTTTGGTTGTGAGGCCTTTGTCCATATTAATAAAGAAAAGATAACAAAGCTTGAGGAAAAATCAAATAAATGAACCTTTATTGGATATGATGTTAATGATTTTTTTTATTTATTATATGATTCTGAAAATCACAAAATTAGTAGAAGTAGAGATGTAATATTCAATGAAAAGGTCTTGTATAAGAATCAGTTGCAAGAAAAAGAAAACAAAGAATACACAGTTCTTGATGAGATCACAAAAAAAGTAAAGGTGCCTGAAAATAATAATAATCAACAACCACAACAACAACAGGCACCTCAAACACCTGAAAGTGGTGTCAAAAGATCTACCAGGATAAGTAGATCCCCTGAACAATACTCTCCTTCTTTATATTATTTATTTTTGATTGATTCTGGTGAACTCGAATGTTATGAAGAAGCAATGCAGGTCGAAACCAGTAAGAAGTGGGAGCTAGCCATGAAAGAAGAGATGGACTCCTTAATACCTAACCAGACTCAGGACTTAGTTAGGTTTCCTGCAAGTAAAAAAACGTTGCAGAATAAATGGGTTTACAAGCTAAAGGAAGAAGATGGAGGAAAACATAGGTACAAAGCTATACTTGTGGTGAAGTGGTTTGCACAAAATAAAGGTATTTATTTTGATGAAATATTTTCTCTTGTTGTTAAGATGACTTCATTTAGAACTATTTTAAGTCTTGTAACAATGGAATATTTGCATCTTGAACAGTTAGATGTAAAGAAAACATTTCTCCATGGAGATTTGGAGGAAGAGATATATATGCAGCAACCACAAGGATATGAGTTAAAAGGGAAAGAAAAATTATTGTGTAGTTTAAAGAAGAGCTTGTATAGCTTAAAACAGACTCCAAGGTAGTGGTATCTAAAATTTGACAGGTTTATGTCTGAACAAGGTTATACTAGATGTCACTCTGATCATTGTGTTTACATTAGGGGAATTTTGAGGTCTAAAATGGGCCTCCTAAGAAAAATGTACAACCAAAATAAACTTTATAAGAACCAATAGGATTCAAGATGATGATGTCAACCATGGGGGATGATTCACCATTTTTTAAGTAAAAGGGTAAAAAAATTAAAATAAAATAAAATAATAAAACTACTTTTTCAACTCATATTTTCAACTTATCTCCCAAAGTTTTTACTCAATTTTTGAGTGGGAGCACTTGTTGGATGCAAAATTTAACTCCTCATCCAAGGAGTACCCATGTTGCATACTTTTGGTGGACCCTGCTACATGAAAAATGAGAAATACATGAAAAAACATGATTCCAGTCATGTGTTTCATGTATTTCTCATTTTTCATGTAGTAGGATCTATCAAAAGTATGCAATATGGATACTCCTTGGATGAGAAATAAAATTTTGCATCCAATGAGTACTCCCGCTCGAAATTTGAGTAAAAAATTTTGGATATAAGTTGAAAATACGAGTTGAAAAAATAGTTTTTTATTTTTTCCCTCCAAAATTTGATGATGTAATCAAATCTTATTTTATTATTTCCTCTATTATTTTAAAATTTCCTTAGGAGGCCCATTTTAGACCTCAAAATTCTCCTATTATCTGAAAAAGAAAAATGATGGCAGCTATATTATACTGTTATTGTATGTAGATGACATGCTTGCTGCAGGGTCTAACATGCAAGAAATAAATGTGCTCAAAAGAAAATTGGAAAATTCGTTTGCAATGAAGGATTTGGGAGCCGCAAAACAAATTCTTGGTATGAGAATAACTAGAGACATGAAAAATCGCAAATTAACATTGTCTCAGAATGAGTACATACAAAAGGTGTTGAAAATATTTAACATGCAAAATGCAAAACTAGTTAGTACACCTTTGGCTAGCCATTTCAAACTTAGTAAGGAGATGTGTCCCAAGACCCAAGAAGAAATGTATTATATGTATAAAGTTCCATATGCATAAACATGTGTAAGCTTAATGTATGCAATGATCTTCACAAGGCCTAGAATTTCACATGCAGTGGGAGTTGTAAGCAAGTACATGAACAATCCGAGAAAATAACATTGGATGGCAGTGAAATGGATTCTCGGATATTTGAGAGGTACTGCAAATCAAGCATTATGCTTTGGTGGTTCAAACATTGCTCTATAGGGATATGTTGATGCAAATATGGCAGGTGATAGAGATAACAGGAGGAGCATTACAGGGTTTGTATTCACTATAGGTGGAAAAACTGTCAGTTGGGTTTCAAAAATCCAAAGTTTTGTTGCACTTTCAACAACAGAAGTAGAGTATGTTGTTGCTACAGAGGCTAGTAAAAAAATGATTTGGTTACAAAGGTTTATTGATGAATTGGGTAAGAAGCATGAGATGGGAATTTTGTACAGTGACAGCCAAAGTTTCATTCATCTTGAAAATAAATCAACATTTCATTCCATGACTAAACACATACAGCTCAAGTACCATTTCATATGGTTAGTATTGGAAGATGGACAGTTGAAGCTGGAAAAGATACACACCAGCCAGAATCTTGCAGATATGCTAACAAAAGTTGTAACTAGGGAGAAACTAATATTATGCTCAGTTTCAATTGGTCTTCACGTATGATAATGAAGATGAGAAATAGCTAGGTCCAAAGTGGAGTAATTGTCAAGCAAATGAAGCAGCAGAGGAGTTGCTACAATCAGTCTCCAAGTGGGAGATTATTTGGTGTGGAGCTTGATTATATTATTTATTTAGATGTATCACAATGTTGGACCCATGTTCTTAATGGGGCGAAAATGCCACCCATCGTTTGAACGTTGCCTGGGGGGTCCAAGGGGGGGTAGTTGCGACTTTATGGAGCCCCCCCTGCTCAGGGTAGCACCTCGTTTCAAAAAAATATGTAAAATTTCCTTGTAAAAGTATTGTAATTTCTAGTCATTCTGAGAAGTTCATTAGGTGGATGATATGATGGTAGAAGTTATGTTTAATTTAGGTTTTTTTCCCTAGAAGGAAATCCCTCATTTTGTATGAGGGAATTGTATTGCGGTTGTGTGTTGTATGAGTATTATAAGTGAGAAATAGAAAGGTAGACTATGAGAGAGAACATAGGATATTACAGCAGACTGGATGTAGGTTGTGTCTCTTCATTTTGTTGGATAATAGAAAGGAAGGACTGGCTATTTGGGGTGGATGTATACCAAATTGGGTGAACCACATATATCTGTGTCTCTCTTGTTTTATATCTTTTCTGTGTTTGTGTTTCTGCATATATATTTTATGTGTTCCATTGCTCTGTAATATATATTTTTCTAACATCCTCTAGAAGTATAGAGAAAGGATGGAAATCCAAGTTTTTCTAGCTCATAGGACGGTGGAATTTTATGGTGGGATAGGTGATGGAGTTAGACATGGAGTGAATGGATAAAGGAGAGGAAGGGAGATGGAGGTAGGAGGTTTTCAACCCGCAAGTTTTCCTTGGGTGCCTCAAAGAGGTTTTCACCCAAGGATATTTTATTTTTTTCTCTTTTTTCTCTTTTTTTCTTCTTCTCGAGGATTGCTTTAGGGAGGTTTTCAATCCTAGAGTTGGCATTGGATGCCTCAGGAAGGTTTTCACCCCAGTCTCTTTATTTTTTTTTCTTTGTCTTTTTTCTCTAGGAGGGTGATGGAATGGAAGCTATGAGGCTCCTAATTACATTTACCTCCCTGCTGATTGTGTTGATGAATTTCGCCTTGGACATGGGCCTTTTGTACATTTTTAGCCTATAACCATTGACAAGCAGAGGAATCCCCTCCTCATCTATGGTTCTGATCTTGTAATATTCCCAATTAGCCCAAGATAATGGGAATATACAATTTTGTTTCAGTTTTTTGTTTCATGAATAAAATTGTAAAGGAGGAACAATAAAACTCCTAAACAACAAAATAAATCAATGCCACATGTGAACAAAGCTAAATCAGGGCTATTTACATAAGCACACTTAGGTGTGAAAGAGGCTGGATCATTTGACCAAGTCAACCAGGACACAAACAACAACGTTGTCTAGATACATTGAATCTCCTAGATGCACAACGCAGTTTTAGTTGGAGGCTACACATGTGAAAGAAGCTAAATCATTGAGATGGTTTAGGGTTTGGTAGGACTTTCATCTTATAAAAAGAAGAGGATGATAGTAGAAGAGCATCGTTGATTATGTTATGTTTCTGAATATATTGTCTGTTTAGAAATATATCATTCTCTTGTTGTTTAGCTGAGAATAGTGATGTTTAGCACTAGGGCATTCCTGATCGGGAATCCCACCTTTTCCTTTGAGTAGCTCTTAGAGGAGTCTTGATGATATTGTCCAATATTAGGCATTTGGACAAGCTCTTCTTCCAACTACAACGCAAATCCTATTGAGGATTTGGTTGTCCTTGTAAGTTGCAGCAAGTGGAGGCTAGACCTACTCAGATCTACGCCAATCTAGTGCCTCTTTTCAGTGGGAAAGACTTATATCCCCTTGAAAAGAGAGTATTATACCTTTGGAGCTTCATTTTCAGATCTTAGCATTAGGCCAAACCAGTACTGGAGCCTACAGTGTAGTTTCCCTTCCAGGACTGCATTATTTGCAAGTGTATAGTTTCAGGGTGTTTTGACACACTTTTGGAGGAGAGATCTCTGGTGTTTGGGTTCTTCTCTTCACTATGGTGATCCATGGATTACAGATATAATCCATGTTCTGTTCAGATGTGATCTGCTTATTATTGTATTTACATTTAGAAATTCCTGAATATTACTGCAGATATGCAACTTAGATCTCAAATCTACTCTTTGTATGTCATGTTTTTCTCAAAACCCAAGGGGAATTTGTAGAGGAGCTCTTCAAGTGTACATATCTAATATAGATCTAATATTTTGTACACAGATCTACTCTAGATCTAAAGTGTAATATACAGTTGATGCATCTCTTTAAAATAACGTTGTCAAGTGTTTTGCAATCAATACATGTGTTGTAGCACCTTCCTTTGAGGGATTTCTTCATATAACTCTTCTATTTTTCTCTTGTAAATTGTATGGGCCACATTGTAAATCTAATTTGCAGATGTACATATAATTTTTAAGTCTCCATATTGGCCTCTTGCTCTTACTCTGATAAAATGTGCTATTTTCTGAGCAGTATTGTTTTGTACTGCTGCAGTCCCATTCTTGGGCATTTTCAACCATACTAGGTGTGGGAGACTTGTTTACCTCACCTAGAAGGATTTTTCTCTAATCTCCTATTGGATTTAGGTCTTATATTGTTATATATAATGGATCCAAGGTGTTGGGGTTCCTATGTTTTGGCCATTGACAAAAACCAAAAGATAAGACAACATCAAACCACTTTGGGATTCAAGGATCTAGCTCCTCTCAATCCGTGAGGATCTCTCTATGAATGAGTTTAAAGATGTGATCTCTAAAGCCCGAAATGTGATTTTAGTTAGTTATGAAGAGCATGGGTTTTTTTGTCTGTTTTTAGTTGGACAAAGACATGATGAAGGTGAGGGCAGTTCAAAATAAAGGGTGAAGATGTCTGCAAGTGAAGGAATGATTCGGCTGACAGAAAAGGCAAAGATAGTTTTAACCCATTGGGCTATGGAGTCATAGGAGGATTTTAATTGAACAGCAAGTGTCAAGAAGGATCAATGGGGCAAGTCACTTATGTCAACAGGATCTCTTAAGTTGATTTTATGGAATGAAACAGATAGGAAATAGAGAGCAAAACAAATGAAGAACAGTGAACAGCCTAAGATCAAGTAAGTACTTTCAAACTATCTTGCTTCGGCATGTACTTAAGGAAAAACATAAAATTATTCTGAGATCGGGTAAGTGCTTTTAAACTAGCCTGCATTAAAGTACTTTCAATTAGAAAACATTTAAAAATAGTTCGAACAGCTTAAGATCAGGTAAGTGCTTCTAAAATATCCTGCTTTCAACATATTCTAGAGGAAAACACATATGATAATCACAAAGAGCAATCTAGATCAGGAAAGTGCTTTTAAACCATCCTGCTTTAATATACTCTAAAGGAAAACACAGAAAATAATCATTTTAAAGAGAAATATAGATCAGGCAAGTGCTTTTAAACTAACCTGCTTTAATATACTCTTCAAAGGGAACGTTCGAATGAAGAAAACATAGAAAATAAAGCTTTCAGTAAGAGTAGGGTACTGTTGAGAGTAAATCCTAGCTCTATGTTTGCTTCTCTTTATCAGAGAAAGTGGAAAGAGTGAAAACATTAAAGAAAATAACAATTGACAGTGAGGAACACATCACCATTGACATAAATCAGGATCCCATAAATCAGCAGCTTGTATTTGATGTTCAAACCAGTTACAATCAGCAAGCCTGGTGGGTCTCTACAACTTCAAACTTCTCATATCAGCTTATGTATCTTCAAGTTGCACACAGGGCATCAGTAGCTTCAGAAAACTATTACATGTAATCAGATGTCCAGAAACCAACATTTTCTCATCTTCTATAGAAGTATTTATAGAAGAAGGAGGAGGTGGGATCTGGTAAAAGATCTCCTGGGTCAATTAATACAGATTGATGACTTCGCGGCCTTTGAGAACCTCGATGAAGAAATTTACAGGTGTTTATCTGCATTAATTGATTTACACTTAGGATTAAGCTCGGTGGGATCCTTTGTTGACTTTTGAGGCTCTGTGTCATGTTGAAGTAACTCTATTGCTGCTCCCCTAGGTCTAATGATTGAAAATATTTGTTTCTGGGCAATTCTTAATCTTTAAAATAGTTTTGCCGACAATTAGAGATAAGATCTTTGATTTGTATTAATTGTTTAGCTGTCTTTGAGAAAACACCTCTTGTTTCAGATAATGACTAATCCTTCTTTGATTTCTGTGAGGCTGCAGGTGCCTTTAGGAGCTGGAGAGGGTTTGATTAGCCTCTGCTTGGGGCGGTGGAAGCTTTCTCGGATCGATAGTTGTTTTCGTCTCTTCCTAAAACACCTTTAATTTACTTGAGAACTGTGTTTTAGGTCTGATCAGGCTTATCATGTGTCTTTCAGTCTTTATGATGTATTTATCCGTGGATTTAGGCTTTGATTTGCTGAATGTGTGCCTTAATCCTTCAAACTATGTTAGGAAATCTTAAAACACTGATACTCTTTGTTTCTTTTATGCATTGTTGTGTCTTGTTGATGTGCAGGCCGTGTAGGGCTCATATGGCATCAATGCCTCATGAAACATTGACGAGACATAGTTTTTGAGCCGAGCGAATGGTTCTCCTTGATGCATCAAGGCGCGGGAATCATCATTCCCAACCTTCGACTTTCCTTTTAATAAAATGGAAAACCATTGATAACCTGCAAAACACGAAACCAATTAAGAAATCCTACATTTTGGTTTAAACTGCTTCAAAGGAATGGGAAGAGAGCAGGGCCGTTGGATGGCATCATCTAACAGTTGGGATTCATTAAAAATGATTAAACGAGAATGGAGGAAGAGAATAAATCAGATCCGTCGATCGCGCGGAGATCGACGGTGGGGATTAGTCGAAAAACATAAAGTGGAAAGGCGAAAGGCGATGAAAGCATGCGGGAAAGATCTGGGCTGTCCAATCTGGACATGTGGGTAGTCCAGATTCAATCGGAGGATCTCAATCGGCGGGAAGAGAATAAGGGTGCGATGGAAAACGCCGATGCGATTATGCGATCGGGGAGGGCGATGCGATTGCGCGATCGGGGAGGGCGATGCAATTGTGCTTTAACCGTTGATCTGAGGATCAGATCAATGGTGGGGAATGAATCGAAGGGATGGCTAATCAGGGGAAAAAACAAACGCACCAAATGAAAATTTCGATGTTGCGCAGGCCGTTCAATCGACTCCAGATCGACGGCAGATATTACTTTAACTGTGCCCCGACGGAAAATCTTTGAAACATATGAAAAGCCCAAATTTTCAAATAATACAAAGTTTTGGTGGATCGGGGTGGAATATATATATATATATATATATATATATATATATATATATAGATGAAGTGGCTGGCTCCGGATTGCGGGGCCACTAGATGTATGGAATGATAATAGGCTCGAGGCGTATACAATAAAGGGCCAATCGCATCGGAACTATCAGGCCCGGTCTTTCAATCAACCCATTCGAAACTTGCGATGCGATTAAGCGCCTTGGGACTTTAACCTCTAGTCCCGAGCGTAGGTTATATGGAATGGAAATTGGAGGGTAGGGTTTATACATACGAGACTTAATCGCATCGGAACTTTTGATGCGGTCTTTCAATCAACCCATCTTCATTTAAAAAACATAACTCGGCACATTTAGACCAACACGTTGGGTAAATGGGTTTTTTGATATATAAAAGAAATAACGGATCGGAGATGGATTTTCAAAATGGTTTAGCGCCCGATTGCGGGCCCAAAGGGTTATATGAGATAACAACATGATAGGGGGTTATGAACAGAGAGCTAATCGCATCGGGGCTTTTGTTAACACAATGAAACAGACTTGCGTGCTTTGGATTTTCTCCGATGCGATAAGCGCCGAAAGATTTAGCTCTTGGTTCCAGCACCAAGGCACATGGTGGTGAAGTGGTTAAGACTTGGCCCAAAGGGCTTAAACCCTTAATAAAAAAATGGGTTTTTTCATAGAGTTTCAATGGTTTTCAAAGGGTTTTGGGGGTTTCGATATAGTCTAAAAAGGAGTTTTAAACTATGTAAGGTGGATTTTATGAAGGGGAAGTGAGGAAAAATGGAAATCAGAGGAAAATGATGGGAAAAAACAGAGTAAAAATGAAGGTTAGTTTCTGAGTGGAGGAAGGGGAGAAAGGGGATTTTACAACAATTCTTTCTCATGAAATCAACAGAATTTATGAGTTCTGAAGGGAAATAGCAGTGAATATTTTTAGACAAAGGCATGAGGTCTGCAAGAGGCTTCAAGAAATAAAATTTTGGTAATAAAAACTGTTTCTTGAAGGCTCCAAAAAATGTTTTGGCCACCTTTGATAGAAAAAATTTTATAGGTGGCCAACAGTGGCTCCACTTGGGGATGGTTCCTTCTTGAAGGCATCAAGAACTTCAGACCTGCATTTCTTGGGAAGGTTGATCAGTGCCTCATCCATTGGGCTGCCTTCTTTTCTGGGAAAATCTTATTTTTTCTAAAAACATATTAGCAGCCAGGAAAACACAATGGAACTTCATCAACCGGCTTTCTACCTACCCAATCCTACTGATCTAGCATTTTTTTTTTTTCTTCATTAGAGTGCATTTGGATTGGCAAACTCTTTTACAACATTTTATTCTTTTGAAAACAGGAAATCTAATCTATATCTACTCGTTATTTCTCCATGGACTCAGATTAAACAGTTTAGTCCATATGTTTCTCCACCTAATATACCATCTATTGGGATTAAACTATCCAACAGATTTTATTCACTAAATTCTACGACAGAAATTTAAAAACAGTCAAGTCAAGATTAAGCTGTTTGACTTGCTGTGATCTATGGCATAAAAACAAGCTACACATAGACATTTATTTTGCAGAAAACTTAAAAAAAAAATAGAAGGCTTAAGATCTGAAAGTTTAAAGCACTTATTTCATCCTTTTACAAATCTGTTTTGACTCTTGTTTGAGTTGTTTCTTCCTTGTTCTCTGGTTCAGATTTTGAGCATGTTAGAACCAGATTTACATCTTCTTCGACTCAGAATGTAAAACAGATTTGAGTCATCTCTTGCTTGGAAACTTAGGTTCAGGTTTTGAGCTTGTTTGAACCTTTAATTTCTATCATAATCTATCTACTGATAAGCCAAGATTAAATAGTTTGGCAAATCGAATTTACTATCCTATCAATAGTAAATTTAAAACTAATTAGTCAAGATTAGGTTGTTTGACTAACTAGAAGTGTGTTTTTTAGGAGTGGCATTTAGGCTTGCACACTTTCAGAATTTATTTCTCTTTTTGGTATGGGGATGTACCTTTATTGTTTTTTACAATCTGCCCTCTTTTCTTTCTTTCATTGTTTTTGTATTTTTTCTTTTGTGAAACTGAATAAAGCAATGGTATTTACAATGGAAATGAAAGCTTTAAAGTTGAACTCAGCAGTAGTAATGCTTGAGTACCCTCCCATTGACAGGACCCCCAAACAGATCTGTGCCATCTAACTCTTGCAGAAAAAAGGCATTTGGATCGATGGTGGACTGAATCATGTAAGGACCTTGCCACAAATTGTCAAATTTGCCATGTTTACCCTTATCTTCTCTTCTGGAGTCCCACTTGAGTAACTTGTCTCCAATATTGAAATCACAAGCCTTTTTTCTCTTGTCAAACAACTTCTTTATGTTCTCTTGCACCCTTTGAGCTCTGTTGTAGACCTCTTCCCTTGTCTGCTGGAGATGTATTGTCTGATTGATCCTCCTTATCATGTTGTCCTCTTCTAACTGTATTTCTTGGACTAATTTTATCACTGGTACACCTAGGCTGGTATGAAAAACTGCACCTGCTCCATAAACAAGCTGGTAAGGGGACATTCTAATGGACTTCTTTGTGGTCAATCTGTTTTCCCACAAAGCATGCACCAACTTATTGTGCCATGATTTTTTATTCTCTTCAAGAAGTTTCTTGATGATGGTCACCAAACTTTTATTTGATGATTCTGCTAACCCATTACCTTGAGGGTAATAAGCAGTAGAATGATAGAGTGTAATCTGATACTTGTGAAAAAAATCAATCATCTTTTTGGAACCAAAAGCAGTAGCATTATCAGTAATAATATTCCTAGGGCAGCCGAATCTAGACAAGATATGGTCTTCAAGAAATTTTACAATGACAGAGTCTGTGGCATTCCTAGAAGGTATGGCCTCTATCCACTTTGTGAAGTAGTCAGTGGCTGTGAGAATCCATTTGTGTTGGGAAGATGAAGCAGGATGGATTTCTCCTATGAAATCTAGGCCCCACTGTTGAAAAGGAGCTTCAACAGTGATAGGTTGTAATGGTGAAGGAATGAGTTTTATTTTGCCCTCAAAATTTTTTCATTTGTGACAGGCAACTATCATTTTATGGACATCTTGGAAGAGGGTTGGCTAGTAATAGCCAGCTCTGAGGATTTTATTGGTTGTGGTTTTCCAGTAGAGATGACCTCCACACTCTCCTTCATGGAATTCATGCTTGATCCTCTCTACATCAGCTTCAGGAAAACATTTAATCAATAAACCATTAGTATTTTTCCAATATAAACCTTCATTTAAAATGCAATAGTTCCTAGCTTTCAAATTTAAAAACCTTTCCTTTGTTTTTGATAAATCAGGGGGTGCATTAAGATTTGCAAGCACATACAAGATATCAGTGTACCAAGGTGAGTTTTGAAACTTCTCTTCCACAGTGGGTCCAGGTAACTCTTCCTGTTCATCCAGGGCATCTACCATGTTAATGTCAAGGGCTTGTAGATTCAATTCAGCCATTAATTGAGCTAAGCCTGACCTTTAATGAGTTTTGTGGGTTTGATTTCCAAATCATACTCTAATATTGCAGCAATCCATTTTCCCCTCTTTCCATCTGGGTCTTGTGACAAGATGTCTTTTACCACTATATTAGGCACATAGGCAATGATGTGGGAATGCAGAACATACACCCTGAATTCCTTCAATTCCTTTACCAAAGCATAGGCCTGTTTTTCCATTATGTTATATTTCAAGGGTGCATCCCTTAAAGCCTTGCTGAAAAAAGAAATAGGCTGTTCCTATCCCTTTGGGTTTTTCTGCAACAAGACTGCAGCCACGGTATGCTTTGAGGCAAAGGAAAAAATATGGAAATCCTTCAAAAAGTCAGGGCTGATTAGGACAGGTGCCCGGGTGAGTGCATGTTTTACCAATTCAAAGGATCTTTTGGCTTCTACAGTCCATTTCACTCCTACTTCTTTCTTGAGCATATTAGTCATGTTTCTAAGGAGCTCTGCTAAGTTGGGAATAAACCTCCTCAAGAAGTTAATATTTCCAATAAAGGATTGTAATTATTTTATGTTCCTTGGTTGGCTAATATGTAGTATTCCCTCAACTCTTTTTGGATCTATTTTAATCCCTTCTTCTTATATGATATGGCCAAGGATTTTACCTTCTTGTAGGCCAAACACTGTCATTTTGGGATTTAAAGATAATCCAAACCTTTTGCACTTTTCAAGGACCTTTCTTAGATGTTTAAGGTGTTCTTCATCATATTTGGAATAAACTGTTATGTCATCAAGGTAAATTACAATGAAGTGCCCTATCTCCTCTGAAAATGCAATGTCCATGGCCCTTTGGAAAGTGGCCCCAACATTCATTAATCCAAAAGGAATTTTCACATACATGAAAGTGCCCCAAGGAGTGGCGAAAGATGTCTTGAGTTGGTCTTCTGGGAGTACTAAACTTGGTTGTACCCTAAAAAACCATCTAACAGAGAAATCCTCTTTGAACCAACTACCCTTTGTAGGATGTGTTCCATTTTAGGTAAAGGGTAATTTTCCTTTAGGGAAGGTTAGAAACCCAATCTGAAAACCTCACAGGCACTATGATTCCTGCCTCATACATTTTCTTGATTTCCTTTTCTACTGGAGGCAGTTGTATTGGATTAATTCGACGCAGTTTTTTCCTAAAGGGTTTTTGGTTTTCTTTCAACGGGATCTTGTGTTGGATGATTTCTGTATCGTAGGCTTTTAAGTCTTCATAGCTCCAGGAAAACACATCGACAAACTCTTTAAATAAGTCAATGTATTTATTTTTCATGTCTGGTGGCAAGGACCTAGCTAATTTAATCATTTTAGGGTGATCCTCGGTGCCTATGTTACATTCCTCGACATCGGACTCTGTGTATTTTACAGTGGGTTTCTTTTTTGCATCGTTAAAATCAAACAGGTCTTCTAAAGGTGCTAGCCCCCTAGGTATGTTCTTGTCTTTTGATGGCAGTACCTCAATGTCTTCGTTTTCTGCGTCCTCATACTCTTCAGTATGAGTTCCAAGTTTTTTAGTTAGCATGTTGATTTTTACGGAACCAGACGGTTCTTCTTCCTCAGGGGACTCTTCGTTCAGGCAATTCTCATCAGATTTAGAATCTGAATCAGATAATCAAACTCGTTCCTGCCAAGCAGGAAATCCTCTATCTTATTGTCACCCTCAAAGACCTACCAATATTTCTCATTATCTGGCACTACAGGTCTATATTTTGTTCGAATAATGATCTGTTTGTCACTAGGTGATTCCTGACATGAACTAGCAGCGCATGCCAACCCGTTTGCAATTATGTTTTGATTCCTTGGGACAAACACGAGCTCATATTTTGTAAACGTGTTCAGGAAATCTATGGCATTATTTCGGTATACCCTTAGTCTAGGATGTTTAACAGCATACTCTCCATTTATTTGTTTGATGACTAATTATGAGTCTCCCTGAATAGTTATCTTCTTGGCTCCTAGTTCTTTCAATAGACGCAATCCTAGGATGAGAGCCTCATACTCTGCGATGTTGTTAGTGCATTTGAAATCTAGCCTGAAATCATGGCTTTCAGAGTAATTGTTTTCAATGTCGACCAACCATACCCTAGCTCTCGCACTCCTTTTAGTGCAAGAACCGTCGAAGTTCATGCACCATAAGGGATTGTTTGTAGGGTTAACATCATTTTCATCCCTATTGCCTTGTTCATAATTATGTTCTATTCTGAGATCCGCAACATGTTGTGCTAGGTCTCGTTCCTCAGGATTTTTATGGAGTTGAGCACAAGGGGTAGTCTGTTGTTTGCCATCTTGGCTTTGTTCACTCTGGTCTGTTGTTTCAACGCACTGTTCAACAATTTCTCTCTCGTTTTCTTCTATATCTAGAACTGCCATCATTTCTATATTAGGGGCCTCTAACTGGTTATCTAAGTCATTGTCTTTTGGCTCTGACTCCTTTGTGGATTCATTATTGTAAAGGATAAATGAATCTAGGTCTGTATGGATAGAGTAAATGGGGGAATTTTCAGGCTTTTCCGAGCTACTGACCATGAATCTCATGTGTGCCTCTCTGTATAGTCTTCTAAGCTGGCTAAAGACAGGTATAGTGGCATATGTCCCATCCATCTGTATTGTACCTTGCAGCTTGGCACCCCATGATCTTGACACCAACATGCCATACTTAGGAGGCACATCAGCCACCACAACATCCATAACCATGCACTTGGCTGGGATTTGAGTCAAACTCACACAAAGGTCTTTGATTAGGCCAAGGCACTTCACTCTGCTAGAATCAAAAGAATATAAATCCTTGTAAGGTCTGGTTATTTCTAATCCTAGCCTTTCCATTATTACCCTTGGCATAAGGTTGTGCGAGGCTCCAAAGTCATGCATAGCATTATGCAGGATTTTGTCATGAACATTTAAACTCACATAAAAGGGAGGAACAGGTCCCTCTTGATATATACCTTCAATCTTAGGACAAAAAATGAGCTTTGGTTGGTCATCATTAAGATTGACTGTATCATTATTATCCTCAATATTTAAAGCCTTCAAAATTTGGGTCCTATATACATGCTGGGCAGCTAACTCAGTAAGGGGAATAGAGATTCTGATCTTTGAAATTTCCTGTTCTAGGCTGAAAGGAATTTGGTTCTTTGAAGAACTTGTCTCAGCCTTACTAGCTGCCAGTCTATCAGCAACATCAGCTTGCTGATTTTTTCTATTCATATTTGACAAAATGGTCTTAACAGGAGTACTAGATGAAGTGGTAGTACTACTAATGTCCGCACTCTGTTTTTCATTGTTTTGAGTGCCTTTCTCTCTACCTTTAACAGAATTCACAACCACTGTTTTATCCTTTTTTTCGACAATTTTAGGCTTGTTTGTAGTGTTGTTTTGTGAAGATTTGTCAGAGGTTTTGGTGTTGGGATTTTGTTGACTGGTTTTGCTTCTAAGGTAATATTCTTTTTGAGACTCTATGATGATGTTTTCCATGTCTTGAAAATAACTTTCATCATCATCTTTGTTGTCATCATAAGGGGTATGATGACCTTTTTTTTCTATCATAATGAATCTCAAAGTCATCATTATCTGCCCCCAGCATGTTGATATCATCTTCCTCTGTTATCTCATATGTTTCCTCAACCTCACTTATATAGTTTTGATGAAAGGGAGGAGTGATCCGTTGATCATCTTCCCTAGGTCTGTTTGGAAGTTGGTTCCTTCTAAAATTCTGATTTTGGTTCTGGTTTTTGTTTTGAGGAGCAGTTTGGTTTTGAATGGCTTGTGCTCTCTCAAGGATGCTCATTTTCTTCATCATTTCCTCCATCATTCTCTCCATTTTTGAGTTGGAAGTAGAGGGTGTATATTCCTCTCTAAAGGACACTCTTTTTTCATTTTTCATTCTCGCTCTCTTCTCCATCAAGTTTACTTCTACAGCAAGAGCACCTTTTTTCATTTTTTCAAGAGTTGCAGGATCTCTCTCTCTTAGCTGATAGGCCATCTCAGGGTCAAAACCTTCAGGAAATTTGTTTAAAAATGAGCCTTGTGGAGGTTTTAGATCTGGGTAAAGTGCATTATATACACTATTAAATCTGGTACAATAAACTTGTACACTTTCCCTCGTGTCTCTATGGAGGTTCTTGTAATCCGAAAGGACTTGGAGAGGGTTTTTCTTTACTTCCCATTTGTTTAAGAATGTCTGATGGAAGGCTTGGAGATCATTGATACTATGAGGGGTTAAGCCTTTAAACCATTTTCTGACTTCCCCTCCTAAGCTTTGAGAAAATAATCTAAGCTTGACAGAATCATCATCAATTTCATTTCGGTCAAAGTATTCATTCATTTTATCCATATGTTGTGATGCAGTTGTAGCATTGCTAGCATCATATAATGGAATTTTGAACTGATAGTCCTGCGGAAGATTGACTAATGGTACAGGAAGGACTAAGGGAGCATACCATGCTTCCATGATATGTGGTGGAGGTGGATTTACAAGAGGTGGATTAACAGGAAGGAAAGTGGGTTGGAATGGAGTGGTTTGAATAATGGATGTAGGGTGAGCAGAAGTGGATGGACCAGGAGTAGATTACTGAGGTGATCTTGGATGAGAGACACCTAAGTTGTGAAGTAAATGTAAATCAGGAGGTGTTGCTTCTTTGCTACCAGGATGTTCACTTGTTTCAGGAGATGAAAGTGAATTCTTAGAATCTAACTAATCTAAATCATCAAGAGACCTAGTTCTAAAGGGATTCACTAAGTTAGCTTGTGATTGTGGTAGAGCTGAAATATTTTCAGGAACTGAATTAGCTCTTAAGGGTGATCCAAAAACAGTTGATAATTTAGTCCTAGGAGAATTCTTAAGGATACTTTATGGGTTATCAATTGTCTCAGGTGGATCAGGGTCAGGATAGGCTCTAGTGTGATTCTTTCTAGAAGCCACTATGCTGTGTTTTTTAGACCTAACTAAACAAGAAAAGTGTTAACCAAATATGACAATATTTGAGCGGTTTAACGAATCCTTTGCTAAGATAACTTTAATCCTATAGCCCTCTTACTGATTTTGAATGGTTTTATAATGATTACGGGTCCTCCCAATGGAGTCTTAAGGTCTACAGGGTTGTGGAGTCACAAAGTGGAATTTTTTAGCTCTTTTAGAGGTAAGAGGTGTTATGGTCCACTACCATGTTTATTGAATATCAATGTGAACTATTTTTGGATTTTTTAAGTTCTAGTGGTTGTATGGGAAACTAAGGAGTTTATAAAAATCTGGTCAAGTGACTATGAACTCAAAAAACTCCCCAGTGGAGTTGCCATTATGTTGGGGTTCCTATGTTTTGGCCATTGAAAAAAACCAAAATATAAGACAACATCAAACCACTTTGAGATTCAAGGATCTAGCCCTCCTGAATCCAGAGAGGGATCTCTCTATGAATGAGTTTAAAGATGTGATCTTTAAAGCCTGAAATGTGATTTTAGGCTAGTTATGAAGAGCATGGGTTTTTTTTGTTTGTTTTTGGTTGGACAAAGACATGATGAAGGTGAGGGAAGTTCAAAATAAAGGGTGAAGATGTCTGCAAGTGAAGGAATGATTCGGCTGACAGAAAAGGCAAAGATAGTTTTAACCCATTGGGCTATGGAGTCATAGGAGGATTTTAATTGAACAGCAAGTTTCAATAAGGATCAATGGGGCAAGTCACTTATGTCAACAGGATCTCTTAAGTTGATTTTATGGAATGAAACAGATAGGAAATAGAGAGAAAAACAAATGAAGAACAGTGAACAGCCTAAGATCAAGTAAGTACTTTCAAACTATCTTGCTTCGGCATGTACTTAAGGAAAAACATAAAAGTATTCTGAGATCAGGTAAGTGCTTTTAAACTAGCCTGCATTGAAGTACTTTCAGTTAGAAAACATTTAAAAATAGTTTGAACAACTTAAGATCAGGTAAGTGCTTCTAAACTATCCTACTTTCAGCATATTCTAGAGGAAAACACATATGATAATCACAAAGAGCAATCTAGATCAGGCAAGTGCTTTTAAACAAACCTGCTTTAATATACTCTAAAGGAAAACATAGAAAATACTCATTTTAAAGAGAAATCTAGATCAGGCAAGTTCTTTTAAACCAACCTACTTTAATATACTCTTTAAAGGGAACGTTCGAATGAAGAAAACATAGAAAATAAAGCTTTCAGTAAGAGTAGGGTACTGTTGAGAGTAAATCCTAGCTCTATGTTTGCTGCTCTTTATCAGAGAAAGTGGACAGAGTGAAAACATTAAAGAAAATAACAATTGACAGTGAGGAACACATCACCATTGACATAAATCAGGATCCCATAAATCAGCAACTTGTATTTGATGTTCAAACTAGTTACAATCAGCAAGCCCGGTGGGTCTCTACAACTTCAAACTTCTCATATCAGCTTGTGTATCTTCAAGTTGCACACAAGGCATCAGTAGCTTTAGAAAACTATTACATGCAATCAGATGTCCAAAGACCAACATTTACTCATCTTCTACAGAAGTATTTATAGAATAAGGAGGAGGCGGGATCCGGTAAAAGATCTCCTGGGTCAATTAATACAGATTGATGACTTCGCAACCTTTGAGAGCCTCGATGAAGAAATTTACAGGTGTTTATCTGCATTAATTGATTTACACTTAGGATTAAGCTCGGTGGGATCCTTTGTTGACTTTTGAGGCTCTGTGTCATGTTGAAGTAACTCTGTTGCTGCTCCCTAAGGTCTAATGATAAAAAAGATTTGTTTATGGGCTATTCTTAATCTTTAAAATAGTTTTGCCGACAATCAGAGATAGGATCTTTGATTTGTATTAATTGTTCAGCTATCTTCGGGCAAACACCTCTTGTTTCAGATAATGACTAAGCCTTCTTTGATTTCTGTGAGGCTGTAGGTGCCTTTAGGAGTTGGAGAGGGTTTGATTAGCCTCTTCTTGGGGCGGTGGAAGCTTTCTCGGATCGACAGTTGTTTTCGTCTCTTCCTAAAACACCTTTAATTTACTTGAGAATTATGTTTTAGGTCTGATCAGGCTTATCCTGTGTCTTCCAGTCTTTATGACGTCTTTATCCGTGGATTTAGGATTTTTTTGCTGAATGTGTGCCTTAATCCTTCAAATTGTGTTAGGAAATCTTCAAACACTGATACTCTTTGTTTCTTTTATGCATTGCTATGTCTTGTTGATGTGCAGGCCACGCAGGGCTCATATGGCATCAATGCCTCATGAAACATCGATGAGACGTAGTTTTTGAGTCGAGCGAATGGTTCTCTTTGATGCATCAAGGCGCGGGAATCATCATTCCCAGCCTTCGACTTTCCTTTTAATAAAATGGAAAACCATTGATAACCTCCAAAACACGAAACCAATTAAGAAATCCTGTGTTTTGGTTTAAACTGCTTCAAAGGCATGGGAAGAGAGCAGGGCCATTGGATGGCACCATCCAATGGTTGGGATTCATTAGAAATGATTAAACGAGAATGGAGGAAGAAAATAAATCAGATCCGTCGATCGCGAGGAGATCAACGGTGGGGATTAGTCGAAAAACATAAAGTGGAAAGACGAAAGGCGATGAAAGCATGCAGGAAAGATCTGGGTCGTCCAATCTGGACATGTGGGCGGTCCAGATTCAATCAAAGGATCGCAATCAGTGGGGAGAGAATAAGGGTGTGATGGGAAATGCCGATGCGATTATGCGATCGGGTAGGGCGATGTAATTGTGCGATCGGGGAGGGCTATGCGATTGCGCGATGGGGGAGGGCGATGCGATTGCACGTTAACTGTTGATCTGAGGATCAGATCAATGGTGGGGAATGAATCGGAGGGATGGCTAATCGAGGGAACAAACAAATGCACCAAATGAAAATTGCAATGCTGCACGGGCCGTTCAATCGGTTCCAGATCGACGGCAGATATTTCTTTAACTGTGCCCTGGCGGAAAATCTTTGAAACATAAGAAAAACCCAAATTTTCAAATAATACAAAGTTTTGGTGGATCGGGGAAGAATATATATATATATGAAGTGGCTGGCGCCCGATTGCGGGGCCACTGGATGTATGGAATGATAATAGGCCCGGGGCGTATACAATAAAGGGCCAATTGCATCGGAACTATCGGGCCCGGTCTTTCAATCAACCCATTCGAAACTTGCGATGCAATTAAGTGCCTTGGGACTTTAACCTCTGGTCTCGGGTGTAGGTTATATGGAATTGAAAGTGAAGGGCAGGGTTTATACATACGGGACTTAATCGCATCAGAACTTTTGATGCGATCTTTCAATCAACCCATCTTCATTTAAAAAACATAACTCGGCGCATTTAGACCAACACTTTGGGTAAATGGGTTTTTTGATATATAAAATAAATAACGGATTAGAGATGGATTTTCAAAATGGTTTAGCGCCCGATTGCGGGCCAAAAGGGTTATATGAGATAACAACATGATAGGGGGTTATGAACAGAGAGCTAATCGCATTGGGGCTTTTTTTAACACAATGAAATAGACTTGTGTGCTTTGGATTTTCTCTGATGCGATAAGCGCTGAAAGATTTAGCTCTTGGTTCTAGCACCAAGGCGCATGGTGGTGAAGTGGTTAAGACTTGGCCCAAAGGGCTTAAACCCTTAATAAAAAAATGGGTTTTTTCATAGAGTTTCAGTGGTTTTCAAAGGGTTTTGGGGGTTTCGATATAGTCTAAAAAGGAGTTTTAAACTATGCAAGGTGGATTTTATGAAGGGGAAGTGAGGAAAAATGGAAATCAGAGGAAAATGATGGGAAAAAAGAGAGTAAAAATGAAGGTTAGTTTCTGAGTGGAGGAAGGGGAGAAAGGGGATTTTACAACAATTCTTTCTCATGAAATCAGCAGAATTTCTGAGTTCTGAAAGGAAACAGCAGTGAATATTTTTAGACAAAGGCATGAGGTCTGCAAGAGGCTTCAAGGAATAACATTTTGGTAATAAAAATTGTTTCTTGAAGGCTCCAAAAAATGTTTTGGCCGCCTTTGATAGAACAAATTTTATAGGTGGCCAACACAAGGGATGATTCTGATTTCTGTAGCATACATTTCTGAAAAATGTTTTTTTTAGACATGTATTGCTAACAGTCCCAATTTGGGGATATTACAGATCTGAACAACTCCATTATCATGGAATCTCACTATTGATAGGGTCCTATCCATTTGTTCATTAATTTTCCTTTTAAGTCCTTAAACTTGGAGTCATAGTGCAATTCCCAATCTCCTTTACATTACATAAATGAAAAATTCTCGGATGATTCAAATGATAAAAAACTACTTTCTATATATAGGAGTCTAAGGAGTCCCAATATAATCAGAGCCTACATAACAATAATAATGTAAGGGTACAACAATAAAAATAGTTGGCTTCTATGGGGCACGATGATAACACTATGGGGACTACATGGGCACAAAAATAACAATAAGGGGGATACACTAGTATTATAGTGACCTAACATGCCCCTCTCCTTCAAAAAAAAAAAAATTCCTCCACGCTTGAGTAGTTATGGATTCTTCTATAAAAAATTTCCATCCTTCCATGTGGAATCTTCAGCGAATAAGTTCTTCCACTCGATGAGATACTCTGAAATTGATCGATTTTGTAGTTGTCTTGTTCTTGTTCCTATGATTGCTTCAGGTTCCAATATGATTTTTCATTCCTCTTAAAGTTCTGGAAATATTTTTTGAACTGGGATTTTGTCACCTATAACCTTCTTTAAGCATGAAACATGGAAAACTAGGTGCACTCGAGAAGATTCCAGAAGCTCCAATTTGTATGCCATAGTACCAATATTTTGCAACACCTTGTAAGGACCATAGTACTTTGGCGATAATTTATTATCCTTCTTATTTTTCTTGAGGGAAAATTTTTTATATGGTTGTAGTTGTAAAAATACCCAGCCTCCTATATCAAAAATTCTTTCACTGCGATGTTGATATGCCTATTGTTTCATTCGTTTATGTGCCAAAGTTAGGTTATCCTTTAGGAGTTGGAGAATTTGTTGTTGATGATGGATGTGATATTCCATTGCTTGAACCTTAGAATTTTCTCTTAAATATGATGTGATGGACGATGGACGATATCTATAGAGTGCCATAAATGGGGTCATTTTTGCTATAGTGTGGAAGGAATTGTTATACCACCATTTAGCTAGAGGTAACCACTTGAACCGTTGTGTTTGTTTATCAGATACAAAGCAACAAATATATCCTTCGAGACATTTGTTCACTATCTCATTTTTCCCATTAGATTGAGGATGATAAGATGAGCTATGAGCAAGTAGAGTACCCAGAAAATAATATAATTCTGTCCAAAAATTTCAAGTGAAAATGGGATGTTTGTCGCTTACAATAATCTTTGGGTTTCCATGTAGCTTTTGAATTATTTCCATAAATGTAGTAGCAACTGTATTGGCTTTAAATGGATGATATAATGTACAAAAGTGTGCATACTTGGTCAGTCTATCAACGACCACCATGATGACACTCTTTCCTTCGAACTTGGGTAAACCTGTGATAAAATCCATTGAAACCTCCTAACAATGTTGACTTGGAATGGATAATGGTTTTAACATACTCGACGTCTTAATTGTCTCAACTTTATTTTTTTAGCAGAAAAAACATTCCGCCACAAAATTTTGAATATCATATTTAAGGCCATCCCAAAAAAATTATTTCTAGACCCTGTGGTAAGTTTCTAAAAATCTCGAGTGTCCTCCTAAGGGAGGGGTGTGCAATTTCAAAACGATATTTTGTTTTATTTTGGAATTCTTACAAATATACAAGCGATATTTGTACCATAATGAATCATTTTTCCAGCTCAATTTATCAGATGTATTTGGATCTTGTTGCAACTTTTGAATGAGTGTCCACACTTCTTCCTCATTCTTCTACTCCTTCTATGCTTCAATTATCCAATTTGGTTGGATAATAGAAATAGCACAAAGAAATGCTTCCACGTCCTCATCCTTTCTTGAGAGTGCATATTCAACAACATTTAGGTTCCCTTTTTTGTAGATGATTTCAAAGCCATAACCCAAAATATTTGTGACCCATTTTTGTTTCTCTTTTGAAGATAATATTTGTTCCAAAAAGTATTTAAGACTATAATGATTTGTTTTTACCTTAAAGTGTCTTCCCATTTGGTAAGGTCGCCATTTGTTTAGTGCATGTAGTATTCCCAACATTTCCTTCTCATAAATAGATTTATGTAAATACTTTCCTTTTATTGGACGACTTTCGAAAGCAATGGGTATTCCTTCTTGCATTAAAAAAACACCAATTCCATTTTCTGAGGCATCACATTCCACAATAAAAGTTTTTATGAAGTCTGGCATAGCTAAGACTGGTGCTTAGCACATTTCTTGTTTAAGATGTTTAAAGGCCTTGGTTGCTTCTAGAGTCCAAGAAAATGCATATTTCTTTAATAATATTGTTATAGGTTTTTTTATTCTTCCATAATTCTTAACAAACTTTCGATAATACCCTATTAACCCAAGAAATCCTCGTAGATGCTTTAGGGTTGTGGGGATTTTTCATTCCTTAATGGATTTAATTTTTTTAGGGTCTACCTTAACACCCTCATGAGATACAATATTAGCTAGATATTCCACCTCCTGTACTCCAAAGAAACATTTGGAGTCTTTTGCATATAATGTTTTCTACTCCAATAGTTTGAGCACCCTCTCAACATGTTGAACATTATCCTTCCAATACTTGTTGTATATTATTATATAATAAAAAAATACTAACATAAATTTCTAAGGAAGGGTTTGAAAATGGAATTCATCAACCCTTGAAATGTAGAACATGCATTGGTAAGGGAAAAAGGTATGACCAAAAATTAATAATGATCCTCATGATTTCTAAATTCTATTTTTAGAATGTATTAAGTCTTCATTTTAATTTGATGATAACCTGAACAAAGATCCAACTTGGTGAAGTAAATTTCTCCATGTAATTCATCGAATAATTCATCCATGACATGAATGCGAAATTTATCTTTAATAGTGAGCTTGTTGAACTCCCTATAATCTGGACACATGTGCCATGATCCATCCTTCTTGTGCACCAATACTACTGGAGGAGAGAAACAACTTTGACTAGGTTGAACTATGCCAACCTCTAGCATTTTTGTAATCATACGTTCAATTTCACTCTTTTGGGCATAGGGATATCTGTAAGGCCTAATTTTTGTAGGAACACTTCCTGGAATCAGATGAATAGCATGATCATGATAACAAATAGGTGGGAGGCCTTTGTTAGTCTCAAACACCTTGGAATGATTATCTAATACTTTTTGGAGATCTGGAGAAATAGAGGATTTCAATGCTTGAACTTGTAGTGAGCATAATTGTGCAATTATTCCTCATTGTTCTTTCTTCAAAATATTTGTCATGAAATTAGAGTTGATTATCCTTCCAGGTTTCCCTGCGATACCCCGTAATTCAACTTCCTTTCCTTCCAAAAAAAATTCTAGAAAATTTCTTGAAAATAAAAATTATGGTCCTGAAAGATTGTAACCATTGGAGTCCTAGTCAACATCAACACCACCCATTTGAATATAAAGAAATTGACTATTCAATACATATTCCCCCATGGTTAGCTTATATTATGGCACTTTCTAGAGAAATTTATAGTTCCTCCATTTGCAACCATCACTTGATAATCTGGTGCTAGATATAGGAAAAAATTCAATTCCTTGACTATCTTATAATGAATAAAATTATGTATACTACCTGAATCAATCAAGACTATTACCTTTTTTTCTTGATATATCCTTCTATATTAAGAGTTTTAGGAGTGGTAACTCCTGCCAGTGCATTACAAGATATGGTTGGATTCATTTCTTCCTTCTCTGGGGTTGGTTCCTAGTGTATATCCTTCTCTTTTGATGTCCTTTTCTTCCTCCTCTTCACAATCTATGTAAAATAATTTCTTATCGGTGTACTTATGACCTTTAGTATATTTTCTATCACAACTATAACACATAATTTTTGCTATTTTTCCTCCAATTTTTGTGGTGTCAACATTGTAGGTTGTGTATTGCTAGGAGAAGCAACATTTCCATGTTTATAATTGTGATAGGTAAAATTCCTTGTTTCCATAACTTTTCTTTCAACTTTTCTTGCTACCCTGAATGTCTTTTCTAATTAATTAGGTTCCTAAAGGCGAACCTCACGTTGGATGTTATCCTTTGAAGTCCCTATGAATATTATTTACCCTTATATTCAATTTTTGGAAGTCCTCAATGTGCTCGATCATTGAACCCTTTTGTTTGAGATTTATCAATTGGCTTAAGAAGGTGTTGCTCTTTGTATCCTCATATTGTGCTATCATTTCCTTCGTAAAAATTGACCAGGTGATAAGTGGTCTATGAGAACAAAGCCATTGATACCATACAAACTGATTTTGTTCTAAATATAAAGTTTCAATGCGTACCTTTTGTTTGTGTTTCACATTATGGAGCTCAAAGTATTGCTTGATTTGTAGTATCCATGTTAACAAATCCTTGCCATCAAATATCCTCATATCAATAATTGGAATATGGTGGGTCTTAAATCCAACGTTAGAGTCTATGTAATCATGATTAAAAAAAAATTTCTTCTTATCATTAGCTTCATATACTACCCTTTCGCAATTAGGAATCATTTCTTATAGCAACTTTATCAAACCTTCCATGTCTACTCTTAGACCATTCTTTATGTATTCCATGCTGCCTTTCAGTTTTTCTTCTATACCATTGATTTTAGCTTCCATGTCATCCATTTCATTCTTCAAAACATCCATCTTAGCTTCCATTCCTTTCTTCAAACCATCCATCTTAGCTTCCATTTCATTTTTGGCTACTTTTTGTGAGAGCGAAATTTGTTGCACTTGATCTCGTAATTTGGATATATCATTTTTCACTTCTTCCTCTTCATGCATCATAGTAGAGCTTTATGAGGGCTTAATGGGTGTAGAATTATTTTTAGGAGGCATTATAGAACCCAAGACTGATATTAATGCTTCAATATTCCATATGAAATCACTTCAAACTGATTTTTTTAAACAAAAGTTATACAATTTTAAAAACAAAACACACATTTTTATTTATTTTGAACTCGATATTGAAACTGATGTATCTCTGTGATTTAGGATCCCTAAGATTTCAACTTCGGTCCTGTAGTAACCCTATGAGTCTTATTTCCAATTCCACAAATCAGACCTAATTTTGATTCTTCAAGACAAAGTTATGCCCAATCTCCCACAATGACCTAATTATGGACTGGTTCAGTAAAGAAAACTTGTACGGAGTGCCACATGTCACTATTTCAACCTTCGGCCCTAAAATTGATACAAAATAAATTAAATTCCATTTAATTTTGACCTCTTTTTATAAAATTCAAATTTGATGTCGAAAATGAAAGTTATGATTATTCTCCCTCGGTCACCTATTTGAGATGAAATTTTGGAGCCTGAAAAAACCCTAAATTCCACAGATCATATCTCTAAAAATATTGTGAACAAAGGTATGAGCGTTTTACAAGAATTTCATCAAGATTTCGGTTCCACATGGTAAATTTTTTAGCTTATGAATCCTTGTAGAAAAAAAAGTTATAATGAAAATTCCAAGATGACCTTTTTGAAGAAGCGAAGCCCTAGAATCCCAAGCTCTAATACCAAATGTTATGAAACCAACGCACAAAATAGAATAAAAGATAGATCAACGACTTAGGAATCAGCCTCATCGAGGGGGAAACCTCTTTTACATTACATAAATGAAAAATTCTTGGATGATTCAAATGACAAAAACCTAATTTCTATATAAAGGAGTCTAAGGGGTACCAATATAATTAGATCCTACATAACAATAATAATGTAATAAAAATAGTGGGGTTCTATGTGGCACAATGATAACACTATGGGGACTACATGGGAACAACAATAACAATAAGGGGGATACACTAAAATTAACAATAAGGGGATACACTAGTATTATAGGGACCTAACGCAATCCCTTCTATTGTTTCTCACAACTTTGGTAAGGATTTTTTCTAATGCTCTATTGGTCACTTGCACCTTCCCATATTCTTAAAGGTGATAGGCAGTGGAAGTCTTGTGCTTGATATTGTGTTGTCTCATGAGATTCTCAATCAGATGCTATGTGAATTGAGCCCCATGATTGGTGGCTATCTCCCTGGGATATCCAAACTTTTAGAACACATTCTCTCTAAAAAAAATCAGCGACCTTTTCTTATTTTTCTTCATTGACTTCATTTTTCTCATCCCACTTGGTCAAATAATCAGTGCATAATATGATATATTTCTTTTATCTGGATTGTAGATCAATTGGCCCAATGAAGTCCATGCCCCACTTGTCAAATGGATATAATTCCACCTAAGGTTGTAGAGGCATTTCATCCCCGGGTGTAGGTTTCCCCATCATTTGACATTGATCACATCTACTAGTGGATCTCCTGGCATACTGATGGAGAGTAGGCCAATAGAATCCATATTGAAATGCTTTGAAAGTTGTCCTATTAGCATAAAAATGACCCCCACAGGCCCCATCATGACATGCTGAGAGGATATTAAAAAATTCCTCTTCCCTGACATGCCTCCTGAGGATCTGATCTGGTCCTAGTTTGAAAATATTGCAACCAATCCAAGTGAAAGGGGAACTCTTTCTTACAATTCATCTCTTCTCCCTGGATGGAATATTTGGAGGAAACTTCCTAGCAACCAGGCAGTTGTTTATGTCATCAAACCAGGGATATATTATTTAGATAGAAAATAAGTGCTCATCTGGAAGCTGATCATCAACCATCTCTTCATTATCTACAGGAAAAGTGAGTCTATATAGAAAATATGCAACAACATTTTCTTTACCTTCCTTATCAATAATGGTCAAATCAAACAGTTGCAATAATAATAACCATCCAATAATTCTATAATTCGCATAAATTTTTTTCATTAAGTATTTAATTGTTGCATGGTCAGTATGCACAAAAGTTTGGTACCTAGTAATACAATGTCTAATTTTTTTCAAGGAATGGACAACATCTAAAAGTTCCTTCTCAGTGACAGGATAGTCCAGTTCATCCATAGGCATATTTTTGCTGATGAAATAAATGGAATAGGGCAACTTATCATCTATTTTCCCCAAATTTTCCCCCATAGATTTATTCAATGCATCAGTATGGATATGGAAAGGTAGAGCCCAATTGAAACCTCGAAGTATAGGGGCAGTGGTAAAATTTTCCTTTATAATTTCAAAGGCCTCTTGAAAAATACTTGACCAACATAATTCAGATTCCTTTGCCAGAAATTAAAAAAATGGTGAAGCCACCTTGCTAAAATCCTTAATGAATCTCCTATAGTAACCAGCCAAGCCCAAGAAACTCCTGACATCTCTCTACTTCTGAGGAATAAGCACCCTTTTTATGATGGAAATTTTGTTTGGGTCTACTTGTATCCTTGCATGAGATATGGAGTGGCCAAGGAAAATCCCTACCCTCCTCAAGAATTCACACATATCAGAACTCAGAGAGAGATTGATTTTAATTCATCTCCTCAGTATTTTACCCATATTGGAGAGGGCCTTTTGGAAGTCATACCCATAGGGAGTGAAATAATCCATGTATATTTCCACAAAATCATGGAAAATCTCAACAAAAATGATTAGGGTTTCTCTCTGAAAAGTGGCAGGGACATTACATAGGCCAAATGGAAGAAATATATAAGAAAAGGTGCCCTAATGACATGAAAATGTGGTCTTGTCTTGTTCTTCAGGGCTGATCTGGATTTGATTGTAACCACTTAATCCATCTAAGAAAGAGAAGAAATTCTTCCGTATAGTACCATCAAAGAGTTGGTCATTGAAAGGGAAAGGGAAATGGTCTTTCTTTTTGCATTTTTTCAACTCTCTGTATTCCACATAGATCCTCCACTTCCCATTCTTATTTGGGACTAAGACAAGAGGAGACACCCATTCACTGTCTAATATGGGGTATATGAACCCTGCATCCAACAACTTATGTAATTGATCCTTTAATATGTCCTTCAAGGCTGGGTTCATTATCCTCTAGAGCTGATGCACATGCTTGCATCCCTCTTTGATGTAAATATGGTGTGTGTAGATTGAGGGATGCACCCATTTCATTTCTTTGTAATTCCAAGAAAGAAAATCTAAGTTTTCCCTCAGCAGTTGGCACAATTATTCTTCCTCTTTGGCCGAGAGAGAGGGATTGATCTTTATGGTTCTATATGGGCCGAATTATACAATATTTGCAGGTTCAGGGGTTGATTCAACTGAGCATAGCTGAGTCCAATGGTTGCTTTTATATTCTCTCATTGGTTCTGTTAGGGCTCCTTGGTTTCCCAAGGCTGAGAAAGGAAACAAAATAGGTAACCACAAACCAATATTTAGATTTGGTATCTATCCCTACCAAATCAAAGAGGTCTATCTCAATATCAATCTCATAGTCGATGGAAATTACTAGAGAATAAGGTTCTTAGACTAGTTATTAAGAACATTTGAGAAATAATCGTTTTAATGTTGAAAGGGAAGAGAAAGGGAAAAATCCATTTGGCATGGATTTTAATATATTAAAGTGATCAATAATAGGTTATGAAGTATATCTATGAAAAGGGTAAGAAATTTAATCTTTTGGATCTTTAAGTCCATTGTCGTATATGGTGGAAGAAAATATGACAACCCATTAAACATAAAGCATTTATCAAGAATGAATTTTATGCTTAAATTTAGATGAAGAACACTGGTATTATTTGGAATAGAATAAAAATATCATTTATAGAGGATGAATTCTGTCACATATAGCCTTCATTCAAATAATAAAAGGGGGAAACATATTTATGAATAACTAAAAGAAAACACATCAACGCAGGAAAAACACATCACCAGAAACTATGACACATGAATCCTTGAGAAGAAAATATATGTACTATGTGCTAATCACTTATAAAGAAAAACACCACAGCTTACATTATCGAAGTTGAAAACAATGAACTGTCTCTCTTGCACACCTCTTCTCTCTTCTCCTCTCTCCCCTTTTTTTTCATTACCAATGGAGAAATATATTAAATACAATCTACTAGTTGTTGCTAGCTTTTTGGAAAATATCCTTCGGTGTTGTAAATCTCAACCATTTTCTAACTAATGGCCATATATGTCTTCTAGTACGAGAATTTTTCCTTTAAATCTGGAACAAACTGACTTAAGTTGCTACCGATTGATTGTAATATTGCTTGAAATCTAGAGTTGTGATTCTTTATCTGCCAAATGCGCTTTGATTTCCCACTCATCTTGGATTGATCAAATCTAGATATTGATTTTGTGCCCGAGAATATGGGACTAGTCTTTCTCAAAATATTTTGTGTTATCGACAATTTCCTTTAGTAAAGCTTGGAGATTCCAATTTCTATTACAATGAACATTTCACTTTCTCAATCTTGCAATATTTTTCCATCAAGTAATTCCTTTATTGAAGAGCTCTCCATATTATCCATGGTGTTATAGAACATTCGTCGATGTTTCGAATCCCAACTGGGATCCATCTTTCATTCCAAGTGTTGTTGCTAGTGATAGAGGCACGACATTTCCAATTTACTAGTGCTTGTTCTGAATAGTACCACAAAATTTATAATTTTCAGGGAATCCTTGAGAATAGGCACATTTCCAAATAGTAAGGATGTGATATTTTTCAGGATGGACACACATACAACTAACCACACATTTTTTCCAAAAGTCATGTCACCAGTTGCAACCAGATCCCTTCCAAATATAGAAAACGACCAACATTATTTTAAAAATAGGGGTAAACAATGAGCTCATATCTCTTGAACCTTGATAGGTGTTACAATACTGGAGGAGTTTTTTTTAGATGCGCTCGTTTTAAAGAAAAACCTCTCTCAGTTTTTTTAAAATCGTATCAAAATATACAAAATATTCATTTAACAAAAACATGTATAAGATAGATAAAATGAACCCTAAAAATAGGGCCCAAAGATTCCTTCGAATCTCACAATCTGTGATTCCTGAGATAAAATTGAAATGGATTAAATTTATTTGGTCCATGTTTGACAATAACCTCTCTTGAATTTTAACTCTATCCCTATTTTCCCATAAACTACCCCAGAAATTAACTGGTTAAAATAGTGAAAATGTCGAGTAAATCTCGTGTCTTCCGTCACCCTTTCCTAATCCGACCCTAAAAAAAGGATGCCAATTCATTTGTTTCCTGGGTAATAGAACACAAAATGCCACCAGTAATAGTCTTATCACCCAAATATTTAACACACAATGGTGATCTCATGTATTTGTAAATTATGTTGTTGGAATTCACTTTTATGTTCTGATATTCATGAAAGCTCAATTCCTTAAGAAATGAGAAGGACTTTGATATCCAACATTTTTCATAGCACCTTGTTATGCAGAAAAATCCTCTCCGCGGACAGAGACAATCCCTCTAGCACTAGGATGGGCTAGTAACAAAGGAATAATATAACACCTACTTTCCTAGATTGTAAATGAACACAGATCATATGGAGATGGCCTACCTCGATCTGACATTGTGATGCTAATCCTTGCCAAAGTATTTTTGATCCTTTTCTCTTCTCGGTTAAATCCCCACTGTCACCAATGCTCATTTACCTGCGCCTTGATGTCGAAGCTCTCCTTCAACGGGTCCAGATCCAGGCTTGTCTCTAAGGTACTCATTTCAACTCGATATGAGAAGGCCAAAGGTCTCAACTCTCCTTGAATGTCTATAGCAACAATTCTCTCTCTGTTGTTCTTCTATCTCTGTTCTACCTAGCAAAGGTATGGAAGGATGTCTATTTTATAGTGATGGGAGATGGAACATGGATCCATTTAAGGTGGGGAAATGGCTTATCTCCTTGGGTGGGTCCTCTTTTGTAGGAAAAAGAGGCCCAAAGGGAGAAGCTCAACCCTATCCCCATGAAAATAAAAATAGCTCTACACCACGAAGCTTATAGATCTCAAAGCTTCATTTCCATTTTTTAAAAATCTTCCAGAAGTGGATCGACGCGGGTGTGATCTCCATACTAGCATGGATCGGCACTGCTTACAGGCTTAAGATGAGGCATCGACACTGGTGAGAAAAATAAGGGCCGCACTGCTCCAAATAAGCATGTTTTAAGGAGCTACTCTAGGAATTATTAAAAAAGAGCTTGTTCTGCATACTGTAAGGGATGTAATGGCATATTTTCATGATGGAAAAGAGACGCAGGGATTGTTGTATCTTAAGAGACTATTCCTTGGATTTAAAAAGGAATCAATGCTTAAGACATTTCTTAACAATGTCTCACATAAGTAATTATATCAGGTGGTGTTCTTTCAATCCCTTTGGAAACTAATTCTTTAAAACCCTTAATAATATGGTATAATGAAAGACTCTACAATGCCATTAACTATTGATATCTAAATGGAAAAGAATAACTGTAGAAGAAACTCAAAATGATATGTTGTAACACAGAATCTACCACTTTAAATTTCAGAATGAATTTATGGAGAGAGAGGAAACTCAAAATAATATGATGTAAACACATAATATATTACTTTTAAGTTCCGGAGAGAATTTTTGAAGGGAGAGGAGTTGGCGTGAAGGAACACAAATTAAGGTTATTAAATTTTACTCACAAATGCAATTAAGAGATCAGAAACTACTTTACTTTACTTTATTCCAGGAAGAAGGGACTCAAAATGGCACAGGAAAAATGAATCACTATCAACAGTTGCAGGAAACTTGATTCTTCTTTCATTAAATCCTCAGAAAAGTAAGTACCAAATTTTTAGCCTTCTAGAGGTCCAAAAATCAGAACCCCTCTTATTTCTTTCTGTCTTGCCTAAGTACATCAAAAACAGTTCGTAACTGCTAGAACTTCTTTAAACTACTTCGACTACCTAAACCGTTAAAACTATTTATTGCATTTCAATTGAGGACATCACTATAGCTTCGATCTTAACAAACAAATAAAATAAATTAAAACTTGAAATATTTCTTTTTGTTGAATTTGATTTGTTGCTGATGCGTCTCACTAAAGTGTTGATGTGATCCCTGACAGATCAGACATCCTTTCCCTGCATTTCTTCGAGAGTTCAATATTTATCCTTTCTATTTGCTATCATGTCTTTTTTGTTTCTGATGTGGTATTCAAACAGTTCTGCAATGACGCCTCTTTTCCCGACTTGACCCAGCTGTTTTGTTTCCGATAGTGCCACTATATGCTCCTTTTGCCTAACTCTTCTTATGCCTCTGTGTTTCAAAAAAAATTATTATGTCCCCTATTTCCTGACTCTGCCTCTTCTTCTCGTGCTCATAGTGTTCAATCTTCCATTTATTTACAAGGCGCCACTGTATACAACACTGTTCTACGTGGGGTTGGGCGTTACCCGAGTCTACTGCCCACATTCACATTTCTTCATAAAACAACGCAACTAAAAATAATCATGGACTTTAAATAAATTTAAATTAACCTTTGAATGGTATCGCATCCGCCTTTCCATCGAATTTCGACTTTCCATGCTACTCCGTTATAAGCCTCCTCTTACCTCCAATGTGATTCTCAAAGGAAAGGTCCTTACTTCCGGATTTGAAATCGTTTGCAATTTAACTCTGAAACTACATCGCATCTACCCCTTATTGCATTTTTTCCTTTATAACATATTACTTAGCGCCATTCCTCCTGAGCTTTTTGATTGCGACGTGCGATATGCAATAAAGGTAGGGATGACATGGAAAGAGGATGTGGGGCCGATCACAAATCGAAATCGGCGATATAAAAATTATCGCAAATCGCATTTCGACCTTTATAACATATTCCTTAGCACCATTCCTCTTAAGCTTGTGATGTACGATTTGTGATAAAGGTAGCGGTGATGTGGCCAGTGGAGATGGGGTCGATCGCAAATCACAAGCGGCGATATGAAACCTTGTCGCACTTCACATTTCGAAATTTATAACATATTCCTTAATGTCATTCCTCTAGAGCTTGTGATGTGTGATGTGCGATGTGAGTTGTGTGAGAGGGTCCCACAACCAAACTTTAAATACATTGTATTTGGGCTTCAAACTATATCGCAATCAGTCTTCGTATCACACTTCGCATTTCGACAGTTTAACCTTGTTCTATTCCTCTTGAGCTTTGCGATTGCGATTTTTGATATGCAATCAGGCCTTCCATGTGCGATTGCGATTAAGCCTCCAAATGTTGTTCTTCTCGTATATTTTCACAAATCGACCCTAACCTGTGTGCAATTTTTTGAACGCATCAATCAGCTTGACTCTTGAACTGTTTTGTATGCAAATAAGCCCGACTCGACCCGCCTTCACATCTCCGCACATAATTTTAATACCCCAACATATAAATCAAAAAATATTTTTTGGTATACAATTTTTTTTTATTTTCTAACATATATGTTTTTTTTGGTGTTTTGAGAAATATTTCAAAAGTAAATCCGAATGAGCCACAACATAAGGCTCCACCTGGGGATAGCGATTTTTTACATGAAACTAAGAATCGCATATTAGTGCCTGATCCATTGGGCATGGAGCCAAATATTTCTGGTGAAATATGAAAAATGAGAAATCCAGTATTTACAATGGTGGAATGTTGACTTTTAATGCTAAAAGTAATGCTTCAAATACTGCCCATTCATAGGCACCTATAGAGATTCTCCATCTAAATTTTCTAGGATGAAATTATTGTTTTATCTGGCTTCAGAAATTATGTACGAACCATACTAGAGAGGGTCAAACTTACCATGATTTCCTTTATCTTCCCTTCTGGTGTCCCATCTTAATACTAAATCTCCTTCTTGGAAGAGGATTTATTTTACTTTTCTATCAAATATGGACTTCATATTTTCCTGATAAGAAATCAAGTTATCTCTAACTTTGTTTCAGTTTTCACTTGATTCAATCACTTTGTTCAATCTTCTCACTACAGCATTAGGTTCTTCTTGAACTTATTGAAGGAAAGTAATCATTGGTTTGGCCAACTGAGTAGGAAATAGTGCCTGAGTTCCATAAACCAATTCATAGGGCGACTTTCCGGTAGACCTCCTGGTGGTTACTCGGACTACCCAAAGAGAAAACTTCAACTTTGAATCCCAGTATTTCTAATTTTTAGTGATTTTCTTCTTCAAAATCCTAACCAGGGTCTTGTTTGAATATTATTCCAACCCATTCCCTTGTGGATGATATTCTATGGAATGTGAAAATTTTACATTATATGTTTCATAGAAATTAATGAATCGAGTAGAATTAAATACCTGAGCATTATCAGTTACAATATTGATTGGACAGCCAAACCTACCAAATATGTTCTCCTCCAGGAACTTCATCACCACTTGGTCATTTTCTTTCTTGGTGGGGATTGCTTCAACCCACTTTGTGAAGGAATCAGTGGCAGTTATAATCCATTTGAACTTCCCACTTGATGGTGGATTGATCTCTCCAATAAAATCCAGTCCCCTCTGTCTGAAGGGATCTTCTATGAATACAGGGATAAGAGGTAATGGAGAAATTCTTTTCTTTCTCAACAAACGACTGACATTTCTGACAACTTCTGACCAATCTATGTACATCTGCAAACATGGTGGGCCAATATAAACTAGACTTGAGGATTTTATGGGTTGTGACCTTCCAACTATAATTTCCTCCACATAGAATTTCATGATATTCCTTCATAACCTCAATGGATTCAGCTTCAGTTAAACACAACAGAAAAATACTAGAAGGATCTTTCCAGTACAACTTTGCTTCTACTATGACATATGGCTGAGATTTAAGCTTGAGAGCTCTGTATTTGGTTCTATTCAGTGAATATGGGAAAGAAAAGAAACATAGGTAATGAAAAACATCTTTATACCAATATTAACACAAAAATTTGTATTGAATACCTTTTTTTGGCTTATTCTAACCTTCTTCATTGTCAGCTCCATCCACTGGTGCTAAGAGGTTAATTCCCAATGCTTGAAATTTTTTTTTCTGTTAGCAACTTTTTTAAACCATGTCCTTTGATTAAATTGGTGGGTTTAATGTCCAAGTCATACTCCTGGATTTTAGCTATCCATTTTCCTTTTTTTCCTTCAATGTCACTTTGAACCAGCACGTCCTTGACAACAGAAATAGGTACATAAGTGGTTATTTGGGATTGTAGCACATAATTTCTAAAGGCTTTGAGTGCTTTGACCAATGCATACACTTGTTTCTCCAAAATGTTATATTTGAGATCAGCATCTCTGAGAAATTTGTTGAAGAATGCCACTGGTTGTTCCTTACTATCCTCATTTTTCTGCAATAACACATGAGCAATAGTAGTGGGGGAAGAAAATGAAAATATTTGAAATACCTTTTGATAATCAGGAATTATTAAAATAGGAGCTTCCTAGAGCGTTTCTTTTATTCTGGCAACTGATTCTCTTGCTTCTTTATCCCACCTCACTTCTACATTTTTCTTCAACATGTCGATTATATTTCTCACAATCTCAGCATAATTTGTTACAAATCTTCTCAGAAATTTTATTTTTCCCAAAAATATCTAAATATATTTCTTTCTTCTGGGTAAAGGAAAGGTCTGAATTGCCTCCACCCTTGTTGGATCAAACTTTACCACTTGTTTTGAAACTATGTGACCCAATAATTTACCTTCCTCCAAGGAAAAAAAATATTTTTTGGGATTTAGTGACAAACCATACTTCCTACACTTTTCAAAATTTCTTTGCATATGTTCCAGGTGTTCATCATCTAATCCCAAAAAAATAGTTACAACATCCAAATATATAACCACATACTTGTCTCCAACAAATGCTATGTTCATGGCCCTCTGAAAATTTTCACCTTCATTCATAATACCAAATGGCATCCTTGCATACATGAAGGTGCCCTAGGGGGTCGTGAAAGCCATATTTTTCTGATCTTCCTGATCCACTGCTACTTGATTATATCTAGAGAATCCATCAACCATAGATATCTTGTAAGCTCCTATCACCTTCTATAAGACATAATCCATTTTAGGTAAAGGATCATTATCCTTTACATATGCTCTGTTCAAATTCCTGAAGTCCACACACAATCTTATCTCTCAATTTTTCTTCCTCACAGGAACCAGATTAGAAACCCAATCCGAATATCTGAGAGGGACTATGATGTTTGCTTGCAACAATTTTTTCTCTTCCTTTTCAATTGGAGCTAACAGTAATGGATTAATATGTCTGAGTAATGGATTAATGCGTGGTTTGATTCCTTCTTTCAATGGGATATTATCTTGTATTATGATTTTATCATGCATTTTCAAGTCTTCATATGACCAAGAAAACACATCCATATAATTTTTAAAGAGATCAATATATATTTCTTTATAATTTTTGGGAACATCTTTGAATAATTTCACCATTTTTGGCTCCTGCTGAGTTCCCAAATTACAATCTTCCATGTCTTCCTCTTGATGTATTTTCTTTGAATTTATAGCCACATCCTTTGAATCAAACAGTCTCTCAAGAGGAACCAAACCTTTAGGGAGTACATCATCTTTCAACTGAATAATCTTCTGATCATCTATTGAATTTTTGAAATGACTTACCTCTGTTTTTTGATCTGTTTGTTCTTCTTCTTGATCTATCTCATCATATTCAAAGTTTCCAATCATTGTCAAGAAATTATTTATCTGCTCATGGTCTTCAAACACCTGCCATTGTTTCGCATTATCGGGAATAGAGAGTCTATGTCTAATTTCAATCTCATACCTTAACCTTGGATTTATAGGTGGCTTGAAGGTGCTAGCTGCAACTGCTAAAGAATATGCCAATCTATTCTCCTCCCTTGGAATAAACTGAATATTGAAGGCTTTAAAATATTTATCTATCAGATCCGAAACTTCATTCCTATGTGATCTTAATCTCGGATGCTTGGTTTGATAATGATTTTTAATCTATCTTATTATCAATTCAGAGTCACAAAAAATTGAAATACACTAAACTCCCATATGTTTAGCAACTTGAAGGCAAATGATCAAGGCCTCATACTCAGCTACATTGTTTGTTGAATCAAAATCTAGCTTGAAAGAAAAATACATGAGGTTACCTTCTGGTGATATCAGCAACAATCTAGCTCCTGCGCCTTCCTTGGAGTAGGCATCATCAAATTAGCATTTCCAAATATTTTTTGAGTGCAAATCATTATTTACAACTGTTGAAGAGAGGTACTTCCTTGTGTCTTCAGCAAATTTTGCATCTTCATGCAACATGAAACATGAAAGGTCTTATGTTTCTTAACAATAAATAGAGGGATTCCCTGCATCTTTCTTGGTAGTGGTATTCACGAACCTTGTTTCCTTGTAAAATCTCATTTCTTCCCCATTAAAAACAGGAATGATAGCATATAATTTTAGAACACCTCCCAACTTTTCTCCCCAAGATCTTGACAGGAGCATTCCAAACTTGGTTGGAATGTCAGCAACAACTACATCCATGACTATATTATTTGTTGGAATTTGTGCCAAAGAAACTACTACATATTTAATTAACCCGACACATTTCACCCTTTTGGAATCAAATGAATACAAATCCCTATAAGGTTTGGTAATCTGCAAGTTTGGTTCCTTCATAATAGACAATAGCATGAGATTATGGGATGCACCTGAGTCCAACATACAATTATGGAGAGTAAAATCATGAAGCAACAGAGAAATATAGAATCATGGAACAGAAGGAAATACTTCTTCTACATGAGGACCAAAGGTGACCACTGGCTTTTCTTCTTGTAAGCTCACAGTGTCACTTATATCTTCAATCTATGTGAGATTAATAAATTCTGAAATTATTTCTTGTAGACTGGTATTTTAGCTAATTCTAGAAGAGGTACCTGAATTTTTACCTTCTCCAACTCTTTTGTCAAACTGAAAGCATGATTTTTTTTAACATTCTTTTCAGGTTCTTCTTCACTCTTTCTAGAATTTGTCGCTTGTTCGGGTACAGGAACAACTCTCTCCAAAATATTAGTATCAACTGATTTTCTCTGGGAAGGTTCACCCTGTTGCACATACATTCTATTAACTGAATTTACATGTTTTTTCCCATTACTGACATGTTTTACAGATTCCTTTTGTTGTGGAGTCGTCATTGGAGGATGAATAGAATCTTGTTGTTCACCTTCATTATCCTGCACTCTAGATCTATTTCTAGACCTTAAATCATGTTTTTTATGTAACTCAGCTTGCATTAAATCTATGAATTGCCTACAGTATTAATCCATTTCATATTGATCAAAAGATAATTTAGTTTCATCATATCCTCCCTCACAATCTTCCTCTTCATCCTCTTCTATTGTTTACATAGCAGATATTTGATCTTTAGCTTCCTTTTGGTCATCTTCTGTTGACTCTCCGGGTGCTGCTTCTATATACAATGGTGCTTTAACCTAGTCTTGATCTTTTCTTTCCCTCTATAAAATTTTCAAGGGTTGTCTTCTGAATTGAGGGTTAAATACTCCTCGGTTTTTTTGTACTTGTATTTGTGAGTTTTTACTTTCTAATTCCATCTTAAATATCTTATTTGACAGAAATTTTATCACCTTTTTCATATCTTCAATTCTTTGATCTTTTGATTCTTCTTCTTTTTCTTTCCCCTTCTATTGGACTGGTTGTTTCCATTTCGCCTTCCCAACTATAGTCATATTAGCTTCAATTTCTAAAGCATCTATCTATATCTGTTGTAGAGTAAGGTATCTCCTTTCTCTAAGTGTGAAGCTAAATTCGTCCTCAAAATCCCCAGTAAAAACCACCTTTGCTCCAAAAGGAGGGGCTTCATTTCTACAGGCAAAATATTATACAATTTATTGAATCTTTTGATAAAATATGATATATTCTCATCTAGTTTTCTTTTGATTGCATTGAATTCTGTTAGTTAATATCCATGATCCCTTTTTTCACCCCATCTCTGAGTGAATTTATTTTCCAGTTCTTCCCATGTATTAATAGAATCATTTGGAAATCCCTTAAACCACTTTCTAGCCTCTCCATCTAGATACTGAACAAAAAGCCTCATTAAAACCTCAAGATGCTCTACATTTAGATTTTCAGATGTTCTACAGTGTTTTCCTGCAGTTATTTCATCTTCTCTAGTAAAACGTGGGAGTAATTTAATATACTCTTGAGGCATCGCATTCATTGGTTGTGGAAGGTTAAGTGGAGAATATTTTTTCAACAAAAATGTTGGTGCTACCATGTTTGCACCTTTATTGATTGTTTCTTGGTTAGATGCAGTTGATGAACCTATTGCGAAAATGAATGGAGGTGGAGGTAAAACTGATATGGGAGTGGGTTGATGGACAATCGTAGAGGGAACAGCAACTGGATTTTGTTTAGCTTGAGTAAAAGTAAAAGAAACAGACTCAAAGCAGTGTTCTTCCAACTTAGGTTCTTGAAAATAAATTGGTGTGAAAGGTGAATCCTATTCCAAGAAAGGAAGTACTTTCGAGATATCTTCAAAAAAGGATTACTAGAACTACTTCCAGGAGAAGACACTATAGGACTAGGTGTTGAGGGGGTTTTGGGTTTTTGAACCCTTTTAGAAACTAATATTTCAGGGTCTGACAAAGAAGGGACCTTCTGTTGTGAAGTATCCGACCTCATGTGAGGCCTTTTGTGATCCAAAATTCTGAGAATAACAAACACAACCAAATATTTCCTCCTCACTAAAAAACTAGAGGAAATAATGTGAAAAACCCAAGGAAAATAAACTTCGTCTCTTCATCCCCGGAAACTGCGTTAGAAAATATTGTATCTTAAGAGACAATTCCTTGGCTGTGAAAAGGAATCAGTGCTTAAGAAAATTTTTAACAATGTGTCACAAAAGTAATTATATCAGGTGGTCTTCATTCAATCCCTTTGGAAACTGATTCTTTAAAACTCTTAATAATCTGGTATAATGAAAGACTCTACAATTTCATTAACTGCTAACATCTTAATGGAAAAGAAGAATTGTAGAAGAAACTCAAAATGATATGTTGTAACACAGAATCTACCACTTTAAATTTCAGAATGAATTTATGGAGAGAGAGGAAACTCAAAATAATATGTTGTAAACACATAATCTATTACATTTAAGTTCCAAAGACAATTTTTGAAGGGAGAGGAGTTGGAGTGAAGAAGCGAAAATTAAGGTTATTTAACTCTTACTCACATATGTAATTAAGAGACCAAAAACTACTTTACTTCACTTCATTCCAGGAAGAAGGGACACAAAATGGCATAGGAAAAAAGAATCACCACCAAAAGTTCCAGGAAACTTAATGTTTCTTTCATTAATTCCTCAGAAAATTAAATACCAAAGTTTTAGTCTTCCAGAGATCCAAAACTCAGAACCCCTCTTCTTTCTTTCTGTCTTGCTTAAATACATCAAAAACAATTCGTAACTGATATAACTTCTTGAAAATACTTTGACTACCTAAACTGTTAAAACTACTTATTACATTGCAATTGAGGACATCACTATAGCTTCGATATTAACAAACAAACAAAAAAATTTAAAACTTGAAATATTATTCTTTTTGTTGAATTTGATTTGTTGCTGATGCATCTCCCTGAAGTGTTGATGTGTCTCCATAAGAGATCAGACATACTTTCCCTACATTTCTTCCAGAGTTCAATATTTATCTTTTCTACTTGATGTCATGTCTTTTCTATTTCTGATGTGATACTTGAACAGTTTTGCAATGATGCCTCTTTGCCCGACTTGAACCAGTTATTGTGTTTCCAACAGTGCCACTATATGCTCCTTTTTCCTGACTCTACCTATGCCTTTGCGTTTCAAAAAATGTTATTATGTCTCCTTATGCCCGCCTCTTCCTCTTTTGCTCGTGCCCGCATCGTTTAGTCTTCCATTTATTTACAAGGCACCATCGCATACAACATTGTTCTACATGGGGTTAGGCATTACCCGAGTCTACTGCCCGCGTTCACGTTTCTTCATAAAAAAACGCAACTAAAAATAATCCTATACTTTAAATAAATTTAAGGTAACCTTTGAATGGTATCACATCCGTCTTTCCATCGCATTTTGACTTTCCATGTTGCTCTGTTGTAAGCCTCCTCTTACCTTTGATGTGATTTCTCAAAGGAGAGGTCCTTACTTCTGGATTTGAAATCCTTTGAAATTTAACTCTGAAACTACATCACATCTACCCCTTATTGCATTTCGACCTTTATAACATATTCCTTAGTGAAATTCCTCCTGAGCTTTATGATTGTGACGTGAAATATGCGATAAAGGTCGGGATGACATGGCAAGTGGAGGTGCGTCCTATCGTAAATCACAATCAGCAATATAAACTTATCGTAAATCACATTTCGGCCTTTATAACATATTCCTTAGCATCATCCCTCCTGAGCTTGTGATCTATAATGTGTGATAAAGGTAGGGATGATGTGGCCAGTGGAGGTGGGGCTAATCGCAAATTTCAAGTAGCGATATGAAACCTTGTCGCACTTCACATTTCAGCATTTATAACATATTCCTTAACACCATTCCTCTAGAGCTTGCAATTGTGTGATGTGCAAAGTGCGAGAGGGTCCCACGGCCGGATTTTAAATACTTTAGATCCAGGCTTCAAACCATATCACATCTGTTATTTGTGTCACATTTTTCATTTCAACGGTTTAATCTTGTTCTATTCCTCTTAAGCATTGCTATATGCGATCAGACCTTCCACGTTCAATTGCAATTAATCCTCTAAACACTGTTATGCATGTATATTTGCACGACTTGACCCTAACATGTGTGCAATGTGATGAACAAATCAATCAGGCCAACTCTTGAACTGTTATGCACACGAATAAGCACGACTTGACCTGCCTTCACATCTCTGCACATAATGTTAATACACCAACATATAAATCAAAAATCATTTTTTGTTATACAATAATTTTACATTTTCTAACATATATGCTTCTTTTTTTTGGTTTTTTGAGAAATATTTCAGAAATAAATGCAAATGAGCCACAACAGGGATCACCCTTAAGGTCCTCTGGGATTTGGGAATAGGGGGTACAGGGACAGTGACAAAAAATTGTGTAACAGATGCCCCCTAAAGCATGAAGGTCAAACGACAGTGAGGGATGAAATTATGATTTATGAGTACATGCCAAGATCAAGATGTCATGTCGGAAAATCTATGAAATCAAGCACATAGATACATATCTTAAATCTCTTAGATAAACAAATGACATAAGGTATAGACACATTCATCCGTAAAAATATCATGTAATAGGACCCGTGGTATGGACACAGTCATCCAGTAATAAAGAGGATCACAAACATGGACTCAAGTATAGTCATAGCCATCCAGATAGAAGAGTCATGTGTAAAATCATGAACAATACATATCTCCTCGTAACCTAGACGTTATCAAACAAAATCTAGGGTCTTATGCTCCATCACGACCTGATCAAGTACAAATTCATGCATGTGAATGAGTGAGTAGAAGTCGAACATGCAATAAAATCGCCTGATTATCTTTCAATGATGTAAATTTTTAACAGGCACGAGAGAGACCACCAATAATTAAAATTTCCATCAAGGTACCAACAGTACAATCCACGAGATGTGAAGAAGGAATTGAATTCAAACACTCATTAAATGATCCGATCGAAGGCCAATTATGTGAACTTATTGTCGAATGCAAACAACCTGCCATTAGGGAATGCAGGCTCTAAGGTAATGGAAAGGATATCCAGATCAACTTCTTGGATAATGATTTGAAGTCGACAGGAAGTGATCCGTTGAATAGGGCCATGATGTATCCCACATCATCAACACAAGACAGAGAAAATAATAAAATGATGAATCAAGACTGAAAAAAGAACCAGGTAATGAATAAACAGTAGAAGGAACTTCTCTTTAACATATCGGCAACATGATTTCGGAGTTTGGAAGTATTTGTCTCAAATGGAATTAGAGGTCATGTTGAAAAAATTGGAAATTTAATGAGAGGCAAACATATTCCCAAAACCCATGGAGGCAAAGTGATGAATGTAGGATGTTCCCAACCCGACACGAAACAAAGGATGTGTCATGTTCAAGAGCGACATACTACCAACGCAACTGATAAATACATCCATTTCCCCCACCATTTCTGGCGAGTACCCCAATTATTTTTGAATACTAGCTTGAATGGGATCTAATATTCTTGTCATATAAGTTTTTCCTTCGGAAAAATCCATCCTAGTACATTTTACGAGCCCTATGAAGGAGGAACTCGATATTGCCATGGTGACGAGTCCAATGTCATTAAATTTTAAGGAGTCTAAAAAAGGTGAAAATCAATGTCTTTTCATGTTTATAGAGTTTGAAAAGAGGCAAAAAGAAAACTGCAGATGTCCCTTTTCGTAAATAGTCCCTCGAATCCGAAAAGGTAGAAAACAAAGTTCGAGAGAGCCTCTTAGCCACGATTGACTAAGGTATTCCTTTTTCGTAAACAATTTATCCCAACCCAAAAAAGGGGTAAACTTATACTGGGTAAATGAAAATCAGTTTACTTTTACAAGTTCAAAACAACAAAATATTTGCACTCTTTTCATTTTTCTAGAGTCATAAAAGAGTTTAAAGATGACTCCAAGGGGGTGAATTTTTCATTTACTTTTACCAAGTCTGAAAAAGTAATAAACTGGAACTCGTGTTCATATCATTTGTCAAAATATTAACCATGTTGTTGCACAATAAGGTTTTTTACCCTTGTTTACCTTGATTCTTTAGGAGAAAATTACAAGCGATCCATGAAGTTGATCAACAAACCGTTGGCACCAAGTAAGAGCCATGTTAATAATATTTGTTTTCATACATGTTTCAGCATTTTTTATAGTGTATGGTGATTTTTGGAAGAATAATATTAAAATTTGTGTAGTAGCAGATCGACGTGGAGATGCCATATCGAGATCGTGTTGATTCACCATTTTTTACGCTGGCCATGCGCCGATTGGCATAGCTATTTTAGAAATGTCTGTTCCATTCGTAGAGAGTAAAAAAACGCAACATTGTCTCCAAAAAATCAAACAAAACTTTATTTTTTATGCTTGAATATTTGACCAAAAATTGTTTAAATGATGTTACATGGATAAAACATCAAGTAACATGGTGATAGAGTGGAGAGAGAGGGAACATGCAGATGTGGATAGGGAAGCCATGGAAGACTAATATTTCCTTGATGCTTTAAATAATTGCGGGCTTCTCAAATTATTTTTAACTCTCGGCTTGAGATCTTAGTCGGAGTTTCTACACTACCTGATAGGCATTTGGGACACGGGAAGGGAGAGATTTTTTATCGGAGACCAAGATTTGGAGATCGAGGTTGCCGAAATTTACTTCATTACTGGGCTACCGAGGAGAGGAGAATGAGCTCGGTTGGAAGGGACACAGATCATGGGAGAGAGCATGGGCATGCTCATAGGGAGGCAGTGTCCAGAAGCAACGAAATATACCATTGGGAAAATGCATATAAGAAGCGTCAATAATTTTCCTTTCAAAGTATTCCTATATACCATAACACATGTCGCTGGGGCACAACCATCATATGAAGCTATGAAGGCTCAACTCCAAACAACCATTGACTGTATGGCACCCACCATTTTTAACTAGGTGGAAGAAATGTTGAAAAATATGAAGAAACAACTGTCCAAATGAGAAAATTGTCACCTTAAGAAATTTGGGTACAGTTCAATCTTAAAAACATTCTTTTTGGAATGAGTGTTGTTCCAATTTTAGTGGGTGGAAGTGGTCGTTCCCACACCACAGGATTCACACATGACCAAGTGGAGTGAGTTGATGCCTCGCATAGGACGCGGACAACACATGTCATACAAGTCTACTTTCTTTGTGTCACTGAGGCATCAACTCATTGTCATAGAGGACTAGCCATACTCTGCGACTGATTTCTAAGGTGACCCAGACCTTCCACTTCCAGAGGGAGAACATTGGGATGACAGAGGTAAAACATGGTTTTTGTTAACTTTTCATGTTTATATTTTTTTGGGCATATGTGTGCTGATGTTTAAACTTGTGTGTTGCAGATGTTGGACCAAAGAGACATGTTGGAATGTTCCCTATTTCCAGAATAGTGGCAAGGGAGTTCGAGGTTGCCTCGTATGAGGAGGGAGCAGACGCTGAAGATGAGATTGCTAGAAACCTAGATGCATTGACTGCTAGGATCCCAAAATATGCTCGTGTACAAGACATTCCCCACCTCTATTAGAGGCACATTGTAAGGGTGTCAGATCACATTCATAAATTACTGACTCGAGTCATTTGAGTAGTGACGTGATATCATGAGCACCATGCTGATTAGTTCAATCTAGTTTTGTTTTTTACAGTTGTAGTCTTTTGGGAACTGCGAGTCTCTTTATGCACTAGAACAGATATAATTTTGGATTATGATTTACCAAAATTTTGCAAACAAAACTGACATATATATATATATATATATATATATATATATATATATATATATATATATATATATATATATATATATATATATATATATATATATATATATATATATATATATATATATATATGTGTATATATATATATATGTATATGTATATATATATATATTTATATATATATATGTATATATATATATGTATATATATATATATATATATGCTATATTTTCCTGTTTAATGCATGATGTAATGATGATCACAATTTTAGAGATTCCGCAAATGTCTATATAAAACATAATTATCCAATGCATCTGTTAATTTATTCATGTGTCTGGGAATATGCAGATATGTAATGTAATCGATTACTTTCTAAAATATGAACACGCAGATACATCCTCAAAATCTGAGGGTGTCTGACAGAATATTTCCCATTGATTTGCAGGACAAGAAGTTGTGAATCTAGGTTTACAACAATTTCTCTAATGCCAAGAGAAATTTCTTCTAATAGTAGTTCAATAACTGCACTCTATTTAGCAATATTGTTGGTTGTATGACCTAAACAGATACCTTATAGATATACTAACTCACCACTAAGGTCATAGATAACCCATGCCATAGAGGATAATTTTCGAGTACTACGACAGGCACCATCAGCGAAACCGACATAATGCGTTACATACATATTTAAATCATGTAAAACAAGATAAGAAGGAAAACCACTTGAAAATGCACACCAAACCAAAACTGTACAAAAATTAAAAGAACACTAATGTACAAAAGTAATTGCACGAAAATATTATGCACAATACTTTTTCAGATAAGGCCCATTTCGAGGCTTACCCAAAGGGTTTCCTTCATAATCAATTAGCTCATAGGCGTCCTTTTTGAAAAACACGCTTTACAATGTATGGACCATGCCACATTGGTTCGAATTTTCCTGCCCCTAGCTTATCGTGTGCTTGGTAGTAGATAAGAACCAAGTCTCCTTTGAATAAGGCACGTGGATAAATAGTTTGATCGAAATGGGCTTTGACTGATTTCTTCTGAGCTTCAGTAACTAAAGTGGAGAAGCGACGAGTTTCATCAAGACTTTCCAGATATAAGAGACATTCCTCTTATATCTGAGTGAAGGAATTTCACATTCAATCGGAAATGTTGCTTCAAGGCCATATACTAACTGAAAAGGAGTGAATCCAGTAGCATTTTTGGTAGGCCCAAAGGGCTAAGAAAATCATGAGATGCCAGTTTGACTTGTGCATCCCAAAGGTGCGTTGAAGCATAGTAACTAAGACTTTGTTGACTACTTCATCTTGGCCATTGGCTTGAGGGTAATATGGAGTTGACTACTTCAACTTGGCCATTGGCTTGAGGGTAATATGGAGTTGAGCTGTCATGTCACATACCCAACTGATAATTTAGCTCAACCATCATGTAATGGTGAAAATGGGAGCCATGGTCGGTGACAATGGCTTGAGGAACACTAAACCGGGTGATAACATGATTGAATAGGAATTGAGCAGCAGGTTTACTGTCGGTAGCATATGTGGGCATCACCTCGGCCCATTTGGTAAAATAGTCGACGGTGACAATAATATAAGCATGTCCCTCGTCCAAGTGAGGGTTACATGTCATGAAATCAATGCCCCATTTAGTGAAAAGGTCGACGATAAAAATTGGGTGTAAGGGTGCGGGTGGGGCATACATCTTCCACTGGTAAATCTGGAAAGTGTGACATGTACGAATGGAGAGAATGAAATCCTTGAAAATGGAAGGCTATAAATAACCTACATGAAGGATTTTTTGAGTTATTTCGTATCTAGACATATGACCGCCACATGCCCCAGAGTGGTCGTTGTTGAGCGCTCTCTCAGCCTCTTCGAAATTTAAACATCGATGAAGAATCGAATCTATGTTGACACGATATAAATTATCCCCAATAATACGATAGGGTTGAGAGTGATGTCGAATGTGTGGATGATCAGCTTTGGTCAACTCAAATCGGAAGGTTTAGGTTTGGAGATACACGATGATATCACCGTACCATGGATCAATAGTGTTGATAAGGAAGAGAGTCTCATCTAGAATGTTCTCATCAAGATCAGAAGGGGTATAAGCAGAGGGAAGGGAGAATATAAATTCGATGAAAACCAGTGATTTTTTGGATTTGGCAGCAGTGAGTTCCAAATCAAACTCCTTCAAAATGAAAATCCACTTAGAATATTTGCCCCGAATAAATGATGGGTCAAAATATAGGTCATGGGATTGAAATCAGAGATCACAGTAGTTGTACGAAGTAGGATGTAATATTGTAAACACTGAACAACATGAACCGCAGCTAAAGCCAATTTCTTGACATGGGAATATCGAGTTTCAGTATCCATGAGATTGCAGCTGAGGTAATAAATGACATTTTCAGTACCATTGTCGTCATCCTAGACCAGCACCATACCAATAGTACTGGAAGAAGCTGCTAAGTAAAGGAAATATTCATGATGGTAATTCGGGGGATGCAGTAAAGGATTGTTGATAATAATTTTATTTAAAGAATCGAAGGAGTATTTAGAAACTTCATCCCACAAAAATGGGATCCCTTTTTTAAGCAATCGTCACTAGAGAATTTGGCGGAAATTCCGACGGCCAAATCGTCGCTATTCCGACACATTGTCGTCGCAGGAGCGACAGTTAGAGGGCGGGCAAACCGTGGTTTACCATACCGTCGCAGTTCCGACACAACTAAAAAGTGTCGCAGTATCGACACTTTTCCGTCGCTTCCAAACAAGCGTCACTCTTCCGACGTCTCCTAATTTGTCGCAGTTCCGACCTCTATAAACTGTCGCACTTCCGACGAAATGTGGTCCGACGTTTTGAACGTCGCTCTTCTGACATCTATAAACTGTCACAATTACGACGAAATGTGGTCCGACGTTTTGAACGTCGCTCTTCCGACGTCTGTAAACTATCACAATTACAACGAAATGTGGTCCGACGTTTTGAACATCGCTCTTCCGACGTCTGTAAACTGTCACAATTACGACGAAATGTGGTCCGACGTTTTGGACTTCGCGCTTCCGACGTCTGTAAACTGTCACAATTCCGACGCTTACAAGACGTCGGAATTGCGATGGAAGGTTCAAATTAAAAAAAAAAAATGAAACTTTAAAAGAGGAAAAACGTTGTTTTGAATATATTATATGTAGTAAAACAGTGCATGAAGTCATTACATTTTCACATCTGAAGATTTGAACCCAAATATCCATCCAGAAAAGTGGAAGTCCCACCCCAGACAATGATAGAAAAATACCCCATGTCACATACAGGGACATGATATAAAACCCAGTAACGGTCCACATGGAGATTATCGACAATCCGAGAAAGCATCCAAATATGCCCGAGGCATCTATAAGAAAGTGAAATAGCAGTATGTAGAATAGTAAAGCAACAGATAGAGTACCGACGTCCGTTGTTCCAAATACAAATTAAAGTACCCAAAATCCTTGAACAGAGAAAAACGCTAATCATGTGAGGAGTGTGATATGTCCAAAATATAAAAAGACCATCAGACCATATCAATAAATCAACAACATAGACCAACATCGCTAGTTTTGAAGGCAGAGTGATAAACATTAATCATTTTTTTTTCACAAGAGAAAAAACGTTGTTTTGAATATATTATATGAAGTAAAACAGTCCATGAAGTCATTACATTTTCACATCTGAAGATTGGAACCCAAATATCCATCCAGAAAAGTGGAAGTCCCACCCCAGACAGTGATAGAAAAATACCCCATGTCACATACAGGGACTTGATATAAAACCCCGTAACGGTCCACATGGAGATTATCGACAATCTGAGAAAGCATCCAAATATGCCCGAGGCATCTATAAGAAAGTGAAATAGCAGTATGTAGAATAGTAAAGCAACAGATAGAATACCAACGTCCATTGTTCCAAATACAAATTAAAGTACCCAAAATCCATGAACAGAGAAAAACGCTAATCATGTGAGGAAGACCATCAGACCATATCAATAAACCAACAACATAGACCAACATCGTTAGTTTTGAAGGCAGAGTGATAAACATTAATCATTTTTTTTTCACAAGAGAAAAAACGTTGTTTTTAATATATTATATGAAGTAAAATATTCCATGAAGTCATTACAACAATATAGAGACAGATTGTCTCGTAGATAAGAAAAATGATAACTGATGTTGTGCTGTTTCCTTCTTTTAAGAATGTGCTGGAGGCAGGCCCTATATCTTGGCTTGCTGCTGTCCTCTTTAGTAATTCTATGTTGATTATTTCATTTCACCGATACTCTTTAACTGCTCTGATACTCTTTGACCTTTGTTCATCCTTTTATCCTTTTTATCATGATATACTGTGGTAAATAGGCAAAAATTTATGTAAGGATAATGTTTTACAAAAGTTCCATCATTTCTTCCCACCATTGAACTTCTGGCACTCTGGTCCTTTGCAAATTTCTTAGCGTTTCATCAACCTCAGTATATCTGAAGAAATCAGGCTGATTTGGGAACAAATGATTTACTTCATGCTCAAGATAAAATAAATTCTCCAATCTGTCATGAAGGTTTTTCCCTGTAGGCAATGCTGCTGTTGATGAACTGGTTGAAGAACTAGCTTGATTATCATCATATTTGTCCAATTTTTCAACATAATTATCAAGATCCATTAGCTTATCTTCTGCAACTATAGGACTGGGCAATCCTCTATTTAACAAAATATTCAATCTTTCTCTGAAGGCAATGATTTCTTCTTGCATATCTGAGCACCTTCGTTCTAAATTCTGTACCAGAGTTCTTTTAGTAAAAACTTTCTTTATTTCCATAATTGTTCCGGTCCTATCCTTAATACCAATTTCTGCAAGTTGATTCTTAGTCTGAGTATTCAAAAAATGTATAAGTCTATTGGCCTCTTCTGGCATATTTCCCAACTCTTGTCTTGATCTCTCAATCTCATCCAGAGCCAATTTAACTAAGTTCTTCTGTTCATCCATTATTTGAATTGAGGACCAAACATCCTTTATTGATTAAATGATATTATCCCAAAGAATATCATTTATTTCTTTTAAAGGTTTCTCCAATGTGAGATCCTTTTCCAATGCTTTGACTGTTTTTTCTAATTTGTTCACTTCTCTTGTTTTATCAGCAACACTCATTTTTGAAAGATCATATTTATGTTCTAGAGTGGCCAATTGTTCCTTTGTTTTGTGAAGCTCTATGGCCCGAATGTTCATATCTTCCATTTACTTTGTTAATTCATCAGTGTTCAAATTTGTAGTGTTGCTCTGTGACAATTCTGCTGGCTGACCTGTTGTTGTTGTACCTGTCACTACTCCTGTTGTAGATACTAGAATATTTTCCTGCTTATCTTTTAATGCATTCTCAAGCTCTTTTTCAGTTGCAGTAAGTTGCTCATTCAATTTTAAGAGCAAATCCATTAGTTCTTCCTCAGAATTTTGTTTGATGATTTATGCAGTCTGTGGATGTCTTGAGGTCGGTAACTTTAATTGTTTTCTCAGAGCTGCAATATCATCATCTTTTCTCTTGATCAAAGCTTCAATACCTTTCACATCTTTAGGATTATGACCCAAACCAATGATTATTTCATCTAAAGTTTTGATTCTATTATCCTTAGCCTAGGAGGAGGCTTTTTCAAGCTGCAACTGTGTATTAGTATTATCCAAAGAATCCTGCAACTTATGGGTCATCATTGATTTATCCGTCAGAGTAGAATAAATCATCTCACATGTTTGCTTGTGTAGCTCAATTTGATCTAAAGGATGGATATCCTTTACCAAGACTTCAAAATTAGTCCTAACGTAATCTGCAGTTGTCTGAGGCTGCCGCACCTTGGGCTTCAAATGGCTCATTAACATCTTACCCTGTTGGATGTCATAAGCTGACATCAATCTTTCTTGATTTTTCGGAGCCATCTTCAAATATTGGGTGTACACTTGAAGTCTAAGTGGATCGTTCCTGGCCTTTATATTGGTGAATGTTCTTTTGATGTCCCAGGCAGTTTTTACTGGAGGTTTGAAAGAAGATATTTCTGCACTTTGTTGCCTCTGTATTCCATGTTTTTGAAAATTAGTGGATGTCCCACTACCTGTATCTGTTTGCTGACTGTCTTCTCTTTCTGGCTGTCAGGGATTTCCTGAAATGATTCATCTTCTGGAAGGGGAGTTAATTTCTGCCTTTTAATATCTTGCTGTTCAGAAGAGCCACCAATAGGAGTAGTTGTTTCAACCTCTCTCTTTTTTCCCTTTTCTATATTCAGAGGAGTTTGTAAAATAGAAATTTCTGGCTCACTGATCTGAGTAGGAGGAATTTTTCCTTGACCTTGTTCTTTAGAAGTCTCTGGTTGCGCTGTCATTATGAATTTTTCAATTATTTGTATATCGGGCTCCTTTTCTTTTCCTTTAGATTCTACTGCTACTGTACTAATCTCCTGCAAATTTTGTTGTAAAGTCCTGGCTGAAGAAGATCCCTGCACCTGTCCAAAAGATTCTAGGTCAAGTATCTTTTAAAGATCTTTCATTACATTTTCAACATTGACATGCTCACTATCATTTTCAACCAATGTCCCTTCTGTCCATTCATCCATATTAGCATATTGTTCTATTTCTGGAATTCTTTGATGGATGTATGGTGACTGTTTATTTTTCATTCTTCTATCACAGATAAAGTTGTTTGGATCATAAGGCACCCAGTAGAAACTCTTTTTTAGTCTGAGATGGTCTTCTAAAATCCTTTCAGCTTCCTGTCCAGCTTCCCTAGAGTTACAAATGAAGGGACCTAATTGGCTCTTGATCCTGAATTGAGCCTTTTTCTTTGCATTGCAAAAATGAATTATATCTGAATTATTCATCTGCCTGAAATATTCTAATGCAAAGAGTCTCATTGGGACATACTTGGACAGTTTGAATGGGCATAATTCACATCCATATATCCTGATCTCTGTGTAGTTTTTATATAGGTACCAGTCACCTATCTTGTAATGCTTTGAGAGTTGAAGGATTTTCTTGATTTCATTGTTAATTCTAGGAGGAGAGACTCCTGTCAACAAGGTAGTTGCAGGATGAACAAAAAGGTCGACAAACTCATTATAGGAATAAGGAGAATCAGAGGATTTGTGAGTAATGGTAGACCAAAAGATGACTGACCTAGGATTCCCTTTGGCATCAAGTTTCTTAACATAAAAAGGGAAATTTTCTGACTGAAAGTAAATCATGAGATGATATATGACAGAAGAATACTTAAATACTCTCTCATTCTCAAATCTCATGAACTGATCATGGATTTTGTCAGCAATATAAGATGCAAAATTGTACTTGACAGCAGGAGGCTGTCCAGGGGTAAAAATGGATAACAATACTAGCGTTAAATGATCAACATACTCACTAGTATTGAAGCCCATTATGGAAGATATCATGTCTAAAATAACTCTACCCTCATCAGTAAAGAAAGTATAACCATAAGGGGGAGGGTTTTTAGGCTGATGCTCTGGTAACATGAAGGTTTGGTAGCATAGGCGCTTAACTCTTTCATGGATAACTTAGTAGATTTCTCATAATTCAACCAAGGGACGGGGAGTGAGAGTCAATCAAAGAATTGTAGCATTTCATTTATGGACTGAAAGCAGTTATTGGGAAAAGGACATTTTGACTTGGGGATAAAACTGCTCGTTGGTCGGGATCATAGTTTGCATGGCAGTAATGGATTAACTCAGGAAAAATGCGGACCGAGGGGAGAAGGTACATGAGAATATTTGATTCCCAAATTCCAAAGATGTCAGAACCATTCAAATAATTGTCTCTGTAGCGGCAAAATATTCGAAGAGGATTCTCACTGAGAAGCAGGTCTTTAATTTGAAAATCCATATCGGCTAAAGGAAAATAATCCAAGTCCTTGTGAGGGGCATTGAGGGGCACGACATCTGGGAAGACAAGAACTTCCATCGGTTCTTGTGGATCTAAATGGAATTTCGGTTTTTGTGGAAAAGGGGCACAATTACCAGTTTTGGGAATATAATTGCAGTTCTGGGAACGAAAAAGACCAAACTAAACTTCTTTTCAGACCTTAGTGCAGAATTAAAACTAAAACCAGGATTTTTTACAGAGTTTAGCGGGAAATTGGAATAAATACCTGTTTACGGGAAATGAAACATGTTTAAACAGGCGCTGGTTATGACAAAAGAACCCTAAAATACTCGGCTTCAATTCTCTTCAGCAAGGTAACGGTCAACAAGCGTTAACAATTGGTTTTTGAATTTTGTTGCATGGAAGACTGGCTAGCGCACGGAACAATTAAAATGACGCAGACGCAATTTTTTTTATTTACAAAGTCAAAAGGGTGGCGGGGAACAATGAAAATGACCTGAAAAAGATTAGGGCGAATTTGATAAGAAATTCGCGTCACAACTCTCCCTCCGTACGCCAGCCAACTTTGGACCCGAAAAAGATTAGGGCGGAATTCATTTGGTTTTCACATCACAAAATCACCACGTCGTGGGTTGTGCTATTTTCTGGAACGCGAATTTGGTTTGAATTATGGTTTATCGTCGTTTGAAGTCCTGGCAATTTCACTTCCTAAGAGAACCGGGGTCGTGAACAACTGCCTAAATATAAAAATCCTGCTTTAATAAAGAGAGACAATATTGTTGTGCTTTTGAACCTCGAATTCGAGGATTGGACATGAGTTAACAAACAAAATGATAGCGGAACCAGACTTGCACCCATGGTCAAGCCCTCTACCAAACCCACGAGCGGAATCACAAAAGCAGGTTGCCCATATCGCACCGTTTTTGCGGAGTAGGTGGTATTTCCTATTCGCGAGCGATTCCATAGGGAATGCAACACGTGGCGAAGTGACCCCCGGAAAACCACCGTTTAACCCGCGCCATCGCACGTTAAAGCCCGATGTTGGAAGCCGAGCGAAATTGCCAAGAGTCGCTGATTTGGAGAAGGGCCATTGGACGGTGGTCGCACGTTGAACTTGCCCGGAGGTTAACTAAGGTGTGCGGAGGATAGCCAGGTATGATACGAGTGTTTGATTGGTTATTGATATATATAGGTGGGGCCGGAGTATAATGAAATTGTTTAATTAAACGATTGGAGGATAATTAGCATAAGTCTGGAGCGTGATTGTTGTAAGGCTGGGTGGTGAAATATAGAGCCGAAAGTTCATTACAAGTTATTTATTTAAAAAGAAACGTGGAGTATAAATAGAAAGTGTTGAAAGTTAAACATTGGTTATAAGGATTGGAGATAATATAAAGTCGGGAATATAAATTAAAGTCCAACCATTGTGGATAGTATTTATTTATCAAATTCTACGAATTTGATAAATAAACCTGAAGAAAGAAGAAGTCAATTAAGACTCAGGCTGGAGGAAAAGAACGGGGTACACCAAGGGAAAATGCTGACAGAGCGATTGTAGACACACCAGCTCTCCTTGGGGGTCCAATTTCAGTTTTGTTGCGTCACACGATGATCTCTCTTCTCCGGCATTTACTTGTATTGAAGATCACTATTCTAGGAATAAGGAGTTATTTTCTCGAAAAATAACCCTAGCCAAACATTGACAATGCATCAAGGATATCTTTCTATGCTTCATAAGCACATTTGTTCTACTTCTAAATCATGTCTTGGAAGTGGTTGTTGTGCTGGAAATTATTCACCAATTGGTTTCATACCAAAGTCTTTTTCACATTTTCAGCATCCAATACATGAAAAAGATAATGGTTTAAAACAACATAAATATTTGAAATTTTGCAAGAATTGTCCGGCACACTTTGAATATGAATTTTGAAGTCAAGTGCATGATGCTGTATAGGATCAAGTGTCATTTTGAATACCAAATGTTTCACAAGAAACTTCTCAACATGCTACCCTACAATAAGGATTAAATGACAATATTGCATCAACTATTTCCATAATAAAAGTGCACCTTGGCCATAAGACTAAACAACTACAAATGTTGTAGATCTAACAAGACCATACAATCAAATGTATTCCACAAGGCCAATACTGTATGAAAAATGAAAAGGAGTTTGCAACCAAAATACCTTAGGCAACTAATTCAATTAGATACACCAAACCATCAGCAAAAAGGAAAACCAGCCTACTTGGCCTCAATATTTTCAACTGGGTCCTCTAATTCAACCAATAAAAAGGCCAAAACCATAGCATTGAGATACATTTCATTACACTGTCAATAACAATAAAATTTGACTCATCCATAACCCTTTCCTTTTAGACCACTGGGTAACAAATATGTTTCCTTTCACCTTTGAGTTTTCAAATTATGCCTACCAAATCTAAGACATTTAAGAGGGGGAACTAATACAACGTTAAAAAGAAAACCAAAGCACACATCTAAAATAACAACCCTCCATGAAAAATTAAAATAACACATTAAAATCGAATATAAGTGGACAAGGAAAGATCCACCGCAGTGAAGTTTCACGTGCAGGTGACCTTCCTTTAAACATAATTTTTTCTCTGACCTGCAATTTTTTTGTCACCGAGCCATCCTTGTTGAAGTAAAACTCCTTTTCCATAGCTCTTGTATTAACTACCTTCTCTCTGTCGCGTAATCTCAGAGTCCCTCTTCTGCTTGAGCGATTAAAGGAAATGGGTGAAAAAACCGAAAGAGAAGACAATTGTCTGCCATAATTATCAAACATTGCACCCAACTTCTTCCCCTTTCCATTGTTACCCAATGAGGTAGATGTGGCAATTGTTGTCATACTGCCCAAAGCAGAGGCCATCTTCTCTTATCCTAAATATAGAATTACAAGATCTTCATATTAGTATGAACCTTAAAAAACATGACTCTCATTGCTAAAAACCACTTTTAAGTTGTAACAGGCAAACTAAACAACTATCGCAACTTTTGGCAACTTCTGGAGCATTAAGAGAGAAACAACCAAAGATAAATACAACCACAATCCTCATTTTAATGAGACCGGACTATATATTTGCATTAAGATAATAGAAAGAAATCACGACTATATTAAGGCCACCACAAAACAATATTTAACCAGTGTCTCTCGCAGCCTTCAGGTTGCCATGCTAGAGGTTGCATATTTTTAATTTAAATTCTAGACCTCTCGTGCCCATCTATGAATGCATCCAATGGGATATCTACATCAAATGCTCCTTTATATCCCCAAAAACAAATTCCCTACTACAAGAGCACCAGTATTGATGGATCACCCCACACCATCCCACCCACTAGAAACTGTGAAAAAGGAAACCCGAGAAAACTTCTGAAATATCTCAAGATGACTATATGGGTGGTTCTTATGAATCAACCAACCATTCAAAACATGCTCATCAATCCAAACCATGAGTATTGTGTGACAATATTCAAGCAGGCACTGAATCGGATTTCTGAAGCTATGTTAGAGAAACCCTAAACTCTCACTGAAAATAGGTGAAATGTGGCACCACTCAGGGATTGACATGTGCCAATTGGTACAAGTGGTATACAATTGGCATGCTCAAACAACGAGGTGATGCAGGAATGACACGAGGGAGAAAATATCAGAAAAGCCCCAAATCTGGAGAACTAAAGCTCATCACCAACCTGAGATTGACAACTTTACATGATGTAACCTATGAAATCGTAAATGGAGAAATCATAGCAACAATAAAGTAACCTATGTAACAATAAATTCGAATTCATCCTAGGAGTGGTAATGGGAGAAATCATAGTGAACAACAAGAAACATGCATAGTTGCTTACAATCAAATAGATGAAAAAACACATACAAAAAACCTAGATAATAATCATGAACAAGCTTAATATTGAATTATGAACTGTAAAGGAACTTACAAAATGTGACATTACGAACTTGGTCAAGCGCACAAGCAAAAATATCCTGGAAATGACCCTGGTTGACAAGTTGTATTGCTCATGATGCAAGAGGATTTGTACTTGCACTGCCAAGTCAATTAAAATCCATCATTATCTATACAATAAATACAAGTAATTGATGTAGTATTTTTTACTCTAAGATGCATTCTTATGATAATGTTAGAACATATGTTGAAAATGTCAAAACATACCTGAATAAGTTCCTCTTCGTTTCAAGAACAATTTATTGGAGTCGCATGAACTTGGAACAAGCCTCCCACGATCTGAAAGAGTAGCAACTAAGTCAACAGTGACTTTTTTGTTGCTACACTGGATCGAGGGTGGTTTGCTCCAAGATTAAATCGCTCTAATAAATTATTCTCTACTAAACAGGGCCAACCACGTGAAGGTGGAAGCTCTTATGGCCCCTCCCCCCGCCCTCACATCACTCTCAATTCCCCAATACCCAATCTATAATTCATTTTTTACTTTCATGAGCATAAAAAAAAATATTCAATAACTAATAAAAAACAATTCAACAAAAAGTACGCAAGGAAACATTGCAATTAATGCTTTACATAAAAATAGTATGATAAATGAGTTTTTTATATAACGCAAAAAACGTTCCAAGTATGGTCATTGGTAACGTTTGTCTTATAATAATACAATATTATTTACCTGGTGCACCAGTTGTCGCCGCTGACCTAGTTGCGTAGTCATGATGTCTGGTCTCATCTAGTGACGGGGCATCGCCTACAAAAACAGATAATATTAAATTTTAATTGTCAGTTTTAAATATCATTGAACTAGTTTGGTAATATTAATAAAAAAAATTGCAATGAGATTATTTACCTGGTGCACCAGTTGTCGGCGCTGACCTAGTTGTGTAGTCATGATGTCTGGTCTCATCCAGTGACGGGGCATCGCCTACAAAAACAGATAATATTAAATTTTAATTGTCAGTTTTTAAATATCATTGAACTAGTTCGGTAATATTAATAAAAAAATTACAATGAGATTATTTACCTGGTGCACCAGTTGTCGCCGCTGACCTAGTTGCGTAGTCACGATGTCTGGTCTCATCCAGTGACGGGGCATCGCCTACAAAAACGGATAATATTAAATTTTAATTGTCAGTTTTTAAATATCATTGAACTAGTTCGGTAATATTAATAAAAAAAAATTGCAATGAGATTATTTACCTAGTGCACCAATTGTCGACGCGACCTAGTTAGCCTTTACGCATTGTATTATTTATTATTATTATTATTATTTATTATTATTATTAGTATTATTATTATTATTATTATTATTATTATTATTATTATTATTACTTATGTGTTACTATATATATATATTTATTATTTGTGTGTGTGTGTGTGTGTGTGTGTGTGTGTGTGTGTGTGTGTGTGTGTGTGTGTGTGTGTGTGTGTGTGTGCATTATTGTTGTGTGTGTGTGTGTGTGTGTGTGTGTGTGTGTGTGTGTGTGTGTGTGTGTGTGTGTGTGTGTGTGTGTGTGTGTGTGTGTGTGTGTGTGTGTGTGTGTGTGGTGTGTGTGTGTGTGTGTGTGTGTGTTTTTGTGAGGGTGTGTGTGTGTGTGTGTGTGTGTGTGTGTGGAGTTACGTAGAATTATTTACAATTACTGATTGTCCACCATTAGGACCATTGCCCTATCTTCCTCTCTGGTGGTAAGATCCTCAAGGGAAACATTCTCTGTCATTTAAACAAAAAGCGTTATAAGGACAACCATCAAGGTATAATTAGAAAAAATTATAAGTGGAAATTAATTACCGTCACGGCCCTCACTGATAGTAGCATTGTCGGCCTAGTCCCTACTACAATGATCAGGTTGCACGTGAGGATCATCTACATTTGGCTCTAAAACTGGGTTATTTACGTCGTCGGTAGTGTTGCTCCCCTGATTTAAACAAAGTTGTTAGACATTAAATTTATGGATGAAAACAAACATATTGAAAGGTTAATTTTTTACCTTATCAGGCATTCTGGATCTTGGGACCTGCCCCAAGCTTATGCGATGTTCAACTACGGCTTGATTGCCGAAATGGAAAGCGATATTTTTATCTTCCTCTGTAGTTTCTATTCCGAAGTCATCACCCTACATTACATATGATTGTGTATTTTTAATCATATTTGATAGGATTACAAAAACGTTGGAAAGCGATACAATTAATTATAAGATGTTTAGCTACTTAATTACAATTCTTGCAGCTAATTTCAAGTAGCTGCCCTGGCCTAGCTTGTGATGGCCCTTTTTCTCAATCCTAGCTTTGGTTTCCTTTGAGGTGTCAGGCAACCTAGCATCAAAAAAATTGAAGTCAGATATGACGTAGCACACTTTTATTTTAGACATAGAGAAAATTAAAGCTATTGAATTAAAGTTGTAATTTACCTTGCGGGTCCAGTTGGCATTTTTCCTTCTTTCTTTGCCCTTTCCTCTTTTCCGTCATGGATGAGTGCTCTCCACTCACTCTCTGAAACTGCGAGAGGACGCTCATATCTAGGGTTAAATTGCAATTGCGTCCTATAGGTGTCCCTGGTATATTTTAAATATTTGCCGGCTACCTGAGCCACCGCTTTTCTGTCAAATGTGCCGACCCCAAAAAGGGCTTCTAGATAATCTAGAAGTTCTTTTTTCAGGTTGGAATTCTGGGAATTCCACCCTGTACGTATGGTTGGGCCAAAAATTACCAACGCATGGCTCTCCAGAATCCTGCAGAACTCATTGTTTCCTACACAGAATAAAACCAAAAGAAAAAGAAGATATTATCATTAATTTAAAAATAAAAATCATGATAAATATGTTTTAGATAAAGTACATGAAATAGTTAAAATATTAAAATTTACCTGGGAGTTGTACATGCTTTATAGGGACACCATCATCGTTCACCAACAACGTGCCATTAATGGTCCCTGTGGAGCTGACACGTGTAGCTCCAGGAAACGCAATAATGTAGTTGGCCATATCAGCCTCATCATTGCCAACACGTTCAACAGTTGGCTGGGTGTCATCTTGGGAAGGGTGTGTTTCTTGGCTAGCACCTAAAGGAGTAGAAGGTGTACGAGAGGGTTGTTGGGAAATCTCTTGCCCTTGTGTCCCACTACCACCAACACCGGGTTCAGCAAATGCCAGAAAACGCTACATACAAAAGAACTTTTTGTTAGTTTAGTCGATGTAAAAATTAAAAATCAAACTATCACAATTCATCTCATGCAGAACAAAAAAAATATCCTTTTGAATTTTTATTATTACCTGATATCTTTCTAGCTGGCTCATAAGTTGTTTTATCTTCTCTTCTGTTTCAGGTGTTTGAGGCACGTCTATCAAAGTATTAAATTCCGACCTTGCATTTCGTGCCTTTTTTTGCAACAAGAACACTGGAGATAGGGATGAAGAAAGCTCTTCCTCAAAGAGGGAATCATCAGGCGTACCATGGCTAGGTGTCTACATATTTGAACAAAATTAATATTATTTCAATTATGTAAATAACTAAAATACTTGAAGATAGAGCAATGCTAGCACTTTACATGTTCTTCCGCTGGCCTCTTTCCGTGATCATCCCATCTCTGGGTTGTTCCTGCACTGCTCTCATCAGTCTGCCACATTGCAATAAAATTATAAATGTAAAAACTTGAAAACAATATCTAACTTAAAAACACAAAATGAAAACTGAAATAATTTATAATAAGACACCGGACGACAAAGTTAGAGTTTCAAATATGCCTTGCATTGAATTCAGTCCTGGAAACATGTCATTACACATTAAGGCACCCAAACAAGAGACGAGTTGACAATGAAGACCTTATTGAATATATTGTTGGAGCAACTTCTAGTAAACTTGTTGTGAAGACCTTGAGGACATTTTTGGAGAAACATTGTTGAAGTTGATGGTATAGCATTGTTGGAGACGATCTTGAAGGGCCTTGAAGTGAAGCTTTTGGAGCAACTATTGAAAAATCCTTGGAGCATTTAAGTAAGGCACTTTCTATCTTCCATCACCTTTTTCCTTTCAATATCCTTTAAACGATTTTGTTGATATTTAATGTTTGAAATCACGTTATAATTCCTTGATTATATGTGTTAGGGGACTAGAATAATTTCACACTAAACCATGCAAACTTAAAAGTAACTTAACAGATCCATAAAGTAATAATAATCATAATTCCTAATTTCCTATTGTAAGATATGATGCAAATTATTCAAACATGAAGCAATGAAGACATGCAATGTCTAAATTTCAAGATTGATGAACCAATACAAGAAGTTAGAAACTAAAACTTTGATTCAATACTCTGTGTCCTAACTCCAGGAAGGAATCTAGTTTGTAGTACAGAACATGCATCGTGTATTATCAATTCTTAATTGACAACAACTAAAGTTCATCTACCTCATCAATTCCTTCCCATTTTGTGTTTTTATGTTATATTCCTTATAAAAGTGTCAAATTTCTCTCAAAGTAAGCAACCACTGAATAAAATAAAAATTAGTTGAGATATGATTGAGAAATGGTCATTTATTTCTTGAAAGGATCTTCACAATTTCTTTGGTTGTTTTTCATCTCAAGAAACAAGAAATGACCTAAGAAAATATCGTGATGTAATATAAGAAACAACATGGTGCAATGGCCATTTTCAAAGCCAAATGATGTCCATTGAGGACATGGCCTTTATTTGGTTCATGTTTCATAGGAGTTTCGGGTATAAATGGAACTTTGTTGTACCATTTCCAGTAGTAAAAAGGGAAAACCTTCTTTTTCCATGGGAAATAATTTACCTTTCCTTTTTCAAGATAATCTAAATCACAAAAAATATGAACTATCTGCACACATTCTTGGATAATGTGAAAGTGGAAAAGGAATACCCTACACAAGTGATGCACACATGTACACTTGAACACTAATATATTTTTGTAGTTGAAATGCAATGCTTGTTTTCATTTAAATGTAGGGTTTTTAAAGCAAGGAGAAATAATGGCTACCAATTTAATAAGCGTTTCTTTGGGAAAAATTTAAATCTTGTATTGGGTGATGAAGATAATAGAGGGTATTGAATCTTGATTCTTGACATTGTGTTTAACTTGAATAACTCAAATGATTATAAATATCAGTCGATGAGTTCTTTCTTCAAGTATGTCACTCAAAACTTTTATGTCAAAGCATTGTATGATGACTAGCATTTGCTTGTTTCCCTTTCTTCAGTTCAATGTAAAAATTATATTAATATATTGGAGCACGAATGATAACTACAATTGTTTGCTCTGCAGTATATCCAGCCCCAATATTATGAAAATTTTTCTCCAGTGGAGCTATTTGGTTAGGCTGTAGGGTCAACCCTCTATAGGAGGAAGGGCCTGCAGTAAGAACTTACCATTTTGCAAGAGCTGAGGGCCAATGCTGTTCTGCAAGAGCTGAGGGCGAATGCTGTTCTGCAAGAGCTTAGGGCGAATGCTGTTCTGCAAGAGCTCAGGGCGAATGTTGTTCTGCAAGAAATGAGGGCGAATGCTGAGGGTGAATGCTGAGGGAGAATGTTGTTCTGCAAGAGCGGAGGGCGAATGTGCATGTGATATCAAACGTTAATGTAGCACACATGTACATTTGAACACTAATAGATTTTTGTAGTTGAAATGCAATGCTTGTTTTCATTTAAATGTAGGGTTTTTAAAGCAGGGAGAAATAATGGCTGCCAAATTAATAAGCGTTTCTTTGGAAAAAATTTAAATCTTGTGTTGGGTGATGAAGATAATAGAGGGTATTGAATCTTGATTCTTGACATCTAAAGAGAACCCTAGAGCCTAACACAATCCAATGGAATTGACCAAAAAAACCCAAATAGAGTCAACCCTACTATAGGAGGAAGGGCCTGCAGTAAGAACTTACCATTTTTCAAGAGCTGAGGGTGAATGTTGTTCTGCAAGAGCTGAGGGCGAACGCTGAGGGCAAATGCTGAGGGAAAATTCTATTCTGCAAGAGCTGAGGGCGAACGCTGAGGGCGAATGCTGAGGGCAAATTCTGTTCTGCAAGAGCTGAGGGCGAATGTTGTTCTGCAAGAGCCGAGGGCGGATGCGCGCGTGATATCAGACGTTAATATAGCTATTGCGACGGATACGAAACAATAAAATCATTTTTATGTAGCGTGCATATAAGTTTCGTTTTTGTATTTTAGCGCGCATATAAGTGTCGTTATACTGACGGTGGAAAAGGCGTCGCTATTGCAACGAAGGCCTCCAAACGTCACAATTACGACACTTAGACATTGTGTCGCACTTGTAGTCGTCGCAATAGCGACGCGTTGGGCCATAGTGTCGCCAATGCGACGTCTTCCTCCAAACGTCGCAATGGCGACACTTTTCTAAGTGTCGGTATTGCGACACCTTTCTATAAACGTCGGTATAGCGACGGTTTCGGGCGGGATGGAAAACAATTGGGGAAATTTCCGACATTTGGTCAAAAGAGTCAGAACCAAGTGTCGGAATTTCCGCCAAATGTAGTAGTGCGTGTAAAGCCCTTAATGAGCTCAACATAATTGGGAATAAAATGAAGAAGGAAATTATGTTTCCCTTGTAAACTCTACAACCAAGGTAAATATGAATGGGGGGGGGTGTAAATTAACAATAGCCTCAACTTTTAGAGGATTGAGACAGATGCCTTATTTGGAGACAAAAAACCCAAGGATTCTGTTGGAGTCAACACAAAAGACACATTTATGCGGGTTCAGGCGAATATTATAGTGTCTACAGTGGAGAAAAATCTCTCGAAGGTGAGCAGAGTGGTCACGGAGCTTAGCTAAATGAGCGGGTAAGTCATCCAAGTAAGGCTGAATGATGTGATTAATATCATGGAAAGCATATGAAATCGCTCACTGGAAAGTAGCACCGACATTTTTCAGACCGAAAGGGAGCTTCTTGTAGGAAAAATTTCCCCATGGACAGTTGAAGGAAGTCTTGTGTTGATCTGTCAACATGATTTTGATATGGTTATACCCAGAAAAATCATCCATAAAAGAAAATATCTCAATCCCGGCACTTTTATCAATAATTTGGTCAATGAAAGGAGTGGGATAGTTATCTTTTTGGCAGGCACGATTGATGTATCGATAATCGACACAGACACGAATAGTGCCCTGCTTTTTATCGAGAGGGATAATATTGGACACCCAATCTATAAAGGAATTGGATATATGAATCTAGCCTTAAGAATTTTTTCAACTTCTCCCTTTATAGCGGCTGTCTTTCTAGGATGCACGGGACGAAATCGCTGATGAACAAGCTTCGCATTAGGATAGGTCGGTATCTTGTGCACCACTATACTCAAATATATGCTAGGAATTTCCTCATAGGACCATGTAAAGACATCTCGAAACACTTGAAAAATATTGGTTTAAATCTTGATCTCATCCAGAGAGAAAGTTAACCCGATGTGTATTTTCTCGACAATTCCTGGTTTCACAGAAATGTCGATAGGCATCATTGTAGTGATACTTCCCATGTTTCCTTCAGAAAAGACTTCATTTGTCGACATAGGTGTTGGAAGTGGAAAATTTGGAGCATGAGAAGATAAATTTTTGAGACACGATGGAATTAATCTAGGTCTTGGAAGAAATGAAGAACGATGATAGGTATCGTCCCAAGGTGTTTCCTCAAGAGACATGGCTTCCACGATACTCTCATCAGAAGGAAACGCCTCATTCAAGGGATCTGAAGAATCTAAAGAACCAAGTCAAGGAGACTAGAAGTACGCATATAAATGCATACTAGAAGTAGTATGACCAAAATCACGAGTTGAAGCCGAAACAATTTCACAATAATTGACTTCAAGAGGGCTTAACGGCATGACATCGCTGAAAGAATAAATCTAATTAGGGGAAAGGATTATCCAAAGATTATATGAAGTAGATATTATATTGACCTTAGCACGTTTTGGTGAGGGAAGAGAAAAGATACCCATTAATGGAGAATATTTAAAAATTCCTACCCCCACACTCTGATATGGTGTGGTGGTATGCTTCACATATGGCACATTGCCTTCTAAGGAAGTAGAAGAAAAAATAGACAACTAGTTGAAAGTGATAATCTTCCTTTGATTTGGGAAGTGAAGAACATGAAACAAAGTGGAGGGCACACAAAGCATAGTGTGAGTCCAACTGCGACCGAGTAGAATATTGTAATTTAGCTTGGCGTCGACAACTTCCACTTCGGCATTGACCGTTTTTCCTTCCAAAGTGATAGGAAAGTTAGGGATAATACCAAAAGGAAGAGAATCCCTTCCATATAAAGCCTCCAAAGTGTTCAGAGATTTTCTAAGAGTCAGAGAGCCAAGGGCTTTCCAGCAAGACACATACATGATGTAATTGGATGCACCCTCATCCACGACTGACTGATGGTTATTCTTTTCATTAATAATGAATTGAATAAGGAAAGAAATATGATGGGGGGAATGCGGAACGTGATTTTCTAGGTCGAAATAAATGAGACTCGAATTAGTGGGATCAATTCCTAATAGCAGATAGTAGCAATTTTTGTTGTGAAGGAAAATCTAAAGAACCTCTAACACAGACATAGCGGAAGGTGCTTGAGCCAAATCCTCAATGATATTGTGATGTTGAGCAACTCGGGAATTTGGGTTGTAAGAGGATTTTTGAAGCACACCTTTGGAAAGTGATCAAATAACGTTATAGGGACTAGGTCTTTCGATATGAAGAGGATCGGAAGAGGGCATAGGAGAAGGAGTAGAAGCATCGACAATTTCTTTCTCCACCGACTGACAATAATGAGTGAAATAATCTTTGGACCTGGTGGCCTCAGAAATGAGTGTTGGTCTGTTCATCATAAACACTTTGGAAATCAATAAGGAATAAGATGGAGGTTGTTCCACCATCTGAGTTTGCTGAGATGGAAATGGTTCTTTGAGTATAGTTGGGGTTCCTTGAGTACCTTTCAGTAGACGAATAACTTCAACCCATCGTGGACAGTCTTTAGTGCAGTGCTCGTCGTCACAGATTAGGCAAGGGTACTTAGGCGTGTGCTTGGTTCCATCATTAGTATGAGGTTTGGGAGAATCCTGTTTCGGGGCATTAGATTTGGATTTTCCTTTGCCCTTATTTTTACCTTTGGAGGATTTTTCTACCATGGTAGACTGAACAGCATTAACCGTCGTAGTTTTACTAGGATTCAAGGTATTCTGCGGAACATAAGCTGAGGAGGAGGTGGATTTATTCTTACCAGAAGAATACTTCCGAGAAGTTTGGGTAATCGATCCAATGATGCCATCGACAAGTGGTGTTGTCAAATCTTTGGAGGTTTCAGATTTAGTAGAAGCACGCATAACATCAGGCAAGAGATCATACAACGTGCAAAACTGGGATTAGACCAGATCAAGATATTGTGCACGAGAAATTTCTATGACACATTCCCCCATATTAATGTCCTTGGCGATCTCATTGACAAAGGATTTGGTAAACCATTAAGTCAATAGTTGATTAGGAATTTCAAAATTGATCAAACAACAATGCCATCTCCATTTATGGATATGATTGGAGACATGCGTAGCCGTATATTTTTTCAAGGATGTGAGGAGGTGAGTTCTCGTTTCATAGTGAACCAGTAACTAAAAGTGTGTGAGAAAATCCATAGCGAGAGAGTTCAAATCTTGGAAGGTTTCGTGAGGAAGCTCGATGTACCACTTGGTAGCAACACCAGTTAATGTTCTTTGAAAAGGATGCAAGTGAACATATTCGTCAACCCAAGAGTTAGAAGAACACCAAAGATGGTAGGTCATGACGTGCGCTTGGGGGTCCTCTCCAGACTTGCCTTCAAACTTGGGTAATCGCTTGGGATTTTGGTAGGAACCAGAATCCAATATGGATTATGAAGGATCGAATCATTAGTTAATATCGACACATCGGGCAGTTCCAATGTTACAAGAAAAGGAAATGGTGGATTGAAAGGAGTAATCGCCTTTGATAAAGACCCATTTGAGGATTCCAACCAGGTTGGGAGAAATTTTTCCCCCATGGGTTTTTTTCGGAAGGATTTTGACCATTGAAAACTTGTTGATTTTGACCATATCCCAGTTTTTGACCAAAAAACTTATTTTGGCCTAGAGCAGACCATTGAGGGCCAGCCTGAGCATAATTCACAGCATATGGATTTTGTTGTTGCTGAAATTTTTGGTATGAAGTGCCCTGTGGTTGACCTTGTGAACCCAAAAGGTAACCTTGGGGTTATTGGATGGCACCCTGAGGATTTGACATCATGATATCGTGTGGTTGTTGAGGTTGGCTAGGTTGCCCCTGAGAACCAGGTTGACCCGGTTGAACAAGTATCTGAATTTTTTGAGACGAGGGTTTTCCTTTCTGGACAAAAGGCTGACCTTGCTGAAAGTAAGATTGGCCTTGTTGACCAAAAGGTTGTCCCTGTTGAGAGTAGGAAAATTGACCTTGATGGTTAAAAGGTTGGCTAGATTATACATAAGGCAATCTCTATTGCACATAAGGTTGACCTTGTCGCCCATAGGGTCGTTGTTGAAAAAAAACATGCCCCTATTGATATGCATAAGACCCTGATTCATGAATAGAGTTTGCAACTGCTGAGAACCAAACAATACATAGGACTGTTGGTTGAGTATCTGGTTCTACAAAGCTTGTTGATACTAATCATATGTTAATCCTGTCAGACCAAATGATCCGGAAGGCATAAGGATACTACCAAAAATTTGTGAAGATCTTGGGATGCGAGTTTGTAATCCACTCACAGACGGCCCAGTTGAGGATTGAGAGACATTCAACAGGGATGGCCCTCCACCAGAAATTTGAATTGATGGAATCGATGTGGGAACACTGATGGGAGGTGTTGAACGACTGATGCAAATAGTTGTTTTTGTGGGAACAGATGTAACTGTTATTTGAGCAGGGATGGAAACAAATGCGTTGGATATAAATGGACTAGCGTAGTATTCTACTAGATAGTGTTGTGATACAAAGACGTGGAACTTGAAACACTTGAAAATAGGTGTCCCAACAAGGTGTAACCAATTGGAACCGAAGGCTGGGTTGAGGGTTGAGAGGCTTACCCCCCAAAAGGAAAGTGTTCATGATGGAATTGATGTTCCTCATATAAATAATTGTCCATACCACTAATAGTACTTGAGACTTCTAGGAGATATGAGACCTCGCCTTCAGAAGCCATGGTTGGAAAAATATGACGAGCAACAGCATGATATGTACTCGGCAATACATGGGAGGCCAAGTCCGTAGTAGTGTTGTCTGATGTGTAACCGTTCGATGAGAGTGTCCGAAATATACTTATCATACGTCAATATACTTTTTTACGTGAGATGGGATATCACCCTCGAGTTGTAACACAGACTGTTAGTGACAGCTCCTACGTTTTACGAAATTGGAACATGTCTCTAGCCTAAACCTCTAAATGTGTTTCATTAGGTTTCAAATGATCCTTAGGTTGATTGAATAAATTTTAGAGTTTATCTTGAATTAGGTTTCGGTTTCAAATCCATATTGATGTCACCTGAATTCCTAGGATGCAGCTACATGAGAAAAAAGAAACCATTCATTTCGATGAGAGCTAGGCTAATTAGGAAGAATAAGTTCACACTATCAACTCAGAAATCAAACAAATGCATGGAACGACATTTTTCTATTTCTTCAAGTGCATAATCTAAAGAAAAATGAAAACTATTTTCACTTTCTTAACTTTCACTAAATGCACTAGAAGCGAATCGAAATGAAATTTCTCATTTTTAAAGAAAAATGAAAGTTTTTTTTTTTTTTTTTAATGAGCACAATGAAAAAGATGTAGAATGCAATCCAAAAGTAATCAATCACTTTGAGTACTAATTAAATCTCTATAAATTCTACAATAGACAAAGATCTGAATATCAAAGAGAGACCCAAACTCGTTTCCTCAAAACAAGGCACTCTTCATTTTTACATTGATCAACACACAAAGAGAAAGCTTCATTCGAAGGCAAGCAATGTGATCTATACTTTTTGGTGGAAAAGAGACTCAAATGCACACAAGGTTAACACTTGAAATCTCTAATACCAAAAATCAACTGAAAAACAAACTCAATCAAACAGAAAGCCTGAAATATACAACAATATTTGACTCAATATCAAGTTTGGAAATAAAAAATCATGCAACGATTCAGATGACTTGAAAACACCTGGAACCCTAGGATGATAAGGATGCACAGCTCGAAAGATAGAAGACAAAAGATAATTAAATTGAAGCAAATATGTCATTGAATAGAGAATAATAGGATTTATTTGAACAAAGAAAGAAACTCAGAAGGACTGGACACACTGGAAAGTAATAGAAAGAAACCCTAAAAACATACACGCAGAAATCAGAGCATCTGTGAGGTTACACCTCACGTTGGAAGAGAAAAATCATGACTGTGTTAAATAATTCAACATTGATAAGCTTGTCTGTCAGAGAAATAACAACGTCGGTCAAGGGAAATGGTCAAAAACAAAAGGATTTGCTTAAATGGGACTAGGGTTATCACTTCATCAAAGAGATAAATGACTGTAATTAGTTACAAAAGCCACAGAAAAAGGGCAATGGACACTTGACAAAATATCGATGAAAAAACTAAAAATCAAAGATTGAAGAAAGAGACTAAAGGAAATGACTCCCTAGCAGGGTCGCCAATTTTTTATGTAGGAAAATCCTCTCTGCAGACATAGATGATCCTCCTAGCCCTTGGATGGGTCTAGTAACAAATGAAGAAATCTAACACCTACTTTCCTATATTGTAAATGAACACATATCGTATGGAAATGGCCTACCTCGATCTGACACTACAATGATGCTCCTTTCCCAAGTATTTTTGATCCTTTACTCTCCTTTCCCAAGTATTTTTTATCCTTTACTCTTCTCAATTAAATCCCTAATGTTGCCAGCACTCAGTTAGCAGCTCCTTGATTTCGAAGATCTCCTTCAATGTGTCTGGATCCAGGCATGTCTCTAAAGCACTCATTTCAACTCAGTATAAGAATTCCAAAGGTATCAACTCTCCTTCAATGCCTATAGAAACAATTCTCTCTTTGTTGTTCTTATATATCTGTTCTAACTAGCAGGGGTATGGGAGGATGTCCATTTTATAGTGATAGGAGAGGGAACATGGATCCACTTAAGGTGGGTAAATGACTTATCTCCTTGGGTGGTTCCTCTTTTGTAGGAACAAGAGGCCCAAAGGGATAAGCCCGACCCTATCCCCATGAACAAACAACTAGCTCTCCACCCATGAAGCTTCTATATCATGAAGCTTCATTTCCATTTTTAAAAAACCTTCCAGAAGTGGATCGGTGCGGCAGTGATCTCCATACCAATGCTGATCGATGCTACTCATAGGCTTAAGATGAGTCATTGGTGTGGGTGAAACAAATAAGGGCCGCACTGCTCCAAATAAGCATGTGTTTAAGGAGCTACTCCAGGAATGATTAACATAGAGCTTGTTATGCATACTGTAAGGGATGTAATGGCATATTTTCATGATGGTAAAGAGACACAGGGATCACCGTTAAGGTCCTCCAGGATTTGGGAACAGGAATTACAAGGACAGTGACAAAAATTTGTTTAACACACCTTAAAATGAAAAAATCATACCAATTTCTTCATGTGGTCCTTTCATAAGTTAATGACACTTCAAAGAATAGAAAGAAGCTACAAATATGGCCACAATAGAAACTAAAGTTAAAAATCCAATTAATATTGACACAAATTCCACATGTAACTGATTTCCAGCCGGTATTTTCCATTTTAATACTTCAGACGAATGTTGACAATACCTTGTTTCCTTTTGTTTTTACATTTTTTTTTATTTTTGATGTTTCCTTTATAGGTTTCATACTCACTTAGAAACAACACATGTGAGATGCTAATACCCACAACTGAGTAACCTTTTGTCCTGAGAGGCAGATATCGTGGTAGGTTAACCGTGTGTTCAAATATAAAATGAATTCGAGATAAAGGTCCAGCATCAGCATTACTGGTCACATGAACTTCCACAACTGACTGATGTGAATTTTTTGATGGAAATTCCAAGTTTGTATATCCATATACATAAGCTGCACTCAATCCACCACTATTTTCTATTTTTTATTTATGAAACTTTTTGCATAGAACAATGTAGTAGGCCAAGCCAATTTCGGCATTGTCACAAATAAATTTAACCCAAAGTTCAAGGTTATTCACATATTTCCAGTTGTAAGCCTTCTCAAGTGCTTGCAACGTCATCATTTTTTTTTAATCTTGCCAGAACTATCAAAATTGTTCCAAGTGACACCGAAACCATGCTCAACTTTAATCCCTTTCCTTATTTATGTTGTTGGATTTATCCCACATGCAGTATAGAAAATGAAATACATGTATTTATAAAATTTATTACTCACATCACATTTCAACGTGTTGTGCTCAAAATATGGCTCTCGTAAACTCCTTCATTTGTTGCTTGGTGATGGCTTGTGAATGTTTGGTGAGGTTTGGCTTGGTTTGTGCCTTGCGAAGATATGTTACTTGGAGATTGGCCCAAAGGGGCCAATATAATTTAATTTTCAAACCAGCACAAAGTCACGAGAGTAATTTTAAGACAAAATGGCCTTAGAAGCCATTTTATTTTTATTTTTCAATTCAGTCAATTTGCTAAAACCTGCTTTGTTGCCCATATCGGTGAAGATAACCCTATAAAAAATTTCAAAGCCTCCAGCGCTTTGAGATTTCACGAGAAAAAACGCTCATGAATACCACAAAATTTATGGACTGATAACATCAGCTCCATCTAGGGATGATGTCATATAATTTAACTTTCAAACAAGAACAAAGTCCCAAGAGTATTTTTTAAGGAAAAAATGGCCTTAGAAGCCATTTTATTTTTATTTGTCAATTCACTCAATTTGCTAAAACCTGCTCGGTTGCCCATATCACTAAATATAGCCCTATAAAAACTTTCAAAACCTCCAACGCTATGAAATTTCACGAGAAAAAGCGCTCATGAATACCACAAAATTTATGGAGTGATAACATCAGCTCCATCTGGGGATGATGTCATCCCAGTGAGGCAGCAAAGAACCGCAGATCTCTGAATTTTTAGATTAGTGCCTTATCCATTAGGCTAATCCCAAAATTTTACCTTGCAACCTTTAAACTGCCTTACTTTGAAACCAAAACCAAACTACAATCCAGGTTGAAAATAATCTGCACATGTTGAAACTCAATCTAAAAACTGAAAATTGAAAACTCACAATCCTCCTACACACTGAAAATATGAATGATTAAAAGATGCTTACCTAGTAATATTATTTATGTTTATATAATTATATTCTAATACCAAATGCTTGTCTTCAAGCAATGTGAAATATCCAATATAGCCAATCAAAAATTTGATCCAATACCTTGGCACCTTCACTGTTTTTAACAAAAATTAGAATTAGAGCTTGCAAAGGCACTAGAAACTGATTTTAATTTCGATCTTCACAAAAAAGAGGTATGAGATCATAAAAATATGGGAGGCACTAGAACCTGATTGGGACCCTGTAATGAAAAAATCCTCCATATAAATAGTTACGGGATCATGAAATTCATGACCTATTTCTTGATGTTTTAAGTATTATGCAATTTTATGATCATGCTTGGGTATTCCACATATTCTTTCTATATCATCATATAGTCTCATATATGAATCATTAGATTTATTGTCAAAAAAATCCTAAATTTCAACATCAAAATGCAGCACTACTCTTTCTTTTTTGAGAGGAGTGATAGTTTCCAAGAACTGTTTAGGATATTAGAAATTATATGATTATATTTGAACATCTAAATCTCATTCTTCTAAAACCTTCCAACAACTAATTCAAAGAATCAGGTTTTACCTTCAGGAGAAAACTTGGTAGATCCCAAACAATGAAGCATGACCGTTTAAAAATCTACATCAATTTTAAAATCCACTAACTGATCCCTGGATTCTTTTATAAGTGCACAAGATACAAGGTTCGCCACATGCCCTGCCATATTGTTTAGCAATAAATTTTATCAACATGAAGTGGAGTCTCCATGAGTGTTTTGCAATCTAGATTCTTTGACAGTGGAACCACCCTAAAAAACTTTGAAGCTCTAGATACTTTGAATATGGAGTCGCCAGGTGAATAATTCAACCTTATTGAGTGCTAGCACCTGTCACCCATAAGTATAGCCTTAAAAAAAATATAAGAAATATCCCCAGGGAATAGTGGACACTCGCTCCCCAATAACGGTGCAAAAATGTTAGGGCTCCTTGGTTTCCCAAGGTTGAGCAAGCAAACCAAAAAGGTAACCACAAACCAATATTTATATTTTCTATCTAGCCCTACCAAATTAAAGAGGGCTCTCTAAATATCAAGCTCACAATAGATGGAAATGACTAGAGAATAAGGATTTTAGGCTAGTTATTAAGAACGTATGAGAAATGAATCATTTTAAGGTTGAAAGGGAAGGTAAAGGGGAAAATCCATTGGACATGGAGTTTAATAGATTAAAGTGATCAATAACAGGTTATTAAGTAGATCTATGACGAGGGAAATAAATTCAAGCTTCTAGATCTTTAAGTTTGTTGTAGTATATTGTGGAAGAAAAAATGACAACCCATTAAACATAAAGTATTCATCAAGAATGATTTTTATGCTTAACTTTAGATGAATAACACTAGTATTATTTGGAATGGAATGAACATAGCATTTATTGAGGATGAATTCTATTACATATAACCTTCATTCAAATAATAAAAGGGAGAAACATGTTTATGAATAACTAAAAGAAAACACATCAACGAAGGAAAAACACATCACCGGAAACTATGACACAGGAATCCTTGAGAAGAAAAACTTTGTACTCTGTGTTGATCACTTATAAACAAAAAATGCCACAAATTACTTTATTGGAGTTGCAGAAAATGAACTGTCTCTCCTGCACACCTCTGCACTCTTCTCCTCTCTCCCTTTTTTTTCATTACGAATGGATAAATGTATTAAATACAATATTCTAGTTGTTTCTACCTTTATGGAAAATATCCTTCGGTGTTGGAAATATCAAATGTTTGCTAACCAACTTCTATATATGTCTTCGAGTACGAGAATGTTTCCCTTAAATATGGAACAAACCGAATTAAGTTTTCTACCGGTTGACTGAAATATTTCTTGAAATATGGAATTGTGATTCTTTATCTTCCAAATGTGCTTTGATTGCCCACTCATCTTGGATTGATCAAATCTAGCTATTGATTTTGAGCCCGAGAATCTGGGACTAGTCTTTCTCAAAATGGTTTGTGTTATCGACAATTTCCTTTATTAAAGTCCAAAGATTCCAATTTCTATTACAATTAACAGATCTCTTTCTCAAGCGTACAATATATTTGCATCAAGTACTTCCTTCAATTTCATTCCAAGTGTTGTTGCTAATGGTAGAGGCACGACATTTCCAATTTACTAGTGCTTGCTCTAAATAGTACCACAAAAGTTGTAATTGTCAGGGAAGCCTTAAGAATGATCACATTTCCAATCAGTAAGGATGTGATCTTGTTCAGGATGGATGCACATACAACTAACCGCACATTTTTTCCAAAATTCATGTCACCAGTTGCAACCAAATCCCTTCCAAATACCAAAAACGACCAACATTTTCTGAAAAATAGGGGTAAACCATGAGCTTATATCTCTTAAACCTTGATAAATGTTAAAAAACTGGAGGATTTTTTTTTTATATGTGACTGTTCTAATGAAAAACCTCTCTCGGTTTTTTGAAAATCGTCTCCAACTCTCCAGAATCTTGATTTAACAAAAACATGCCTAAGATAGGAAAAAAGAACCCTGAAAATAGTGCCCAAAGATTCCTTCGAATCTCATAATCTATGATTCCTGTGAGAAAATTGAAATAGGTTAAATTTATTTGGTCCATGCTCGACAATACCTCTCTTATACTTAAATACATCCTTGTTTGCCCAGGAACTGCCCCGGAAATTAACTAGTTAAAATAGTGAAAATGTCCAGTAAATCCCTTGTCTTTTGCCGCTATTTTTTGATCCAGCCCTGAACTAAGGATGCCAATTAATTTGTTGTCTGGGTAATATAACACAAAATCTCACTAGTAACAGTCTTATCGCCCAAATATTAAACACACAGTGGTGATCTGTCTTTGTAAATTAGTTGGTTGGAATTCACTTTTATGATCTAATATTCATGCAAGCTCAATTCCTTGAGAAACGAGTAGGAATTTGATTATCCAACTTTGTCATAGCACCTTAAAATGAAAAAATCATACCAATTTCTTTGTGTGATCCTTTCACAAGTTAATGACACTTCAAATAATATAAATTAGCTACAAATATGGCCACGAATAAAATCTCCTTAGTAGGAATAAAATCACTCCTAATGTGAATAAGGAGCATCAAAGTAGCTGGATAAAGCACCCTTAGGTGTGAATAGGGGATGAAGCATGTGGATGGGGTCAATTTTTACCAAATCAACAGCATTGGTATGGAGGGAGTGGATAATCAATGAGAGATGGCACAATTTTATAGGAGGAGTATTTACATGTAAGTATCATATTTAATGAGTGGGGTAAATGGTGAGGAAGCTCACCAAGCATATAAGGAAGGGGATGGAAACCATGGAAGGGATGTTGGTTATTATTATATTTGTGGTTTGTTGTGACTTCTTGCTCTATTCAGATGTTTAGCGGAGACTGTTGTGATGTTTAGCACAAGGGTGTTCTCGAGCAAGAATCCCACCCTTATCCTTGGGGGACTTCGAGTGCCCACTCAGGACAGGTTCTTGAGCTACACTTTCACATTACGGCATTAGGCCAAGCTTCAGCTTTCTTCTATAGTGCATTTTCTACCAAGGTTGTGCTGTTTTGCAGGGTGGAAGCAGTGGAGGGTTTGACAAGGCCATTTTCTGAGCTTGTTTTCAGTGGAGGAAGCATTCCTTTCACCGAAGACCAGCAAGGGAGGTCCTTGGAAATTATTGAAGCATTTGGCACCAGGCCAAGCCATTACCATCCCCTATAGCACAATTTTAGTCATAGACTACGTTATTTTAGAGAGCAGTTGCAGGGGTGGTTTCAGTGCATCATTTGGGGAGTTAGATCTTCAGTAAAGGGATCAACCTTTCACTTGGAGAGTCTATTGGGAGGAGGCTTCATCCTTTTCTACATCAGTTCAACCACCTCTTTCCATATATTCAATTGCAATAAATATTCAGCCCTAGGGTTGTAGTTCACCATTTTGTATTTTGTATATTTCCAGAAACCCCTTTCTGGGTTGTCTTGGAAAGGTGTTTGGTAGCATAGATCTCCATTCCTAGTATTGTATGAGAATTGTATTATCAGATCCATATATTCATATTTTCCAGTAGTAGTGTTACTCACTAAAACTGCGTTGTATTGGCTTCAGGCATTTTTTGTAGCAACTACATCTCATGTTTTGGTGCTTTTTGTTATTGGAGGCTTCTCTTGCCTAGCTTGAGGGACTTGTTCTCCAAGATATTGTATTCATTTTTTGTTGTTATACTTAATACCATGGATCTGTGATTGGCTCATGTTTTTGATATATTTATTTTTACTGCTATTTTCCATGTTATGTTCAATATTACTACTTTTCCTATATTGGAATATTACAGTGGTATCAGAGCATAATCTTGGCTCAGCCTATGCATTTCAGCCAATATGTCATCAGAAGAGGGAGATCCTCTCACAGACAGAGAGAAGAGGTATCTCAAAATAAACTGGAGATATGATTATACAGATGATAGAGAAGACAAGGGAAAAGCTCCTATAGCATGAGAAGATGAAGAGAAGTAGTTTCCCAAAATTCTTCTTCAAACTATGCAAGATATTGCAAGAGAAATCAAGGAGATGAGGATGGATAGACACAAGGAATCCCATAAAGGATTTCTGCATGGAGAAGGCTCCGGAATTTCACATCATTGACATGATCAACCAGTGAAGAAGTAGGTTTCCCAACGCTCCACTATGCCTACATTTTTAGCAATGGGAAATGGAGGATTTCAAGAACAAGAAACTCTTGAAGACTAATTTCTTAAGTATGAGTCTCAATATCAAAGATTCAAAGATCATTTGAGTTTTCAGGAGTTTTTTCAGATCAAGGACAATAGGAGACCCCTACATCATAATAGAGGTGGAGGATTCATATAGAACAATGATCTACACTGAACTATGGGTAGATTCTTCTTGCCAATTTTTTATGGGTCATCCAAATGTACAGCCAAATATTGGGTAGAGAAGTTGGACGTATACTTCCAGTTTAACCAAGTATCGGAGATGGAAGCCATAAAAATAGAAGCGCTGCACCTTGAGGGTGAGGCACATGATTGGTGGTTTCATGGTCTTTATACATTTGGGCATGCCAATGTGACTGCATATTCAGAGTTCACCAGGAGGTTGGTGGAGAGGTTTGATCGGAGAGACCCGGAGGCACGTTTCATTGAGCTAGCTAAGCTCAAATAGTCAGGTAATCCAGAAACTTACATTCCTAAATTTTTAAAACTTTATGTTATGTTTCCTAATTTATCTGCAGCTAGGAGGGTCTATATGTTTATTTATGGGCTAGCAGAACCTCTACATGGGTTGGTTAAGTCAACCAAACCATCTACCCTTCAAGATGTTGTTCAAAGGGCTAGAGGTATACAAGATGCTTTGCCAAGGGAAAAGGCACCATTTCATCAGAAGCCCACTTTTCCATCAAAGGGAAAATATGTGAAGGCTCCTCCTTCAAAGGAGAGCCAAAAAAAAGTACCTCTTAGTGATGATGTTCGAAGAGACTTGAGGAGAAGGAATCTTTGCTTCACATGCCAAGAATCATGGGCACTCGGACATATATGTGCAGTAGGGAAGGCACACTATATAGAGATATTTTCTAATGATGAAGAGGAGGAAGAAGAGATCCAAAAGGAGGTCACAGCGCTGGGATAGCAGGAGAGGATCCACCACCACCAAGAGGTGGGAATGTAGCATTTTCTCCAATTGGAGGGGCCCTTGCATCTTTCTGGGGAGTACCCAAGTACTTGACCTTGATAATTCAAGGTTCCATTGAGGATCAAAGGGTATCATTGTTTATTGATATTGGGGCTACCCACAACTTTATTGATGCCCAGTTAGTGCAGAGGAGGGAAATACCCACGGATGATTTTGAGGAATTTTTAGTTTTGGTCCCAGGAGCTAGAACCATGTAGTGCATGCAGTATGTTTCGGCATTATCTATCACCATGGGAACATACACATTGACTGATATTGGGTGTTCAGTGGTTGATTACTTTTGGGAAGGTAACCACAGATTGGGATGCTTTACAGATGTAGTGGACAAACAAAAGTACTGGTAAGCATCGGGTGATTAGGGGCATGCACACATATCCCTCTCAGAAAGTTTCCACAGAGAGAGTAGAGCTGGATTTGTGCAGTGGAAGCAAGGACCTAATATTCCAATCATTTATGAAGATGACTTTGGCCCATGACACATTACTAGTTAGAGGCATTCCACCAGGGAGGCCACCAGACCAAGAGTTGATGAGAGATGTCTCACAACAGGTTGTACCACTCATAGATCCGGAAGAGGTGAGGACCTTGTCAGGACTTGGTACAATGCAGAGAGTCTTGGGTAGGCTCAAGGAGAATGGATACATTGTCCTAATATCAGTGTTACCCACTCTCACCAAAAATATTGCGCTGAGAGAAGATGTTTTAGAGATGGATGATGGCACCATCATGGTGCAAGGAGACCACTCCATGGTTTGGGAGAACCAAAAGATACTTCCACATTGGGATGAATCTTCCACTTATGGTAGAGGATGGTGGCCAATAATGCATACATTGGACAAACTCAGAAGGTTTTGGATGGGTGATAGCTTCCCATGGAAGGCTAACCTCCAAAAACTTCAACCTTTACTTGAGCAGGAGCAGCTACAAGAGGAACAATAGAGGCAGGATAGCAGCATCCCGTCATATGGCTTTAGCATGGGATATGTCAAGGAGAGGACAGCAACATGACAGGTGCTTTACATTGTAAAGCAACAACACTGTCATTATGGAGTATAGATCCTTATTGGAGATCGCAGCTGTTGGTGGAATACTCCAAGGATCTCTTCTCATGCAGGATACTTGATGGCAAGTTGTCATATGGGAGATATATAGTGAGAGATGGGGTCATCTATTATCATAGTAGGATATTCTTGACTAGAGCCTCTAATATCAAGGATTTTCTCTCTAGCCACACTAATTTCATGAGGGCTATCATAATATCATGGAGGGATTCACTTGGGATGGCTTTAAAGAGGAGATGCACCATCATATCAGGAGATGCATGGGTTGTTTAGAGATTGAGGAGAGAAATAATTCTTTGATAGATTTATCATAGCCACTTCCTCTCTCATTGGGAATGAGAGGAGGCCCATCTATGAGCCACTCCATTGGTGTGCTCAAGGTACATGGTAAGGATTGTATTTTTTTGTATAATGATTCACTAACTGAGTACATGTATTCCTTTTCCATTCATGTATAGTTCATTTCTCCAAAAGGGGGCACTCTTATACTTAAACTGCAAGATCTACTTGGAGCCATAAGTAGTGATGATGATGGCCACTCCCTAAGATATTTTGGGGATATTATATCTTATTCAGGGTGCGCTCAGCTGGCACCACACATCATTCACCTTCTCCAAGCATGTGAGAGGATTAGGGCAGAAAGAAATTGGTTGAGAAACCACTCCTCATATCATATTCTTAGGCAATTAGGAGTAAAATTGTGTTGGTTCCACTTGAGGGACCATTATTCTCTTCCAGTATTACATATGGAAGCTATTATGACTTTGATTATGATCCCATATGTTGATGATGTTCTTATCATTGTTGTGGGCATGATTGGAGGGATAACACATGGATTGGATGTGCCCATTGGGAATGAGATTCTCCACATTTATTATGCCTCATGCTTTAGGGAGAACATTGGGAAATACATGATTGCTACATCATACCTCTTGTTTCCTTATGGGATGAGCCATTTGGTTGAATTGATCACTTGGGAGATGCATCTCATGAACACTTGGGAGGAGCATTTCAGGGATGGATTGATTAGGGACACTTGGTTCATGAGGAGAGCTTATCACATGGAGGTGTCACAAGGGAAGGAGGAGAAGTTTTTTAGCACTCACCTTTACATTTTCTTGAGGACAAGAAACATTTGGGAGGTGAGAACTATAATATTCCTAATTAGGTTTCAGCTAGTTGGAATATTAAATTTTGGTCTTTCTTCTTAGTTAGAAGAATAAGAGGGTAGGGAGACCCATAAATCTCCTTCGTAGGAATAAAATCACTCCTAATGTGAATAAGGAGCATCAAAGTAGCTAGATAAAGCACCCTTAGGTGTGAATAGGGGATGAAGCATGTGGATGGGGTCAAGTTTGACCAAATCAACAGCGCTGGTATGGAGGGAGTGGATAATCAATGAGAGACAACACAGTTTTAGAAGAGGATTATTTGCATGGAAGTAGCATTTTTAATGAGTGGGGCCAGGGGTGAGGAAGCTCACCAAGCATATAAGGAAGGGGATGGAAGCCATGGAAGGGATTTTGATTATTATTATGTTTATGGTATGTTATGACTTCTTTCTCTCTTCGGCTGTTTAGTGGAGACTATTGTGTTGTTTAGCACAAGGGTGTTCCCGAGCGGGAATCCCACAATCATCCTCAAGGGACTTCGAGTGCCCACATAGGAGAGGTTATTGAGTTAAATTTACACATTATGGCATCAAGCCAAGCTTCATATTTCTTCTACAGTGCAATTTATGCTAGTTTTGTGTTGTGTTTCAAGGTGGAAGCAGTGGAGGGTTTGACAGGGCAATTTTCTGAGCTTGTTTTCAGTGGAGGAAGCGTTCCTTCCACCAGAGGCCAGCAAGGGAGGTCCTTGAGAATTATTGCATAATTTTGCACTAGAAAAAGCCATTACCATCCCCTATAGCACAATTTCAGTCATAGACTACATTATTTCAAAGATCAGTTGCAGGGGTGGTTTCAATGCGTCATTTGGGGAGTTAGATCTTCAGTGAAGGGATCAGCCTTTCACTTAGAGAGTCTACTGGGAGGAGAATTCATCCTTTTCTACACCATTTTAGCCACCTCTTTCTAGCTATTCAGTTGCAGTGAATCTTCATCCCTAGGACTGTAGTTCACCATTTTGTATTTTGTATATTTCTGGAAACCCCTTTCTAGGTTGTCTTGGAAAGGTGTTTAGATCTCCATTCCCAGTATTGTATGAGCATTGTATTATCAGATCCATATATTCATATTTTCCAGCAGCAGTGTTACTCATTAAAACTGTGTTGTATTGGCTTTAGGCATTTTGTGTAGCAGCTACATCTCATGTTTTGGTGCTTTTTGGTATTGGAGGCTTCTCTTGCCTAGCTTGAGGGACTTGTTCTCCAAGATATTGTATTCATTTGTTGTTTTTATACTTAATACCATGGATTTATGATTGGCTCATGGTTTTGATATATTTATTTTTACTGCTATTTTCCATTTTATGTTCAATATTACTACTTTTCCTATTTTGGAATATTACATAAAAAAATATAATCCTGCGTGAACTGCCAAAATTGTTCCAAGTGACACAGAGACCATCCTCAACTTTAATCCCATTTCTTATTTATTTTGTGGGATTTTTCCCACATGCAGGCTAGAAAATGAAACATAGGTATTTAAAAACTCTATTACTCACATCACATTTCGACGTGTTGTGCACAAAGTATGGCTCTCGTAAACTCCTCCATTTGTTGATTGGTGATGGCTTGTGAATGTTTGTTGAGCTTTGGCTTGGTTTGTTCCTTGCGAAGATATTTTACTTGGATATTTTCCCAAAAGGACCAATATAATTTAACTTTCAAGCGTGCACAAAGTACCGAGAGTAAATTTAAGACAAAAATGGCCTTAGAAGCCATTTTATTTTTATTTTCCAATTCAGTCAATTTTCTAAAACCTACTCTGTTGCCCATATCGATGAATATAGCCCTATAAAAACTTTCAAAACCTCTGGCACTACGATATTTCACGAGAGAAAGCACTCATGAATACCACGAAATTTATGGAGTGATAACATCAGCTCCATATGGGGATGTTGTCATCCCAGTGAGGAAACAAAGAACCACAAATATCTGAATTTGCAGATCAATGCCTTATCCATTGGGCTAATTCCAAAATTTTACCCTGAATCCTTTAAACTTCCTTACTCTAAAACCAAAACCAAACTGCAATCTAGACTAAAAAAAAAATATGCACATGTTAAAACTGAAGCTAAAAACTGACAATCCTGCTACAAACTGAAAATATGGATGTTGAAAAGATGCTTACCTAGTAAGATTATTTATGTATATATAGTTATATTATAAAACCATATTCTTGAATTCAAGCAACGTGAAATATACAATATAGCCAATCAAAAATTTGATCAAATACCTTGACTCCTTCATTGTTTTTAACAAAAATCAGAATTAGAGCTTGCAAAGGCACTAGAAACTGATTGTAAGTTCGATCTTCACAACAAAGAGCTATAATATGATAAAAAATATGGGAGGCACTGGAACCTGATTGGGACTATGTAGTGAAAAAATCCTCCATATAAATAGTTACGGGATCATGAAAGACATGACCTATTTCTTGATGTTTGAAGTATTCTGCAATTTTATGATCATGCTTGGGTACTCCACATATTCTTTCTATATCATCATACAATATCAGCTATGAATTATCAGATTTAATTTCAAAACAATCCTCAATTTCAACATCAAAATGCAGCACTACTCTTTCTTGTTGGGGAGGATGGAGAGTTTCCAAGAACTGTTTAGGATCTTGGAAATTATATGATTGGATTTGAACATCTAAAATCTCAATCTCCTTCTCAAACCTTACAACAACTAATTCAAATAAACAGGTTTTGCCTTCAAGAGAAAATTTGTTAGATCTCAAACAATGAAGCACGACCATTGAAAAATCTTCATCAATTTGAAAATCCACTAACTGATCCATAAATTATTTTATAAGTGCACAAGATACGAGTTTTCCACATGCCCTGCCATATTTCTCAGCAAGAAATATCATCAACATGTAGTGGAGTCACAATGAGTGTTTTGCAGTTTGGATTCTTTGATAGTGGACTCACCCTGAAAACTTTGAAGCTCTGGGTACTTTTAACATGGAGTCGACAAGTGAATAATTCAACCTTCTTGAGTGCTAGCACTTGTCACCCATAAGTATAGCCTTCAAAAAATTGTAAGAAATATCCCCAGGGAATATTTGACACTCGTTCCCTAGCAATGGCGCAAAAATGTTCGGGCTCCTTGGTTTCCCAAGGCTGAGATAGGAAACCAAAGAGGTAACCATATACCAATCTTTACATTTGGTATCTACCCTTACCAAATCAGAGAGTGCTCTCCCAATATAAAGCTCAAAGTCGATGGAAATGATTGGAGAATAAGTATTTTAGGCTAGTTATTAATAACATATGAGAAATGAATTGTTTTAAGGTTGAAAGGGAAGAGAAAGGGAAAAATCCATTGGGCATGGAGTTTAATAGTTAAAGTGATCAATAACAAGTTATGAAGTAGATCTATGACAAGGGCAAGAAATTCAATCTTCTGGATGTTTATGTCTGTTGTAGTATATGGTGGAAGAAAATATGATAAACCATTAAACATAAAGCATTTATCAAGAATGAATTTTATGCTTAACTATAGATTAATAACACTGGTATTATTTGGAATAGAATGAACAGATGTCTGTTGTAGTATATGGTGGAAGAAAATATGACAAACCATTAAACATAAAGCATTTATCAAGAATGAATTTTATGCTTAACTATAGATTAATAACACTGGTATTATTTGGAATAGAATGAACAGAGCATTTATCGAGAATGAATTCTGTCACATATAGCCTTCATTAAAATAATAAAATGGATAAACATGTTTATGAATAACTAAAAGAAAACACATCACCAGAAACTATGACACATGAATCCTTGAGAATAAAAACTCTATACTCTGTGTTGATCAGTTATAAATAAAATACGCCACAACTTACATTATCAGAGTTGCAGATAATGAACTATCTCTCCTGCACACCTTTTCTCTCTTCTCCTCTCTCCCCTTTTTTTCATTACCAATGGAGAAATATATTAGATACAATATGCTAGTTGTTGCTACCTTTTTGAAAAAGATCCTTCGGTGTTGAAAATCTTAATCGTTTGCTAACCAACTTCCATATATGTCTTCGAGTACAAGAATGTTTCCTTTAAAAATGGAACATACCAACTTAAGTTTTCTACTAGTTGACTAAAATATTGCTTGAAATCTGGAATTCTGATTATTTATCTGCCAAATGCGCTTTGATTTCCCACTCATATTGGATTGATCAAATCTAGCTACTGATTTTGTGCCCGAGAATTTGAGGCTAGTGTTTCTCAAAATATTTTGTGTTATCGAAAATTTCCTTTAGTAAATACCAACGTTTCCAATTTCTATTACAATGAACATATATTTTTCTCAAGCCTATGTCTCTTGGCATCAAGTACTTCCTTCAATTTCATTCCAAGTGTTGTTTCTCATGACAAAGGCACAACATTGCCAATTTACCATTGCTTGTTCTGAATAGTACCACAAAATTTGTAACTGCCATTGAAGCCTTGAGAACAAGCACATTTCCAAAAAATAAGGATGTGATCTTGTTCAAGATGGGCGCACATACATCTAACCACACATTTTTTTCAAAATTCATGTCACTAGTTGCAACTAGATCCCTTCCAAATATCGAAAACAAATAACAATTTATGAAAAATAAGGATAAACCACGAGCTCGTATATATTGAACCTTGGTAACTGTTACAACAGTGAAGGAGGTTTTTTTAGATACACTCGTTCTAAAAAAACAACCTCTCTCAGTTTTTTGAAAATCGTCTCCAGCTCTTCGGAATCTTCATTTAACAAAAAAATATCTAACATAGGAAAAATGAACACTGAAAATAGGGCCCAAATATTCCTTCGAATCTCACAATATGTGATACCTGTGAGAAAATTGAAATATTTTAATGTTATTTGTTCTATCCTTGACAATAATATCTCTCATATTTTAATAATCCATCCTAATTTTCCTATAAAATTCCCCAGAAATTAACCAGTTAAAATAGTGAAAATGTCCAGTAAATCCCCTATCTTACGCTGCCCTTTTCTGATCCGGCCCTAAACAAAGGATGCCAATTCATTTGTTTCCTGGGTAATAGAACACAAAATCCCACCAGTAATAGTATTATCACCCAAATATTTAACACATAATGGTGATCTATATTTGTAAATTAGTTGGTTGGAATTCACTTTTATGTTCTGATATTCATGCAAGCTCAATTCCTTGAGAAACGAGCAGGACTTTAAAATCCAACATTTGTTATAGCACCTTAAAATGAAAAAATAATTCCAATTCCTTTGTTTGATCCTTTCACAAGTCAATGACACTTCTAATAATATAAATAAGCTACAAATAATGGCCACGATGAATAATGGCCACGATGGAAAGTAAAGCTAAAAATCCAGTTAATATTGACACAAATTCCACATGCAACTGATTTCCATCTGATATTCTCCATTTTAATACTTCAGACAAATCTACAGCATATGAATCCCCTTTAATCCATGACAATACCTTGTTTCCTTTTGTTTCTACATTTGTTTTATTTTTGATGTTTTATGTTTGGGTTTCACGCTCACATAGCAGGAACACATGTGGGATGCTAATACTTACAACTAATTAACCTTATGTCCCGAGAGGCGGATAAACTGCATACAAAGGTAGGTTAACCGTGCATTAAAATATAAAATGATTTCCATATAAAGGTCTAGAATCAACATTCCTGGCCAGGTGAACTTCCACAATTGACTGATGTGAATTTTTTGATGGAAATTCTAGGCTTGTATCTCCATATACATAAGCTGCACTCAATCCACCACTATTGTCCATTTTTTATTTATGAAACTTGTCACACAGAAAAATGCAGTAGGCCAAGCCAATTTCGGCATTGTCACAAAGAAATTTAACCCAAATTTCAAGGTAATTCACATATTACCAGTTTTAAGCCTTCTCAAGTGCTTACAACGACATAATTTATTTCAACCCTTCCTGAACTGCCAAAATCGTTCCAAGTGACTCCGATACCATGCTCAACTTTAATCCCCTTTCTTATTTATGTTGTGGGCTTTATCCCACATGCTGGCTAGAAAATGAAATACATGTATTTATAAACTCCATTACTCATATCACATTTCAATGCATTGTGCACAAAGTATGACTCTCGTAAACTCCTCCATTGGTTGTTAGGTAATGCTTTGTGAATTTTTGTTGAGGTTTGGATTGGTTTGTGGCTTGCGAAGATATGTTACTTGGAGATTGGCCCAAAGGGGCCAATATAGTTTAGCTTTCAAACTTGCACAAAGTCATAAGAGTAAATTTAAGACACAAATGGCCTTATAAGCCATTTTATTTTTATTTTCCAATTCAGTCAATCTTCTAAAACCTTATATGTTTCCCATATCGGCAAAGATAGCCCTATAAAAAATTTCAGAACCTTCAACGCTATGAGATGTCATGAGAAAAATTTCTCATGAATATCATGAAATTTATGGAGTGATAACAAGTTCATCAAGTGGAATGGCAGTGGGGGGTTGGATTTAAAGGATATGATCAATGAGGTCATCTTCATCAGGTTGCCCCCATATGATAAAATCATCTAAGCTAAAAACAAGGTATCATGTCACATGGTATGCTTCATATTCTTATTCATCCTCCAGTCATAAAGGTAGACCATGTTAAATAGAAGGTTGGTCAAGAGGATATAGTACCAGTTTTTTTGACAAGGGCCCATTCTTGATGGTCATGTTTCTAGCTGTACAACTGATATAAGCATCAGTAGTGGCCAACCAAGGTCTTCCTAGAATAAGAGGATAAACATTAAACTTGGTCTTGGTTTGAATTACTAGGAAGTCAATGGGATATTCCCAGGATTCAATGGAGACTATGACATCCTCAACAACTCCCTCAGGAGCTGCTATGGATCTATCTGCAAGTTGCATAACTGTAGTGGTCTTTCTCAAAGCTCCCTAGAGGTTAAGCTTCAACATGGCTTCTCTGGTCATCACATTGATGGAAGCCCCAAGATCGATCAATGTATGAGGGACAATGATACCATCAATTTGTACATCCACTAATGGACTCCCAGGGTCCAGATATTTTGGTAAAATCACTCTCCCCGTCTTCAAATCAGATAACTCGCCTACAACATTGAAGGTGGGGGTGCCTTTCTTATTTCTCCCAGGATTTTTGAATAATTTATATTAGATAACCTTATTATAGATGGGAACATCCTTAATTTCCTAGAGAAGGGGTATCTTTACAAACATATCTTCAATTCTCCCAGAAGTTCAGTCTCTTCTGGGGTGTGTTGGCTAGGATGGATCAATCAATCAGGAAAAGGAGGTGGATTTACTTGGGGGGTACTCTCTTCCTTTTCCTCTTCAAACTCTTTAGGTGGATATGGAGGATGATTTTTTTGGAGCACTCTCCCAGACCTAAGGTTAATCTCATGGATCTCCACAAGATAGGCAAGGTAATATGTCTCTCCACTATAGACCTGTTGTGCCTTCTTGTTTTTAGGGTTAGAATTTTGTTGGGAAGGAATCTAAGGTAGCCTAGTTGGAGCAGGATGAGTGAGTTTAGGTTTAGGCTGGGGCAGAGGCAGTAAAGCAAGAGGCTGGTTGAGTTGAGTTCTCCACCCTTGTGATGGGTTTCTCCAATGAGGTGGTTCAGGAACATATGGCTGAAATGGTTGATTGACAGGTCGAGGATGATATGGAAGGGCTTAAGTCCAAGAAGGAGATGTGGGCTAGGATGGATGAGTGGAAGAATAGCAAGGCTGCAAGGGTGCATTATGGTTTGAATTGTAGTAGGAATAAGGTGCAACTTTCATGCCCTGTTGGTAGGGTCAAGGTCCTTGAGGCCTTCATTTATTTGTAAATAAGATTTGCTCTAGTGCACCTTCCACCCCTTGGTATAAAAATTTTAGGCCAGGTAAGGAAGGGAATTTTTTTGTTACATGGTTCTCTTCACAGACTGAGAAAACCTCTATGACATTCATTGGGCATTCATTCCTAGGGTGTCTTCTAGTGTATCTAGGTAAAAACATAGATAGGGCTCTTTCTGCTTCCTCTTGTTTCCTTTTGACCCACACTGTTTCCATTTGAAAATAAAAGGTGTGCAAAAAATTGTTTTAAAATCCTCCAATGTGTTTCAAATCTCATTTTTAATGGAGGTTGAAGAGGAAGAGGTATTTCTCATGCTTTGACTAGCTCTATCTTTTTTAATGATTGCCCTAGATTGTTTTTTTAATACATTCTTGATGTCCTCATAAGGTAGCTAATAGATATCTCATACAGATAACATATTAAGGTTTTATATCACTTCTTCCCTGATCCCTCGTAGAAGAACTAACTTGAGTGATCCTGGGTCAAGGGTGCAGTTGGCTCTATTTTAGTTCATTTGAAACCGCTCCTCATAATCCTCTAAAGATTCATTAGGCCCTAGGGTCATCCTAAATATTTATTCCTTTGTTTCTTTGGACCTAAAATATTATTTTTACTTCTTGTTGAAGGAATCTTGCATTTGGGCCCAGGTAGTGATGCTGTCCCCAAACATACCCATGAACCAGCGCATTGTTGCATCCTTAAAGGTAGAGGGGAACAATTTTTAATTTTTTTCGTCTGAGGCATAGTCATAAGTCCTACAAACAAAAACAAACTCAAACATGAAAGTGTCAGGGTCCTTATAAGTTAATCCATGGAAGTGTGGAAGGGTTGAAGGGTTGATGTTTTTCATCCTAGTCTCTCCTTTGGTTTCTCTGATGCATAAGACTCCTAAGGTTTTGCTCTCAGCCATAGCTTGAATAGGTGAACAAGGTTCTTCTTCTTCCCCAATAGGTTATTCAAATATCTCAGGTGGGTCTCCGATATGGTTTTCTAACTCCCTTGTGGTCAAAGAAGGTAGCTCACAGTCACTGAAGAAGAATGAAGGTTGACTGGTGGAAGGTGTGGGGGGGGGTTAGGTAGAAATTTTCCTGAATTATCCCAAACCCTATTAGGCATGAAATATATATATATATATATATATATATATATATATATATATATATATATATATATATATATATATATTTCAATATTTTGAAACTGAATGTAAAACAAAAAGCAAAAAATAACGCTTAAGAAGAAAAAAAATCTACTTAGACACATCCCCGACAACGACGCCAAAAAGTGGTGAGCCCTGGTATTGCACCAAGAGTGTTGCAACTCCCAAAGGTTTCTCATATTTAATTATCAAACCAGGGTTCATAAAAACTTGGAGGTGATAGTTCTATATGGACAACAGATAATATCTACTCATGTCATCCTCATCTTAGTTCTACTATGAGGTGCTAGGAACTATTGTTACTCTAAGAGAGAGAGAGTGTGTGTGTGTCTATCAAACTTCTAATTGAAACTAAATACTGCAAAAAAATAATGAACACTATTATTTATGTAAGAAAGGAAGCCATACTATATTGCACTCATCCATCTAACTAACCTCTACTTTTGCAATGAAGAAACTAGCACTTACTCTAGCTGCAATAAAGGAAATTACACTAGATTGCATTCATTCTCTTAACTACTTAACCAAATTACAAGAAGGGAAATAATAAATATTCACACACATTGCATCAATCATGAATTAAATTTTACCAAATGCATGCTATTTTTTGTATTAATGATGTTATTTCTATGATGGGATAACACACTAAAATTACTCTGTTTTGTAGCAAAAGGAAAAGGAGTTTGAGTGGCCTAGGGGTATCATTGAACCAAGAATTTAAATTTGGAGATAAAATAAGGCCTATAATTAGTTCAAATGAGGTGGAGGATCGATTCTGGAGTGAATAAGGAGGCTCACAGTGCTATTATAGGAAGTTTCTACAGTATCCTTGTTTTGCTACAGGAAGTCTTGTAATGATATAAGAAAACAGGCCGAGAGGGTTTTGAGGCTAGAAATGGTGGAATGGAGGTGAGGAAGAGTGAGGTAAAGGTGGATCTAAGTGGAAGGGGGGGTGAAAAACTCCCTTGGCCAAGCTCAGAACACTTGTATGGCCTATCTTGCACCAAGAAGTTTGCTCACAGTGGCCATGAAGATGGTTTTCAAAACAGGGTCATGGGTAGCAAAATAGAATGGAAAATGAAGGAGGTTGAAGTCCAATATGACAGTGTTGAAAGGGGTCCTTCTCTGAAGCTATAACCATTATTTCAACTAGTACATACACGCATGCATTGATCATTTACAAACTATCATGTTAAACAATGGAAAATATGTGTTGAATCAAATTCTATTGAACTTAAGCTAGCATTCACCTAAAACATAAATCCAACCTCTAATATACAACAAATTCATGATCAACAGAATGAACACTACTTTATGATTTCCAAGAAATCATAAAATAAATATTTTTTTTCTATGGTTGGAGACCTTTCTCCTCAAGCTCCAATGGAATAGGTGAGAGAGAGAGACTGCCAACACAATTTTGATGGTCTTCTGATGCTACTAGAATGCAATGAAATCAACTAAAATATTGAAGCATAAATATAAACAAGAGAGATTGCAACCCATGGATTAGGCTTTAACACACAAGCTTCAGTCCTCAAACCAACTTCTCATTCTCATTTCATAACAAGTCTCTTACATAAAAATGACAGTCAAAATAATCTCTAATCCAGAGTTAAGAGCTCTCTAGCTTCCTATAAAAATCAAAACCTAATGAGTTATTTCTCATATTTATTATTACTAATTGGAAGCTACCGAAAACTCCCTAAAAATTAGGAATGCGTCTCCTTAATATTTGAGAGGTGTGGATCTTGGCTCCCTCTTAACATTCACTTTCCCAACTTCCTTTGACTTCGAACTATTGGAGGAGGATCTTAAGTGATCTTGGGGTTATTTTGTAAGCTAAGAAAGTGGACAAACTTCCTATAATTTCTCCTTGTTGTCTACTCTGAGCCCTAACATGGAATCTAACTCAAAAATAGCTTTATTTTCTTTATTTCCTGCAATTAAACCATGTTACGCTTCAAGTCATGACAAACATCTTACACCTTTCTCAGTAAGAAAAATATGACTAAATGTTATAAAGAGAGAGAGAGAGAGTTAATAAGCTAAAAGGTGACATTGTAACCCCTTAATATATACCTAATGATGAGCCCATCAAGGAAAAAATTATTCATTACCTCTACTAAAATTATGTTCTTTTGGCTTTTTTTATCGACAATGAACTGCAACAGAGAACACTTCACCCACATCTAGGAGTGGAAGATGCGCTCCCCATCCTTTGTATCTTCAGGCTCATCCTTCAGGATATTGGTGGTTGCAACAATGGAACCGGGTTCCAGATCAATAATATGCTTCCCTTTGTCATTCCCCTTGGTTCTAACTCAGAGTCAGAGCATGCATCTGATTCAGAATCCTCTAGTTTGGCAACCAGTCACTGCTTAGCCCAACACTCACTTGTGTTGTGAGTGGGGTTCTTATGGAACTCACATCACTTTCCCATGTCCTTCTTTGTCTTCGTGGTGTTATTATTTTCTTGTGGCTTCATAAGGTTGTCCTGGGTAACCCTGTCTTGGCTTTGTCCTTTTTTTTGCGATTTGGGGGTGCCTTTCCCTTACTTTAGTTTCATAGATCCAAAGTCTCGCTTCTTCTGTTTAAATTTTAGCTCAATCTTGGCATCATATCGGTATGTCGCACCAAGCAAGGAGATTTCAAGGAACTCCATTTCCTCCTAAATGTATATGTGCAAACAACTGCAATATTTAAGCACCGGATGTTTCTCTGAATCTTTTATACCCAAATTTTTTCTCAAGGTATGGAATAGATTCGTCAGCTCATTCACATCTTGATCCCTTTGCTGCTGCAACGTAGTCCATTTTATATACTTGTCCTTATATCTCCCCACGAGGTAATATTTTTCCTTGATTTCATCTCGGAAACAATTCCAAGTGGGTTTTGCTGAAAATAGTGAGGGTTCTCTCTCGTCCCTATGTTCGCAGTAGGTTTCCCACCAGTCCTTGACTTGGGTGGCAAATTTGAGGAGTACAAAAGTAATATTTTCCCTATTGGAAAAATCATGAACTGAAAAAAATATCCTTCCAACATATTTAACAATCTATCTATGGTTTCTTCATCTATCTGAACTTCATATATGAGAATTTAAAAGTTGACGTGTACCTTGAAGGGAGTGGTGACTCTAGAGTGACTTCCAAACAAAGATGTGTTTCTTGTGGGCATCCGCCGAAGTATCTGGGCAAAGTTTTCCATCATCATGTTCCTTTTTCTCTCGAGGGTTTCTTCGAGCAATATTTTGAAACGATCTCTTTCTCCCTCTTCTTTATTTTCTTCCAACATGGGATACCATCAAGGTTTGTGAGGCTATTCTTGCAAAGGTTCAACCAGTTCAATCCCTAACTCCTTATACCTTGACCTCGTTGGGGACATGCAAAGAAAAACAGAGAAAGAGAAGACCGCTCAGATACCAATAATCTGAACTTAGACAGGAGCACAACAGAATACATATATAACCATAAATACAGAGATGCACCAGAAATAACACTTCATTTCATTAATATCACAGAACTCAAATATTCTTACAAACAGAATGGAAATAAACTAGCTTGAGCGATTGTCGCCTATCTATGAGAAGAAATGTGGAAGCTACATGCCTATGAACTATGTCTCAATGAGGCTTGAAGACCTATTTATCATTGAGAATCAATGGAAACCCATAAAAATAAAAAAGCATAACCCTAGGAGATGAAGTGCCAAAACTATGGTCCGTGTTTAGGTAAATTGGTACAACAACTTCCGGGGGTTGTAACTTTGGCATACAATCTATGTTTGATGCCCACAATACCTCTTTAGAAATATATATTGAAGGAATACAACTTTTGAGTGGAAAACATTACTTGATAACTCATGGTTATCGTGTTTTTCCCAAAAAAAATTGTTTAGAGCCTCAAAACGGCTCCAGAAGTTCAAACCCCAAAAAACTGCCAAAAATAGTAAACTTTGCTACAATTAAGGAAACTGAAATACCAAAAGAGATAGTGGTGGGGGTACAAGTGGAATGGGAGGGTGGCCACCAACATCCAGTTGGATGAAAACCTACAAGCTCTCATCCATCCTCCAATCCATACACCTCATCTCCATATTCTTCACTCATATAACCATCTCTCTCCACCCTCCTATCAACGAAATTTGAATTTCACCTCCTCACTGTGATGTTACAAGAAGGTCTTGTAATGCTACAAGAGTTCCTGTAATGCTATAGGAGGAGCCTATGCAACTAAAGGAGGGGGATCTAATGAGAATAACATCCAAAAATGCCATGATGCCTCTAGGAAATTATAAATGCGGTCCTCCAATGATTTACTCATCACCCATCTATCACTGATCCACTCCATTTCACAAATACTTACTAAAACTTTTCACTTTGTCCTACCTATAAAAAAATCACTGAGGCCATTCTTCTCTATTTCTCCAATCTCTACACTACTTCCTCATGACTCCAACCCGGTCCACATGTCTTGTCATCATTTTCCTCAAAAACATCATGCAAACTGAATATTAAAAGGAAATATTAAAATATTGCTACATGAAGAAACCCCTCTTGTAGAAACCTGTACAGTCACAAAGAAATCTCTGGGATCATTTTTTCCACCAATACGAAGCATCAGGGAGCCATGTTTTCACCCAGGAAGTGATACATCACCCTCAAGAAAGCATTCCACCAGCAGTAGTAGCCTAGACATTAGATAGACACCTGCACACACATAGATAAGTTATCAGTCAAGGTATAATAAACTTTTGAAGCCATGCACCAGGAACAACAAAAGAGTCAACTCTCTCTAAGATAACGATGGTATATGGCCTAGCTCCTGTTAGTCTCCTATACCAATAGGTGTCATATTTCATGATTGTCTTGATTGAACTATGGAATATGTTCAAACCTTTTTCTTGAGCAAAGGTGTTCCATATTCTTGAAAAACCAAAAAATCAGAAATTTTAAAAAATGTAAAGAGGGTATACCCTAAAAAAGAAAGATCAAAGGGCAAAAAGAATAAAATGGTCAAAAAAGTGAAAGAAATGAACCCCAAGCAAAAAATAGACCAAAGAAAGTGTCCAAATCCAAATGCCATTGCTATTTCATTTTTGTAATAAATCAATTGTGTGCAGCTTGTCAAACTTTTGCCACAATTTATGAATAAGTCAAACAGTTTAAACTTGGCTTACTCATATTTCAATTTCATGTTATAGAATAGAGAATAAATATCTGTCCAAACAGTTTAATCTTGGCAGATAAGTAGATAGGTAGAGTGAATAAAAGGTGCTCAACAGTTTAATCTGAGCCCTTGGATGTAATAAGGGTAGAAATAGATAGATTTATCATGTAAAAAGAAAAAGATTGAAAAGGGTTTGTAAGTCTAAATGCACCCTAATAAAGAAGAGAAAATGGTAGTGTTAAGTAGATAGGGTAGGTAGATGGTGCTGCAAAGTGTTATCTGATGAATGTTGCTGCTACATATTGTTGATCCTTTACTTTCATCATAAGTACTGAAGCAGGAAATACACTGGAAGATTACAGCGAGCAAAGCTAAAAATCATTAACTTCCCTCATCACTTTTTCCCTTAAAGTTTTACTAATTTCCCCCCAAAGTACTAAGGTATTTGGAGATCAAAGGGGCTCAAGGCATTTCCTTGACTTCTGGAGGGACCGGACCCTCGGCCTAATGATCAAAAAGACCTAAGTACTTGAGATAATTCATCATTATAATCATTCACCTTTAACCTTTTCCTAAGTAAAATCTCATTTTGCTTAGGAAAATTATGCAAAATTCCATAAAAATCCCTCAAAATAACTTACTATTCTAAGTTTAAGTGTTGAAGATGAGATATTGCAATTTTACTTCAGAAAATATCACTTTCTTAGATGAGCAAAGTATTTTGAGTTCCATTGTCCCTTTCTCATATTAATGTTTAACTCTATTTTACTAAATCCCTAGTGAAATGCCCTATCCTAAGTATATAGCTCCTTTTATATAAATATCCGAAAACCCATTTATTATAATGTTTTAACCAAAGTATTTACCTCCCAAATATTCATTAAAACCCGCTTCTACAAGCCCTTTGGTTAAAATATATCGTTATATTATAGTCCCGCCCCTATGATAAGTTAACTACATGGGTTAATTGATCACATAATAAAAAATATATATAAGAAAAAACTTTAAAAATATAATTCTATATGTTTAAATGCAAAAAAGGATAAAAACCCGAAGTTTGTTTTTAAAACCAAAACCTTGGAAAGATCCTATGCCACCGTGGCCCATCCACCTGGCATTCCACCCGACTTTTCAACCATCCAATGAAATCCCACCGCAACCCTTTTTTCATTATAAATATGGGATTAATTAGTTATCTGAACTAATTAATAAGCTTCCATTCACCAATTAAAAGCCTCCCGGGGTGATTAAATTAAACATTAATTGTTTCAAAACAACCAAAAGCGTTACTGATCCTCCGCCTATTCCCCCATCGCTTCAGCCGTCGGATCAACCCTCCGCAGATCAACGATCCAATGAAACCCCGCTAACATCCTCAGGAGAACGTTAACCCAGCTGGGAACGAGCGGTATTTGGAAAGTCCCACTAATCCACAAGATCATTCGGTGGAATCGCTGCCCTCCCGATTCAAACCACCCTCGACTAAAAGCGGTGCGGGTGCTTACCGCTTACCGCTTACCACCCGACCTTGCATACGTCAGCCCGTACGTCGATGACGTCACACCTCGAAAAAACAAAAACCCTTTTTAACTTGTAAATAAGCCATTTTCCCGTGTTTTTCTGTTATTTTCGTTATTTGAAAACGACAGTGCTCCCTGCTGCGATTTTCAAATTTCCACTGCAATAGACCGATTTTCTCCAAAATTCCGCTGCGCCCGTGGTCAAGTTCGGTCCTGCCATCATCTGTTACCTGTTAAAGAACCAGTCTCCTTCAAAAAACAGGTATTTATTCCTTTTCCGCCCCGATCTCCAAACTCGCTTTCAGAGCTACGAAATGAGATTACTAAAATCACTGAGATCATCCCGTGAGGTTTTAAAACTGTGATGAGCTTCCCGAACCAACAAATTGTGCCAATTTCTTCATTTTGAGAAACTCTGTCTCGCCCGTGAGGAAACCAAACCTCCATTTTGAATCCACAAGAACTAACATGGAGGCTCTGCACTGAATGGGGACCATTGAATGCTCCTCACAATCGTGAATTAGAATATTTACCTTGATAGATGAAGATTTCCAAATTAAAGACTTGCATTTTGATGAAAATCCCCTATTGAGTTATTGTCGCTGCAGAGACGAATACTCAAAGGGGCAAGATCTTATAGGGTTGTGGGAATCCAATCTCCCAAGGTATCTCATCCCTTCAGTCATTTTTTTCCCAGAAATCACCCACTACTGCCATTATAACTATGATCCAACTCAAAGAGCAGTAATGTCCCCTGACCAGAGTGTTCTTTTCCCCATTACTCCCCAAGCTATCAATGCAATGCTACATTTTGAACCTGATCAAGAGCTAACACCTTTGTCTATGGAAGAACTGAATTGAAAAATCTACTCAGTTGTCCCCTGAAGAGGTGACCAGAAGATCACATCCTTGGATAAACAGTCTTAATACTAGACATAAGATTTTCTTACTCCAAGATTGTTATCAAATCTGTTCAAACAGAGGTTAGAAAGCATAACAGCTAAAGAGTATCAGTGGTTAAAGTATATCAGGTAAAAGTCAGTGAAAGTTAAAATGAAGTTACAGAGCAGTCAAAGGTAAACAGTAAAAGTAAATACAGAAGGCAGTAAAATGGTAAAAAGAGATGAGAATAATTTCACCAATAGTGATTTTTGTCTAAAGTGAAAGTAAAACAGTCAAAAGAGCAAGAAAGTAAAAAGATGAAAAAACATAACAAGAAGGAACATTTTTGCAGAAATTGCATATTTTAGTCATAGTTTTGCAGAAACTATTGTGATCAATCAAAGATGAATTTTACAAAACTGAAGGAGGTTTATATTCTTAAGAGGACCATCTACAAAAACCTCTCTCACTTTTCTAACAGCTATTATGGTTTTGGAAATATTAAACAAAGTTGGAAAGCACTTTTTGCAGAAAATTACAGTCAAGTCATCATTTTGCAGAGAATATTGTGGCCAATTAGAAATACATTTTACCAAACTGAAGGAGGTTTTTGTTCTTAAGAGGCCCATCTACAAAAACCTATCTCAGTTTTTCCACAGTGATTTCAGGCTGAGAGATACATGTGCATCTTTACAGGCCATTTTTCAGACTCTGTAAAACTCTGTTTTACACATATTTTTTACAGAGACTATTATGCATAGCTGGAGAGGAATTTTGGGAAACTGAAAGAGGTTTATCTCAAAAACATATTTATCTACAATAACCTCTTTCACTTTGTACATATCTATTACGGATTGAGAAATACAAAGATATCATTGGACCCCAATTTTGCAGAATTGTTGGAGCAGATTGCACAAAGAAAGGAAGCAGTTAGTGACTTGGATGCCTCATCATCAACTAAGAGTTGGATCAAATTCAAATTCTTCTCTTTGTCATCACCTATCCATACAAAATAGTGCCAAATAGATGCATTAGTTTGAGTGTCTTTTAATTAAGTTCTATTTATGTAAATAGTTGGAGAGATTTGTGAACCAATTTTGATATTTGTTTCAAGATATTTTAGTTTAGAATTTGTATAAATACTCCACTCTTGGAAGCATTTGGGGGTGGATTCTATTACTTTACTGTAACATTGAGATTTTCGGAATAAAAGCATTTTGGAGAATTTTATTCGTGGCTTACTGGATGACGATTTGAAGCTTCGGGACTTTTTGCAGGATTCATGTGTTGGACGGCAGTTCAATAAATCTTTCTACTCTTTGTCTTAAATTTTATATTAGTTTATAATATCATTATGTCCATTTCTGAATAATTTACATAAAGGATTGAATCAGAATTTACTTAATTGTACTCTGATTTCAGATGTGATTGTTCTTAATGTTTTCCTCTAAATTGGTTATAAGCACGAATCCTTAAATGCTCTTGCTTTACTAATTTAAACATTCTTGATTACTATAATAAAGAATTCTTCATTGCTCTTTGTTTGTAATCATCTCATTTCTTTCTTTTGAACATGGTGAAATATTCTTAGCTGCCTTTCATCCCTTCAAAATCATCCCATCCACTTTAAATTTTAAGGATTGTTCTCTGTCTAGCTATCTTGCCCTGTAAAGCCATCTTGTGTGTAGAAGAGAAATCCAGTAAAGCCATCCTTTGACTCCATAGCCCAATGGACTGAAAACTTTCAACCTTGCCCTTAGTTTGTGGATTCCACCATTTTTCAAACAAACTCTTGGATCGATAACTAGCCTAAAACCTTCCAAAAACAAAGATAAATCATAAAGAGAGAGCCCTATCTGGATGCAGATTGGCTAGATTCTGCATCTAAAAGGTTGGTTTGTGGTTACCTCGGGTATACTTTCCTCTTACACAACTTCTAGGAAAACCTGAGTGATAACATAGTGGCGACTATACTGGGGATCTGAATCATTTTATTGATACTATTGTTTGATTTATAAGCTATGGACAGAGTCTGAAGATCAGCCAGGTAGCCTTTGAAATTGCTTTTGCTCTGCAATTGCAAAAGTAAATAAAAGTTGCTTCAGTCTATCTCTGATTTAGCTTATACATTTAACCTTAGTTTCAAATGTTTAATCAGACTCTCTAGTTTAATAAATCTTTGAGAAAAATTTAATTAAAAATCTTAAATTTCTTGAAGAGTTTGTAGAAGTTGTTTTGAAAATTCACAAAAATTTAGTTTCCTGAAGAACTAACTTTCTCTTCAGAATTGTTTTACAGGTTTAGATCTGATCTATGATGGTGGACAGGGATCAGACACACAAAGGTTAAAATCATTCACCTGGCGACTCCAAATCCATTTCACAATCAAGACTCCACTGGAGGAATGAACCTCAAAGGACAATATGGAAAGATCGGGCTTTCAACTTGGATCTTAATCCAAGACATTATGTTCTTTCTCATTAAGAAATTTTTTCAATGTATATTGTATTTTATAGAAGATCTTAGATTAGTTTTTAGTTATTTTCTTTTGAAGATTGTAAGTAATAATTCTCCTAATCTCTTTGAGCAACTTTCTTATGAATCTAATGATGATAATTTTCCAATTAAGAAGCCTCAGATAATCAAGACTGATCTTACAATCCCTGTACATATCCCTGTGCCATATAAAGTTCCAGATAGATATAAGCCCCTTATTCTACCTCCTTTACTCCATGATTTTCCTAAAAAATACTACAAGTATCTTCCTAGATTTGATGGAGAGAATGGTATCACTGCCCAAAAACATATTCAAGGTTTTGAAAATTATTTGGATTTATTTGAGATTGAGAAGATGATGTTAAAATCAGACTTTTTGCTCTTTCTTTGCAAAATAGAATAAAGAGTTGGTTCAAAAATCTGCCTAATGCTAGCATCTCAAATTTTCAACAGTTTATGAAACTTTTCCTTGATAGATGGATAATCAAAGTTAATCATTTTGTGATCATGGAAGAATATAATCAATTAAAAAGACATCCCAATGAAACAATACAACAATTTTCTGACAGATTTAATCAAGTTTATTATTCAATGCCAGAAAATATTAGACCTCCTCATGATTCAACTCTCTTGCATTATCCAAGTGCCTTTGATTCAGAAATAGAATTTCGGTTAAGAGAAAGAGATCCAAAAACACTTGTACAGATGCAAAATATAGCAGTTGATGTGGAAGTTAATCTCCAAATCAAACAGGAAAAGTTGAAAGTAGAAGAAGAGGAAAGGAAAAACATTGCAGAGGTAAAACTCAACCTTTTGGTAAGAAAACTAGATGAAATAACACAGGAGATCACTATGAAAGAAGAATTTTTTATTCAAAATCATCATGAAGAAATAGAAGAGGTTGATAGCCATGAACAAATTCCTCTTAATTCAAATTATCATAAATCATAAAATGAATTTACAAATCAATATGAGGAAGAGGAATCTGTTGTTCTAATGTGTATGTTTGATGACATTCCTTATTTTGATGATTTGCCTAAGTATGATCATTATGATGATAGTTATGTTCTCCCAAGTCAAGCTAACTTTACAGAGATATCAGAAGCTAGTTTGGAGGATGAAGAAATGCAGTTTCAGCAGATTGAAGACAGTGATCAGCCAATACAGATCAGCCATGAGAGTGAGGAAGGAAAAGCAGAAAATGTGGAAATAAGTGAAGATTCTTTACCTCTTTGTTTTGCTTCATTTCAGTTCATTAGAGAAAACTATCATGCCATCAATAATCAGCAATCTTTAGGAATTGTGATTGACAACAAAGAAGATAATGAAACTATTGATCAAGATTTTTTAGTTTCACAATTGCAGTTATCAGTTCCCATTGAAGTAAATGATCAACTAACACAAGAAAGTTCCATACCACTATTTTCTGAACCATTTCAGCTTTTAAAGGAAATGTGGTATAACATATTTAAAGAAAAGAATGGGAAACTTGTTGAAGTTTATGAAGTCCCATGGAATTTTATATGTCATAGGTTCCAGCAATTTTCCCAAGATTTTCAGGATCCAATAGCAGATATGTTGAATATTGAAGGCATTCAAAGCACTCCTCTATTAACTAACTATGATTTTCAGAATCAAGATGATAAAGGATTCAACACTCAAACATTACAGTCAGTAGGAATATCATCACAAATCATATCTGAAAGTTTGCAGGGAGATAAAGACGAAAATAACATTTCAGATTCATGGCATGGAGGCCATCCAGAACAGATGTACAATTTTTCAGATCAGTTAAAAATTAGTGTATATATTTTTTAAGATCCTTTTATACAGTTTCTAGAGTCAACAAAGGAAATCAAGTGTTTCCTTATCCTCTCATTTGTTGACAAGTTTCTAATAGGTTGCAGAAGTAAAATTTTGATAATAAACAAGAAAATGCAACAAAATCTATCAAAGTACATAATGCTTGAATGGTTGCATTGGCTATTTCATTTTACCTAACTATCAGTTGAACAATAGATTGAGTAGGTAGATGAGTGTTAATAAGCTCATAATTTTGAGCATTTGTTTTTTAGTTTTCAATTTTTCAGCTAGTTTTTCATTAAGTTGGTTTGAAATTTTTTTGTGTTGTTTTAGTTTCAGATCAGATTTCAGGTTGTAGAAAAAGGACTATATTCAATTCAAGATTTCCAACTGGGAAACACAGTTTTGATTGGATGGTGACTTCTTGAAGTTGAAGCCCGAAGTGAAGGCCCTAAGCTTCAAAAGTTTCACTATCATATGTACAATAAAGCTACCAGGAGAAAGAAGATTACATGGTTCAGTTGAAGACATTTTGAGGCATCTGATCTGCTGTTCTTGACTTTTCACAAGGAAAAGCCATCCCCAAGTGGAGCCAGTGTTAGTCTCCTATACCAATAGGTGTCATATTTCATGATTGTCTTGATTGAACTATGGAATATGTTCAAACCTTTTTCTTGAGCAAAGGTGTTCCATATTCTTAAAAAACCAAAAAATCAAAAAAGTTAAAAAATGTAAAGAGGGTATACCCTAAAAGAAAGATCAAAGGGTAAAAAGAATAAAATGGTAAAAAAAGTGAAAGAAATGAACCCCAAGCAAAAAATAGACCAAGGAAAGTGTGCAAATCCAAATGCCACTGCTATTTCATTTTTGTAATAAATCAATTGTGTGCAGCTTGTCAAACTTTTGCCACAATTTATGAATAAGTCAAACAGTTTAAACTTGGCTTACTCATATTTCAATTTCATGTTATAGAATAGAGAATAAATATCTGTCCAAACAGTTTAATCTTGGCAGATAAGTAGATAGGTAGAGTGAATAAAAGGTGCTCAACAGTTTAATCTAAGCCATTGGATGTAATAAGGGTAGAAATAGATAGATTTATCATGTAAAAAGAAAAGGTTGAAAAGGGTTTGCAAGTCTAAATGCACTCTAATAAAGAAGAAAAAATGGTAGTGTTAAGTAGATAGGGTAGGTAGATGGTGCTGCAAAGTGTTATCTGATGAATGTTGCTGCTACATATTGTTGATCCTTTACTTTCATCACAAGTACTAAAGCAGGAAATACACTGGAAGATTACAGCGAGCAAAGCCAAAAATCATTAACTTCCCTCATCACTTTTTCCCTTAAAGTTTTACTAATTTCCCCCAAAGTACTAAGGTTTTTGGAGATCAAAGGGGCTCAAGGCATTTCCTTGACTTTTGGAGGGACCGGACCCTCGGCCTAATGATCAAAAAGACCTAAGTGCTTGAGATAATTCATCATTATAATCATTCATCTTTAACCTTTTCCTAAGTAAAATCTCATTTTGCTTAGGAAAATTATGCAAAATTCCATAAAAATCCATCAAAATAACTTACTATTCTAAGTTTAAGTGTTGAAGATGAGATATTGCAATTTTACTTCAGAAAATATCACTTTCTTAGATGAGCAAAGTGTTTTGAGTTCCATTGTCCCTTTCTCATATTAATGTTTAACTCTATTTTACTAAATCCCTAGTGAAATGCCCTATCCTAAGTATATAGCTCCTTTTATATAAATATCCGAAAACCCATTTATTATAATGTTTTAACCAAAGTATTTACCTCCCAAATATTCATTAAAACCCGCTTCTACAAGCCCTTTGGTTAATTATATCCTTATATTATAGTCCCACCCTTATGGTAATTAAATAATGTTTATTTGTTACCATATAATAAAAAACATATAAGAAAAAACTTTAAACATATAATTCTATATGTTTAAATGAAAAAAAGGATAAAAACCCGAAGTTTGTTTTTAAAACCAAAACCTTGGAAAGATCCTATGCCACCGTGGCCCATCCACCTGGCATTCCACCCGACTTTTCAACCATCCAATGAAATCCCGCCACAACCCTTTTTTCATTATAAATATGGGATTAATTAGTTATCTGAACTAATTAATAACCTTCCATTCACCAATTAAAAGCCTCCCGGGGTGATTAAATTAAACATTAATTGTTTCAAAAACCCAACGGGCCCACACCTGGATCCTCTGCTTATTCCCCCATCACTTCAACCGTCGGATCAACCCTCCGCAGATCAACGATCCACGTAAACCCCGCTACCCATCCTTTGTGAGAACGTTAACCAGCGGGGAACGAGCGGTATTTGAAAAGTCCACCATCCACGTGGCGATCATTCTGTGGAATCGCTCCTCCCGCGATCAATACCACCCTCGACCAAAAGCGGTGCGGGACTTACCGCTTACCGCTTACCGCTTACCACCTGACCTTGCTTACGTCAGCCCGTACGTCGATGACGTCACTCCTCGAAAAAACAAAAAACCCTTTTAACTTTTAAATAAGCCATTTTCCCGTGTTTTTCTGTTTTTTTTCGTTATTTGAAAACGATAGTGCTCCCTGCTACGATTTTCAAATTTCCACTGCAATTCACTGATTCACTCCAAGATTCCGCTGCGCCCGTGTTGAAGTACAGTCCTACCATCACCTGCTACCTGTTAAAGAACCAGCTTCCTTCAAAAAACAGGTATTTATTCCTTTTCCGCCCTGACTGCAAGTAAAACTCAGTTCTCTGTGTTTTTCGCTGAAATAGTGATTAAAAATCATCACTGAGTCTTCCCCAGAGGTTTTAAAACTGTGTAATTGTTCCCTGGACCAACAAATTGTGCCAATTTCCTTCATTTTAGAAATCCCGCCCGGCCTGTGAGGAAAACCAAAAACCTCCATTTTGAATCCACAAGAACCAAAATGGAGGCCCCGGCAGCTCTGAATATCACTCCACTGAATGCTCCTCACCGTGAATTAGAATATTTACCTTTGATAGATGAAGATTTCCAAATTAAAGACTTGCATTTTGATGAAAATCCCCTATTGAGTTATTGTCGCTGCAGAGACGAATACTCAAAGGGGCAAGATCTTATAGGGTTGTGGGAATCCAATCTCCCAAGGTATCTCATCCCTTCAGTCATTTTTTTCCCAGAAATCATCCACTACTGCCATTCTAACTATGATCCAACTCAAAGAGCAGTAATGTCCCCTGACCAGAGTGTTCTTTTCCCCATTACTCCCCAAGCTATCAATGCAATGCTACATTTTGAACCTGATCAAGAGTTAACACCTTTGTCTATGGAAGAACTGATTGAAAAATCTACTCAGTTGTCCCCTGAAGAGGTGACCAGAAGATCACATCCTTGGATAAACAGTCTTAATACTAGTCATAAGATTTGCTTACTCCAAGATTGTTATCAAATCTGTTCAAACAGAGGTTAGAAAGCATAACAGCTAAAGAGTATCAGTGGTTAAAGTGTATCAGGTAAAAGTCAGTGAAAGTTAAAATGAAGTTACAGAGCAGTCAAAGGTAAACAGTAAAAGTAAATACAGAAGACAGTAAAATGGTAAAAAGAGATGAGAATACTTTCACCAATAGTGAATTTTTTCTAAAGTGAAAGTAAAACAGTCAAAAGAGCAAGAAAGTAAAAAGATGAAAAAACATAACAAGAAGGAACATTTTTGCAGAAATTGCATATTTTAGTCATAGTTTTGCAAAAACTATTGTGATCAATCCAAGATGAATTTTACAAAACTGAAGGAAATTTATGTTCTTAAGAGGGCCATCTACAAAAACCTCTCTCACTTTTCTAACAGCCATTATGGTTTTGGAAATATTAAACAATGTTGGAAAGCACTTTTTGCAGAAAATTCCAGTTTAAGTCATCATTTTACAGAGCGGATTATGACCAATCAAAAATACTTCATACAAAACTGAAGGAGGTTTTTGTTTCTAAGAAACCCATCTACAAAAACCTATCTCAGTTTTTCCACAGTGATTTCAGGATGAGAGATACATGCACATCTTTAGAGGCTATTTTTCAGACTCTGTAAAACTCTGTTTTACACATCTTTTTTCAGAGCCTATTGTGAACAGCTGGAGAGGAATTTTAGGAAATTTAAAGAGGTTTATCTCAAAAATATATTTATATACAATAACCTCTTTCACTTTTTACATATCTATTACGGATTGAGAAATACAAAGATATCATTGGACCCCAATTTTGCAGAATTGTTGGAGCAGAATGCACAAAGAAAGGAAGCAGTTAGTGACTTGGATGCCTCATCATCAACTAAGAGTTGGATCAAATTCGAATTCTTCTCTTTGTCATCACCTATCCATAAAAAATAGTGCCAAATAGATGCATTAGTTTGAGTGTCCTTTAATTAAGTTCTATTTATGTAAAATAGTTGGAGAGATTTGTGAACCAATTTTGATATTTGTTTCAAGATATTTTAGTTTAGAATTTGTATAAATACTCCACTCTTGGAAGCATTTTGGGTGGATTCTATTACTTTGCTGTAACATTGAGATTTTCGGAATAAAAGCATTTTGGAGAAATTTATTCGTGGCTTACTGGATGACGATTTGAAGCTTCAGGACTTTTTGCAGGATTCATGTGTTGGACTGCAGTTCAATAAGTCTTTCTACTCTTTGTCTTAAATTTTATATCAGTTCATAATATCATTATGTCCATTTTTGAATAATTTACATAAAGGATTGAATCAGAATTTACTTAATTGTACTCTGATTTCAAATGTGATTGTTCTTAATGTTTTCCTCTAAATTGGTTATAAGCATGAATTCTTAAATGCTCTTGCTTTGCTAATTTAAACATTGTTGATTACTATAATAAAGAATTCTTCATTTCTCTTTGTTTGTAATCATCTCATTTCTTTCTTTTGAACATGGTGAAAGATTCTTAGCTGCCTTTCATCCCTTCAAAATCATCCCATCCACTTTAAATTTTAAGGATTGTTCTCTGTCTAGCTATCTTGCCCTGTAAAGCCATCTTGTGCGTAGAATAGAAATCCAGTAAAGCCATCCTTTGACTCCATAGCCCAATGGACTGAAAACTTTCAACCTTGCCCTTAGTTTGTGTATTCCACCAATTTTCAAAACCAAACTCTTGGATCGATAACTAGCCTAAAACCTTCTAAGAACAAAGATAAATCATAAAGAGAGAGCCCTCTCTGGATGCAGATTGGCTAGATTCTGCATCTGAAGGTTGGTTTGTGGTTACCTCGGGTATACTTTCCTCTTACACAACTTCTAGGAAAACCTGAGTGATAACAGCTCCAACATGCAATCATCTCCAAAAATATGATCCACAGGTAGACTTAGGTATGGAAGCCATCACCTCTTCCATATGCATAAATGATTAAAATGTGTAATGGTTGAGAAAGGAGTTTTAATACTCTGGAGATGGCCAATGAACTTGGCCACCCTCGACTAGTAAACTTAAGTTGGTGTTAGTAACCCATGCAACGTAGAGATCCCATGAACTCAAAGTGAGATGGTGTCACAAAGAGTGGGTTGATAATCACAAGGAGAGGATAAATGATTGCAAAGAGTGGGGAAAAAATTCCAAAAAAGGAAACTCATGTAGATTCCATGTCACCACAGCGCTCCAAGATTTCACCTCAAAATGGAATATCATGTAATGGGCTCGAATTATTTTGCACCATCACCCATTCCAAAAATAGTTAGAAGGATGAGAAGTTATTATATGCAACTGAGGAGTTTTGAACCCTGTCTACCAGAGCTACAGGAGGAAGCTACAAGAAAGTCTACAAGTGCTACAGGAGAGATGAGAATCAGCAACAGGAGAATGTAAAGGGTGAAAAGGGAGCCATAGTGGCTCAAAATGTAATATTCCAAAATTAGCATGAAACTAATTGGAATATTCATTTTTTCTTTTGTCATTTAGATAGATGAATAAGTGGGTAGGGAGACCCATAAATCTCTTTAGTAGGAATAAAATCCCTCTTAATGTGAAAAGGGATCATATTTATAGCTGGATAAAACACCTCCATGTGTGAACAGGGGCTAAAACATGTGGACAAGGTCAATGTTGACCAAATCAATAACCCTGGTATGGAGAGAGTGGACAGTTAATGAGAGACAGTGCAGTGTTAATGGGAGAAAGTCTCCATGAGAGTAGTGGCTTTAATGAGTGGGACCCAAGGTGAGAAGGCTCACATTGCATATAAGGAGGGCAAGGCAACCATATATGGTATGTTAGATGATTATTTATTTTGTGTTCTATATGACTGTTTGCACTCTTCAGCTATTTAGCGGAGTCTGTTGTACTGTTTAGTAAAAGGGTGTTCCCGAGTGGGAATCCCACACTCATCCTCGAGGGACTTTGAGTGCCTACTCAGGAGAGGTATTATTGAGCTTCATATCCACATTTCGAAATTAGGCCAAGCTTCAATATTCAGCTACAGCACAACTTTTGTTCAAAGTTGTGTTGTGTTGCAGGGTAGAAGTAGTGGAGGGTTTGTAGGGCCATTTTCTGAGCTTGTTTTTAGTGGAGTAAGCATTATTCCCATTGGGAGGCTAGCAAGGAAGGTCCTTGGGATTTATTTCATATCTTGGCACCAGGACAACCTATTTCCACCTCCTACAGTGCAGTTTCCCTAAAGGAATGCGTTGTTTTATTGAGTATTTGCAGTGGAGGTTTCAGTGACACTTTTGGAGGGCTACACTTTCAGTGAGGGGATCATCCTTTCACTTAGAGGATCTATTGAAGGAGATCTATTAATTTCTACCTCAATTTTAGCCACCTCCTTCAAGTTATTTAGTTGCAGCTGCTATTCATCCCTAGGGTTGCATTCCGACATTTTGCATTTTAGGGTATTTCTAGAAACCCTATCTGGGTTGTCTTGGAAATGTGCTTGGGAGCTTAGATCCACATTCCCGGCACTATTTGAGCCATATATCAAGAGATATACATTATTAAATTTTCCAGCAGCAGTTACCCTCATTAAAATTGCGTTGTATTGGTTATCTCGCATTTGTATAGCAGCTATTTTTCATGTTATGGCATATGTATTCATGGGAGGCTTGTTTGCCTTGATTATCTGAGTTGTGCCTATATTTTTTGTACTTGTTTGTTGTTGATCTATGTAATAAAATGGCTCTATGTTGGACACACATGTTGGTGTAATTTTATTCACTGTTATTTCCATTATTTTGTTCTATATTCATGTCTTTTCCATTTTGGAATATTGCAGTGGTATGAAAGCATAATATTGGCTTAGCCTGTGAGTTTCAGCCAATATGCTATCAGAAGAATAAGAAGCAAAAAAAAATAAGAGATCTACAATGATGGAAGGAATGATCTTTTCCTCATATATTTTCATATCTATGAAGAAACTTTCCATGGATGTCAAGAAGAAGAGAGAGGAGAGATGCAATGAGACCTCAAGAGGGTTTCAAGATGGGGAAGGTCCATGTACTTCCTATAAGCAGCCAAAGAAACTAGTATTGCATAAAGCTCCAAAGATATCTACTATGTCTAGTTTCTTTGAAGAGGAAGGTGAAAGACATGGAGATGGAGGAAACTTAGATCATGAGATTCTAAGTGATTATCTTGCAGAGTACCAGTCTCAATCAAGGGATTTTAATGAGAACCTAACTCTCAAGCAATTTATTCAGATCAAGGAAGAGAGGAGACCTTGCAGCAATAGAAGGAAGAGATACAATAGATTTCTATTGTCTACATTTGATGGGTCATCCACATGCATAGCAAGAGCTTGGAGAAGGGAGTGAGATGCATTCTTCCTACTACATCCAGTAGTAGAAAGAAAAGTTGTTGAGATTGCAACGCTACACCTTGAGGGTGAGGCAAACATTTGGTGGTTCATCCATTTGAGACATGCAAAAGTGACTTCATATGCATATTTTACTCAAATTTTTATCAAGAAGTTTGATAAGAAGAAACCGAAGAAGCCAAGGGAAGATGTCCATATTATTATTCCAGAGGAAGAGCAACTTCCACCACCACTTGTTGTAGGAGTACTTGCATCAGGAGAAGGAACACTTGCATCATTGCAAATTGGTCTTGATCTCTTGACATTTAGAGTCCCATGCATTATTCAGGAGATGCATGATGAGGAGGAGACTTATACCAGTGCTGGTGCAACAGTAGAGGAACAACCATCATCATCACCAAAAGTTGGAGGAGTTATTACACCGGTGGGAGGAACCCTTGTAGCAGTACAAGATGTTCCCTAGGATTAGCTTAACCAAGGTATGCAAATATTTTCACTTCCTATTATTTCAGCACATCATATAGAGATTTTTGGGGAAATTCCATCAGGGAAATTGCATGACCTAGGGTCAAAGCACACTGCTGATTCGGAGCAACATACTATCACTGCACAAAGGGCACTTGATTGGTTCAAGGAGGAGATGTATAGCCATCCTAGCTTCTCATTGTTGAGCTACACACAACACTTTGGGTTGGAGTGTATATTTTTGGAGGATAGGATGAGCATCATCCTAATCAATATAATTCAGAATTGTATGTTCAGTATTGTGCGTGATCATGAGACAAAATATGCACCATCTGGAGATCAATAGTGCTGTCATTGAGCAGCAATGATGAGTTGGGGGTCCAATTATTATTGGAGAATTTGATGACCATTACACTTTTGTAGCATTGTATAGGCGGATGGTTGATGGAAGACATATTATGATGGATGACATCTCCCATCATTATGATGGATCCTTATTGATGAGCACTTCAAAGCTCAATGAGAAATTTTGCCTACAGCATATCTGGAACATTATGGGGTTGACTTGGTCATTTATGAGTGGTCTTCATGTGAAGATCTCCAGGAGGTTGTACTTCAACATTACATGAAGTGCAAAGGTAGTGATCTAATTTGGGAGGATGGTATTATCCATTGGATGGATATCAATTTGGAGCATGGTAGGAGACACCCACATTTGGATGAATGGGTGTGGATGGTGAGCAAGGGGTTGGTGAGCCACTTGTAGATCTATGACACAGGGCCGCAAGAGGCATGGTTGTGTTGGCTACTCTTAAAAGAGTTTGGGCATCATATAACATATCCTATGTCAAAGGGTGTGTTAATGGTTGGGACATGGCATGACACTTGCATCATGTGGCAGCAAGGAGTTTGGGTGTATTGGGGTGATGTGATATTTTTCATATTAATCATCATGTTTTTGCTCCATGGTCTATATGATGATGGTGTGAGGAGGTAGCAAGAGCTATTTTTTCTTTGGTTACTCTTGGGAGAGTATGGGCTGATTTTCTCCCATACTTTGCATGATGTTTCAGGAGTGGAGGATGGCACAACCATGGTGCAAAGGGGCTACTCCTTAGCTTTGGAGAATCAGGAGGTACTTCCACATAGGAAGGAATCTCCCATATGTAGCAGCATTATGGTATGTGACTTTGGCACTGGGCATGTCAAAGTGAGGAGTTATGAGATGACAGGAGCCTTATCACAAAGGCCAACAATTTTGTCACTTGGGAGTTTTGATTTGTTGATGGAGTGTTCCCAGGATCACTTCACATGTGATGCACCTGATGGGCAAGTAGGAGATGAGAGTTATGGAGTAGTGGATGGAGAAATCTATTACCATGATATGATCTTCTTGACTTGGATCTCCAAGCATAAGAAGAAGGCCTTACATGCAGCACTTGGTTCACTCCTTTCCATTCACCAAGTCTTCATGGAGATATATCATACCACTATGGAGAGACCACCAATGGACTTCATTATCAGCTTATATGGTAATATTTTTAATTTTGTACTTATTTATCATCTAACAAATTATTTTCATTCTCTTTCCATCTATATACAGTGCATTGCTCCACAAGGGGGCAAGTTTACATTTGGGCTTCATGGTCTTTCTAAGACCAACATCAGTGATGGATATAGCCATTTCCAATATGGCTTTGGGCAAGTGTTGTTCTATTCTTTGTATGCTCAGTTGATACACAATTCCATTTGGTATTTTCTATTAGATGAGATAACATGCACAACTAGCAAATTGTTGGGAGACAACTTTCCATATTATGTTCTGAAACAAAAGTTAGAAAAATTGTGTTGTAACCACTTGCGAAACTGTTAGTACCATCCAGCATTACATATAACCTTTAGTATCTTTCTCATTTGGATTCCATATTGTGATGATGTTTTTTTCATTGTATATGGGACGGTTTGGGCAAGTAAGATTCATGAAACTAGAGAGGGGGTCTTTGAAGATCCAGTTGCCTTTTTTCCTCTTGAAGGAAACATTATTGGAGCCCAAAATCAGCAACAGCTCTACACTTATCATAAGTGGAGAGAGAGACAGTGTGGGGTAGACAGCTTGGTCTATCATGTTCAGTCACATAGCCCACCTACATTGTAGGAGCCAAAGGTGGAAGAGTTTTTCTATGAATTACCATTTTGGAGGGTGATTCATTCTGTGTGGATGGTAGCTTGGGGATTAGAGATTTACATGGGAATGAAGGTTCCCAACATTTTTTAGATTCCATGCCTCAATAAGGCCTCTAGACAGCATATAGTTTCCTCCATGGATATCCCACTTCTTCATGATGATATCCATTTGAATTTTCACCAAAGGTTAACTTGTATACTTGAGAGGAGCAACTAGGAGACATATTGATGAGAGAGTATCTTGTTCAGTTGAGAAGCTTATCATATGAGGATGCTACAGGAGGAGGATAGGAGGCTCTTCAGTTCTATCCTTGTAGTTTCTTGAGGACAAGCAACATTTTGGAGGGGAGGACTGTAATATTCCAAAATTAGCATGCAACTAACTGGAATATTCATTTTTTCTTTTGTCATTTAGATAGATGAATAAGTGGGTAGGGAAACCCATAAATATATTTAGTAGGAATAAAATCCCTCTTAATGTTAAAATGGATCATCTTGATAGCTGAATAAAGCACCTCCATGTGTGAACATGGGCTAAAACATGTGGACAAGGTCAATGTTGACCAAATCAACAATGCTGGTATGGAGAGAGTGGACATTTAATGAGAGACAACGCAGTGTTAATGGGAGAAAGTATCTATGAGAGTAGTGGCTTTAATGAGTGGGAACCAAGGTGAGAAGGCTCACATTTCATATAAGGAGGGCAAGGCAGACATATATGGTATGTTAGATGATTATTGATTTTGTGGTTTGTATGACTGTTTGCACTCTTCAGTTGATTAGCGGAGTTTGTTGTACTGTTTAGTACAAGGGTGTTCCCAAGTGGGAGTCCCACACTCATCCTCGAGGGAATTCGAGTGCCTACTCAAGAGAGGTATTATTGAGTTTCATAGCCACATTCCGACATTAGGCCAAGCTTCAGTCTTCAACTACAGCACAATTTCTGTTCAGAGTTGTGTTGTGTTGCAGGGTTTGTGGGCCATTTTATGAGCTTGTTTTCAGTGGAGGAAGCATTATTTCCATTGGGAGGCCAGCAAGGAATGTCCTTGGGATTTATTTCATATCTTGGCACCAGGCCAACCTATTTCCACCTCCTATAGTGTAGTTTTCCTCAAGGACTGCGTTATTTTATTGAGTAGTTGTAGTGGAGGTTTCAGTGCCACTTTTGGAGGGTTAGACTTTCAGTGAGGGGATCAAACTTTCACTTGGAGGATATCTATTAATTTCTATATCATTTTAAGCCACCTCCTTCCAATTATTCATTTGCAGCTGCTATTCATCCCTAGGGCTGCATTCCGACATTTTGCATTTTGGGGTATTTCTGGAAACCCTTTATGGGTTGTCTTGGAAATGTGCTTTGGAGCTTAGATCTGCATTCCCGACACTAGTTAAGCCATATATTAGGAGATATACATTATTACATTTTCCAGCAGTAGTTACCCTCATTAAAACTATGGTATATTGGTTCTCCTGCATTTGTATAGTGGTTATTTTTAATGTTATGGCATATGTATTCATGGGAGGCTTGTTTGCCTTGATTATCTGAGTTGTGCCTATATTTATTGTACTTATTTTATGCTGATATATGTAATAAAATGGCTCTATTTTGGACACACATGTTGGTGTATTTTTATTCACTGCTATTTCCAGTATTTTTTTCTATATTCTTGTCTTTTCCATTTTGGAATATTACACAAAACCATCATACACATCCAGAGTTGTTTGAAAAAATTAAGTGACATCCACCCTGCTTATTTTAACACCCAATTGCATGAAAATTATTCTTGAAATTTATATCCTGTAGCAGTCAATTAAGAAATAGGTAGTATTTTTTGAAGTTATTGTGGTTAGAAACAAGGAAAATAATGTTTTGATAGAAATTCGAGCATCTGTATTCCTCACTTCTAACAAGGAATTTAAAAATGTTCACCATTGATATTGTTTAAAAAAAGATATGAATCCCGCACCTAAGTAGCACAGTTGGCTTGAGGGGTCCTGACCTAGGTTCAGAGTTTATCGCACAACCAAGAAACCCTCCAACTACTAGCCCTTGCGGCAATTACCTGCTTACGCAGATCAGAGTCTCACTCGAAGCAGTATGGGGGGTGATGGAACCAAGTTTCTGCACCCTGAGGAATAAAATAATGTAGTGGTCCTAAACAAATTAATTGTAGAACTTATACAGATCTTAACATATATGCGCAATTACAGAATACTTATCATAATTGCAGACCACTTCATCGCAAATATATCATAACAGAACTAGATCCAGTTCTATCTAATGTGTAATTACTTAAGTAAGTTCATCAACCATCAATATAACTTCATGCATAAATAATAGATGTATTCGCGTAGATACAAGTAAGCATAACAGCATTAAAGAAAACTTAAGACAAAACATTAAACAGATAACATGGAGGGATAACATGAAGCTTTTCACCAAAATCAGTCCTTTTATTAATTCAGATCAATTTAGTACATCAAAATTTCCCTTACACTTTACCCTTCTGCACACACAGCCAGCAGAATCTGCACACAGCCTAGACTAGGTCTCCTCGCACACAGCCAGCAAGAGCCTTTCTACCCAACCTAGATATAAATCATTATAAAAGTATGACAGACGTATAAACATTCAGATCATTATATCATATCAAGTTACCTTTTACTAAGACTCGATATATCTATTTATATCCAATCTCATGCACAGATACTATGGTCTCAAACCATGGTTTGAGGCCCATAGTTTACCCTTAAAACCATTTTACATCAAAAGAGGGACTTTTACCGGCCCCAAACTCCCTTGACCTATTCGCATGGCGCGCATATACAAGACTTATAAAAAAAGATACCATAAAGTGTATGCCATGAGACCCCGCTCCAACAAGCCCCCAACACAAACATGTGACTCGTCCCGAATCACTATGGTGTGTGTTCCTTCATCTTAGCTTGGAGCGCACTGATAGAATATTTGAGCGGTGAGCATCATTTCTAGACTCTGCGCAGTAGCACCCTGCACTTGAAGAACCAGTTTCTCAGTGGTGGGCTCTTCAATGGCCAATTTGATACTTCTCTGCATTTTTTGAATGGCCTTCAAGGTGTTGTCCAAAGTCTGTGATAGTTGGAGAGCCTCCTCAGCCAATGATTGCATGCATGCCTCCAGCAACTTCTCTTTGCTACACAGGTCCTCGATCTTTGTTTGGATGATCTGGCCCTCTTGTAGGCAGGTGAGGTGCTGTGTAAGAACAAGGGTAGGCATCGATGTCATGATCTCAACAAATTGTTGCTCCTTTATGTACAGTTGATTGTGTAGCTTCTGTACTACAGGGTCATTCTGAAATGAAGTCCAAACACCCATAGCCTCATCCAAAATTTTGTCACACTACGTGATTGCGGAAAAAATACTATTAGTGGCTTGTTTTAATTCGATATCCCTCTTTGTGCAGACTTTAGGTGGGGTTTTAGGTTGTAACTTGATTTGTAGATCAACAATTTGGTGTTCAAACTTGGCTCGGACAATCTAAACTTTGACGCACGAGGATTTCAATGTGGAAGCCAATCCTTCTATTTTTTCTTCAGGTGCAGTTGTGGCTAGGACCGTTGGTACTTCGTTGTACACATGGTGAATCTTTACTTCAAGCTCAGCGCAATGAGATTCGGCTATGCGGTAGACTTCCTCTAATGCTTGTTGTTTCTATTGTGCTTTTGCGTCCTGATTCTCTGATTCTACTGTAGTTGTGTGAGCATGGGACTCATGGAACTAAAGTTCATCGGAAATCATACTATGCATCAGGTGTAGCTTTCCTACGGGTAAAACATACAAGTTAATATTAATATCACCTGCACCTGTAAATTGGGTGCGTCAGCTGGGGTCTACATGGATGGCTGGCACAGGGATTTGAACAAGGAAAACATCCCCAGTTGCTGGTAAAGCTATGTCTAGTGGTTGTGCATTGGTTACATGTGCGCTCATCTGTGTCTCTCTCCCCTGATAAATGCTCACCTAAATCAGGCTCACTTGCACTTTTAGTTCCTGGATACCAACCTATACTACCTCGAGCATGGTCTTATACTACACCTCCATACCCGACCATAGATCCTTTGTCACAAACGTGACCATGTTTGTAATTACATGTAATTCATCTTCGGTTAGCATCAGGATCTCCTATCCATTGTCCTTAGAGCCTTTTATCTTCTTCCTCAATCCTCTAGACGTCTAAGAACCATGCTTTGTTCCTTTAGAAGTTTGTGCTTCGACTTTCTCCATGGTATCCTTTGGCGCAATACTATTTTTCTCTGGTTCAGTGTCTTTTTCCAAGTCAATAGTTTTGTCGATTGTTGTTGGCGTGGTTTCCTTCTCTGTCAGCTTCTTAGTTGTTTTCTCTAGCTGAGTACCAGTGCGTGGCTTGGTCATAGTTTTGGGAATGGATGTCGATGATCCTAGCTCCAACCATGCTAGCGGCCACTCTGCAGTGACGTGAATCAAATCATCTTCCATGACTAGGTATGGTAATTCATATGAGACTCCCTCCACTGCGCCTTTGGTGCGGATATGCATATTATGAAAAGTGGCTTTGAAATATTCTATCATCTTGCACTGGTTGTATAACGCCAGGGATAGTCTTCACTTAGACTACATTTCCTGATAAAGTGAGGAGTCAAACAACACCCAGAAAATCTTATTCTCCATAATGCGCGTGGGGTCTGATGAGTTCCAGAGTGCAGCATACCACGCAGTCTCACACATTTGTGGCTCTATCACAGAAACTGGATTTCCTTAGGGTTCTTCCACCCAATTAATGAAATCAACAACAAAAACCAAGTATAATGAAATTGTTTTCCCTCTTCCTGTGCTTCACACACGTTCTCCAAAAATTCCTTGAACAAATAATGTGACTAGTTGTAGATCACTCCCTTTTCACATTGTTTGGCAAGAGCAATCACCTATGGGGGCACATCCTTCGGTCTACATTCGTGCATAATCTTGCAATCCAAGATGAGCGTTTTTAATTAAACATCAAGATCATTAATCTCTCTCACCACAAATCCCCTGCTCTTGCGCGAGACTTGGTATTTTTATTTGATATTTTCTGCGACCGCCTTCTCTTGCGCTTTTCCTCCAAATTCAGCCATTGGATATGTGCCCTGATTAGGTAGGCCAATGATCCTATGGATTAGCATAGCATCAATGGGTATGCACTCTCCTAACCAAAGTTCATCATCATGCATGAGCGCGAGTAATTGTTGGACACATATATCGTTTATTGGGCTACGGCCAAATTGAGGGATCTGCAATAATTTCAAGAGGCCTGCCTTGTGTAGACCCAACACCCATCTCTTTGGCTTTAGGTGCATGATTCCCCCTTCATACTGGACATGGTCTAGGTATATTTCTAGCACAAGTTTAGGAAATTTATACATGTCTATGATGTCCCAATCCTCCATTTTGAGTTGCAAAACTTTTGCATACATGTCACCTTCCAATGGGACATTTTCAGGGATCAGAGGCATATTGATGCTCGATCACACCTTGTCGAGAACTTTGGGCACCCTTACTAAAATTTTGTGCAGTGAGACATAGGTCGAAAACCGCGAAAATGGGGCAACTTCGACCACATCCCCCTCTTCCTCCATAATTGTCTCGGGGAGCTCCATCATTGGTATTTTTAGGTGCTCAACCACAGTGGAGTGCGGATTTGGAGTATTTTCCCTTGGGGATTTCCTTATATTTTCTTCACTCTCTTCAACCTTCATATTTCTACAATTCACAATATCCTTCATCTCCACATCCCATGCTGGTGGAGCGCACTCGATTGCAGGCTTTGTTGTATCAAAGATGACTTCTTGAATATTATGCAATGTTTTTCCAATCTTATCAAATCCACTCTCAAAGATGAATGTTAGGATAAAACTCTTCGTCAGTGCATGCCATTCACCAATACCTCAACACAGTTCTATCTCTATATACCAATCAGTAGGTACCTTCCCCAATCATATGAATACACATGTGGACCCATTCAAGTCTTGGATCTACACCCCATACCTGATTCCACCTGGCCAAATGTCTACGCGGATCATCCTTTCCTGAGTAGAATTCTGATCCAGGTGGATATCGGTGGCCACCCACCTATTCCATTTGGACCCGCACCATCAATTCTTCCAGCTTTTCACTTTCAGCACAACTTACTATTTTAAGCAGGTTTTTGAGTCCTGCACCCCCGGAGCCATTTTGGGGCCTTAATGATCCAGGTGGACATTAGTGGCCACCCACCTATTCCATTTGAACCCCCACCATCATTTCTTTCAGTATTGAAGTTGCAACACAACTTACTATTTTTAGCAGTTTTTCAGGTCCTGAACTTTCGAAGCTGTTTTGAGGCCCTAAACGACGTTTTTTGGGAAAACCGGGAGCAACATGGGTCCATGGACTGTTATTGCCCACATCAAAAGTTTTACTCCTCGGATAGATATCTCTAACGAGATAGTGAGAGCGTCAAACAGAGATCGGATGCCAAAGTTACGTCCCCGGGAAGTTGAAACACCAATTTACCCAAACGGGACCCATTGTTTTGGCGCTTCATCTCCTAGGGTTAGGTTTTTGGACGTTTGAAGTTTTCCATTTTTTCTCAATAATAAATAGGCCCTCGAGCCTCATTTTAACACAGTTCAAAGGTCTGTAGCCACCACATCTCTTCTCAGAGATTCGCTACCATCACCCTAGCTATTTTATTTCCATTATGTCTGTAAGCATATTTCCGTTATTTGATATTAATGAAATTAAGCATTATTTCCACTGCATCTCTATGTTTATGCTTATTACCATATTCTGTTGCATTCCTGCATAAATCCAGATTAGTGGTATTAGAGCGCTCTACTCTTTCATTGTTTCTCTTTGCATGTCCCCAACACGGTCAGGGTATAAGGAGTTAGGGCTTGATCTGGTTGAACCCTTGCAATATCAACCTTTCAAACCCCGATGACCTCCCATGGCGGAAGAATAGAAAGACGAGGGAGTAGGATATCCTGTCAAAATATTGCTCAAGGAGGCCCTCAAGAAACAAAGGAACGTGATGATGGATAACTTTGCTCAGATCCTTCAACGACTGCCCACCTACAGCGCATATGCATCCAATAGCCACTCTGGAGGCACCACCCCCTTCAAGGTACAGGTAAACTTTGACATTCCTATATTTGAAGGCCAAATAGATGCAGACGCCATAGAAAGATGGTTGACTTTGCTGGAAGGGTATTTATCGGTCCATGATTTCTCTGACCGAGAAAAGTTTATTTTTTCACTCCTCAAGGCCGCCCCCCATGTCAAACACTGGTGCGAAACCTATTGTGAGCAAGAGGACGAAGGTGTACCCTCTCTGTTCTCAGCCACACCCACTTGGAATTTGCTCCGAGATGGAATCAATGAATAGTATTACCTCGTGGGGAGCTATGAGGACAAATACATCCAATGGACCACGCTGCGGCAACAAAGGGATCAAGATGTGCACGAACTCATGAATCTGTTCCATACCCTGCACACAAAGTTGGGTATTAAAGATTCAGAGAGACATTTGGTGCTCAAGTACTGCATTTTTCTGCACAAACACATTCAGGAGGAAATGGAGTTCCTCGACATTACATCGCTTGACACGGCACATCACTATTCCGCCAAGAACGAGCAGAAATTTAAGCAGAAGAAGCGAGAATTTGGATCTAAGAATCCGAAAAGTGCCCCTAAACTGAAGAACAAGGGGTAAGTCCAAAGCGGTGTGACTCAGAACAACACCACAAATCCAAAGAAGGACACAGGGAAGTGGTGTGAATTTCATAACAACCCCACTCACAGCACAAACGAGTGTCGAGCCAAACAGTCATTGGTGGCCGAACTAAAGGCACCTGAATCAGATGCATTTTCTTATCCTAAGTCAGAACCAGACAAAAGCAATGACAAAGGGAAGTAGATCATTTAGGCGGATTCCAATGCCATTGTTTCCACCACCAAGATCCAGAGGGAGGATCTAGAGGATCAAGAGGAGGGGGAGTGCCTCTTCCATTCGCAGATGTGGGTGAAGGGTTCTCCACTGCAATTTCTTGTCGATAGTGGAAGCCAAAAGAACCTCATTTCAGTAGAGGTCATGAAGCGGCTCATCCTACTGACCATAACACACATGTAGTCATATACCATCTAGTGGCTCCGCCCAAGGAGAGATCTCCGCATCCGCCAGCAATGTCGCCTTCAGTACATTATCAATCCATTCACAAATGAGGTATTGTGTGATGTTGCTCCTCTTGATGTAGCTGATGTATTATTGGGCCAACCATACTTGTGGAGGTGACATGTTGTGTATGAGTCTAGGCCTTGTGTTTTTGTTATTACTTTGGGAAATAACTTGTACATGATACCAAAAGTAGCACCGCCTCCTATCATCTCTTTGACTACTGCAAAATAACATAGTAAGATTGTTTCCCAAACCAAGAAATTTATTTTCCTTATAAATTGCTTACAGGGAAAGAAGAATATTGTGCTCATAACCTCGAAACGGGGCTCCCCTACATGGCTGCAGTAGATGGACAAAGTCATGGAGGAATACGAGGAAATTTTCTCCTCACTCACAGAGGTTCCTCTACACTGTCAGGACAAGCACTCCATTGATCTGACCCATAACACGTCGCTGCCTGATGTTGCCATACCTCATACGAATACAAAGACAGAATCCACACATGTATTGTCTGAGGCTGATAAAGAAACCAAATTTACTAATTTCATCCAGCATGTCCACCCACATGTCCATGACATCTTCGACAACAGAACGTGCCTCATATCATGGAGGATCTCAACGCAATGGGGACCATTTCTTCTTAAGGAGGGAGGAATGATCCAAGTGGATATTGGTGGCCACCCACCTATTCCATTTGGACCCGCACCATCAATTCTTGCAGCTTTTCACTTTCAGCATATCTTACTATTTTTAGCAGGTTTTTGGGTCTTGCACTCCCGGAGCCGTTTTGGGGCCTCAATGATCCAGGTGGACATTGGTGGCCACCGACTTATTCCATTTGAACCCCCACCATCATTTCTTTCAGTTTTGAAGTTGCAGCACAACTTACTATTTTTAGCAGTTTTTCGGGTCCTCAACTTCCGAAGCTATTTTGAGGCCCTAAACGACGTTTTTTGGGAAAGTTGGTAGCAAAATTGGTCCATAAACCAATATTTTGTGTAACTAGCTCCAAAAATAGAAGAAAAGAGATATCAACGCCTTAGAAATGTGCCACTTCGAGGGGGAAACCTCCAATACATTACATAAATGAACAATTCTTGGATGATACAATTTACAAAACCTCCTTTCTATATATAGGAGTCCATGGGGCCATAATGTAATCCTAGTGAGCCACAATGTAATCCTAGCCAACCTAACAATAATAATTTAAGGGCACAATAATAACAAAATGGGGGTTACAAGGGTACAATAATAACAATAAGGGGGTTACACTAACAGCAATAAGGGACTATACTAGTAATATAGGGACCTAACATGCCCCTCTCCTTCAAAAAAGTGTTGTCCTCAACGCTTGAGTAGCTCTGGGTGCTTCTTTATAAAATTCTCATCCTCCCATGTAGAATCTTCAGTGGGTAAGTTCTTCCACTTGATGAGATACTCTGAAATTGATCAATTCTGTAGTTGTCGAGTTCTTGTTTCTGTGACCGCTTCAAGTTCCAATATGATTTTTCCTTCCTCATCAAGTTCTGGCAATATTGTTTGAACTGGAAGATTTTCACCTATAACCTTCTTTAAGCATGAAACATGGAAAACTGGATGTACTCGCGAAGAAGCAGGAAGCTCCAATTTGTATGCCATAGTACCAATATTTTGCAACACCTTGTAAGGACCATAGTACTTTGGCGATAATTCATTATCCTTCTTTGCTTGCTTGAGGGACATTTGTTTGTATGGTTGTAGCCGTAAAAATACCCAATCTCCTACATCAAAACTTCTCTCGCTACGATGTTGATCTGCCTGTTGTTTCATTCGATTTTGTGCCAAATTCAGGTTATCCTTAAAGAGTTGGAGAACTTCTTGCTGATGCTCGATGTGATCTTCCACTGCTTGAACCTTCGAATTTTCCCTTAAAGATGATGTGATGGATGGTGGATGATAACCATAAAGTGCCATAAATGGGGTCATTTTTGCTGCAGTATGGAAGGAAGTGTTATACCACCATTCAGCAAGAGGTAACCACTTGACCCATTGTGTTTGTTTATCAGATACAAAACAACGAAGATATCCTTCCAAACATTTATTTACTATCTCAGTTTGACCATCAGATTGAGGATGATACGATGAGCTATGAGCTAATTGAGTACCCAAACAAGAAAATAACTCCGTCCAAAAATTTCCCGTAAAAATGGGATCTCTGTCGCTCACAATAAACCTTGGGCTTCCATGTAGCTTTTGAATTTTGTCCACAAATGTAGTAGCAACTGTACTTGCTTTAAATGGATGAGATAATGCACAAAAGTGTGCATACTTGGTAAGTCTATCAACTACCACCATGATGACATTCTTTCCTTCGGATTTAGGTAAACCTGTGATAAAATCCATTGAAATCTCCTCCCAACGTTGACTTGGAATGGATAAAGGTTGTAGAAGTCCCGGGGTCTTAATTGTATCCACTTTATTCTGTTTGAAAACCAAACATTCCGCCACAAAATTTTGAATATCAGATTTAAGGCCATCCCAAAAAAATTCTTTCTTCACCCTGTGGTAAGTTTTTAAAAATCCTGAGTGTCCTCCTAAAGGAGAAGTGTGCAATTCCAGAAGAATCTTTTGTTTTAGTTGGGAATTCTTACAAAGATATAAGCGGTCTTTGTACCATAAGGAATCATTTTTCCAACTAAATGTATCAGATGTACTAGGATCTTGCTGCAACTTTTGAATGAGTATCCATACATCTGTGTCCTTCTTCCATTCATCTCTTGCTTCAGTTATCCAATCTGGTTGGATAATAGAAATGGCACAAAGCAATGCTTCCACCTCTTCATTCTTTCTTGAGAGTGCATCTGCAACAACATTGAGCTTTCCTTTTTTGTAGATTATTTCAAAGTCATAACCCAACATCTTTGTGACCCATTTTTGTTGCTCTTCTGAAGATAGTCTTTGTTCCAAAAAGTGTTTAAGACTATCATGATCAGTTTTACCTTGAAGTGTCTTCCCATTAGGTAAGTTCGCCATTTCTTTAGTGCATGCAGTATTGCTAACATTTCCTTCTCATAAATAGGTTTCTGTAAATACTTTCCTTTGATTGGACGACTTTCAAAAGCAATGGGTCTTCCTTCCTGCATTAAAACTACACCAATTCCATTTCCCGAGGCATCACATTCCACAATAAAAGTTTTTGTGAAGTCTAGCGTAGCTAAGACCGGTGCTAGGCACATTTCCTCTTTAAGATGTTCAAAGGCCTTAGTTGCTTCAGGAGTCCATGAAAATGCATCTTTCTTCAATAATGGTGTTAGAGGTGCTACTATTCTCCCATAATTCTTAACAAACTTGTGATAATACCCTGTTAACCCGAGAAATCTTCACAACTGCTTTATGGTTGTTGGGATTTTCCATTCCTTAATGGCTTTAATTTTGTTAGGGTCTACCTTAACACCCTCGTGAGATACAATATGACCCAGATATTCCACCTCTTGTACTCCAAAGAAACATTTGGATGTTTGTGCATATAATTGTTTCTCCTGCAATAGTTTGAGCACCCTGTCAACATGTTCAACATGATCCTTCCAAGACCTGTTGTAGATTAGTATATCATCAAAAAATACTAGCACAAATTTTCTAAGGAAGGGTTGAAAATGGAATTCATCAACCCTTGAAATGTAGAAGGTGCATTGGTAAGGCCAAAAGGCATGACCAAAAATTCATAATGACCCTCATGAGTTCGAAATGTTGTTTTTGGAATATCTTGAGTCTTCATTCTAATTTGATGATATCCTGAACGAAGATCCAACTTGGTAAAATAAATTGCTCCATGTAATTCATCCAATAATTCATCAATCATGGGAATGGGAAATTTATCTTTAATGGTGAGCTTATTGAGCTCCCTATAATCCGGACACATGCGCCATGATCCATCCTTCTTGTGTACCAATACTACAGGAGCAGAGAAAGAACTTTGACTAAGTTGAATTATACCCGCCTCTAACATTTCTGCAATCATACGTTCAATTTCGCTCTTTTGGAAGTAAGGATATCTATAAGGCCTGATGTTTGGAGGAACACTTCCTGGAATCAAATGAATAGCATGATCATGATCACGAATAGGTGGGAGTCCTTTGGGAGTTTCAAACACGTTGGAATGATTGTCCAATACTTGTTGGAGATCTGCAGAAATAGATGATTTTGATGACAAAACTTCTAGTGAGCATAATTGTGCAATTACGCCTCATTGTTCTTTATTTAGAAGCTTTGTCATGTCATTAGAGCTTATTATCCTTCCTAGCTTCCCTTCAATACCCCGTAATTCGACTTCCTTTCCTTCTGAAAAAATTTCAAGAAAAGTTCTTGAAAATTAAAAGCTACCGTCCCCAAAGATTGTAACCATCGTACTCCTAGTACAACATCAGCAGCTCCCATAGGAATGGAAAGCATTGGACTAGTCAACACATATTCCCCCATGGTTAGCTTGATATTATGGCATTTTCCAGAGAAATTTATAGTTCCTCCATTTGCAACCATCACTTGACATTCTGGTGCTGGGTATAGAAAACAATTTAATTCCTTGGCTACCTTACAATGAATAAAATTATGGGTGCTACCTGAATCAATCAACACTATTACCTTTTTCTTCTTGATATGTCCTTCTATCTTGAGAGTTTGAGAAGTGGTAATTCCTGCCAGTGCATTACACGATATGGTCGGATTCATTTCTTCCCCTTCTATGGCTGGTTCCTGGTGTATATCCTCTTCTTGTTCATTTTCTTCTTCCTCTTCACAATCTATGTAAAATAATTTATTCTCAGCACACTTATGACCTTTAGTGTATTTGCTATCACAGCTGTAGCAAAGCCCTTTTGCTCTTTTTTCTTCCAATTGTTGTGGTGTCAACCTTGTAGGTTGTGGAAATCTAGGCGTAGCAACACTTCCTTCTTTATAGAATTGAGTGGTAGGCTTCCTTGTCGCCATAATTTTACATTCAACTTTTCTTGCCAATCTGAATGCCTTCTCCAATGAATCAGGTTCCAGAACGCGAACTTCATGTTGGATGTTATCCTTTAAAGTGCCTATGAAGAGATCAATCCTGTGTTCCTCTGGAATATCAGTTACCTTATATTCAATTTTTGGAAGTCCTCAATGTGCTGCCCCACTAAACCCTTTTGTTTGAGATTTATCAATTGGCTAAAGAAGGTGTTGCTCTTTGTATCCTCATAATGTGCTATCATTTCCTCCGTAAAAATTGACCAAGTGACAATTTTTTTATGGGAGAAAAGCCATCGATACCATACAAATGTATTTTGTCCTAAATGTAAAGTTGCAATGCGTACCTTTTGTGTGTTTTGCACGTTATGGAGATCAAAATATTGCTCCATCTGTAGTATCCATGTTACAGGATCCTTTCCATCAAACTTCCTCATATCCATCTTTGGAATATGGTGGTTCTTCCCGCCAACATTAGAGTTTATGAAATCACAATTAACATTTTTTTTGTTCTCATCATGAGGTTCTTCTACTATCTTTTCACCATTAGGAAACCTTTCTTGTATCAACTTTGTCAAACCTTCCATGTCTGCTTTTAGAAAATTCTTCATGTTTTCCATTTTCTCATCGATCTTAGCTTCCTTGTCATCCATCTTAGATTCCATTCCAGCCTCCATGCCATCCATATTAGCTTCCACGCCATCCATATTAGATTGCACGCCATCCATCTTAGCTTCCATGTGTTTCTTCAAAACTCCCATTTCATTTTTTGTTGCTCTTTGCGAGTGTGAAATTTGCTGCACTTGCTCTTGTAATTTTGATACATCATGTTGCAATTCTTCATCTTCATGAGTCATAGTAGAGCTTTCCAAAGGCTTAATGGGTGTTGAATTATTTTTTGGGGCCATTTTATAATCCAATACTGATATCTATTCTACAATATTCCCTTGCAATCAATTCAACTTGATTCTTCAAACAAGACTTATGCAATTCGGAAAAAAATACACACCTTTTACTTGCTTTTGAGGAGCTCGATATTGAAATTGTATTATCTTTATGATTGCGGCTCTTCTCTATCTAAAATTTAGCACTGAAGTAGCCCTCTAAATTTTCTTTTGAATTCCACAGGTCTGACCTAATTTGGATTCTCCAAGACAAAGTTGTGTCCAATCTCCCACAATGACCTAATTATGGACTGGTTCAGTAGAGTGAACTTGTACGACTTTCCACGTGTCACTGTTTTGTCCTTTGTCTCTGAAATTTATAGATAAGAAAATAGAGTCTGTGTACTTGTGACCACTTTTTACGGCACTCCAATCCGATGCCCAGAGAGAGAGTTATTGAAATTTTCCCACGATCACCTATTTGAGATGAAATTCAGGAGCCTGAAAAAGCACTACCTTCCACATATCATATCTCCAAAACTGTTGTGAACCAAGTTCTGAATTTTTTTGACGACTTTCCTTTGGATTTCATCTTCGCACCATATGAATTTTAGATTCTGAACCTTCGTAGAAAAATAGTTATAGTGCAAATGCCACGATGACCTGAGCCTAAAAAAAGACCTAACTTCCACAAATCATATCTCCGAAAATATTGCGAACCAAGCTCTGAAATTTTGAGACCATCTTCCTCAGGATTTTGGCTTCCCACCCTAAAAATTTCAGCTTCTGAAACTTCGTAGAAAAAAAAGTTATAGCGAAAATTCCACGATGACCTGTTTGGAGCAGCAAAACCCTAGAATCCCAAGCTCTGATACCAAATGTTGTGTAACCATCTCCAAAAATAGAAGAAAAGAGATATCAACGCCTTAGAAATGAGCCACTTCGAGGGGGCAACCTCCAATACATTACATAAATGAACAATTCTTGGATGATACAATTTACAAAACCTCCTTTCTATATATAGGAGTCCATGGGCCATAATGTAATCCTAGTGGGCCACAATGTAATCCTAGCCGACCTAACAATAATAATTTAAGGGCACAATAATAACAAAATGGGGGTTACAAGGGTACAATAATAACAATAAGGGGGTTACACTAACAACAATAGGGGACTATAATAGTAATATAGGGACCTAACACGATATTTCTCACACCGAAAGTTGTACTCCTCGGATAGATATTTCTAACGAGCTATTGATCCTGTCAAACAGAGATCGGATGCCAAAGTTATGTCCCCGGGAAGTTGAAACACCAATTTACCCAAACGAGACCCACATCTTTGGCGCTTCATCTCCTAGGGTTAGGTTTTTGGAATTTTGAAGTTTTCCATTGATTCTCAATAATAAATAGGCCCTCGAGCCTTATTGTAACATAGTTCAGAGGTCTGTAGCCACCACATCTCTTCTCATAGATTCGCTACCAGCACCCTAGATATTTGATTTCCATTATGTATGCAAGCATATTTATGTTATTTGATATTAATGAAATGAAGCATTATTTCCGCTGCATCTCTATGTTTATGGTTATTTCTATATTTTGTTGCGTTCCTACATAAATCCAAATCAATTTCTTCCATTCTAATGATTAGACATTCAAATCACAGCCTCATCATGTGTGCACATTCATCCCGGTTGCCCATATTTTATTTATGAGTTTCCCACTATCTTGTTGGTGTAACGCGCAGTTTGAGATCCAAAGCATGGAATCTTTGTCCTTCTGGTATATTTGTTTCAAGCTCTCCTATAAACATGTTTACATCAGTTAAACCATCATAATGTAGTAATTCTCATACCTCAGATGTTATACATCGAAGAGATATGGTCACACAATTACAGCACAACATAGAGACTTCATGCAACCGGTTCTACCAATTTTACAATTCTTCATCAAAATCTGAGAAAAAAAAATTGTCCTCCTCCTAATTAATATTTCCATCAGTCATTGGGTTGATCCAATATTCCTCGTGCAAAGTAAAATTATATATCTGATAAATGTCATCATCAACGCGCACAGGCTTTGTGTATCTTTGTCCTTCTATCAAATATAAGGGAATTACGACTTTAATTCTATTGCTTTCAAACTCCATTCTTCTCTTCTTCAGGTTTATGACACCATCCATATCAATAGCCCAATCCAACCCTAACAACGCAAGAGAAGGATCGGTATCATCCACAATTTTTATAACTTCAAAGTCTGCCATCACCTTAACACCCTCAATACTGACTACGACCTGCAACAACCTTCCTAAATGAATGATCTTCTGTTGATTTTCCATGCGCAGTTGAATGGTAGACCACTCCAACTTGGGTTCTCCAATGCACTTCCAATTTTTCTTAGGTAGAAAATTTGCATCTGATCCCAGATCTAGAATAACCTGGTCCATCTCATAATCACCGATTTGCGTGGTCATACGCATCTCTCTACCCGTTCTCTTCTTAGTCTTATATATTTTGTTGATAGCTCTTTGTTCTAGCACCAGGTGTTCCTTCTCTGCACAATTATCTATCAAAGCCTGAAGGTTCTCTACTACATTTTTGTTGCACAGTAACTTAATGCACGCTTGTAGAAATGGTTTGATCTCTTCATCTCCTCCTGCTTCTTGCATTGGTCTACCTGATGTTGATGCGCTTCTTCCACAAATTATTTCAGCGCCTCAACAAAAGTATCCTTTGTGCATTGTAAATCAAATCCCTCTTTGTTCTCAGGTTCCTTACAGATCCATAGGTTAGTAGCCGGTTTATTTCCCTTATATTCATTAGTGGCTATACCACTCCTAGTGACCACATTCACACTAGTATCTTCTTCACATGTTTCTTCTCTAAACATCTGAAGATTCTGGGCTAGAGTATGTATTTTTTTATCCTGCATTTTAGCAATCAAAACAGGTCAATCTTATATCACATGGTCAAACTGTCTACAATACATGCATGATTGTCACACAGGATTTGGACAGTCGCACACATAGTGACCAGCATCTCCGTAGTTATAAAAAATAACTTGTCCTCTTCCTTGACCATCTGATCCACCTCCTCATCCTCTTCCTCCGCCCTGGAATCCCCCACGCCCAAAGGGGGATGTTGGTGAGGTAGGTTAAGCCTGCATTATATATATTTCAGCTTTGTCCAACATCATATCATAAGTTCGATAGCACTACTCATCATGTCCTAGTGATCAACAGAATCTAAAAAACAACTACTTCAACTCAAGCTGATACTTTCTGACCCTTGGGCAGAAATATGTGTCATGCAATCCGGCAACTTGACAAATTGTTCACCATAATGTGCCCTTCAATGGACTAGGACCTTTGGCATTCAGAAAATTATTGAAGACAAGACATTGATCCTTATAGTGGCCAACAACTTTACATTTTATGCACCAGATCTCTGCATAAACCTCATTTCCCTTATCTTTCCACAGGATTTGAATCTCTAAATACATGGCTTCCAACTGATTCTAAATCTGTTGAGTTCCATGTGCAACATGTGTTGGGGTAGCTTCTAGTTTCATGGAAATCTCCACAGCCTCAGCTTGTGTGGCAATCTTTTGCTGACCTAAAGGATGGCATAGATGTGGGATAAGCATATCAATAAACCATTCCTTATGTTGAGTATCATTGATGGTAAATCCACCATCTCTGATAGTGTGCTTTAGCCTCTGATCTGCCTCCCACACTGATTCATTAACCTCCTGATGAATTTCTTTAATTTTTGTAACCAACTACACATATGGCTTAGGCTTCTTAAACTTCTCTTTTAGGGAATATTTTATTTGGTCCAAGGTGGCATTAGGGTTTTCTTGAACATATATGATATACTAGTCTAATGCATGATCTTGGAAAGCAGTGACTAGTTGCCCTTTATTAATAGCATCATTATCAACATGTTTAGCCTGCCATACAACATCAGTCACAAGCCAAAAGTGCTCAGTATCTTCATTCCAAATACCCCTAAAGTTAGGTAGCTTCTTCGATGTGGCCATATCAACACATGGGGGAGGTGGAGGTGGGGGTGGAGATGGACTGTGCGGTAGAGTGGGTGCTTTGTGAGATGAGCTTAGAAGTGGAGTGGATGGGGTTGCAAAAAGGATCAAGGTTCTCTGATCGTTCTGGCTTGATGAAAATTATTCTTCAGATTCACTAGAGCTACTAATTTATGGTTCACCTTCACTATCAGATCTATGCTTCAGAGGGCTATAAAAAAAAAAATTGGAACTTCGCGGTAAAGTTTTCCACTGCGCGTAATCGGGCCTCTTCACAAAATTCAAGCAATATGTTGACACAGAGAGCCCTATTCACATAATAGCATCTTCAGTAACAACTTCAAAGAGCGCAAGAACTTACCTCTAGGTCTCTTAAAAAAAAAACCTTATTTTTGCTTCAGAGTATGACACAAATTGATCAATGGAAAATTCTGTCACAAATCCTCCCAAGAGCCGATCAATCTAACGATCTACTGTGCGGGTGATCTCATTGTATAAATTTTCTAGTTTTTGAATCAATTCAAGAGTCCACTCAATGAATGTGTCGTCCTTCCCGTAGGTATTTAATTCTGTCAATCGCAACAACCACTCCTGCAACTCAGTTGCAAAGGAGAAAAATAATATATCGTGAAATTTTGTATAGATGTATTTCTGTACCCACTTTTCATCAGATAGCTTAGTACTTCAATTCTCTTGGAGTGTGAATTCAAGTATCTTTCTATCCAACCAATCTTGTAATTCATTTCACGAAGGGTGCCACAACATCAAATCTCGCTCAAAATGATCCCGGTCCCGGTAACGAAACCATTTGTTGGCTTGAGGGGTCCTAACCCAGGTTAAGAGTTTATCGCGCAACCAAAAAGCCCTCCAACTATTTCCCCTTTTAGAAATGACTTTCTTGCGCAAATTAGAGTCTTGCCCAAAGCAGTATCGGGGGTGCTAGAACCAAGTTTCTGCACCTTGAGGAAGAAAATAATGTAGTGGCCCTAAACATATTGATTGCAGAACTTATACAGATCTTAACATATATGCGCAATTATAAAATACTTATCATAATCGTAGACCACTTCATCGCAAATATATCATAACAGAACCAAATCCAAATCTATCTAACGCACAATTACTTAAGCAGATTCATCAACCATCAATATAACTTCATGCATAAATAAAAGATGTATTCGCGCACATAGAAGTAAGCATAACATAAGTAAAACAAACTTAAGAGAGAATAGTAAATAGATAACACAGAGGGATAACATGATGCTTTTCGCCAAAACAAGTCCTTGTATTAATTCAGGTCAATTCAGTACATCATAATTTCCCTTACACTTTACCCTTCTGCGCACACAGCCAATGGAGTCCGCACACAGCCAGGACTAGGTCTCTGCGCACACAGCCAGTAGGAGCCTTTATACCCAACCTAAATATAAATCCTTACAAAATTACCAAAGATGCATAAAAATTCAAATTGTCATATCATATCAAGTTACCTTTTACTTAGACTCGATCTATCTATTTGTATCCAATCTAGCGTGCAGATACTATGGTCTCAAACCATGGTTTGAGGCCTGCCATTTACCCTTAAAACCATTTTACATCAAAGGACGGACTTTAACCCACCCCAAATCCCCTTGACCTATTCGCATAGCACGCATATACAAAACTTATACAAAAAAAATTCAAAAAGTGTACCTCGCTCCAACAAGCACCAAGGAGGTACAGTAGAAGAAAGGGGGGGAGGATTTAATAGAAGAGAGCCCTAAGACACTAAGAGGATTCACCAACACCATCCTATAGTGAACATTTTCAGAAGACACCAATGGTTGGGTTTCTTTGATTTATTGAAGGGGTATGATGATGACCTCACTCATGAATTTTCCATGGCATTGCATTCTCAAGGAGAATATAGTGCCACCACTATTTTTAAAGGGTTGAATACCTCTCTCATCCCTGAAACCATTAGTAGAGTGACCACCTTGCCTCTATGGATTCGATGGAGCAAATAAGACAAGGAATTGAGTGTCACAACTAGGAAAGAATTATTCATTTTGAAAGAGAATCATGTTGAAGATAAGAATGGAGTCAGAAGAGAAATTCTACCTTACCCCTAGGATGAGGTGTCTTACCATGTCCTCAAGTATATATCTTGTGAAGGGAGATTTAGTGTGGTATATTATTACCACTTCACATTGCTCCATGAGCTGATATTTAAGGAAAAATTTCCTCTCCCTCAAAGTGTTCCCCATTTCCTCCTTCAATCAATCATTGAAATGATTCAAAAGGTGAGGGAAGGAAAGCACTAACACTTAGCTCACCATGGCCTCACTAAGTTAATAATGATGGGTTCTTTGAGCCACTTAAAAAATATGGCCTTATGGAATAAATTTGTGGACATGGAAAGGGAAAATTTCAAATAAACCCAAGCCATCACACTTGGAGAGACACCAACCTCTAACATTGGAGGAAAAGAAGGAAAAATGGAGGAGGAAGAGGTAGCAAAAACAGAAGAAGAGGAGAGAAAAATAGAGGAAACATAGGTAGCAGAGGTAGAGGAAGGAGAAGCTGAAATCATAGGAGAATAGGGGGAGAGGAAAATATAAGGAAGATTAAGACCTAATGAGACTTCTAAACCCAAATAAGTAGAGAAAAAACCACCTAAAACAAGTCTTTCTCTAGGGGATATTGGACAAGAAGTAGCTGCAACATTAGCTACATTGGGCACACTTGTCAAGCCCAAAAGGAAGCAATCAAGACAAGGTCCCCTATATTTCAAGACAAGGAAGAGCACTAGAATTAAATAAGCGAAACCACAAACTCCCATAAGGGTCCCTATAATTATTAATGAACCATCAAGTAAAAAGGGAGAAGTAGGACCTAGTGAGGGAAAGATTAAGGAGGTCATGTCTCCTAAAACCAAAACAAAGTCACTTGTAGCATTTGTGGGTAGGCCCACCACTAGGTCATTTACCTTCAAGAAAACCATGACACAAGCTTCCCTTGAACAAGAAGAAAAAGAGAAGCTACATGAGAGGAAGGGTTTGTTATAGGAGAGACATAATTTGCTATAGAGGAACAAAGGAAGCTACAAGAGTAGAAAAAGTAATTATAGGAAGAAGAAGCCACCTCAAAAACAATTCAAAAAGACCTCCAAGAGATCCAATATCTTGATCCATGGCCGAGCTTGGGTTCCTACTACAAATTAATTGAAGGAAGAAGGATTATCCCTAAAAATTTTACAATCCCACTCCTCTATGAGTTGGAGATAAAGAGAGGCAGAACCCACATGTGGATGAAAATTGATAAATCCAATAATGTGGAAGATGTGGGACTTATGGAGGATAAATTCATTGAAATGGGAAATAATTGGATGATTTGAGACTCACAGAGCTCATTATGAAAGAGAAAATACAGGAAGTAAACACAAGGTTGAAAGAGAGGCTACAGGAGAAATAAACACAACTTGCCACCATGGAAAGCCTCTCTATGGAAGCCCTGCAATGCAGTAAGACTTCAGTGATATCTTCCTCAAAGAACAATGGCTATAGTTCCAAATAAATAATTTAGAACAATATGGTTCTCTTCCTTTTCAAGACTACAAGAAAATTATTGAGTTTTGCAAAAAAAATAGAATGGAAGATAGGGAAAAGTTAGAAAAATTCTACTTGCACAATTTCATTTTGACATATATGAGTTTCTCGGATCCCAATTCAAGATTGGGAGACATGAACCTCATAGATTTATCATCTTGGTTGGCTCATGAAGAGAAAAGGGTAAACAAGGTGAAAAAAGTAATGTCACAAGAGGAGAAGGAACCCTTGTACATCGGATCAAAGCTACTGATCCCTAAGGTTTTCATTAGAAATAATAACCTCATCTCCTTTCATGCTATTTTAGCACCCAAATACATTGTAACCCAGGAGAAATCCATTCTACACTTTGAAGACATCTTTAGAATGCTTGGAACAAAAAGTCTGCAATCTTTCCAGAGAAGATGGCATGCCTTGCCCCACGGTCTACAAGTCAAAGAATATCACTCTCATGAAATACTATGGAATTATTTGGAGAAAAAACCATTTTACAAGAGATTCATGTAGAGGATGAAGATTAATTATATAGGACTAAAACTCAGTCCACCCTTGCTACTAGGATTACAAGAAGTAAAGAACAAAATAGAGGAGCAAAAGGAATGGACTGAGATAGAGAAAAATGCAGGGTTTTACCCACTAGAAGGCACACCATCTGAGGTTCCTTGGGATGTCAGAGAGGCCACCAGGGCCATGAAAGAAATTCACATGTACGACTGAGTTTCTCAGAGGATGAGAAACACCTTCAGCATGGGGGTGATGATGAGTCCCATCAATAAATATATTTTGAAGATCATGATGCCATCCTCCACCCTTAAAACTATCATTTTCTCACATTAATTCACATTTTTTTTTATATTATTCTTGGTAAGAAGAATAAAACATTTTTTTCATAGTATGTGGCCTAATTTGGTTCAATTTTAGGAAAATGAAGCAGTTTTTAGGTATTTACTATGAAAGGGCTTGATAGAGACAACTGGGAGAGAATCTAGGGGGTTTTTCCACCTCCTTAACTACCTAACACGACTTGGGATCACAACATCCTCTCTCATAAGTTTGAATTCATTGGAAGCCAAGTCACTCCTAGTGCAAGTGAAGCTCAAGAAGGACAAGATCCATTATTTTTTAGATCAAGGAAGGACTCACTCTTATTTTCAAGGGAGTTTCTATTAGCTACCCTTTTCTATAAATAAATAATATTAAAATCTCATTAGGATTCTAAGTTTTGATTCTTCTAGGTGTAGTTATTGAGCTCAAAGCTTGACACTGTCATTTTGAACTTTTATGTGATGTATAATACTTTTAATTTATGATAATGAGAAGTTGGTTATTAAGTTGCATATGAGTTAGTTTCAGAGGGTTGAGACCCTTGGGTTTGGGCCCAACCCAGTGGCTTAGGTACCTCTTGTGTACTTGTGTTTTGTTCTGAATTTCAAACATTTCATATATTTATTTCATTTCAATAGAGTTTAAGCTTTAAAAATGTGATTGGGAGCTTTTGCATCACCTCTCTTGTGGGAGAATGGTTGGAAGGATTCATAATCTTAGTGAAAAATATTTTGTTTATGATTTCTTGGAAATAGATGAATGTTAGTTCTCCTTCTTCATATTTTCTTTCAGTAGCTTAGAAGTTAGTTTGGTGATCATAGTGTTAGAGCATAAAATAGATGTTATCTAAATTCAACTCATATTTTGCATAATAGTTCTTATCATTGTGTTAATGATCAATGAATGTATGTATGTGGATGATTGCAGGGTTGTATTAATATGAATGGAAGGGAACCTCTTTCATCTCTATCTTGGAATTCTCCATATTCTCTCTCCATCTCTCAATCCTATCTCCAAAACATTTTTTACACAGTTACTCTGCCTAGTAAATTTAGGACACTGTGTGCATTCACCCTGGTGTAAGACATGCCTTTGAGATGCCATGGGCTTGGATAGGAAGCTTCCCCATCGTTCCTTCACTCTCTCTAACCTCCAACCACCTATTCATGTCTTCAAGGCTCCATATCCACCCTAAAAACATCCTTGGAACCTCTCCTATAGCATTACAGGTCCTCCTGTAGCAGCCTCATGTACCATGTATGTAACACCTCTTTCCTTCACCTATTTTTCTCCCCACTTCAACCTTAGATCAGTTAGGATGAATAATGACCCCCATTTGTGATTTTATGATTAAGATAAGCTCCTATACCACTCCAACCATTCATTTACCTCACTAAAAAAATAGAGTATAATTAGTCTTCCAATAACAAGCAAGTTACAAGTTAATTTCTTATTTTCTAGCAAGTGTAAAGTAGATAGATGATACATGCAATTATATTACTAATTTGATGAATGATGCAAGGTAGAGTAAATATCCTTATGCAATTATATTATGTTTATTTCCCCTTCATGAAATGATAGTTAGCATCTACAAATTGAACAAATGGAAGTTTTTCTTTCATAGTTAGAGTCAGTTTTCAATTGTACTTTCATCACCAAGTTTTCACTGTAGAAAAGTAGGAGAAATGGTCTATGAAAAATCTAATATAATTTCATAGTTGAGGGTAGAATTAGTGGAATCCAATATAATGTGCATATAGAATTTTCACCTCTAATTTTTTATGAACCCCAAATTGATAATTTGAGTTGAGGAGCCCTTGGGAGTTGCAACACTCTTGGTGCAATACTAGGGCTCACCAATAAGTAGTGATGTCTTGAGGGATTTTGGGTTGGAATACCCCAAGAAATCATGAGAAAAACTAAAAATAATCCAATAAATTATGATGTAACAATAAGAAACAAATACACCTAGAGATGATCCAGGTGGATATCGGTGGCCACCCACCTATTCCATTTCGACTCACAGCATCAATTCTTTCAGTTTTTTAGCTTCAGTGCAACTTACTACTTTTAGCAATTTTTCAGGTCCTACACTCCCGGAGCCATTTTGGGGACTTAATGATCCAGGTGGATATTGGTGGCCACCCACCGAGTCCATTTGAACCCCCACCATCAGTTATTTCAGTTTGTAAGTTTCAACACAACTTATTATTTATAGCAGTTTTTCAGGTCCTAAACTTCCAGAGCCGTTTTGAGGCCCAAAAGTTGTAGTCCTTAGATAGATATTTCTAACTAGCTATTGAGCGCATCAAATGGAGATCGAATGCCAAAGTTATGTCCCTGAGAAGTTGAAACACCAACTTACCCTTGAACAGGGCCCACAGTTTTGGCGCTTCATCTCCTAGGGTTAGGTTTTTGGACGTTTCGGGTTTTACATTGTTTCTCAACAATAAATAGGCCTTCGAGCCTCATTGTAACACAACTCAGGGGCTGGTAGCCGACACATCTCTTCTCAGAGATAAGCACTACCACTACCCTAACTCGCTTGTTCCCATCATTTCAGTTTTGTAAACATTGGGGAGGCCTGTAGCCATCACATCTCTTCTCAGTGATACACTACCAGTGCCCTCGCCTGCTCATTTCCATAATGTCTCATTGTAACACAGTTCAGAGGCCTGTAGCCACCACATCTCTTCTCAGAGATACGCCTACCAATGCCCTAGTTGTTTATTTCAATCATTTATTTTATTAATAAAATGAAGCAATATTTCCGCTGCATCTCTGTATCTATGGCTATATGTGTATTATGTTGCGTTCCTACTTAAAATTTGGATCAAAAGATGAACCATCACATAAGTAAGCATATCAAAAGTATGGAACCTAGTATTGAACCAAATCAATAACAAAGAAATATCAAAATTATTTAAAGGAGAAATCACCGTTGAGAAAAAATAATGGTAGATATTTGGGAGAAAACCCTTCACACAAGTTCACCCTAATGGGAAACATAAGAATCTTAAGAATAAACTAAAATATTCAAGAACCAAGCCTTCCTTCTAGCTTAAGTGTTACCTAAATGGGAAATGCATGAGAGTATGAACCTTAGAATCACCACCATATATATACATGCTAAACATTTTTAACAAAAAACAAATGCATATTTATTTAAGTTACATAAAAATGAACATCAATGACAATGTTGATCAACACGCTTTTAAGTTACATAAAGATGAAAATTAATGAGAATGTTGATCAACACACATTTGATAGTTTCAAGTAAACAATATTTTAGTTTATGCTCACTTTTAATTTCAAATTTAACATGATGGGTTTCACAAATTAAAGGACTATATTGATTATGACCATAATGTTCATGCTCATTTCATAGATCCTATGATTTTTTCTATTCATTTTATGATAGAGAAGTTGGAAATATGTTTAATAATTTAAGTTGAATACATGCATATTTTCCAACTTGTGATTTATATTATAGAATGTACATCATATACAATTAAGAAAATTTGATCCAATTATATTTTAAATAATATAATAAAATTCACATACAACATAGTGAAACATAGAGAATTTTTCTCATGGATGTATCAAAGACAATAAAGCATTATGCTTGTGGATGTAAAAAACTCTAAAAAACACTTTATCTTATATATATATATAATGCAACAAGTATTAATATATGCAGTTTAGATATTCAAGGGTTGGTTTTAAAAAAAACTAGTGTCTTATTAATGGTGTATTATTGAAAATTTCCTTGCATTGTCTCATTAAGGTAAGATAGAAAGAACATAATATTTTTCAATAGGTTTTTTTTTTTTTAATTCCGGTCGTAGATTTCTATTAATAGAAAAAAAAGAAGACTATATAGATATAACTTGGTAATCATATTGATTGTCGAGAAGACTATGAGACAGTCTTTAGGAAAAAAGAAACTAATTGTAGAAACCTTATAGTGACATCCAAATAACAAAACTATACTTACAAGCCTAAGAGAAGTAACCCGGGGCATTCAGGCAGTTGCATAGATGAGAAGTATCTAGTGGAAAAAAATCAATAGATAGTCACCAAAAAATATTAAGTACATAATGATTAAAATATGCAAAAGGACATAGAAACATAATGGACATGTTAGTCCAATATTATGTCCGGAGAAAGTGGAGGAGAGTGTGCATTTGAAGTGTTCAGAGGTGGAACATTTTTTAAAGGAGGGGTGTTGATAACTGTGTCATTATCCCAAAGGTCATTTGATTCAGTCTTTGAGTCATAAACCATATATTTTTCCACACAATTCAATCTAACAACTATATCATCAAGGTCATATATGATGTCCCTCATAATTCTCTTGATATCCTCTTGTCCAACAAAAAGCTTGTAATTGTCAATTTTTTTTTGTCTCGAATAACCAATGACCATATGATCTGAAAGAAGTGTATTCGTTTGTTGTGCTAAGTTTCCTTTCAGCATTAAAAAAATGTACAATTTGTCTCCATTTGTTTGCTTAAGGAATGAGTGTTTTAACCATGAAACATAGATGAATTTGTGAACTTTAAGCATGAAAATAAGCCTAAAAAACACCATACAACACTGTCTAACAAAGAAATATAAAATCAAACATATTTTTTACATAGTATGCATGATGAAGCAGTTCACCCCTCCCGGGCTACATCTACTGGTCCAGCTCCCAATGGCATGTCCCTCTTTTTCATTATGCTAAAAATTGAAAATTGCATATGTTTACAAGCCTCTAATGGTTTTTTTCTCTGCACCAATGGCTTCAAAATCTTTAAATTAGTCTAGGTGGACTCTTGTTTCACCCAAATTGGTCGCAAATTGACCTCCCAATGCATTTTTCCCATTATCAACTAGAAAATATCCACTAACTGTGGAGAACTGTAGTTAAATGTTGCTAAAAATAGAAAAATCCCCTAAATTTAAGTGTGCGCTATTAACTCCGCCATCTTTAACACTAACACTAACAACTAAGGGGTGGGGGTCGCCACATGCCAACCCCTGAAACCCAGGTCATCTTAAATGTTGGGTGGAACTCCCGTTTAAACCCCGAGTAAACTGGAGTTGGACGCGGGGTTGCCTTAACCACCAGTCTATCGGATGCGCCTGACTGCGACATCTGGGTCATGTGACTGCAATGTCGGTTTGATAAATTTTACGGTTTTACAACTTTGCAAAAATTGGCACGGAACCTAGAGGTAACAAAGTTCCGAAGACCATGGCATGAAATTCCATACAAACTGTGCATGTGATCATTGTTAAGTCTCCGCCGGATTAGCCGCCCAAAAGAAACCATAAACTGAAACTTTAATGTCACCGTGTGACATGTGATCTCAACCATTGTAACCACCAGGAAACAGTTAGGAAGCCCCCAGTTTTAATTTTTTATGCCACGGTTTATAAGTCGTTTGTGATCAATTTGGAGGTTAATGCCGTCAGTTTTGTATGAACTGTCAGCGTTATAAAACGTTACGGTTAAAATTTGTTTCATGTGATCACAAGCTTGGGGAGGCTAGCAAGTTGGGACCGCTGGAGGTCCCCCCCTCCAAATGTGAAACTTAAACACTCTAAGTATATGCGGCGGCACTATAGTGTTAAGTAACACTTGATAGGAGGGATGGTTGAAGACTTTCGCGGGAAGGCCGAAGGTTGCGGGGTCGACCCCCCCCACCCACCCCCCGACTCCACTAAATTTTTTTACATAAGCCTCCTAGGGACACGTGGCAACCTCCAGACTTGCCACGTGTCACCCATTCAATGACCCATTCAAAAACATACAAACCCATCAATAGTCAGAAACCAATTCTGAATCACAAAATCAATGGCCCAAATTAAGCCATGTGTCGAATTCTGATTGGCTTGTGAGAGAAGGGAATATTCCCCAGAATATGCCATCTGCTGATTGTACCTGTATGTTGACTGGGCAATCCCAGTCACAAAATTTTAGTTTTTTGGGAAAATTAACAGAACACGATATCTTCTTCATTGGACATCGGTTTTTCGAACCGTTCACGTCGCCATAATCACAATGACGATACCTTTTCGGTCGCTCAGGTTCGGTACAGTTTCACACAATTTCATTTTTTAGCATAACACATGATCTCCTGATCACACCTCCCCACTAGGAAGCTTTTGGACCCCAAAATCTCTCTGGATTACTAAACATGAAGATGAGGAGACTTTGTCCCCGCTCTTCCAATCTTTATCCACTGAAATTTCCCTAATTTCATTAATTGGAGCTTTTCATGAAAATACAAGCTTTTTCTTGATTCCGTTGACCATCCATTGTTGTTTTTGACACTATCATGTTGCACATTTTCTGAAATTATATTATGGTAGTCTAAATTTGCAATAAAAATCTTGTTTCTACATTGGTATATCTTGGAACTGCTCTCACCTTGCACTCTGTCCTTATGGCGATTTTTTGCTGCTTTTGCTTTGAACTTGTGTCGATTCTTGACAAAGTTTCTTCGCCATTGTACCATGCCTTTCAGAAACCAGCAATGAAAATTTATAAATCATGTGCCTTCTTTGCCAAGTTGCTTTGTCTTCTCTTGGACCTTTGCAACTTCTTGCACTGACACCTTGCTTTTAGCACCATTCAACACCAATATCGGCTGCTGCAACTTCTTGTCATCTTCTTTCAAAGACAACCTGCTTTCAAAATGAAACAACTCATTACATACATCATCATTTGTTTGAAAAGGATGATGTAAAACGTCTCTTTGTTTAATCATCATCAATGTGAAGTTTTGGCTTGCATTGACTAGCCTCTTCATTTGCCCTGCATTAACTAAAGAAGTGTCTAGTTTTTTTATGATGAGCTCTCACAATATACTCCTTGCCATCCTTGAATAAATGGTATTTTTTCTCATGTTGATGGAAGATTTTTTTCCTGTCATACAAGTAAGGACTAACCAATAGCATACCCATTATATCAAGCAGAACAAAATCTAATTCAACTGTGTTAATAAAATGTGCAATTATTGCAAAGCACAACATGCACTTCTTTGAAACCTGTAAATTTGCATCCTTACAAATCCAACCAAGTGGATATGGTTTTGGGTGTGGAATGGTCTCAAGATTAAGTTTCTTGACCAAGTCTTCAGAGATTAAATTTTCTTGTGACCCACTATCAAACAATGTGTCAACCTTGGTATGTTTGGAAATGACCCTCACATGAAACATTTCAATTCTATCTTCTTCATTTGGAGCTTGTATGTGACAGTTAGATATACTAGAAATGGGTTTAGTTTCAATCTCTTTCCCCTTTGTGTTCTTTATTCCCATAGCTATGATTTTTGTTTCGTCTCCTGAATCTGACCCTAAGTCTTGTTCAGCTATTGCGAGAGTTTTTCCTTTCTCCTTGCCTTTAAAAATTTCTAGTTTCAACTCTAGATGAATTTTCCAACAATGGTCTTCATCATGGCTAGTTTTAGAACAGTTTTTGCAAAAAGAATTTTCCCTTCTCTTTTCTGATATTTTCATTTCTCTTTTTCTTCCATTTTCCTTTAAACCCATTTTCCTCATTATCATCTAAGTTTTGTTTTCCCCTTGCCTCTAAGTGTGTGGCTTGTACACAAACTTCATCTAGGCTTGTAGGGTTAAACATGAGGATAGTATTTCTTAGGTAGGTGTCTAAGCCTCCTATATACTTGAGAAAAGTGTCTTGGCTCTGCAAATATACTCCTAATAAAAGAGCTCTTCTCCTAAATTCTTGAGTATAAACTTGTACATTTTGTCCTTTCAATTGTTTACAAATTTTCCAGTCCATTATGGCTTTCTGCATGTGAGCTAATGGATAAAACTGTTGTTTTATTGTAGAAATGAAATCAGTCCATGATAAAATAATCTTACCATATTTCTTTATCTCCTCATTTGACTTGGCTTCCCACTAAAAAAATGTTGCACCTTCCATTCTCAATGAAGCTAGTTGGATTTTGGTATCATCATCATGAAAATTTTGGATTCTCAAATAGACCTCCAATTGCCTAATCCAATTATCTGAATTTTACACCATTTACTTCTGTTAAACATTGAAATTAGAAACTTAACAAAGAATTTTAGAAAAGGACTTTTACCAGTGTTCTTTGACTTGTATGGCTGATGTACTAAAGATGAAGTAGAGGATGATGAGGATGAAGATGAGGGTGATGATGGTGACTTTCCACTGTCTCCATTTCCTCCATTGCCCTTCTTTGATTTATCTTCATCATTGTGACCTCCTGATGATCCTTGTCCTTCCTTGTGAATTTTGGACCTTTCTTCTTCTAGTTTCTCATTCTTTTCTTGATAAAGGACTCTAACCATCTCAGTCAATTCAAGAAATTCTTTTCTGTACACTCTTTCTTCCTCTTTGGGATCGGATTTCTCCTTCTCCTAGAGGCATGCTTAATGTTGATTCTACTTCTTTTGGAGGTGAGATAGGTGGTGGATAATGTGGCAATATTTCCCTCCTTTGTTGTGGCTCACTTTGAGAACCTCTTGCTTCCACCAATTTTCCTTCTCCTCTCTTAAGCTTGAGCCTAGAAAGCATGAAAACCCTTGCAAATAGTTAAACAATTATTTGCACACAAAAACACCAGAGATTAAACTCTAGCTCTGATACCAACCTGATTCTAAAGGAGTGTATTAGTTTGTTCTGCTTAGTGTCCTTTCAGTATTAAAAACATGTACAATTTTTATCCATTTGTTTGATCAAGGAATGAGTGTTTTAACCATGAAACATAGATGAATTTGTGAACTTTAAGCATGAAAATAAGCCTAAAAAACACCATACAAAAGTATATAATAGAGAAATACAATCACACATAATTTTTACATAGTAGGCATGATGAAGCAGTTCACCCCTCCTGGGCTACATCTGCTGGTCCAGCTCCCAATGGCATGTCCCTCTTTGTCATTATGCTTAAAATTGAAAATTACATGTGTTTATAGGCCTCAATGGCTTCAAAATGCTCAAACTAGTCTACGTAGACTCTTGCTTCACCCGAATTGGTCGAAAATTAACCTCCCAATGCATTTTTCCGAATATCGGCTAGAAAAACTCCACTAACCGTGGAGAAATGCAGTTAACAGTTGCTAAAAATAGCAAAATCCCCTAAATTTAAGGGTGCGCTATTAGCTCTGCCATATTTAACACTAACACTAACTGTTAAGGGGTGGGGGTGGCCACATGCCAACCCTCGAAACCCTGGTCATCTTAAATGTTGGGCGAAACTCCCGTTTAAACCCCGAGTAAAATGGAGTTGGATGCGGGGTTGCCTTAACCGCCAGTCTGTCGGACGCACCTGACCGCGACATCCAGGTTATGTGACTACACTTTTGGGGTGATAATTTTTACAGTTTTACAACTTTGCAACAATTGGCACAGAACTCGGAGGTAACAAAGTTTTGAAGACCATGGCATGAAATGTCATACAAATTGTGCATGTGACCATTGTTAAGTCTTCGCCGTATTAGCCCCCTAAAAGAAACTGTAAACTAATTAAACTTTAATGTCATCGCGTGACATGTGATCTCAACCATCGTAACCGCCAGGAAACAGTTAGGAAGCCACTGGTTTTAATGTTTTATCCCATGGTTTATAAGTCATTTGTTTTCAGTTTGGAGGTTAATGCTGCCAGTTTTGTATGAACTGTCAGTGTTATAAAAAGTTATGGTTAACACTTGTTTCATGTGATCACAAGCTTGGGGCCGCCAGCAGGTTGGGACCGCTGGCGGTCCCCCCCTCCAAATATGAAACTTAAACACTTTAAGTATATTCAGCAACACTATATTGTTATGTAACACTTGATAGGCGAGATGGTTGAAGACTTTCGCAAGCAGGCTAGAGATTGCGGGGTTGACCCCCCCCCCACCAAAAAATTTTACATAAGCCTCCTGGGGACACATGGAAGCCTCTAGGCTTGCCATGTGTTGCCCATCCAACAACTCATTCAAAAACGTACAAACCCATCAACGGTTATAAACTAATTCCGTATCACAAAATCAATGGCACAGATTAAGCCACGTGTCAAATTTTGATTGGCTTGTGAGAAAAGGGAATATTCCCCAAAATATGCCATCTGCTGACTGTACCTATATGCTGACTGGGCATCCCAGTCACAAAATTTAAGTTGTTTGGGAAAACGAACAGAACGCGATATCTTCCTCATACGACATCGGTTTTTCGAACAGTTCATGGCACCAGAATCACAACGACAAGACCTTTCCAGTCACTTAAGTTCGGTACTATTTCGAGCACTTTGATTTTTTAGCATAAAACATGATCTCCTGATCACCATACTAAGAAAATTTTCCATCTTCCATTAAGAAGTGATGGAGTGGAGGAATTCCAATATTCTTTTCCTAAAATTTCTAGGATGAGGAACTCGTTTCTAATAGATACTACCAATTTCAGAATCAGAATGATATATCTGGTCCCCAAACTCCCTTGCTTCCAACTACAAAATAACCTTACAAAGTTCTAGAGGAACGAAATAAAAAAAAGTAGCTACCATTCCCATCCAAATAGTTGTCGATGTCTAGAGGAGGAGTTGGCCGAAGCGCCACCCCCATGGCTGGAAAGCCTTTGTCGTGGAGCCATCTCCACCGAGAACCTTCCAAGAAAACACAAGACCAAGACTCTAATAAAGTGGTATAGGATCCAACTACATGCCTTACTAGTAAGAAAAAACTTATGAAATAAGTGCAACTTAAATAGATACTGAAAAGTGACCTCCAAATAAAAATACCACTAAAAGGACAAAACCCCCAATATTTTAAGAAACAACAAGAGACACGGTGTTTCGAAGGAATGATTGCCTTCACATTGGTAGAATAGGTGGAGGAGGGTGATTTTCTTCCAATTGGAGAAAACCAACTGATTCTAAAATGACAAACACACATAGTGAGATATGCCCATTGAGTCATAGGGAATGAGGTAAACATAACTGAACAAGGTGGTAGTGCTTGGATAAAATAAAGGGTAAAAGAGGGTAATGTGCCGATCAAAACCATATTGAGAAAGTGTCTTGAAACCTAACTCTTCTAACCCATACTGGAAAATTAAAATAAATTTTTGTCGGGTTATAATTCTAGGATTTCATTGAAGGAAGAAATACAGCTAGTCTAAAACAAAGCCATGACCCATTATTGTATAGAAAAAGTATAAAAAAATGGACACCATAAATGAAATCAATTGCAAAACCAATGTAGACTCCATCAATCCACAGTCAATGATCCAAGATTGTTGGAGGAATGAGATCTAAATATTGGCACAAGAATAAAAAATCAAAACCTTCCAGCAAGTCACCAATCTCAGTACTACTCTGGCCCAAGCCCGCTCAGCTACAAATTTCTCATGAGATATAATGCATTAATTTCATTGTGATTCAATTTGTTTAACAAAGGAAACTTCATGAATGGAAAAGGAATATGTCACAATTCTTAAGAGAAATATTGCATAACAATAGTATAATAATAACTCAAAATATGGCATGATGCATAAAATATATATTGTATAAAAATATTATAATAAGAACTCAATGAGTAAGAGAAATATTGCAGAAAATTAACAAAAGAGGAACTCAAATATTTATTGAAATGGATAATATACCATTAGATTAAATTATGAGAAAAATGATGATTCACTCCATGGTAAAGTTTTTTATTTATACTTTTTACGGGTATTAAATTATGAGAAAAATGATGATTCACTCCATGGTAAAGTTTTATATTTATACTTTTTACGTGTATCTTTAATCCACAGTCATGCCTCCTATTACATTTAAAATACCGTTGGTAAATACCATGGTTTACAAAATCCATAGGTGAATACCATGGGCAAATATAATAAATTATAACACCATGGGTAAATATAATAAATTATGGTATCATGGGTAAATACCCTGGTTTAAGAAATCCATAGGTGAATACCATGGTTGAGTATCATAAGTACGATGGTAAAATTGAAATCATCGTGGGATTATATTCTCACTTTAATATTATGATTTATTTTCTTTATTATTATGCATTATCCATAGTTTTAACAACCATTAATAGAAAAATAATTATTAAATTCGACTATTATTTTCCACCTAGATCAATCCTCCCCCCTTAAGAAGAAATGGTCCTCCGAGGAAGCATTTTTTGAATAGGAGCATAAATGTGGGTTTGTGGATGACCCAAAACCAAGTGCTGTTGAAGACAAGGGTTTTTCATGGTTGACCCATAACCATGGGTTTGTGGAGGACCATTTACCATGATGAACAAATATTTGAGGATAGAGATACCATGTAATGCTTATGGATCAACTGTGATGTTGATAGTGTGCGGCCTAGCAAATGGACTTTGATTGCAAGGGTTTTGTGTGGTTAACCCATAATTGTGATGAATGAAGATCCAAGGATAGAGATACCCTGTAATTCTTGTGGACCAACTGTGATGCTAATAGGGTGCCACCTAGAAAATGGACTTCGTTGGAAAGGGTTTTGTGTGGTTGACTCATAACCATGCTGAGATTGTTCACTTGTCGATATTCCTTGTAGAGATCTAGTGGATTATATTTGTAAATTATCACCATCCAATGAGATGTTGTAAAGGCTTCCATCATCTCGCTCCTCTTTCTTGTAAGTGCTTCCTCGAGCAAAAATTTGACATTATCCCCTACTCTATCATTTTTCTTTTTGTCTATCATGTGAGGTTGTCGAGGTTGGTGAGGATGGTCTTACAAAGGTTTTTATAGTTTGAGTCTGAGATCCTTGTACCCTGACCTCGTTGGGGACGTGTGCAAAATATAAACAAGAAAATCCACTCTGATACCATTGATCCAATATCGTTGGAGGAATGAGACTTAAATATTAACACAACAATAAAAAACTAAAACTTCCCAATAATTCACCAATCCCAGTACTAATCTGGCCCAAGCGCACTCTGCTGCAAAGTTCTCATGATATATAATGCATTAATTTCATTGTGATCCAAGTTTTTTAGCAAAGGAAACTTCATGAATGGCAAAGGAATATGTCACAATGCTTAAGATAAATATTGCAGAACAATAGTATAATAAAAACTAAAAATATGGCATGATTCATAAAATATATATGTTTATAAAAACATTATAATTAGAACTCAATGAGTAAGAGAAATATAAAAATAACAAAAGAGGAACTAAAATATTTATATAAATAGGAAATATACCATGAGACTACATTATGAGAAAAAGGATGATTTAGTCCATGGTGAAGTTCTGTATTTATACTTTTTACGGGTATATTTCACCTAGAGTCATGCCTTCTATTACATTTCAAATACCATGGTTTACAAAATCCATGTGTGAATATCATGATAAAATATAACAAATTATGACACCATGGGTAAATATAATAAATTATGGTGCCATGGGTAGATACCATGGTTCACAAAATCCATGGGTGAATAACATGGTTGAGTATCAGCGATTAGATTCTCACTTTAATATTATGATTTATTTTGTTTATTATTATGCATTATCCATAGCTTTAACAACCATTAATAGAAAATTAATGATTAACTGTCGTAATTATTTTCCACTTGGATCAATCCTCCCCCTTAAGAATTAATGGTACCCATTGCTAATTATTAACTATGGTAATTATTTTCCACCTAGATCAATCCTCCCTCCTTAAGAATTAATGGTCCCCGGGAAGCCTTTGTTGAATAGGAGCATAATTGTGGGTTTGTGTATGCCCCAAAACCAAGTGTTGTTGAAGGCAATGGTTTTTCGTGATTGATCCATAACCGTGGGTTTGTGGATGACCCTTTACCATGATGAATGCATATTGAGGATAGAGATACCATGCAATTCTTGTGGGCCAGCTGCGATGTTGATAGTGTGCAGCCTAACAAATGGACTTCAGTGGAAATGGTTTTGTGTGGTTGACCCATAACTGTGAAGAACGAAGATCCAATGATAGAGATACCATGTAATTATTGTGGGCCAAATTTGATGTTGAAAGTGTGCGACCTAGTGCCAAATGGACTTTGTTGGCAAGGGTTTTGTGTGGTTGACCCATAATCATGTTGAGAATGTTCACTTGTCAATATTCCTTGTATATATCTGGTGAGAAACATTTTGAAAATATCTCCTACTCTATCATTTTTCATTTTATATGCCATGTAAGGTTGTCGGGGTCGGTGAGGATGGTCTTGCAAAGGTTTTAATAGTTTGAGTCTAAGAATAAAAAAATAGAACTTCGCAACAATTCACCAATCCTAATACTACTATGTCCCATGCACACTTAGCTACAAAGTTCTTATGAGAAATAATACATTAATGTAATTTTGATCCAAGATGTTTAAAAAAAAAAAAGTTCATGTGGAAAAGGAATATGTCACAATGCTTAAGAGAAATATAGCAGAACAATAGTATAATAAAAACTCAAAATATGACATGATACATAAAATAAAGATTGTATAAAAACATTATAATAAGAACTCAATGAGTAAGAGAAATATTGCAGGAAAATAACATAAGAGGAACTAAAATATTTATTAAAATGGGTAATATATCATGAGAATACATTATGATAGAAAGGATTATTTACTCCACGGTGAAGTTATGTATTTATACTTTTACAGGTATCTTTCACCTAGAGTTATGCCTCCTATTACATTTCAAATACCATGGGTAAATACCATGGTTTACAAAATCCATGGGTAAATACCACGGTTTACAAAATCCATGGGTGAATACCATGAGAAAATACAATAAATTACGACACCATGGATAAATATAATAAATTATGATACCATGGGTGAGTATGTAGAATTGAAATAATCGTGGGATTAGATTCTCACTTTAATATTATGATTTATTTTTTGTATTATTATGCATTATCTGTGGTTATAACAACCATTGATAGAAAAATAATTATTAACTGCGATAAGGAACCTTTTGAAGGCCAAAACACAACCATGCACCTACCCTTTATGGAAGAATAATGCCAAAATCATAATACCCAATTTTCTGCCACCCCAGGCCAATGCAGAGTTGCATATAAATAGTGGGTTGCAGAATTTCACAAGAAACACAATTAAAACATGGCTCCTTCATTATCTTTAGTCATAGCCATGTGTAACACATACTCCACATTTTTACAATCCCAAAACAATAACCTAGAATGAGGTCATAAATGGACATTCCCTCAGTGACAATATGAAGGCATGCAACAACCAATATGCCATGGGGACAAATCTGCATGCTTGCACAAGCGAGGTAGGTTTCGTTATCTGAAACTAAGATCCAAAGAACTACCTTAAAGTTATGCATGCAAAATTTATTGTGACTGATCCCAAGTTGGTGGCTCCCATGTTGAGAGTTCTTAGTGTGCCATGCGTTTCTATGCAGTTCCATGTGGAGAGGCCATCTCTCTCCCCAAGCGCTACCACCTCCCACCCCATACAAAATCCTTGCATGTGAATGATATATTCTACCAAAAAATGGTTGTCGAAAAGACTTACCCTGCCAATAGTACCCTCTTGTTCCATGCTATCATGAGGTCCTTTGAACACCCCCATCAAGGAAATGAGGCTCAGTTCTGTATTTATCCTGGCATACCCTGAGTAGGATCTCCTAGAATCATCTTCGATTCAAACATTGATACCATGACTCATCAATGAATATGTGTCCACCCAAACTACCCAAATTTTCCAGGGCATCCACCACCTTATTTGCATCTCATCGTGTGCTTGGTAATGCATAATTAAATTTACTAAAAAAAAACTGATATGAGTTACCACTTCCTGTTAGTGCCAATATTGAATGGATTTTTCTAACAAATAACCTAATAGTAACTTTTTTATGCAGTTAATCACTAATTTGGAGTCCCCATGGATCAAAAGCAACTGGAATCCTTCCCTCACTACTATTTGAAGCCCTCTCTCCAATGTTGTCAATTCTAATAGATTATTTGCATTTTTCCCAAATGAAAAATAATATACATAGATTGGATCATAATTATCATCCTTTAAAATACCTCCCAGTGCAACGTCATGAGGGTTTCCCTTTGAAGCCTCGTCAAAACTGAGTGCAATTAAATCCCTAGGTGGAATAGAGAATGTTGTTTCAATATAGGTTTCCATTTTGCGCAGCCTTAGAGGGTGGGTTGAGGTATTTGGGTATTTAATATCCAGTCTCTTGAGAATCGAGGTCTCATAATCTTCAACTGGTTCATCTTTTATTTCAAAAGGGAACACCAACATTGTCTCCTCTCATATTCTTAATTATAGTGTCATGTAAAATGGTAATGGGCCTATATTTACCTTCAAAAATTCATGGATTCCTCTCTTTCCATAAGTTTCACAATGTAAACCCAAATTTAGAAGTCAGACTTTCATTATAATATTATTCTTGAATTTCCTATAAAACCAATTTACGATCCATGTATTTAGGTCAACTGGATGAGGTAATACTGGGAAATGTTTATTAACAAACTCCCACAATTTTCTAGCATAAGATACTTTGAGTAAATTATGGTCTATTGATTCCTCATCTTATAGACACAGCATGCACATTGAGGGACCCTAAAAATATTTCTCATGAAAACAGTCCCAAGTTAGTGTACAACCCCAAGCTAACAACCAAATAAAGGTTGAATTTTTTTTCCATCCACATTCTTGCTAGATTTTGTGCCATGGGATGTCCTCATGATAAACCATGGAATCTTTTATGCAATAATATGCTTCTTTTATTGTGAACACCCCATATGGTTGTCTTCCCCATCGCAATCTATCCTGCTCTGCTGAGGTTCGTATAATTCGTTTGAGAAGGATTTGGTGTAGGTCCTCCCAACGGATGATTTCCCTAGGGGGTTCCCAATCTCCCACAATTTTCCATTACTTCCATCCTTGTTCCTCTATTTAAGGTCTCCATAAATATGCCACTTGAACGACTCCTTGGGCCTTTGTCCATTCCCGAATGGGTTGGAGGTGTTCACTACTATTAAAAAATTGTGGATATTGTTTCCAAGAGCCTTCCCAAAATAAATTCGTTCTACCTCCTTGAGTCTCCCAAAACACCAATTTTCCTACTGCATTATTTGATGCTTGTGCCAAGTTACAGAGCCCTGAGCCTTTTATTATTCCGTCGTAATTTAGTATTTTCTATTTTGAGTGAAAGGGCAGGTAATTTTGATGCCATATTTTCTTCTACTGTTGGGGACCCCCCTGAATCCACAACCACCATAACTTCATAGCGTAGTATTTACTAATGAGAAGGGGGTCAAGAATACCTAAACCACCATTACTTTTTGGAGAAGTCAACTTTTCCCATCTGACCAATACCCACATCTAAGTTTTTACTAAACCTTTCCATAAAAAATTACTCCATAATGACTTCAACTGTTGCCACACAGTAATAGGGATAGGCATCACTGATAATTTAGAATTTGGTAAGGCTTGCAGGAAAATTTTCGTTAATATTAGTCAGCTTGAAAAATAAAGTGTCTTGGAAGTCCAATTGTTTACCTTTCGACGAGAACGTTCCAAAAAGTACTCCCAAGTGGAAGCTCTATTTTAATACAAAACCAATGGAATCCTGAAATATTTAGAAGGAAAATGGTATCTAATGAAACCAATATTTTGGCATAGTAGTATTTGAAGCATATCTGGGCAATTGAAAAAAAAAATTTGACTTAGAAAATTTTAATACCATACCCGAGGCTTCCATAAAGAGTTGTAGAAATTAGCCCATTCTTCTCACTTCTCTTCATGTTGGTAGGCCAAATAATATGACATCATCAAAAAACTATTGATGAATGAGAGGAAGGTTTTCCTAGTACATACAAATACCATAGATGTATGATGATTCTCCTACTTTATGAAACATTCAACCAAGTCCTTCAATTATTAGATAATATGAAGAGGAATGTTGATAAAGGATCTCCTTTCCTAATACCTCTAGATATGGAGAAATTCTGAGAAGGTGAGCCATTGATGGGGATGGAGAAAAAAAATTAAGACAAGGAATTCCCCCCATTCAAGCCATCGGTCCGAGAAACCATAATCACGAATAATGTGAAATAAAAACTCCCAACTGATTCTATCATAGGACTTTGATAAATCCAATTTTATCATCATTCTAAGATGTTTAGACACTCGTAGAGAGTGAATGATTTACTACACTGTAATCACCTCGTCAACATTGTGTTTGCCTTGGAAAAAACTTGCTTGAGTCAGTGATACTAATATGTGAAGAAGCAGTTTCGATTAGTTAATGATGGTGGTTGAAATGATTTTATAAAGCACATTACACAAATAAATTGTTCGGAATCCATCCAGCCTATCATATCTACCTACTTTAGGAACTAGTACTAGAAATGTAGCATTTAGTATTGGGTGCAAAGTTCCCAATCATCTTTATTCTTTGGCCACCTCTTGAATTTATTTTCCTAGAAAACCCCAGTAGGCATAAAAAAAAACTATTGTGAAGCCATCTAGTCCAAGTGCTTTTTTCTTGGGAATATTCATAACTACCACTTCAACCTCAGGCATGGTCATTGGTCTCATTAGTGCATTGTTTTTCTCTCTACCAATCAGTATTGGGATATGTCGAGTTACTACAGCAATGGCTTCTTGTCTTTTGAATTTAATCTCTGGCATGATATTCTTGAATATTGTACCAGTTCATGTTATATATCTTGATTTTAAAATTTTCTGTCCCCATTCTTATCAGTGATGGAAAAGATTCTTTGGCGATGTTGGATCAATGCACTATGAAATAAGGTTGTATTAAGCTCTCCCTCTTTAAGCCATTGTATCCTGGACTTTTGGAGAGACTCCTCTTGTTGTCTTCATTGCTCAAATTTTTGAAGGATTTCAACCTTCCGTATTATCAATTTTGTAGTTCTTCCTTCAATAATTATTCTTTGTTGGATGTGCATCATTTGATTTTCCAATTCTTTTCTATCTGCAAATATGTCCCCAAAGGAATTCTTATTCCAAATTTTTATTTGTTTCTTTAGTACCTTCAATTTAAGTTGAAAAGTATACATTTTACTAGTCCCTCTAAAATTTAACTCCTTCCACCAACTAGTTATCATATCAACAAAAAAAATTTGATTGAAGCCAAAAAAAATCAAAACGAAAGGGGTGATTTGGTGGGGCTTCCTTAAGATCAATGTCTAATCTGATAGGCCAATGATCTGATCCCATGCAAGGTAAAATTAATGCTTCTATGAAGATATCTTTATGTATAATATATTTTGATAACAAAAACCTATCCAAACGACATGCTATCTTATTATTACCTCCACGACGGTTGTTCCAAGTGAACACCCCATTATTAGTTTGAATATCAACCAATTGCAGTGGTCTATACTATCATTAAAGGAAAGAGATACTTGATATAACTTGCATATGCCACCTTTATTTTCCTTTAATGAACAGATAATATTGAAATAGCCTCCCACTATCCATAGTGCATTTCCTACTAATTGTCTCATATTCTTCAAATGATTCAAAAAAAAAATTGTGTTCCTCGTTCCTGAGGGTCCATAATATGTCGAAAGGAATAAAACCCCGTTGGTACCTATATACCTGAAATTTCCTGTAAGGATCCAATCAGAAGCGAGCCATTCGAGTAAGAGAATCTCTTTGGGGTTCCACCATATGGATAGTACTCCTGCTAAACCTAGAGAATCTAAAGAAACGTTTTCACATCCTTTCCATATTATGCTTTCTATTTGATCCATTTTCTCATTTTGTAATTTTATTTCTTGTATAATAAAAATCGTTTGATTTTCCTTTTTCATTCGATCCCTAAGATATCATTGTTTACCTTTCCTATTTAGTCTAGTACATTCCATGAAAATATTTTCATGATGGGGATTTAAGAAGGGGCAATGACTTCTCTGTCATTGTTGTAGTTTGGTCCATATTTCCTTGGTTTGTGCCCATATTTTGTCTCGCTTCATTTTTAGGCTTGCTGACCTTCTTATTCGGTTCTTTAGTGAGATCCTTTAGTATAATTTATTTTCCTTCTTCCTTAAAAACTTGAAAATACTGTGCTATTGGGTCTGTAATGTAATTTCTCCTCTCTTTTTTTCAATTAAGATAAGCATTTGCTTATTTCTTGTGTTCATCCCTGGATAAGTCCCCTAGGCCCTGCTATACACAATTATTAACCAATGAAATAAGTACTTTTCCTCTTTTGATATTTTGGACGAATTTTTTTCCAATAGAGGAGCGACTTCATCAAATCCTGGTAGAGTAAAAATATCAAACTCCTCTTGTGACTCTACCTCCTCTTCCAATTTGTGCTCCATGATACCCTTATTAGGGGTTTTTTCTGGTGGTGCAATCTCCATATGGGTAGCTTCAATTTACTAAGGTCCTCGTCCATATCATCCAGCATTGAGAAAGTATTTTTCTCAATCAGCCCCTTTGTGCTAGAAGAAACATTGTTTCTATTATTTATTCTCTTGGGAGTGACCTTTATGAAACCATCATTTGACCTTTGTACTTCGAACCCTTGTTCCTTTCTTCTTAGAGTGCATCCTCTTATTAAGTGGTCATGCTCGTGAAAAAATATGCGCGTAATCTAAATATTGTTTTCGTCTCAATGGAGTCAGGTAAAAGTTGAGATATGTACATATAAACACATAATCCAGCATTACATATTTTTCCCTCATTTTGTGACTTTTGAAACTTTAAAAAAATAACCTATTGTCTGACCTATCCCTTCTAAAAATTCTAGAATCCAAAATTATACTGGTAAAGAGTACAATCTTACTCATATGGGTGCTTATGTAAATTCCTCTTTTTCGAGATTGAAACAAGCTTCCTAATGTCTAATATAAAGGTTTGTGTTGCTCAAGAAATATGGTCCTCATTCAAAAATCTTGGCTTTGTCTTCTAGATTGGAAAATATAACAGTGAAAAAACCCTTAGGGCCCAATATCAGGTCCACCTCTTCCTTTGGTTGTTAGTTTTGTTCTATCCATCACTCTATCTCCTTTTCTATTGGCAATATACCAATGAACTTGTAGATAAAAGGATGATCTCTCATGTATTTCCTATGATCTTCTAGAGATCTTGTTGGAATAAAAAATCGACAGTTTTGGGAGGCCTTAAGGATACAATGACCCTTTAGTCCCTTCTAGCACTGATCTCCCAAAATCGGCAGTTGAGATTTGACATCAAAGAATCCTTCTACTCCTGCTTTGTGTTCCCCTTGAGAGGGCCTACTAACAACCATATTTCAAAGGGAGGGGTGACCCCCTCCCACCTTCAGATTCATGTAATGAGAATCTGTAGTCGACAAAATCTAAATTTGGGTAGAATTGTGAGATGATTCAAAACTGGGGAAAACCCCAGTCTCTACAGAACATCTCAGAACCAATATCATTTCTTCCTAGCTCTTGACCACCTCACCACCTCACTATGAAATTGTACGTGCAATCACAATATTTTTCAATAAGTTATTATTATAGTGAAAATCATCTTAAAAAATGCAAAGTTGCATATTGATGCCAAGAATAAGATAATATTTATGATTAACACATAATGAATGAAAAACACTCTTGAATCAACAATGGTTAGAAACATAACCAATAATTTGTTTAACATTTGTTTTTTTTTTGTCATTATAATTTTCGCAAAGAATTGGTGTAACATCTTATGAACATGTCATATTGTATCATGGATGTGTATGATTTACCTTGCACCTCTAGAATTATAGAATGTTTTGTTGGCATATTAATGGCATTGAGTAGATTTTATCTTATGATTGTTTTAGAGTATAAGATATTTACATAACATTACAAGTATAAAGGTAATGTCATTGTATGAAGTATATTTTTTAAACATGTTTTTATAATTACGTCGATAGGCATTATATTATGAAGTTCCTCATAGTGCACTGTAGAGATTTGTCATCCTCCAATGTAAAGATTTCTTCCAGTTTTCCTTTCTTCCATATTTCCTTTCCCCTCTTGTACGGGTGTCTTCCCACCAGTTGTCATATACAGGTGTCATCCCTTTGTCCTTTATCTTTGGCCTCATCCTTCGGTGTCATCCTCTATGTGTACAGTTATCTCGAGGAAAAATTCAAAGCTGGATTGTTCTACAACCCTTCTGTTATTTTGAAGTTAAAACTCTCATTCCTTGCATGAATCTCTCACCGCTTGTGTCAATGACCCATTTGGTTCCCACGGTGGGGCATTGTTGTTCTTTGCCTCTTTGTCTTCCATCTAGAATGCACATTGCTTTTCAAGGGAAATATAGAAGAAGAAATGTGGAATTTTTGAAGAAAAATGGGGAAATTTTGACAGGCTACCTGATCTAGTGATAATAGAGTAGGCATTTGTGTTTGTTGCCGAAGCAGGGTTGTGAATGGCAGACAAATCCTTGAAAAATCAACTCCTTGGCACTGCTCACCCTCTTTTTGTTTTATAAAATTATGAATCTTGCAAATGCATTTGTTTTATTAAATTATGAATCCTACAAATGCATTTGAGCCCGAGGAGTCTTATTTTCTCCGGTGTACTATATTTGCAAAACAAACACTATGTGTCTGCATTTAATCTGGTTAGGCTCTATCTACAGGCGCTAAATATTTTTTCGTCCATCCTCCATAATGAACCTCATTACCCACATCTCGATTTGTCATATTTCTTTTTATTTGCTTTCCAAAAACGAGGTGACTTGTTGTTTGCTTGCTTTCCATAGACGAAGTTACTCGCAAGGTAGCATAGGAATGCATGATTTGCATGCGAGATGGCATAACATGCCCAACATAGAATTGAAGGGATCCAAGTGCCTGGAATTGAAGGGATGCAAGTTGGCATTGTAGTATCTTTATGATCAGTGAATGAAAGGAAGAATTATTCAGGAATTCTCCACATAGTATTGAGACAATTGTTTCCTATAATGGATCATTTGAATGCTAAAATACATTGAATTATATGAAAAAAGAGTCGTTATACTTTCAGTTTCATCGAAAAGAGTGGCTATAATTGTTCCCCAATTTATCTGCAATACTGGTTGTAACTGTTCCCCAATTTCGAACAAGCAGAAGCATTTGTATAGACTAGATGAGTGAGGAATTGATTATGTTTTCCTAGGGTAGAAATGCAAATAGGAGGATTGAAAGGCTAACTAATGTGCATCAAGTTGGGGGAACACCCTATCCTACAGTTGTTGACTAGAATTGATAGAAATTCATGCAAGAGAAAGGTAGGCAACATGGAGTAGCTTTAATAGAGGGAATGACAGTGAAATATATGAGGTACACGGGCAAGAAGAGAATAATTTTATCATTTATTAACACATGAAGGGTTTCATTCTAAGTTATCTAATTTTGGATTAGCCAAACTTGAGCTGCTTGGAGATAACATTTGTGTTTCCACCTATGTGATGGGAATCTATGGATATTGTGCATCAGAGTATGCTATGACTGGTCTATTGACAATAAAATCAGATGTTTACAACCTTGGGGTTCTTTTGTGAGAATTAATCACAGGTAGGAAATCCATTAACAATTTGATCTGAACTTATGTAGGAACGCAATAGAATACATATATAAACATAAAAACATAAGTGAAACAGAAATAAAACTTTGTTTCATTAATATCAAAGAACTAAAATATTCTTACATATAGAATGGAAATAAACTAGCTCAGGCAATGGTAACTTATCTCTGAGAAGGGATGTGGAGGCTACATGCCTCTGAACTGTGTTATAATGAGGCTCAGTGGCCTTTTTATCATTGAGAAACAATGAGAAACACTAAACATCCAAAAACCTAACCCTAGGAGATGAAGCGCCAAAAGCTTGTGGGCCCCATTGGGGTAAGTTGGAATGTCAATTTCTCGGGGTCGTAACTTTGGCATACAATCTTCATTTGGAAATCATAATACCTTGTTTTGAAGATCTAAAAGAAGAGGTTGAAAATCAACTCAAAAACAAATTTGGGATTTGTTTGGTCTCTCCATTTTTCCTAAAAAATTATTTTGGTCCCTCAAAACAGCTTCAGAAGTTTAGGACCTGAAAAACTACCAAAAATAGTAAACTTTGCTATTATTAAGGAAACTGAAAAACTGAAAGAAACAATGGTGGGGGTCAAATTAGAATAGGAGGGTGACCACCAATATCCACTTGGATCAATCCTCCCCCCTTAGGAAGCAATGGTTCGCATTGCATCGAGTGCCTCCATGAGATGGGGAAACTTCTCTTGAACTTGATTCCTAGTGAGGAAATTTCCTTGGTGCAGGAGTTGGCCAGCTTTGACTACCAGATACAATTGGATCTTTTGTTATCGAGTGTTCTTGATTTGTGTGTCCATAATCTGATTAGTTGTGGCAAGTTCCATGCAGTCGGGATTTAGCTCTTGCTATGAGTTCTTCTGCAATGTTAAATGTGTCCAGTAATGGTGGAAAGTATGACCGAAGGCGGTCCACATTGAAAACTGAGTGCAGACCAAGGAACGGTGGAATATTGATCTTGAAGACATTGTATCTTACAGCCTTGGTGATGGTGTATGGCTCATATCGGAGCGGGCAAAGCTTCCAGTGGGGTCCAGCGAGGCACTCCTTCTACAAATGTAGCCAAATTTGTTTCCCACTTAGAACTTGTGCGCACCCGATGTTGATCATGTCGCTGCTTGTACTTAGCACTGGCTCTGTCCAATATATCATGGACCTACTGCCAGACGTGTTGAATATGCTCAATGAAGTTGTTTTCCCTATCATTTTTGGATTGGACATGGGCACAATCTTCCTGAGTAGCTGCAAATGGTATGGCCACATCAATGGGGCATAGTGGTTGGAATATCAATCCCACTTGAAAGTGCTTGTGGCCATTTGAGCTATGGAGAACTCGATTGTAGCTGTGCTGGACATAGGGAAGGCTTTCATCCCATGTATGATGATTCTTCGAGTTGTACATGCACAGAATGTGCACGATCATCCTATTGATGACCTTTGTTTAGCCATCAGTATGGGGGTGGAAATTCGTGGACATAGTGATCTTGGTATCCAACATTGACCGGATACTTGACCAAAATTTACTTAGGAACCTGCTATCCTAATCTGAGATAATGGACTGTAGGATCCTAAATTGAACCCACACTCGTTCAAAGAAGAGTTTAACAGTGGCTTCTACTGTGATACTCTTCTTGTAGGCCGCCAAAATGGCCATCTTAGAGAATTTGTCGATGACCACGAAAACAAAGTCATTGCCATGCTTAAAAGAAGGAAGGCCCAACATGTAATCCATGGAGATGATTTCCCAAGGTCCACTAGGATTAGGAAGAGGAGTATATAGGCCTTGATTCTTGATGGTTGGTTTGGCAATGGCGCAGGAAGTGCATGATCTGATGTACTTTCCAATATCTTGTCGAATGTTCGGCCAATAAAAATAATTTTGTAGTACTGACACTATTTTCTCTACCCCGAAATTTCCGGTGACCCGGCTGTAGTGCGCTTCCCAAATCATCTTGGAATGCTCACTTGAAGGAACACATAAATGTCCTAAGTGGCATAGAAGTGCATCTTGGAGGTGATAATTTGGAACGTGTTTTCCTTCCAGGAGCATCTGATATGTGTTGTCGAATTCTAGATCACTCTTGTAAATATTCGGCCACCCCGAAGTCTCGTGCCTGTAAGAGTCGAGCACAATGGTCAGCACCATGACCGGTGGTGGACTGAGGCAGTCTGCAACATTATTGGTGCTTCCCTTCTTGTACTTAATGTTCAGATGGAACTATTGCAGTATATGAACCATTTCTGATGATGATTGTTCTACAACTTCCCTTGTTTTTGTAAGAATTGCAGGGGTCGGTGGTCTGTGTGGATGACCGTTTCCTTCCCCAGAATGTAATGCTTCCATTGTTGGCAGGCCTGCACAATGGAATACATGTCTTTGTCATAGGTGAGATACTTTCGGACTGTGTCTGAAAGTGTCTCATTATGATATGTCATTGGATGCCCCTGTTGAGTAAGAACTGCACCAATAACATAGTCGGAGGCATATGTCTCGATCTCAAATGGTTGTTACAGGTCTGGTACTGTGAGAAATGGTGCATAGCAAAGTCAATGCTTCAACTCGGTGAATGCCTTATGTTGGGATTCAGACCAAAAGAAATTTTCTTTCTCCCCTCCCTTGGTGACTTGAATCAAAGGCCAAGTGATATGAGAGAATAACAATACGAACCTACATTAGAAGTTGGAAAGACCCAGAAAGTTGCGGAGCTCTATTAGAGTGGTTTGGGCTGGCCAATCTCGAATGACTTGTATCTTGGCTAGGTCCACATGCACACCCCTCTCATCCATGATATACCCCAGATATTGAACCTAGGTCATGCCAACAGTTCATTTCTCCAAATTAGAACACAACTTGTGTTGTCACAGTGTTTGGAGGACTTGTCGAATGTGGTGGAGGTGCTCTTCCCAACTTTGGCTGAAGATCAGGATGTCATCCAAATACACCACCACGAATGAGTTGGTGAAAGGTCCCAAAATGTCATCCATCAGCATCATGAAGGTTGTGGGGGTATTCTTCAACCTCAAAGGCATGACCAACCATTTAAAAAGTCTCTCCTTGGATTTGAAGGCAATCTTCCACACATCGAAGGGTTTGATTGGTACCTGGTGATAATCAGACTTCAAGTCTATCTTGCTAAAATATTTGGCTCCCTTGAGTTGGTCCAGCATATCATCAATCCATCGATTCAGATACCTATTCTAGAACGTGATCTTGTTATGTACCTGTTAGTCAATACATAGTCTCCAGGTCATGCCCTTCTTCTGTACCAACATGATCAAGCTCCCACGGGTTGATGAACTTGGCCTAATGTTCCCTTTCTATAGTAGCTCCTAATTATGCCTCTTGATCTCATCGTTCTCTAGAATAGAACATTGATAGATCTACCCATTAGGTAGCAGCGTGCCTAAGGTCAAATCGATGGAGTGCTTGACCTCACAGTGTAGAGGTACCCCTACAGGAGAGATGAAAATGTCCTTGTACTCGTCCACAACCTTGCCCATTTCTTGTTGTCGTGCAGAGGAGCTCTGTCTGGAGGTCGTGACCACAATATTCTTCTAGACCTAAGGGCGAATCATAAGGAAAATATATTTCTCGAATCGGGAAATGAACTTACTGCATTTCTTCACAATCATTAGAGAGATGGTGGTAGGCAATGCTACCTCTGGTATCCTGTATAAATTATTGCCCAAAGTAATAATAACAATTCGAGGCTTAGATTCATACACATCATGTCACTTCCACAAGTAATATGGTTGGCCTAATAATACATCAAAAACTTCGAGAGGAGCAACATCACATAATACCTCATCTGTGAAGGGCTTGATGTTGTAGGGAAAGTGGCACTATATGCTGATGCAGAGATATATTCCTTGGTGAATCCACCCGATGGTGTGCGGTTGTGGGTGTGTTGTGGATGGTAGGCCTAACTACTTCACAACCTCTGCTGAAATTAGGTTCATTTGGCTCCCATTGTCGACAATGAACTGTAGCAGAAAACCCTTCATCCACATTTGTGAGTGGAAGAGGCACTCCCCCTCCTCTGTATCTTCGAGCTCATCCTTTTAGATCTTGGTAGAGGCAACGGTGGAACTGGGTTCTGCATCAATAATATGCTTCCATTTTCCATTCCCCTTATCGAGTTCTGACTCAGAGTCATAGCATGCATCTTATTCGGAAGCCTTCATCTCAGCCATCAGTGACTGCTTGGCTCGACACTCACTCTTGTTGTGAGTGGATCTCTTATGGAACTCACACGACTTTCCTCTATCCTTCTTTGTCTTTGTGGTGTTTTTCTTTGCTCGCAACTTCGATGGTTTGTCCTGGTTCATCCTGCCTTGGATTTTCCCCTTGTTTTGCGGTTTGGGAGTGCCTTTCCCTTGTTTAAGATTCGTAGATCCAAAATCTCTCTTCTTTTGTTTAAACTTCTGCTCGATCTCGACAGCATATCAATAGGCAACACCGAGCGAGGAGATGCCCATGAACTCCATTTCATCCTTGATGTACTTATGAAAAAAATTGTGGTACTTGAGAATCCTTGATGCCCAGCTTCATGTGAAGGGCATGAAAACCATTTGTGAACTCCTACACATCTTGGTCCCTTCCCTACCGTAGCATGGTACAGTTAATGTAATTGTCTTCATAGATACTAACAGGGTAATATTGTTCCTTGATGGTGTCTCAGAAATAATTCCAAGTGGGTGTGGCTGAGAACAGTGAAGGTTCCCCCTCATGATTTTGCTCACTATAGGTTTCCTACTAGTCCTTGACATGGGAGGGCACCTTCAGGAGTGCAAAAGTAATTTTTTCCCTGTTGGAAAAGTCATGAACTAAAAAATATCCTTCCAACGGATTTAACCATTTATCAACGACATCTGCATCTATCTGGCCTTCAAATATGGGAATGTCAAAGTTAACTTGTACCTTAAAAGGCGCGGTGCCACCAGAGTGAATGCCGGATGAAAATGTGTCGCCTGTGGGTAGTTGTCAAAGGATTTGGGCAAAGTTATTCATCATCACGTTCCTCTGTTTCTCGAGGGCCTCCTTGAGCAATATTTTTAAAGGATATCCTGCTCCCTCATCTTTCTTTTCTTTCTCCATGGTAGGTCGTTGGGGTTTGTGAGGCTGATCTTGCAAACGTTCAACCAGATTGAGCCCTAACTCCTTATACCCTGACCTCGTTGGAGACATGCAAAGAAAAACCGAGAAAGAGAAAACCGCTCTAATACCACTGATCCGAACTTATGCAAGTACACAATAAAATACATATATAAACATAAACATAGAAGTGCAACAGAAATAAAACTTCATTTCATTAATCTCAAAGAACTGAAATATGCTTACATACAAAATGGAAGTAAGCTAGCTCAGGGGATGGTAGCTTATTTTTTAGAAGATAAATGGTGGCTACATGCCTCTAAATTGTGTTACAATCAGGCTTGGTGACATTTTTATCATTGAGAAATAATAAGAAACTCTAAACATCCAAAAACCTAACCCTAGGAGAAGAAGCACCAAAAGCTTGTGGGCCTCGTTGGGGTAAGTTGGAATGTCAACTTCCCGAGGTCGTAACTTTGGCATACGATCTCCGTTTGGTTATCATAATACCTCATTTCAAAGATCTTCAAGAGGAGGCCCAAAACAAATCAATAAATTGATTTGAGACTTTTTCAGTCTCTCCGTTTTTCCTAAAAACATCTTTTAGTCCCTCAAAGCGACTCCAAAAGTTTAGGACCCAAAAAGCTGCCAAAAATAGTAAATTGTGCTATAATTAAAGAAACTGAAAAACTGATAGAAACAATAGTGGGGGTCCAAGTGGAATAGATGGGTGGCCACCAATATCCACTTGAATCACAATTACAGGTAGGAAATCCATTGACAATTCCAGGTCAGCACAGGAGTGCAATCTTGTTACTTGGGTATCTCTGTCTTCTTACCCTTTAATATCTTTCATGGATTGCATGGACGAAGTATTGGAGGATTTAAGACGAAAATGGATTGAAACTCTATTTTTTATAATGTATCTCTTAGTCATAAGCATTAAGTGCGTTACATTTATTTTATAATGTATCTCTTAGTCATAAGCATTAAGTGCCTTACATTTTGGTCAATTTACACACATTCATTGTTTAAGGATCTAACGAAGTTTTCACATATGGTTGACCCATTGCTTCAAGCACGCTTTGGATCAAGCTCTTGTTGTGGCAGCAATATGTGTCTACGAACAAGCCACAATGCCTCCCCTAGTTACAGATGTAGTGATTTCTCTTGCCTACCTTACATCCCACACATATGATCTTGGTACACATCCAATCGTAAATTCTCGTTGCAGATGTAGTTACTGCTCTTACGATCCTGATAAACATTTAGCAGTAAAGTATTTCTTTGCTCCTTCCACACCTTCTCGAGCAAGAAGGAATCATGAAAATAAGTTAAATTATAGTGCATCTAAAAAAGAAAAGGCTAGAGAAAATCAACATCTTCATTTTCATTCTCCCTCTATACATTCATAGGGTTCGCCAGATCAAAATACAACAGCTGCTGAAACCAACACATGAGTTAAGAGGCGTGAAAAGAAAAGGGGAAATGCTCAGGGTGGCATGAATGGACTTGGTTGATGACCTTGTGAGTTTTATCTCAAATCGTTGTATATTTTATTATTGTTAGGTGTGAGTGTTTGCAGTTTTTGTGTTCCTGTCAGAGAGAATGCATTCATTCACTATATTCTTGTTTTGATCACAAAATGACCTTATTATATGTTAGCAAGTTATTTTTACTCTCTGCAAATGCACAGGGACCGAATTTCTTAGAATACAAATTTGAATAAATTCAGAGATTAAACAAATATTTTGAGGTGGTTCAAGTTCTGCTTTCTTCCAGGCAAATTCACAGGAAGTGAATTGCTCAAAAGACGAATTGAGGATCATGTACTGTCATATATTTCTTTTAATATATACAGCTTTTTTTTCCTTCTGAAAAAAAAAGAATTGCTCAAAAGACGAATTTGAGTAAAGTTAGAGATTAAAGAAAGATTTTGAGATGGTTTAGTTCCTGTCATTGGAAAAAAATTGTTTGGACATGTTGTTGTGCCATTGGAAACAAATTGTGATTTTTTTGATATGGAAACACTTTTACTACTCTATAGGGTATGTCTATTGTGGGAATTTAATTATTGTCAGTGCTTTGCCACTGTTGACGTAAAAATATTGGGTTTCCCATCCTCCGTTTTACCACTTCCTTTCTGTCAGGAAGGTAGCTCTTTGCATGTACATTTGAGCATTCTGGAGGATTGTATTTTGTTTTTGGCATTATTTTCCTTCAATATATGATATCATATTCAATCCTTACATTTTGAGACGCCTGAATTTCATTTAAGTAAAGGTATTATGTATTTTTCTCATCTCTTTTCTTCATTTTCCCCTTGTGATTCTAATTTCGTTCCATTGTAGGAGTCTGCCCTGGACATTTATGAACTAGTTTCCATTGTAGGAGTATGCACTGGACATTTATGAACTTGTTTAAGTACTAGAATCTGGTTCAGGTATATATGAATTGGATTACTGGTTTGAAACTAATTAGACTGATATTTCACATATAATGTTGAAACTTAAAATGTTGCATATTAACATTAATAGTAGTTTTCATTGTTATATGATGCCCAGAAAGTGAATGTAGACATTTTTTTTCCATGTAACCAAGCGAGTGTAAACTATTTTTTATTCTTTATCCTCAATACTTCTTTGTCATTTATATGAGAGGTATGCACTATGGATACAATATGTGAGTTTTGGAGAGTATGCCTGAGTTTTCGTGAATGGATTTAAAAAGGGACGATCAATTCCTACTCTAATCGTTTTCATTTTGATGTTCCATTATTAGCAGCATCATGTTGAAATAAATCTCAGTGGAATAAGGTAGTTGTCTCTTTCGGTTGAATGACAAGACATATACACACTTATGCCTGAATCATACTATGCAAAAAAAAAGGGATGATCCATTCCTACTCTAATCGTTTTCCTTTTGATGTTCCATTATTAGCAGCAACATGTTGAAATGAATCTCAGCAGAATAAGGTAGTAGCATTTTTTTTTTTTTTTTTTTTAATTCAGAGGAACTAAGGAGCCCGCTTGATATGTAACTATTTGCAAACCTCGAAAGAGCCAGGATATGTCTTTTTCTATGTATTTTGAGTCACAACAGAAGGTATTTGAACCTAGGTCTTTCAAGTTACAACAATTTCACATTTCTCCGATTAACAAATTGAGTTCTCTCCTCCCCGGAACTAGTTGTATCTTTCTGTTAAATAAAAAAACATATACACATTTTTGCCTAAATCATACTATAACGTATGATGTATTGTATTGTAGTGTCATGTACTGGAGAGTTAGGTGGTTGTCTCTTGTAATTGAAATTAGATTCAAGTTGTAGTTGAGCTAGTGTTCATTCCTGTGGCATTCATATTCAAATGTTTGTATAGTTGATTAAGAACAACTACTCTCACTTGTATGCTTGTTTTATGTAGTGGTGGTTTTGTACAAAATAACTAATTGAATTTCCTGTATTTGTAATGAATAGGTATTGGCCATTTCTTAAGTTAGATAGATGACTAATAATGTAAGATTTTTGTGCAGCGACATATTCCACATTTTTGTGTATGTGGGTGTTGTCAGCCACAAAATGAAATCAATGATCCTATTTTTGGAAAGACTACTATAGTATAAGTTTTGATTTTTTTCTTCTTTCATATAAGCTTTACTTTGCCTCAACGTGTTCAGGGACAATGGTTTATTATGTGGTATTGTTAAAGCTGATAATTACCTTGTGAATGCACTTTGAAATGATGTTTGTTATCTATTGTAACTTGATTAACGAATCAAAGTAGATTTTCACATTGACTCAAATATCAATTTTGATAATAATTAGATGCCTTCCATAGAAAACAACTATGGAAAACAATTTTCAATTTAGATCATTTCCCTTTCTAATTATTTTACAAAGTTCTTTCATTTCATATGGATTAGTATTGCAAGCCCTTAACAACAACAACAATGATTAGTTAAAGGATCTATAAACATGTGATTTGTTGAAGAACTAGATGGAAAACCTATTCGGACCAGTGACATATTGGAGGACCTATTGCAGATTTCTATATGGAAGCATCTCAATCCTATGCAGTAAATATATCAGATTTGAGGAGCTTTTAGACTTGTGCACCTCTGAGACTTATGATAACAAGATTCTGTAAATTTTGATATTTTGTCATTAGGATAAGATTTTGTAATTTTTGATATTTTCTCCTTAGGGTTAGATCCCTAAAACTTGTAAAAACAAGGATGGAGTCCTAAAATTTCTTCAAAACAAGAATTGGTGTCCTTAGGATTTGGAACCCTAGAACAATTGTTACAACTTAGAGCTTGTCACAATTGTAATAGAAGATTGAGGTTCTGAACATGTCATAATTGTAATAGAGAATTGGAGTCTTAACATTTTATTAATAGAATTTTTTATTTTTATTCTAATTCAAATTGTGCAAAAATCTTAGCTGGCATAAATAACAATTGTAACCTTGGTATTTCAACAATGATATCACTTTGAAACTTTCATGATGCATGCATTTATATTTATATGTATATTTTTTATTTTTCCTGATTCTAAATATGCTTATTTTCTTTGAGCTAAAGATCTTAAATAAGGCTCGGTGAGTTTTCTTATGTGTGTTATAGAGAAAAGTTACTAGTTTACTAAAACTTTTAGTACCTTGCCCTCGATCATTGAATTCACTTATTTTCTCCAAAGATATGTTGAGTTCCTCAACATTGATGAGTTTTATACATGGGAAGTCTACATGTTCTTAGGTTTATATTTTAAATATTATTGTATATATATTCAAAGGCTAAAAAAAACTCTAAAATATAATTGACGTTTTTTTACTTTTTGGTGCAAATGCTAGTTATTATTGTTTTAAATATATGGTTGGCTACTAGGTTAGTTTTTACATAGTTAAATGGAGGATTGTGTGTTTCTCACACAAACACAATCTACGTCTTTCCACCTTGTGGAAATGCTAGTTATTATTGTTTGAAATATATTTATCACACTTTTGAATGACAAGTGAAGGTGAACCTACATAGTTAAGAATTTTGTTACATATTTTTTTTTAATTTATATATTAACTATTTTTATAATTAATAATAATTTAAGTAAAGTTATAAATTACTTAATGTTCATGATTTTTAAAATTTTAGCGTCATGAGATGTATTGTGAAACTAGCTTATATTCATCTTAATTCCAAATCTATCAAGTGCCAAGAGGGATCAAATCTCTCAACGTACAAATCCTTTTTTTAGTGGAAAAATTACAAGATTTGATTCCTCTCGGCTTGTGATAGATTCAAAGTTAAGATGAATCTAGGTTGATTATAACTCTCGTTTTTTATAGATTCAGAATTAAGATGGATTTAGGCTAGTTTTATATATATACATGTGTGTGTGTGTGTATGTGTGAACCCATAGAGGTGTGTTAAACTTTTTGGCAAGCACATGGGGGGAAGTGGAAACAAGAAGCACGATCAAGCATTTTTAAAGTGCATGATTGAGCAATATTTTAGCCCTCGATCGAGCAATTTGAGCGCTTCAATATTTCTCACAGCCGAGCTATAAAACAAATCCTGGATCGAGCTCGTATGCAACCCATGGTTAATTAGGCGCTCGATTGGGTGGCCTTTTTCCTTTGGCAGGGTTTTCAAAAAGGGAGCATGATTGATCTATATCTTGATCAAGGTGTCTTTTCCACCACCGTAAATATGCCTTCAATGACAAACTCGAAATTTAAACTTACTAAGATTCAAAGCGAGGAGCAAACCCTATTGAAAATATTTATTCAAGTGGTGGAACTATCGTTGCATCATTACACACCCTATTCTAGAATAATAATAGGGATCACCTATCCCTCCAGGAAACCAAGGTTTCTAGTCACCGAGGAAACAACTTCCAAACCATCTACAGTAGACATTGTGTCATCCCAACCATTGTTGTGTTTTCTCCCACAGTTTTTTCGAACGAGAATAAGTTAATGGTTCTCTTCACTTATGATCCATCTAAAACTCCATTCAATCAAATCGGGACACGAAAGAAAAAACCGGTCCCCTTCCCTTGTCGAGAAAGAGGGAGAAGGATTTGTGTCCAAGCATCCAACATCCAACTTAAAAACACATAGCTAATTACCATCACAACATGCATTACACACCGGTAACCCTAATTGATAACACCATCTGATTGAGTAATTATGCCGATAGGCATTTCTATTTCAACCTCTAAATAAAATTTACAAATTTGTAATTTTTTCTACAAAATTAACTATGAGTAAAATATTCTTAGTCATATAACTCGATATACAATTAAGATTAATTTCTCTCTCTTCCAAGCAATGTGTTTGCCGAATGCTTAGCTTATGTCTACACGGCGTTTCAATTGTACCATGCGTTACGGTCCTCACGTTTGAAAGATCTTGCCATTTGAAAGGTCTTGTCTTTACATGGTGAGTAATGGTGGAGTTGTCATGGCCTTTTTTAGTTTGGTAAAGCGAGAGGTTCAACCTATCCTAAGTTTTAATCATTTTGGTTAACATGCATTTTACTTTTTGTAAATGACTCTTTGACATTTAATTGTAATAGCAATTTAATCTATTACATTAATTTTTTTAATTATTATTCACTATATTTATGTTATTAATTTTTTTTAATTATTATTCACTATATTTATGTTATTATTATTTTTTAGTGTTGAGTTGTTTTTAATGAATTTTTTTGGAAAATTTTCAGATTTAAATTGTCCAAAATGTGGCAGGAATTTATTGAAATAATAAGTTTGATAGATAAACTCTGCACAATTGAAGTGCACTAGGGTTTTTCACTTATGCGATTAAAAAACTAGTTTAAATAACACAAATCAAGATTTCACCTCAAATTACTTTTATTATACCTGCAATTTTGGTTTGATTGTGTATTAGTTTGTCTTTGACTAAAGAAAATTGCCACTTATCCATAGTTTAACGTTGGAAATACAGTTTTTCTTATTTTTATTATTATTTAAATTTATTTATTTGTAAAGTGTCTGGTTGAGTTCTTATTATGGGTTGTTTAGTAACTTCCATATCTATTAGTTACCAATTTTTTGTTTTTAATTTTATTTCTTTTTTACTTAAATTTTGTATATTAAAGTGTATATGTGTTAATATAAACAATATTAGTTAATCATATTTCTTAATTTTTGGTGATGATATTAAATAATCCATTATCTATTTTATTATTTGTTTTATTTTTGTGGTGAAATCTTTGTCTTTATTTATTTTTTAATTTAATTAAACTTTGTTTAAGCTAAACGAAACTCTATAGCTCTTGTTAATGTCAGTGTTAATATTCTTATTATAAAAGTAATTATTATAATAACTATTATTATAAAATTAAATAAATATTTTTATTATAAAAACAATTATTATTATTTTAATTTTCAAATTATAATTATAATTATAATTATTAATCTCAAAATATTAATATCAAAATTAAGCTTAAGGCAAATGATTAATAATATAAATATAAAAATTAGTTAAACCATTAATAATATCAATAAATAAAATAAATGCTTTTATAAAATATGTTTTTTAATATTCATAGATATATAATAATGTTAAATGAGAAATTTTATTTATTATAATCCACACAAATATTTTCTAATATAATATTAATAATTATAATATTTTTATTATTATATATTTTTATTAATATTAAGTATTAAATCCATACTATTGACATATATCATATATTAACGATAACCACATACATTTATTAATTATATTTATTAATAATTATGTTAATATAAAAATACAAAAAATATCAATAAATAAATTAAAATGAATGTTTTTATAAAATATATTTTTTAATATTTATATATATAATAATATTAAATAAAAAAATATTTATCATAATCCAAACAAATATTTTATAATATAATATTAATAATTATAATATTTTTATTATTATATATTTTTATTAATATTAAGTATTAAATCCATACTATTAACGCATATAATATATTAAAAACATTTATTAATAATTATATTACTATAAAAATACAATTATCGAGAGACAATTTCGATACTACAATAGAGCGAGCCTTATTTCCGCTGCCATAGGCCCATTAATGCGCCCAGGCCGGAAATGCCCGCCGTCGGATTAAAGCTATAGATCATCATGCGGCGGGCATTTCCTGCCTGGGCGCATTAATGGGCCTATGGCAACTGAAATAAGGCTCACCCTACCATAGATGCATCCCTCAAACCATATAGGAAACCCGCTACTAGCCTAGGAACATGTGGGAAAACAATATGAGACCACTAGGGCCCTTCTAAACAAATTCTCGAAATAATTCGATCCTCCCGAGTAACAGTAACCACCTTAGAATAAAAGGGAGAATGAAGCGTTCTCTTGCAATTGTTCCAATAGATTGCGATAGCTTGAAAAGTGTGAGAAGTTTTAGAAAATAGAGTTTAAGTTAGAATGGGCAACGTGGGCATTTATAACTAGATTTTTTTTTTAACCAACCAACATTGGCCATAAACCATTCTTGTTCCCCACGCCATACAGTTTTAATTAAATTACAAGTTAACCTTGTGACAACTTCACTTCACATCACATTCACTACATTCACTGTCGATGAAATTTTGAAAAAAAAAAAATATATATATATATATATATATATATATATATTTACGTTAAAGGTGTTCCTATGATGAGTTTGGTTGGGTAGATTTGACTAATAAGATTTGTGTATTTTCATTCTCCTCTCTCCAAATAAAAATTGACAAATTGCACAGCAACATTAATGGAATTAGCTAGGAAGTGTGTTGTTCTTTAAAGTTTTCTAAATCTCATCCTAAATGGAAAAAATAAAAATAAAAAATCTAAGCTCTAAATTTTGAAATATTTTGATTTTTCATTAATTTTTAAATTAGTTTGTCATAAAATTAAGTTTTATTGGGTTTTGAAGAATAAATTTATTAAAATAATAGAATATTTATTATATTTAGATGTTTTTACAACAATTTAAAAAAAAAAAAAAATTAATACATATTATTAATATATAAGTCTTTTTGACGTTCGCACTGTAACCCTCATGGAATTCATTGGTAAATGAGATGTGGTTTAAAGTTTTCTAAATCTCATCCTAAATGAAAAATAAAGATTCTAATGTCTAAATCTTGAGATATTTTGATTTTTCATTAGTTTCTAAGTTAATTTAATTTAATATTAAGTTTTATTGGGTTTAAAAAAATAAATCTATAAAAATACTGGAATATTAATTAATTTATTTTATATTTAAATATTGTAAAGTAATAATAAAAATGTTAATATATAAGTTTTTTTTATTCTTTTATTATGATTATACTATATTATGATATCGTAAAAGAGGGAAGAAAAAGATTTAGCAATAGTGAAGAACGAAGCAAAGATGTGATGGAGGTTCAACTAGAGTGTAAGGAAATATTTAATTCTTGTAAATTAATCATGGAGTAATGTCGCTTTTGTGCCGCCTTCTTTTAATCAATCTGATGGATTGGATATGCCTGTAATCTATCAAAGCTTTGGCCAAAATCAATGCCATTGAGGTTGCTTTAACCCGAAAATGGAAAATTATGGGGACTTAGACGGTGTGCTTGGAATTTTATAGGAACAACCTAGAAATTGGTTGGTGAATTCAAGATTGTCTACTTTAGAAGATAACTCTTATTCCAAAAAAAATTATATAATCACAATCACCATAGGTGAGATATGCTACCCATTTCACTTAATTTTTTTTTCTTCTAATAGGACTTGTATATTATCATGGTTCTCATATGTACAATACATAGAACCTAGAAGTTTAAAACTAGCAAAAAATGAACTTAACGAGAAAGTCATTAACGAAATTAGATTGTTTTTTCTAGAAGAGTGTCTCTCTTTCCACCTCTTTCCTGGAAGATTGACTCTCTTTCCACCTCTGGAAGATCACTCTACTCCAGTTCCACCTCTTATGTTGTCATTCCCATTCATCTTCCTCTGACACTGGACTGTACCGAAGGAAAGAACAATGACGTCTTTCTGAATACCAAAAATTCTTTCTTCAATCCTAATAGCAACCTAATTATGCTCATCAGTCGTTAAAATCTAACAGGTGGAGTCCTCTTCAGAGATTTGTATGCCCCTTTCTAACGTGTTTGAGTGGCATTAGATATCTTTCATCTACATATTCTTATCAAGAAGCAATTTTGTTGCACTTATAAAAACGATTAACAATGCTTGCATTGGAGTGAGTGGCAAGATAATCTTCCCAAATCTTCTATTCCTTTGGTTTACCTTTTCACCTTTAGGGGAAATTGCTATTAATTATGAGTTGTCAAAACCGGAAGCCAAAAATTTCCAATGGTAATTTTGTTGTTTTTTTAATTATTAATTTTAAATTTAAATTTGCTTTTATTTTTATGTAATCTGATATAGTCAAAATGTTTACATAACAGGATAGGACATTACACAACTCTTTCATACTGGTTTGGAGAGCACCTCTAAACACAATAAGCATTTTGAAGCTTATTATGGATTGATGTTTACTAGCCATTCAATTTACAGGCATAGTCTAACTAATAGACAAAATGACTTTTTGAACGGAATACGTTTGAGCAAGATTATAATTTCTTGTTGTTTAAAATGCACTTTTGAATGAATAAATGGATTTAACACACTAATAAAAAACTGGAGGCACTAGAACTTCACATTCACAGATTAAACAACTTAAAATTATGATTCTTAAAAATATCTGTCAATTTTTTAACAATATTAACTAGAAAAAGTGTGTGAAACAGAAGCATTTAGTTGAGTAATTTATATGACTATGCTAGTTAATTTTCATACATATATATTAAATTTTAAATTTGATTTTTATTATTATTTTAATTTAAAATTGCAAATAACATATATTATGTTTTTATTCAAGAAGGGTAATGAAGAATGAGCTATTTGATATATTATAAAACACGTAGTCTAATTAATAGACAAAATGGTATTTTTCAAGGCATTTTTCCTGGTTAATTTTAACCAGAATCCAATAGAGGTTTTTAAGAACTTAAGTTGTTTAATATGTATAATTTAAGTGCCTATGAGTTTTTCAGGGTGCTGAATTCATTTATTCGTTGAAAAATATATTTTAAATAACAAAAAATCACAATCTTACTTGAAATTGTGTCTTTAGATTTTAGTGAAAAAAACTATTGTGTTTATAAGTTAAACTACACCTATTATAAAATAGCCCAAAACAACACCCCAGATAAATTTTAAATCTAAATTGTATAATTTATTTAAAACGTGTGAATGAACAAAATTACTACATTACAAACATTTTGCATTAATTAGATTGTGTTTTTAATAGTGATAGGGGTAAGGATGAAAAAATTTAAACTTTTTGATAAAGAACATAAACATATCATGAAAATCTAGAAAACGAGTATATTAAAAATTGAATTTAATTATGAATGGATAAATGCTAACATTTATTTTGAATTTAATTAAATTTATTAATTTTGATTTATTTAAATATAAATTGTAATAGGTTTTTTCAAAGAATAAATTGTAATAGTTTTAATAAGGTGTTAATGTAGCCTTGATGGGTAAGGATTGATAGGATGATTTTTCCTTCCACCACACCCCTTCACATTCCACAACATGAAGGGCAATTAATGAGGCCTTGTCTCCCAAGGAGGGTGGTAGAAGATCTTGGAAACTTCATTGTGGTAAGCTCGATGACATGGGTTGAAGCCTCCATGTTGTTCATCCTCCTCAACAACTTGATTTCTCTACTCCTGCTCCTCCCTAGTCGTCTTGTGTTGCTTCCATCATCAGCCATGACCTTCGAGTTCAACCCAGTGGCTTAGGTGTTGGGGGTCCTTTTTTCCCCTCTAAATTTCCCTCCAACTTTCGTGGTTTTTTTCAAAGGCAAGGGAATTTTCCAATATTATTCAGATGTTCAACCCTCCTTAAATGATTTACTAGTTACTTTCTTCTACCAACGACTCTTACAACTCCCATTCTCACTTTAGTCAGGCCTCAATTGCATCGTGTTATATTATGCTACAATGACACACCAATGTGCATATTGTCGTAGAGGTGGAAGGGGACAAGGAACAATGGGTGGATATTGGGAACGATTTTGGGTAGAGCCTGTTGAAAAAATTTTCAATTTGATTTTGCCTTGATTAAATTGAGAAAAATCGAATTTCTGCATCAGTAGAGAACTTGGATGATGTTAACTTGTGTGACATGGCTTGTGTCACCTAGTTCACTCAGTAAATTCGAGTTGGAGGAATTAGATTTCAGTTAAGCATATGTGATTGCTCATTTGTAGCAATCAAGGTTAGTTAAATCTAAGGTTGTTTTCAGTTAAACTAGTTCCAATCGTTGGAAGAACTAGTGGAGGGTCAAATTGTGCAGTGAGACTTTAGTCAAACTCAATGATCATCCACTTAACTAATTAATCAACCCAAAATAGCTAGTGCATGCAGAGAATTCGAGTTCCCTAGGCTTGGTGGAGATTCCAAGGCAGTGTAACATCAGTTGTAAACTAGTCTTGAGTGTACAAGTGTTGCATGCAGTCAAATGATTAGCCTAAGGAATTGTGCAATTCAATTTGAAGAATTTCCAAAATAATAGGGGCCTAATTCCTCAAGGAACAATGTAAGGAAATAAGAGCTCAATCCATGACATAAATTGACTAATTCTGGGTCATAGGCTTTCAGTGAGCAGAGAGATAGGTTGTGCACTTGCAGGGTGAGCTCAATTATGAAAAGAAATTTTAATACATCTCTATTTACTTGATTAATGCAAGAGGCATTGGGGTATTTAGCATATTTTTTTCCCCATATAAAAATACTTGTTGCATGTGTGTTGTTATCTATGATAACAACTAGGTTTGTCTAGGTTGGTCTTAAGTTAATTAGGTTGGGTCACTTAGTGTTGAATAGGGTCTTTTGAATTTTTAATGTTCAAAAATGTAGATATGTGGGGGTATTAAAGGTCATCATTAAAGTGATAGGTTTCAATGTCAAATAAAAATCCCAAAAATGTCTCATGCATAAGTGAAATTGGTCATTTCATGTAAATTTGTCACTTCTACCAACTTCCACAACGAATTCAGTGTAAATTGGTTAGAATTCACTATGAAACTACCTAATCCTCTGTTTTTCCAGCATTATAAAATTTTTGTATTTTTGGGGCAGTCAACACATGTAAGGAGGTAGTTGAATCATCAAATGAGTTCAAGAAATGTCATTGGGACATATGTTTAAGGAGTACAGCTCAACAATCCACTTCACATGGCTGAGAGCACATCAGTTTTTCCACCTCACAAATGGACAGATCATCATAAAATTTGGTGTATGAAGACCTTAAATCCATTGTATCAGTTTTCCACCTCAACATGTCAGTTTTGTTCAATAAAAATTATACGAGCTGAATTGAAGAAAAAGGGTCTTAAAATGATTATGCAAGATGTTGATGTTAAACATGGTACGCCATACATTTTTGGTCATATTTTGTCTTAATATACCATAGCAAGGCATATACAGGGCTGCAAAGATATTTTTGGGGTAAGGAGGGAAAAAATTGCAAAAATCTCTGAAACTAGGAATTTTCGTAGCGAGTTCCAGGCTTGAGGCTGAGTTTTCGCTACGAACTCGTTGTAGGATTACTTAAGGCAAAAATCCATAAAAATATCATAGCAGGGGTAACTGGGGGAATTTATTTACCTCATTAGCCCCAAGGAAGACCCTCCGATAGTCAGAAAGGTCAAAGTTTATGCAAAAGGTGTATTTCGGAGTTTTCTACGAAATGGGTGCTACGAAATTTCCTGTACATGATTGTTTTAGCAGTCAAATTCAAGTTCCATTTATGACTGAATGAAAAATAATTTTGGAAATATGAAGGAGGTTTTTCCTCAGCACAAGCCCATCTACAGAAACCTCTCTCAACGTTTGCAAATCTAGCAGGGTTTGGAAATTATGCACTCATCTTTGAGGGCTATTTTTCATAATTTTCATTGGCCATATTTGTGTAAAATTTAAAATTAGACTTAGAAGAGGTCCAGCTCAGCATCCACGTGGCATGATGACACATCAGCAGTCTAGTACACTCAGGAAATTATTTTTTTGCATTTGATAAGGGTTATTAAAGGAATTTGTTGAGCTATTTAATGAAATAAGAGTCCTTTTTGTATTCAAACTCTGCCAAACAGAAAATATCCCTAGGAAGTCTCCAAGTGATGTAATCCTATTTTAAATAGGTATCTTAGGTAGGAATTCGAAGTTATCTCATGTGGCAAACCATTTTTATGAGACCTCGGTCTATAAATGAGAGGGGTTTTATAATTATGGGTGGATGAATGAAAATGGCTATGCTACTATGTAATTTTGTTTCACACGACTAATATACAATTGAATAAGTGTTTCTTCACACATGAGATTCATATTGAGATTTTATGTGTTTGTTTCCATTTATATTTTGAATATTTATTCAACTTTCTTATACATGATTACTTGGAATTCATAAAATCTTATGCTCCAACTTCCTTTATGTATTATGTTAGCTGTCAAAGTTATTGTAAAAGCTCATGTGCCTCAGTTTCCATGAATGAATATTCATTTGTAATTGAATTTCCATGCTAACTCCATGCCCAATGGTAGTCCTCACTCATCTTCCACCTGCAAAAATCATCTAAAAACATATAAGAGTTAGCCATCTTCATTATAAGCCTGTTTTTTTAATATCTTACCTTTTTCTTGAGAGAACCCTCTCTAGTTGGAAGGGCTAACTTCCAACCCACGTGGTTTGAATAGTTACATCAAATTGATTGTTGAACAACCCAATTAGTCCCAGTTTGGTGATAACATGTGTGATTTCTTATTGCATGTCAGAAATTTTGGTATGGATTATTCTAGATTGTTAATTACTTTTGAATGACATGGAAAAGAAAAAAATAATATTTTTCAATTGATTATAATTTAATTACAATTTTTTCTTAATTTAAATATTTTTTAATAATATTAAAGACATATATATTTGTATTTTTGTATTTATTTAATTATTTTGATAGGTATGTCTATTTTGAAATAAGAATTCCAGAATTTTAATTTAATTATCAATCATTATTGTGTGGATGGTAGGGGTTTAACCTCCACATAATATTCTAGGATGTTCTTAATAGTATACACAAATCAAAGGTTGAGGTTTATCTACAAAGTAATTGTGTTCCTTTTGCCTTTTAAATTAAATTGATTAATTAAAAAAATGTCATACAAACAAGTGTAATATGAAATGAGTTGTAGTTTTTTTGGGTATTTGGTATTTATAAACCATGATATCGACCATGATATTCTAACAACGCTTATTTAAGATTAAGAATCTCCATGGTAAAGTGAAGGTGAATCTACATAGTTAAGAATTTTGTTACATATATTTTCTTAAATGTATATATATTTAATTTATATATCAATTATTTTTATAATTAATAATAATAATAATAATAATAATAATTTAAGTAAAGTTATAAATTACTTAATTTTTATGATTTTTTAAATTTTAGTATCATGAGATGTATTATGAAACTAGCTTAGATTCATCTTAACTCTGAATCTATCAAGTGCCAAGAGGGATCAAATCTCTCAAGGTACAAACCCTTTTTTTTAATGGAAATTTTGAGAGAATTGATTCCTCTCGGCTTTTGATAGATTCAAAGTTAAGATGGATCTAGGTTGGTTATAAATGTCGGATTTTGATAGATTCAGAGTTAAGATGGATCTATGTCGGTTTTATTATATATATATATATATATATATAATATATATATATATATATATATGTATATGTATGTATATGTATATATATGTATCTACATACATATACATATACATATACATATACATATACATATACATATACATATACATATACATATATATATATATATATATATATATATATATATATGGGTGAACCCACAAAGGTGGGTTAAACTTTTTGGCAAGCATGTGGGGGGAAGCAGAAACAAGAAGCGCGATCAAGCATTTTTAAAGTGCTTGATCGAGCAATATTTTAGCCCTTGATCGAGCTCCTATGCAACCCATGGTTAATTAGGCTCTCAATTGGGTGGCATTTTTCCTTTGGCAAGGTTTTCAAAAAGAGAGCATGGTTGAGCTATATCTTGATCGAGTTGTCTTTTTCACCACCGTAAAAATTCCTTCAGCGGAAAACTAGAGATTTAAACTTACTAAGATTCAAAGTGGGGAGCAAACCCTATTGAAACTATTCATTTAAGTGGTCAAACTATCGTTGCAACATTACACACCTTATTCTAGAATAATAATAGGGATCACCTATCCCACCAGGAAAAATTAAAGTTTCTAGCCACTGAGGGAACAACCTCAAACCATCTACACTAGGCATTGTTTCATCCAAACCATTATTGTGCTTGATCTCGCAATTTTTTCGAATGAGAATAATGTACGGATTCTCTTCACTTGTGATGCTTCTAAAACTACAATCAATCGGTTCGGGACATTATTGCGGAAAGCAAAAATCAGGTCCCCTTCCCTCGTTGGGGTAAAGGTAGAAGGATTTGTGTCCAAGCATCCAACATCTAACTTAGAAACACATAAATAATCAGAAACTGAGCATACAAGCTCTATATTTCATTAATCACATCAAATTACATATATACATGAGGTACAGTCTCAAGATAGAGAAGCTATCTTAGACACACAATAATTTGGTTGAGAGAATATCTCAACCTCACACCAAACTAGGAACTCACCTATCAAATAGGAACAGACTCTATACATAGGGAGAATCACAACTGAAGACAAGTAGTAATTACATATTCCAACACTTCCCCTTAATGACTACTTGTATCAATATCTATATGCAAAATCTACAACTGGTCCTGTTTGGTAATTACACTGGTTCTATTTGGTAATTACACTTTGTATCTCATTCATGCTGTTGTTGATGTCCATATAAAGGAACAACCATCTACCAAAATGCATGGGTTCCAACCGCTGCAACCGCCAGTCTACTAGGAAGTCCTTCACATACATGGTTCATCCAACCTTTAGATTAACTCCCCCTTGATATAAAATTTCACCTTATGGAGTCTAAAACCAATACGGCCCACCCAAGTGTATCCATCCCGCATGACACACTCTTCCAGGGTGTTAAAACTCTCTGACAGAGGGAACATATAACAAAGGGGTATGCATGCCTCTCTGGGTCTTACAACACGTACAAACAATAAATGACATGTAGATTTGCTTCTAATTACAAACTGTGACTCATACTCATGGTCATGAGTCTATTCCAAGAAACTCACATAAAACAAACTCTCACAAACTTGATTGTCCATCTTCCTTTGCCTCTCACCATACCATTCACCTCCATAAACACCGCACTTTCATATGCTGGAACATACCATTACTTTGGCTTTGTACTTTTGAGTCTTTGGCATCTTCATTTTACTTTGGAAAGCTGGTCTTGGTCTCCATGTTTTACCTGTCATCAATTAGAGTTGCAAATTCTAACAGAATGACATCATATTGAGGTTTCAAATCTCAATATTTATACAAATTTCCAAGACTTCTCCATATTTACCCATACCAAACAAAAAACAATACCAAATGACAATATAAGCACAAGCGATAACCATGACAGTAATACAATATCCATTAATAAATGGTCAACACATGGCCATGCCATTCACTGCTGTGGACAGACTGTCCCAAATTTCAGTTCACCAGAACACTGCCCACACTGTTGTTGTGAGCAGATCCAAGATCGTACACTGCACGTTGTCTTGGATCTGATCCCTATCATATCACTGACAACTGATCACTCCACGTTGCTTCATGAACATGCATGAGAAACACCCTTTCACCTACTTTCTAGTTCACATTTCGACAAGCAGTAATTCACCTCCACCGCTCAGGTGCTCAACCTTGAGGAGATACAATGTAGCCACCAAGGCTCAACTCAGTCACCAAGGCTTATCACAGCCACGAAGGCTCACCACAGCCACGAAGGCTCAACACAGCCACAAAGGCTCAACAAAACCACGAAGGCTTATCACAGCCACGAAGGCTCAACACAGTCGCGAAGGCTTATCATAGCCATGAAGGCTCAACACAACTGCGAAGGCTTATCACAGCCACGAAGGCTCAACACAGCCGCGAAGGCTTATCACAGCCACAAAATCTCAACACAGCCGCGAAGGCTTATCACAGCCACGAAGGCTCAACTCAGCCATGAAGGCTCACCGCAGCCACAAAGGCTCACCACAACAGCCACAAAGTCTTATCACAGCCACAACTCCATGGTCCAATCCTGCGTCATCCACAAATTCACTGTCAGCATGCATAAAATTCAACAATTTTATACACAAAAAGTTCTCATTTCAGTATCCAATTCCCCTGGAATCGCAGCATAATGCCACTTCCCTTGTTCATAGTATCAAGGCAGGGTAGTTGCTTCCAAGCATGCCTCCTCATGCTCGCTGACATGCTGCAACAATGAAGACCCATTATCAAGCTAATCTCCTCGCAATTGAACATTCAGGTATGTTTCCACACACACTGGGCACACACAAACTCGATCATCCTCCAATCTCTGATGTAGCTCCAACCACTATCCTTAGATGCCATTTCATTGTCATGTCTTCATCATATCTGGTAGTAAATCATTCCTACAAATAAATTTGTCTATTGCTGGAACGGGCAATTCCAACATAGACTCAAACTCATGACACTAGTTGGCCAAACTAAATGTCACAATAAATAACTCAATTCTTTCAACCAGATTTAACTTACTCACATGACAACTCTTAAAGAAATATTAAACAATGGCAAATAATAATGAAAATTTCTACAACCCTTCACACAACTCTATGTGATTTTTCAAATGGATTTGCAGATAGCACTGTGCCTGAAGACATATCTGTTGGGGTTCCCATGTTTTGGCCAGATTGGCAAGACCAAAAGATGAGACAACATCAGAACCACTTTTGGGCCTAAGGATCTAGCCCTCTTGGACCCGGAGAGGGATCTCTCCAAATAGAGCAAAGAATGATAAATCTTTGAAAGCTCAAAATGAGATGTTAGGCTAGTTATGAAGCACAAAGGGGGGTTTTAAATGACTTGGTTGGTTGGTTGCTGGGTTGGTTAGGAGATCATAGGCTGAGAAAGTAATGGGAGAAAGGGAACATGGCAGTAGGATGCTTCAGCAAAGAGAATAGGCCAAGACAGTGCCATCCATTGGGCTATGGAGTCATGAAAGGAAATTACTTGCATCCACTAGCCAAGGCTTTCAAAGGGCAAGTCATCTACACTAAAGGATCTTTTAGATAGATGATGGGATGGAACATTAAGGAAAGAAGGTGACAGAAGGAAAGACAACCAGATTTCTGTCTATAGATCAGGTCAGAGGTCATTTAACTCCAGACCTGCTTGGACATACTCAAAGGCAGCTCTCAAAGGTGGACAAAGGGGCAGCTTATAGATCAGACCAGAGGTCATTTAACTCCAGGTCTGCTTTAGCAACTCCAAGGAAAAAACAGAGATAAGATTACAAAGAAACATCTAAGAAGCAAACCCCCAAGTTCATACATCAGCCAGCAGGCAATAACATCCACTGCACTGGTTAAACTCCACGAATTTACTCTTAGATACACATGAAGCAGAAAACATAAAGGTAGGGAGAGCAGAAAACATAGGGCACCTAACACGGGTGAATCCTATACCATTATTCTGATGCCTACCAGCAGAACATGAAACAGTATGAAAATGTAAATAACAGAGTTAAGAAAAACATCACCAATAGTAATAGACCAGGATCCTGTGAAATGTGCTTTGATTAATTGATGCAAAACTAGTCATGTACAATAAGCTCAATGGCTGTTACAGTCCAGACTTCTCCTCCCAGCCTATTACATACAACTACTCTGCTATTCCCTCCCAAGACTGTTCTAACAGTCGAATGAATCCCTCTAACAGCAAATGCCCCACCAAGGCAACAACAACAACCTTTTCATTGTGTTTTCGGGGATTTCTTATAGGAGAAGCGGAAGAAACAGTAGTGGATAAACAAATAAATGAGTCTCATTAAGACAGTAAGGCGGAAGTGTTCACGCCCATACCACTTAATGGCTTTCTGCGGCGTTGCTTGTACTCTGTGATCTACATGGGGAGTCTCTGTCAGCCGAGATCCGACCTCTCATATGTCTTAAGTCCTTATGGTGGTCCTGAACCCCGTACGCCTTCGAAATGAATGAACTGGTGGGAAGGTTCTGTGCTCGCTTCCATACTTCCTAATCAAATGCCTGAGATCGCCCTAAATGGGCTCTGCACTGCAATTAATCTTTCAAAGGCTCGAGGAGGCATGGAGATCACCGTAGGAAGATGTACTTTCCCGAGTAAACGCGCTCTACTATTAGGTGGGCGCAGCTATGACTAATGTGCGCTCTTATTCAAACAAGGCCTTAATCCCTTTGAATGCAAGGTTAACGCTTATTATATCAACAACAATCATTAACCCCCCTTAAATCCTATTTCTCACAAGCCATGGGTCGGCCGAAATGGCCTCTGTGCTAATCCACACAAGGAAAGAAAGTGTAAACCGGGGCGTGTGGAAAAATGATTTTGAGGTCGTGAGGAGAGGTGGCGGAGGAAGTGAGGAAACGATGGGAAAAGCAAAAGGCAGTGGAGAAAGAATCATAGTGTAAAGGCCAAAGGCTTTTACCTGGGCGAATTACAAAGAAAAGGGGCACAAAAAAATGGAGCGGAGCATTAGATGTGGGGCCGACCGTGGCGGGGGGGCGATTAGATCTGAACCATTAGATCTAGGAGGAAACGGACGGTGGATATGTAATTGGAACAATCGCAATCGAAGGGGCACAATCAACTTCTGCGATCGCGATTTCCAAGTGAGGTGCGATTGAATTATGGTCATGGAGAGGGAAACCGAATGGGAGATTTAATCTGGGGGAAGACGGGGAAGAAAGACTTGCAATTTGGAGGAAATGGAAGTGCGATGGCCATCTGGATCAAAAGAGGGGAATGGACGCCTTATTGAATCGAGATCGCACCTGCTAGCCGCACGAGACGGCTTGCGATCAAGGACGAAGGGGACCCGTGATGGGCGCCGACCGTTAGATCCGAAGGCCAGATCAATGGCTCATGCTCAATCGGAGGGGCAGTGCGATCGTGGGGATCGGGAGAGGACTTGCGATCGGGAGTTGCGATGACCGTCTGATCTGCGGGAGGATGGACGGCCATGATTAAGTCGGGAGATCGCAATCGGAGCACAGAGAAGAAGGCATGCGATTGAGTTATGCGATTGCGATGGAGTGACATGCGATGCCGCTGATTCGCGGGAGCGTATCAAAGTCAAGAATATCTGAGGGGAGAGTAGGATCGAGGATCTGAGGTATGGGTCATGGGATTGATCGAGGCACATCAGCGATCACATTGCGATCGACTTGAGGACTGCGATCGCTTCCCCTCCGTTCCGATCGGCTCATCAACTGCGTAACTTTAGAGGCTTTTTAACGTTAAGAACGATCGCGTCTAGACTTTTGCGTTTACAAAGGATTGGCACCCTCGCCCCGCCTTCCGGGACACGCAATTAGCGCCCGGGACCAAGGCCAGTCTTGGGTGACGGACATATGTGGGGAAGTGGTTGAAGGGGCTTGCGGTAGAGGGGCTAGGCCCTATTATATGGTCGGAAAGTGGGTTTTAGCCCATTTAAATGGAATTTGAAGGCCACGGAGGGGAACGATAGAGGAGTAATGGAGGAAAATGGCCAACAAAGGTTAGGGGAAGAGTTCAAAGGGGGTTGTGGGGGGATTTGAAGGGTAAATGGGAAAATAGAAGGGGATACAAAAGAGAAGCTGAGTGGGGGTAAATAAAAGGGAAAAGGAGGCCTTTGGGCATTTCTTCACAAATAGAGAGGCTTTGTAAGGGAAATCAGCAGAGGGGATTTCATCAAAGGACAAAAGGCACAAAGAGGCTTCAAGGATGATGTGTTTTCAAGGGAAATGCATTCCTTGAAGTCTCAACAACAATTTAGCCCCCTGTTTGCTTGTCAAAAATTTCATAGGGGGGCTAACAGTGGCTCCACATGGGGATGGCTTCTTCTTGAAGGAGTCAAGAATTCAGAAATTGATCTCTTGGTGTAGGCCAGATGCCTGCTGCTTGAACCATCCTTTTCTTTCTTGGGTCAGCTGCCACAAGCTATGAGGACAACAAATCAGCAGTACAATTCTTCCAGACAACTACCTACCCAGACTATAGTCCTAACATTTTTTCTTTTGGGTGCATTTAGACTTGCAGACCCTTTACATCATCAATTTTTACAAACAGGAAAATAAACCTATTCTACTTCTACCCTTATTACTCCATGAGACCAGATTAGACTGTTGGCCTCACATGTTCCTCTACCTACACTACTACCTGCTAGGATTAGACTGTCTAGCAGGTTTCTTCTCTACATTCTAAGACAGAAATTGAAACAACTAATCTACTTGCTCATAGGCTGAGCTTTATTGAGCTTTTCCTACCTACCCTACTCTAACTGGAATATTTACAGTCTAACTTACAAACATTGTCTTCCAATGCAACCAGTCCTTCAAGTGATCCCATGACTGGTCCTTCTTGCTCAACTCCTTGAGCATGCTGGATAGGCAGGGCAGCTCCCACTCTTTTTGTTCAACAACAGCAACCTTGAAAAGTTTTGTTTCTTCTTGCAACATGCTGTTGAGCAAGACCTTTGATCCTTCTTAAAATGTATGCAGGAAATGTGCATAAGGATCATGAAATGATACCTGATTGTAAAGATTTGGCAGGCTAGTTTCAACCAGGATTTCTTGTTCTTCCACTGGATCAAGGGCAAGACTCTCTTGAGAAAGAGAATCTCCTTCATCCCCTTCATTTTCTGAACTGGAGGACTCATCATATATTGCAGCCGAGTCCTCTTGGAGCTCTGATTTATTCTGCTCTGTTGTGCTGGGCTCCGTGAAAAGCTCCATGCATTCTTGAGCAGGGGCGTATTCCTTCGCTTCCTCTTTTTCAAGAGGAGGCTCCTTGCTTTCATTCCGCTCAAGAAACTCTTCTTTGCTTTCCTCCTCATTTTCTGAAAGAAAATACTGCTGGTCTCCGATTTCACTGATGGTCTGTGGTGGAGCAGAATGAAGATTCAAAGAATATTCATCTGTGGTTATACTGTCGTGGCTCTCGCCATCAGTGCCATAAATAGGCGGACCCGACCAAGTCCACCATTCTGGGCGCACAGCAGGTCTTTCTTCATCCCGATCCACAGAGGAGTCTTCTGAATCTGAAACATCAAACTCATAAAATGACCAAGCAGGAACGTGTGTTTTGTAGAAGGCCTCAGAGGTGGACTGCTGATTTAATATCTGCTCAATCTCTTCTTCTGTCAAAAGAGGGGTTTCCCTTTCATCGTGGACATAAGAACAACAGTCCTCTTCCTCTTGCGTTAGCTGATTGGGAGGCGGGATGTTTTCTTGAGCCTCTTCTTCTATATCAGGTTCTGCCTCTTCTATATGGTCACCTGCTTCTTCAAGGCAGCGTTCCCTATCAGCCTTTGCTAATAGGTCCTGATACTCTCTAGTTAGCGTAACACAAGACATGGGTGAACAATCAGGCAGCTCCTGATCATTTTCCTCTTCATCTTCCACAGATTCTTGAGCGTCATACATGTCTTGCTCATCTTCTCGGTCTTGAGTTTGTTCTTGTTCTGAAGAAGACATGGGTTGTTCTAAATAATCATCATCTGTATTCATATTAGCCATGTACGTCTCCAGCAATTTACCAAACATCTCTGTTATTCTACATACTTTATTATACAAGGCCTCATACTTTGTATTTCTATCCATGTTTGGATCCATGCTTTTGCAAAGAAGGCTACTGCTTCTTCTCAACCAGTTCAGAGTCCTTCACCAGTGGAGTCATTTGGTCTTTGGATCATGGAGTGTGGAGTCGCCAGGTGGATGATTATGAATGCTTGAAGCAGGATGTTGTCCACCATCAACAATGAAAAGCCAATCTAAAGGCAGAGTGGTCTATATCCCCAGTGGAGTCGCCATTATGTTGGGGTTCCCATGTTTTGGCCAGATTGGCAAGACCAAAAGATGAGACAACATCAGAACCACTTTTGGGCCCAAGGATCTAGCCCTCCTGGACCCGGAGAGGGATCTCTCCAAATAGAGCAAAGAATGATAAATCTTTGAAAGCTCAAATTGAGATGTTAGGCTAGTTATGAAGCATAAAGGGGGGTTTTAAATGACTTGGTTGGTTGGTTACTGGGTTGGTTAGGAGATCATAGGCTGAGAAAGTAATGCGAGAAAGGGAACATGGCAGTAGGATTCTTCAGCAAAGAGAATAGGCCAAGACAGTGCCATCCATTGGGCTATGGAGTCATGAAAGGAAATTACTTGCATCCACTAGCCAAGGCTTTCAAAGGGCAAGTCATCTACACTAAAGGATATTTTAGGCAGATGGTGGAATGGAACATTAATGAGAGAAGGTGAAAGAAGGAAAGACAACCATATTTCTGTCTATAGATCAGGTCAGAGGTCATTTAACTCCAGACCTGCTTGGACATACTCTAAGGCAGCTCTCAAAGAGACAAAGGGGCTGCTTATAGATCAGACCAGAGGTCATTTAACTCCAGGTCTACTTTAGCAACTCCAAGGGAAAAACATAGATAAATTTGACAAGGAAACATCCAAGCAGCAAACCCCCAAGTTCATACATCAGCCAGCAGGCAATATCATCCACTGCACTGGTTAAACCCCATGAATTCACCCTTAGATACACATAAGGCAGAAAACATTAAAGGTAGGGAGAGCAAGCAACATAGGGCACCTAGCAAGGGTGAATCCTATGTTATATTTCTGTTGCCTACCAGAAGAACATGAAACAGTATGAAAATGTAATAAACAGAGTTAGGAAAAACATCACCAATAGTAATAGACCAGGATCCTGTGAAATGTGCTTTGATTAATTGATGCAAAACCAGTCATGTACAAAAGCTCAATGGCTAATACAGTCCAAACTTCTCCTCCCAGCCTATGATGTACAACTACTCTGCTACTCCCTCCCACGACTGTTCTAACAGTCAAGAATGAATCTCTCTAACAGCAAGACCCCAACAGCTGAACAACAACAACCTCTACATTATGTTCTCGGGGATTTCTTATAGGAGAAGCGGAAGAAACCGTAGTAGATAAACAAATAAATGAGTCTCATTAAGACAGTAAGGCGGAAGTGTTCACGCCCATGCCACTTAATGGCTTTCTGCGGCATTGCTTGTACTCTGTGATCTGCATGGGGAGTCTCTGTGAGGCCGAGATCTGACCTCTGATATGTTCTTAAGTCCTTATGGTGGTCTGGAACCCTGTGCTGCCTTCTGAAATGAATGAACTGGGTGGAAGGTCTGTAGGTCACTCCATACTTCCTAACTGCTGCCTGACTGTCCTAAATGGGTTTCAGACAGTGCAATTAATCTTTTCAGGGCTCGAGGAGGCATGGAGATCGCTGTAGGAAGGTGTACTTCTGGAGTAAACACACTCTGCTGTTAGGTGGCGCAGTTATGACTTGCTGGTGCGCTCTTAGTCTTCAAACAGTGCCTTAATCCTTTGAATGCAGGGTTAACGTTTATTATCAACAACAATCATTAACCCCCCTTTAAATCCTGTTTCTGTTGCTTCGCTGGCCGGCTGAAATGGCCTCTTTGTGCTAATCCGCACAGTGGAAAGAAAGTGTAAAACCGGGCGGTGGTGGAAAAATGCTTTCGGAGGCCGGAGGAGAGGTGGCAGAGTAGCGGAGGAAATGGTGGAAACAGCAAAAAAGGCGGAGGAGAGAATCATAGTGTAAAGGCCAAAGGCTTTTACCTGGGCGAATTACAAAGAAAAGGGGCACAAAACAATGGAGCAGAGCATTAGATGTGGGGCCGACCGTGGCGGGGGGCGACTCATTTCGAACCGTTAGATCTTAAAACCCAACAGACGATGGAGATTCGATCGGAACAATCGCAATCGGAGGGGCATAACTGGGTCTTGTGATTGCGATCGGGCGGAGGGTGCGATCGAATTATGGTCGTTGGATGCAGCGGGGAAACGGATGTCGGAGATTTAATCGGGGGGAAGAAAGACTTGCGATTGGAGGAAATGGGAAGTGCGATGGCCATCAGATCAGTAGGGGAATGGACGGCCCAGATTGAATCGGGAGATCGCAATCGGGAGTCGGACGAGACGGTTTGCGATTGCGATCGGAAGGGGACCTGCGATTTAGCGCTGACCGTTAGATCCGAAGGCCAGATCAACGGCTCACACTCAATCGGAGGGGCAGTGCGATCGGGGGATCGGGAGAAGGACTTGCGATCGGGAGTTGCGATGACCGTCCGATCTGCGGGAGGATGGACGACCAGGATTAAGTCGGGAGATCGCAACCGGAGCACAGAGAAGAAGGCATGCTATTGAGTTATGCGATTGCGATGGAGTGATTGGCGCAGGGCCGTTGGATCTGCGGGACAGATCAATGGTCAAGAATAGATCGGAGGGAGAGTAGGATCGGAGGATCGGAGGTATGGGTTGCGATTGATGGGAGGGCACACTTGAAGCATTGCGATTGCGATCGGCGAGGATCTGCGATTGGCGCTCCGTCGTTCGATCGAAGCAGATCAACGGTGCAGAACGGAGCGGAGGACTTAACGTTAAGAACGATCGCGTCGGGACTTTTGCGTTTACAAAGGGATTTGCACCTGCCCGGTCTTCCGATTGCGATTAGCGCCTGGGACTTAAGCGCTTGGTCTTGGGTGACGGACATATGTGGGGAAGTGGTTGAAGGGGCTTGCGGTAGAGGGGCTAAGCCCCATTATATGGTCGGAAAGTGGGTTTTAGCCCATTTAAATGGAATTTGAAGGCCACGGAGGGGAATGATAGAGGATTAATGGAGTAAAATGGCCAACAAAGGTTAGGGGAAGAGTTCAAAGGGGGTTGTGGGGGGATTTGAAGGGTAAATGGGAAAATAGAATGGGATACAAAAGAGAAGCTGAGTGGGGGTAGATAAAAGGGAAAAGGAGGCCTTTGGGCATTTCTTCACAAACAGAGAGGCTTTGTAAGGGAAATCAGCAGAGGGGATTTCATCAAATGACAAAAGGCACAAAGAGGCTTCAAGGATGATGTGTTTGCAAGGGAAATGCATTCCTTGAAGTCTCAACAACAATTTAGCCCCCTGTTTGCTTGTCAAAAATTTCATAAGGGGGCTAACAATATCTAATTACATTTCCCTTTTCCTGCTCAAACTGATGAGTCTCGTCCCTCCAGATTTCTCGTACAAAGTCCCATCGTTTTCAATTTGCGTATCCTTGAAGTTGGGAGAACCGTTCCTCCAATCATACCGCTCCAAATAACTCATTAGAACATTGTAATCCTTATAATAAACATTATCACTCAATCCGTACTATTTGAAGGTTGACAACACGTACTCTACGGTCGCGAAATTTTCTATTGTGCCAGCGACTTGGGGCTCAGAAGTGAGCCTCCGAAGATGCATTGCAATCATTTCATTGCAACCCATCTTCAAATAATCTCGATGGTATTCATTTCTGGTTCTCTGGTTCTACTTCCCCAAATTCCAAGAACCAAAAAAACAATTCATGGCAATGAAAAATAGAGCCGCTGCAATTATCACAAAAGCATTTCTCAAGCAAGCTTTGACAAGTGCCATTCTCCTTACCCTCAGCTATAACAGGGAAGTTGGCATCTCTATTGAATCCTCGATATTAAGATGAATCATCCACGCTATGAGTTGTTTTTCACCACGGGCTCATGGGTTCGGCACGCAACCTCGGAAATTGGCTGTCACACCCATGCAGTGCCACCAGCCACGCAGTGACAAGCTGCCTTCCAATCGATCACAACAATTGGCTACGTCGTGACAGGATTTTGCGATGTGTTCTTCCGCTGTGGGCAGGGCCTTAGAAACGACAGCCACGCAGACTCGGGAAAGCCACAAATTTGGGCAGCATGACAACGATGACAGTCGTTTTAGGATACCATTGGCATCAATTTAAAAAAAAACAGTGATCCGAGGCACACCCCTTGGAGCAGGAGGAATGCCAGACAACTCAAACTTACCCAAAAGATTGTTGTCCTTGGTTTTTTCTCTTTCACCTTCAAATACTTGGATCAAAACACTAGGCTGATTGTCAGAGTATGTGGAGAAGACTTTTTCTTTCTTCGTAGGAATCGTTGTGTTCTTCCGGATCAAAACAGTCATCACTCCTCCAACAGTTTCCAATCTAAGAGACAATGGAGTGACATCAAGAAGAAAAAGGTCTTGCACCTTCTTATTTCCTTCTCCACTTAGAATTGTAGCTTGAACTGCAACACCATAAGAAACAACCTCATCTGGATTGATACTCTTGCAGAGCTCTTTTCCATTGAATAAATCTAAGATCCACGCTCCTAAAAAACGCTTACGGTGTCTAAACAACTCCAGACACAAAACACCACTGCAATTGCATCACATCAGATTTTCTACTGCTTTCAATGTCTCGAATGGAAAATCTAAAAAAAAACTTAAAACAATACCTATACTCTTTTATTTCCCTCTGCCCAGGAGGGGCTAAGGCCAGGCCTAGGCCCAAATGGGCTCCGATACCAACTTAGAAACTGAGCGTACAAGCTCTATATTTCATTAATCAAATCAAATTACATATATACATGAGGTACAATCTCAAGATAGAGAAGCTATCTTAGACGCACAATAATTTGGTTGAGATAATATCTCAACCTCACACCAAACTAGGAACTAACCTATCAAATAGGAACAGACTCTATGCATAGGGAGAATCACAACTGAAGACAAGTAGGAATTACATATTCCAACATAATCACCATCAGGGATGCATTACACACCGGTGAGCCCAATCGATAATACCATCTGACGATAGGTGTTTCTATTTCTTACCCTTAAGATAAGGGTTTGCAAATTTTCAATTTATCTTAAGTGAATAGACACGATTAACTATGGGTAGAATATTCTTAGTCATATAACCAAATAGGCAATTGAAATTAATTTCTCTCTCTTCATCTTTTCTGTCACTCTTTTGAGAATAAATTAAAAATTTAAATTATATTTCTTTGAATAATTCATGTTTCGAGCAATGTGTTTGCCGAATGTTTGGCTTATGTCTAGATAGCGTTTCAATTTTACTAGGCGTTATGATCATCACGTTTGAAAGATATTTCCATTTGAAAGGTCTTCTTGTTACATGGTGAGTAATGGGGGTGTTGTCATGGGAATTTTGAGGTTGGTAAAGCGAGAGGTTCAACCTGACTTGAGTTTTAATAATTTATTTAACATGCATTTTACTTCTTGTAAATAAATCTTTGACATTTAATTTTAATTTAATTTATTTCCTAATTTTTAATTATTATTGACTATGTTAGGTCTAAGATTTTTGTGATTCATAATGTAGATAAATGTCTTTCAGATTAATCACATCATTAGGATTTGGTTGACATTTCGAACCAACTAATGTGGTTTATCCTCACGACAAGGTGAAAGAGTTAATCGATTTTCCTAAATAAATAGTATGGATGCATCATTGCCCGGAAGTAGCCGTTAGTGAATTAGGTAATTAGTTAGTTAGTTATTAAGGGATAAAATTCAAATCGTAAATATTTATTAATTAGATTAATTTCAATAGTTAATACCCAAGGATTTTCAAAAAATAAATATGGCGATTAAAATATTTAAAGATTAAAAATATTGATTATTAGGAGTATCAATATTTGAACCAAAATTAAAGAAAAGAATAAGGAGAAAGGGTAGAAAATTTATTATAAATTAATAATAATAAGGAAGAAGGTTTAAGAATAAAAATCAAATAAAATGCTAGGGGATATTAAAATAAGGAAGAAAATAAGAAGAAGAAAAATAGAGGCGAAATAAAACTATGAAATAAAATAAAAAGCCTAACAAAAAGGATCCAAGCGAGATGGGGCATAATCACGTTGAGAGATTCGAAGTCCAACTCTTACTCAATTTCCAACGATCATCCTTGATGAGATTCTTAGCTTGTCTCTCAATCTCGAAAATATCAACCCTAGCAATGACCTTGGAGTCCTTAATACAGACATGGTGACAGGATTTTTCCACTCATGCTCTGAGAATCTCCGATGACAGCCACCTGGAGTCAGAGAAATCACATCTTCTTGATGTCTTTGAAAATAATGGGTATAGTAGAGTCTAGGGCCTTAAAGACTTTCAAAAATCCTATAAAGGGTCAAGTGGAAAAACTTCTCACGTGGATCCTATCTCTAAGGTTAATCTCTTGTTTATCCAAGGGACCACAAACAATATTTCCCATGTCCTTAGAAGGAATAATGTTTCCTCTTCTTTCAAACCTCTATGTACCATTAGAAATTCTCTCGAGTTTGTCAAGGACCCTGTCAACCCGAAAGACAAAAAAAGGGTTTACCTGGTTCCTTTTTCATGTGGTATTCCCTATATTGGAGAGACGGGTCGGTCCATTAAACAAAGAATCCTTGAGCATGCTGCAAACATTAGGCACAATCATTCCCGCACATTGGCTCTTGTTGAACATGCAAAAAAATCCTGTCACTATGTTTGTATTGAGGATTCCAAGGTCATTGCTAGGGTTGATCGTTTCCACTATAGGAAGCTTAAAGAGGTTATCAAGATTGAGAGACATGCTAGGAATCTGAACAGGGATGATGGTTGAAAATTGAGTAAGAGCTAGACTCTGGCTCTCTCGATGTGATTACATCCCATCTCACTTGGATCCTTTTTGTTAGGATTTTTAGTTTATTTCATAGTTTTATTGCCGCTCTATTTTTCTTCTTCTTATTTTCTTCCTTATTTTAATATCCCCTAGAATTTTATTTGATTTTTAATCTTAAACCTTCTTCCTTGTTACTATTAATTTATAATAATAATTCTACTCTTTCTCCTTTTTCTTTTCTTTAATTTTGGTTAAAATATTTATACTCCTAATAACCAATATTTTTAATCTTTAAATATTTTAATCGCCTTATTTATTCTTTAAAAAATCTTGGCTATTAACTATTGAAATTAACCTAATTAATAAATATTTCCGATTTGAATTTTATCCCTTAATAACTAACTAACTAATTACCTAATTCACTAACGACTATTTCTGGGCAATAATGCATCCATACTATTTATTCAAGAAGATCGACCTTGTCCTATGATGAACCACATTAGTTGGTTCGAAATGTTGACCAAATCCCAGTGATGTGATTAATCCAAAAGACATTTATCTATATTATTAACTATATTTATGTTTTTTTTAGAGTATAAACTTATGTGATCCATAATTGTTTAAAAAACTCATTTGAAGGGCCGACATGTTTCGAACTACCCAGTGTAGTTCATCATCAGGAATATGTTTTTTTTTTTTTTCTAAGTAAATTTGATCTATTAACAAGTGGGTAAAATTACATCGAGACCGAAGTCAGTGAATATTGCCTTGGAGGCAGAAAATTCAGGAAAAAACAGTGTTGTAGACTGTCGAGACCCACGCATGGGTGCAGAACCATAGTTTTCCAAGAGATACTTTGACCCAGAAGAAACAAAAGAGGGCCAGAAAACATCAAAGCTTCCATAACAGAAAAAAACCCAGAAGTTTGGGTGACAGAGACAGAAAAAAGACCAAGCAACGAACCCATTAGTCTTCCGGGGGCTCCTCCTCAATCCTGCACCAGCCGGTGGCATGCATGTCAGAAGCAGGCTCGTCTTGAGAAGCCGGGGCAACATGATCAGCAGAGAGCATATCCTCATCCAGAACCGGTTCTGCAGGGCAAGACGGAGGCTGCGCCTGGAAATTGCTACCACCCAGATTGAAAGCCGAGAATTGGGTGTCCGGAGCTGTAACATTCGCCTCAGGAGCTGCCGGTTGCGTGCTAACCTCCCCATGAACGTTGTCTTCAAGGAAAACCACCGAGATAATGGCAGTTATCCGAGGGCGATTGAGACTGCAGTTGAAGGTGAACCGAGCCATGCCTGTTGTTGGAGCAGAGGAGGCAGGAGGACAGTGCGAATGAGGACCCCAAAAAAGGCAATAATCATGCGAGCGCCCCTAACCAAAACGAGTTCTGGGGTCGTGGCTCGAGCCTTCCCCAAAGGAGGAAGAGTCCGGAGAAGGGCTGGAGAGAGCATGGGAAGGATGGCTCCACGTGCTTCCCCTTCTGCTCCTCGAACAGTGTCGTAACCTCGGCATGATGAGAAGGAGCGGGTTCCAGAAAACGTCCAAGACCACAGTGAAAGCCAGCGAAGGGTAGCCCGAATGAGAATCCAAATGGGGACGCAACAGCTGCTTGACAATCCCAGGAGAATGAGCCTCCCTCCTCATAAAATGCACCAAGCACTGATCGACTCTCTCCCACCTGTAGACGCAGCTATTAACGACTCCAGAACAATTTTGAAGGTAAGCCGAGAGTAGGTGATAAATAGCCTGTTGCGAGCGATACCCACCCACAGCACGCCATGCCTCTACATGCGCCCATGCCGTCCTTTCCATACCAAGCCGATCAGTGAACTTAACTGCATCCATGGTGAGAATCCCGCCGAAGCATGCGGAGGAATGGTTCATGACAGTCGAATTCGAGCGAGAGCAGAAGTTTGCAGTGCCCATAGCATTGGAAGGAGGGGAGGATAAATGGAGCCAGCCGTTGCGCAGATGTCCATTTAACATTTCGTATCGGAAGAGCAGATGGCGGCAAAGCTTTGAAACCCTTCGTCCCATCCCATTAAATCGACATTGAAACACCCGCATCCGGGGGGTTAGCATCCCTTTGGATAAGAGAGTTGCATTCCTGTTTGTGAGCATGATTCTGAATAATATCCAGGCTGCCAGAGATAAGAGCTTGGTCTTGATTAACTCCTATGTTGGCGAGGAGGTCAGCAACCTTGTTGCCTTCACGTTTTACATGTTGGAAGATGATGGCTCGATTGGTATGAAGCCAATGTTCTATTTCTTCCAATCGAGCTTCCAATCTCCAGCTGTTGGCAGTTTTATGCGCTCGGCTCCCGTTGAGGAGTTGGTTGGCCATGCCAATGAGGATTTGGGAATCCCCTTCAACTTCCAAAGGATGGAATTCGTAATGCCTTGAGAGGAGGAGACCTTGCCAGAGACCTTCTAGTTCGGCAGAATTGTTCGTATCCCAACCAATGTTGCCATAAAATAGAAGCAAAGAGTCTCCCTTATGGTTTTTGATAATGCCTCCAAACCCAGCAGATCCGGGGTTGCCCTTGGAGGCGCCATCGAAATTGAGTTTAAAGGAGTTCTGAAGGGGAGGACACCACGCAGTCTTGTTGGTAGAAAGGCGTTGGGATTGTCTCTTACTGATCATTCTTTGAGGAAGGTGAAAGTTCCAATTTTCCCAAATGGCTTTTTCTTTGGCCAGAGTAGGGTAGTCCTCCAGAGTCCAGAAGTGCAAATCCAGAGTCTCTTTGAGATTAAGACAGAAGTTGTGCCAAATAATGTCCATCGGGGTGGTTTGGTTTTTGAATATGTGCTTGTTCCTTTCTTTCCAAATGGTCCACAGAAGCAGACCTGGAAGAAGCCTCCATAAATGGTTGAGGAGCTCACTTTGATATGGGTGCTAGTCCCAGAGTCGTATGGAGTTAATGATATCTTCGGACCCTTTGCAATTTTTTTGACACCTGAAACTGGCTTTCTCCCATAAGTGGATGGCGAGAGGGCAGGTATACATGAGGTGCTGAAGCGTTTCCTCTTGAGTGCAGCAGTTGGAACATCTGGAAGGGTCGTGAATAGTTCGCTTCCAGAGGTTGTCCCATGTAAGAATTTTTCGATGTCCCAGGAGCCACAAGAAGAAGGAGACTTTGGGCCAGTTTCCTGTCGCCCAAATTTTGCTCCAGATGGGATCCAGAGGACGCTGGTTATCGCAAATTATTTTGTAAGCCTCTTTGGTGGAAAATGAGCCTTTTGGGGTGTACCCCCATCTTAATATATCCTTGCCATCGGAGAATCTTATGCGCCTTTTCTGAAGCTCCCGTTCCAAGGTCTCCTTGGCGTGGTTGTCGGCGGTCCTGATCAATCTCTCTGTTTGTTTCCATTGCCTGTACCCCTGCTCTGTCTCCTGCGTCCATTGATGCTGAACTGTTTCCTGTTGTTGCTCTTCCCATTCTTGGCTTGGAGGTTGATTGTGAATACTGGTGAGTTTAGGAAGTTGCTGCCAGGCGTCCGTCCAGAATCTGGCAGAGTTGCCATTCCATATTTCCCAGAAACTATGATTTTGGATGAGTTGATAGTGCTGATGGGCCGCATTCCAAATTAGAGATCCTTTTTCCGTGGGCGTGAATCTAATGAGCTCAGCAACAGGCCGGTTGTTTGCATACTTGGAAGTCCAGAGGGAAGCCCAAGGTTTGTTGCGGGACGAGAGCCAAAGCCACCAAATTTTGGCGCCCATGGTTTCGTTGCTATGCTGGGGGTCCCTTAACCCAATGCCTCCATGTTCCTTTGGCTGGCAGACTGTTGACCACTTAACCAGAGCCCATTTGCGATGTGTGCTTGTTGATCCCCATAGAAAGTTGCGTTGGAGTATTCTGATCTTTTTCAGGACCCACTTGGGTGCAGCCAGGATGGAAAAGAGGTAGAGAGGCATCGCTTGAAGCACTTCCTTTATAAACACAGATCTGCTGGCAATTTTCAAAGTTCTGTGCGTCCAGAGATTGAGACGGGATTCCAACTTTTCCAATAGCAGACGCCAAGACGTATGCTTGATAGCAGATTCGATGAGGGGAGCCCCTAGGTACTTAGAAGGGAGAGAAGCAATTGAGAAGCCTAGGATGCGAGTGATGGCTTGCTAAATAACGGGCAGGGTGTGGAAGAAAAAGAGTTGCGATTTGGCATTATTAATACTTAAACCAGAGGCTTCAGAGAAGTCAGAAATAATGGTCTTGAAGGTTGTGGCTTCCTGAACAGAGGGATATCCAAACAACATGTTATCGTCTACAAATTGCTGGTGAGTGATGGCAGGGGAGTTATGAACAGAGAGGCCTTTGAGAAGCCGGGAAGAGAGGGCATGTTTGATGAGGTGACCTAGCCCCTCAGCCATGATGACAAAGAGAAAGGGGGAGAGCGGGTCTCCTTGACGAATGCCTCTGGAAGGTCTAAAAGGCTGAGAAGAACGAAGAGGAAATTAAGCTTGCAATCCACCTGTTCCACATAGGTGAGAAACCAAAGGCTAAAAGCATTTTATCTATATAGAGCCAACTTAATTTGTCAAAGGCCTTGGAGAGGTCAATCTTTAGGAGCATACCTGCCTGCTTGGAGTGCTTGAGAGAGTGAATGACTTCGTGAGTGAGGATGATGCCATCCAGTATCTGCCTACCTTCTACGTATCCGGATTGTTCCTGAGAAATGAGAATGGGCAGGAGCGGCTTCAACCTGTTTGCAATGACCTTGGATATCACTTTGTAAATAACATTGCAGAGAGCAATGGGTCGAAACTTGTCCGGAGTTCTAGTGTTCGCTTATTTAGGTATTAGAGCGATGAAGGTAGAGTTTAGGGCTGGCAGAAGCCAGTGCAAGGTGCGGGATTCCTCAACCACCTGCCATACCTCATCTTTGATGAGGTCCCAAAAGGAGTGGAAGAAAGTCGTGGTGAATCCGTCAGGGCCAGGGGCTTTGCCTTCCTTTAGCTGATGCATCGCTTGATCTACCTCCTGAAGCAGGACTGGTCTAAGAAGGAGTTGATTGTGTTCCTTTGTTATGAGCTTTGGAACATTTTGAGTGATTTTCTCGATTGCTGGCCTTCTATCCAAAGTGGGTTCCTGGTGGACCTCCTTGAAGTGATTGATGAACTCCTGTTCCATTTCTGCATGATTTTCCAAGCGCTCTCCTTCTCGGTTTTGAATGAAAGATATGGTGTTGTGCATTCTTCTCTGGACTGTGGTTCTGTGGAAGAATTTAGTGTTCCTTTCACCTTCCTTTAGCCATCTGATGCGTGAATTTTACTTCCATAGAATTTCCTCTTGGGCCTTGCGCTCCTCTAGTTGACTTTGTATAAACTTTTCCTTTTCCAAAGTCTCTTCAGTGTGGCCCTCATCGATGATCTTTTGCTGGAGTTCTTTCATTTCCTTGTCAAGATCTTGCTGAGCCTGAAATATGTTACCGAAGGTCTCATGATTCCATTTTTTGATTTGGACTTTCAGGAATTTGAGTTTCTGCTAGAACCTAAACATTTTTTATCCCTCTGGCACAGGGGAGTTTGTCCAGGTGGAGTTGATGAGGTCTTTGAAGGCGGGATGAGAAAGCCAGAATCCTTCGAACCTGAAAGGGCGTCTGGAAGAATTTCCAGGTCTGAGCCATTGTAGTGAGATCGGCCAGTGATCCGACCCAGATAAGGGAAGGATGGAAGCCATGAGATCTCCTCCGAGATGGATCGCATTGTCCGATATCAGGAACCTGTCAAGTTTGGAGGCGATTTGCTGTCTGCCAACTCTGCGATTGCTCCAGGTATGCGTGCCATTGCAGAACGGCAGATCGATTAACGAGTTGTTATGGATGAAATTGTTGAAATGATGATTCTTCGGATCCAACCTGGTTCGACCTCCATTTTTTTCCTCCAGTTTGGTAATCATATTAAAATCACCTCCTGCGATCCGAAGAGGGTGGACTCTGTTAAGATTGAGCAGTTCGATTGTGTCAAGTAAAGTTGTTTTGTTGCCTGCCTCCTGCGGAAAGTAGACATTAGTTAAATGCCCATGTATATTGGTACCAATAATGTGGAACGTGACTTGTATAATGTGGTGGGAAGCATGAAAATCCGAGAGTGTGATGGTCTGCTCGTTCCAAGCTATAGCAAGACCTCCCGAAGCGCCAGATGCATCAACAGCAACTGATCGACTACCTAGCCACGTTTTTGAGAGGATCTGACCAAGAGTAGAGCTATTACATTTCGTTTCCTGCAGAAAGAAGATTTGGGGTTGCTCCTGTTTTATCATATTTTTAATCATACGGAATTTGCTGGGGCCATTAAGCCCTCTTAAATTCCATGAAGTGAGCTTCATGATTCACTGGGGGGGGTTGGCTTGTAGTACTTAGTCAGCTTAGCATATCTTCCTGAGTCCACTAGGATTTTCCCTATTGTAATGGTGCGTTGAAGGTCAGTTTTCCGGCCCCTCTTTTTGGAATCCTTGGGGAAATAGTTTCCGTCCCATTGACTTCCCGGTTGAATGCCAAGTTGCTGCTGCTGGTAGGCCCTGGAGATGACTACTTCAAGGGCATTTAGTTGGTGCTCTGGAATCTTATCATAGTATTTTCTTTTGCACGCTTGTTCCATTCCAAAGATGTCAAGTCCTTTCAGATCAATACTTTTCGGCTCTACCTCCATATGCTGAGGGAGATTGCTTTCTGTGGGAATGAGCGATGGAAGCAGAGAATAACTTGGTATGCACTCTACATCCATACCATTTGGCTTCCAATCCGGGTCCTTAGGAGGCTCCAAGGAGGTGGCGGGACAATTTTCCTAGGAAGGGGAGATGGTAGTCGGGTGACCTGAAGGTGGAGGGGGCGGGGTAGGAGAGCTCTTCTGAGGGATAGGCGAGGAGTTCGGAGGGGGGGTCAGCCATGTTAGTACCCAGAATCTCAAAGCTATTACTTGTGGAGGGGGCTGTGGTTCCAGATTGCATGGGTTTTTTCCCGGTGGAGGTCTTTTTGTTGGCTCTTCTTCGAGTAGTAACTCTAGTGAATCCATCATGATCTGAGGGATTGGAGGGGCCAGAAGGATGAGGGTGAGAGTTCAGTGGGCAGTCCCTGAACAGATGTCCTAGAGCGTGACATTTGCGACAACGAAAAGGTACATGTTCAAAATCTAAGGGCTGTATCCATTCAAAGTCATCATGGTAAAGGCTTACCGAGTCCGGAAGAGGCTTGTCCAGGCGCATGCAGACGCAGATTCGAGCATAGGAGGTATATCTGCGCATTTTTGTTTCTTCTTCTATTTTAACGAATTCCCCTAGGCCCTTGCCTATGTCTCTTAGTGATTCTTCGTCCCAATATTCTAGAGGGAGCGAATACAACCTGATCCATACCGGGGCCCAGCTGAGGTCCTCCTTGTCAGGGTTGAATCTTTCGATCCAATCTCTTAAATACAAGCCTGCGGAGTTGAAGAAGTAAGGACCTTCATCCATTACTCTATTATTGTCTTCTAAGCAGATGAAAGTCACGGTGAAGAATCCTTTTGGGCCTAGCTACAGTGTTACATGCCCCTTGGGTTTCCACTTTGCCGCGATCCATCCTTGTAGGGCCTTCTCGGTCGGCCAGAAGCCGACAAACTTTCCAATGAGGGCATGGTCCCTCATGTATTGGATTCTTCCGTTAATCCTATGGCTAGGAAGCTCCACCTTGGGTCTTTCCGCAGCGATAGGTTTGCAAGTCGAGGATGTGGCCTTGGGAATACCCTCTTGACTAGTTTCAGCCTCCTTCTTATCATTGCTTTTGTTAGGATGGGCAGTAGAGACATTTGCCGTTTCCTGCAGAGGAGTTTTCATTTTGGCCTCTTGACCATGAACAAGAGCGACAGGTCCTATCAGATTCGGCGAGGTATTCAAAAAGTTCAAAGTGGGGGAAGACGCTGCGTCCCCCCCTTGAGGGGTGTCCATGTAAAAGACTTCAGCTCCCGCCGGCTTCGAGCAAGCAGAATGCCTGCAAGAGGAAGCAGAGGCCGAGAGAACCAGTCGGCACCGTTGAAGAGTTCGAAGGGTTCGCGAGGTAACCCTAGGTTGCAGAGCTCAACCAGTTTTCATCCTGGGACCTGCTACCATTCAATGTTACTCGAAATCAGTCCAACGATACCCAATATTAGGCAGAATATCATCAGGAATATGTTAATTGTGCTAATCAAAATAATTAAATATAAATAAAATATTAATAAACAATACTAGTATAAATATAAAACAAGAAATCAAATTTAATTTTTTTTAGTAAAAATAAAAATAAAAATAAAATTAATGAGGGTGAACGTTACAAAATAATAATAAATTAATTTTTTAAATAGTAAAAATCAATGAACCAACTAAAAAATAAAAATATAGTGATACAAATAAATAAATAAATAAAAATAATAATAATGAATAAATAAAATAAAATAAATAACTAAAAAATAATTAAAAATAAAAAATAAAAATCCAAAATCTAGCAGGAATTCATTGAAATCACAAGTTTGATGGGTAAACTCTTGACTGTGTATTAGTTTGTCTTTGACAAAAAAAAATTTGCCACTTATCCATAGTTTAACATTGATAATTCATTTTTTCTTATTTTTATTATTATTTAAATTTATTTATTTGTAAAGTGATTGGATGTGGTCTTATTATGAGTTGTTTAGTAACTTCCATTTCTATTAGTTACTATTTTTTTGTTTTTTGTTTTATTTCCTTTTTATTTAACTTTTTGTTTTTTCCCCCCTTTTTCTATTATTTCCATTTTCATGAATTATAGTTTTTTTTGTCCATATTTTCAATTTAAGATGACTTATTATTATTTTAATAAATTTAATTATAAAAAATTATATATACTAATAAAAAATCACACATAGGAAATTATAGAGCAAACCCTTTTCCAACTACCAAGTGTAGTTCATCATCACCATAATGATCATATTTCTTAATTTTTGGTGATGATATTAAACAATCAAGTATTTTATTAGTTGTTTTATTTTTGTGGTGAAATATTTGTCTTTATTAATTTTTAGTTTAATTAAGCTAAGTTTAAGCTAAGCCGTACTAGCTACTATGTAGCCTTTGTTAATATCAATTTTAATATTTTTATTGTAAAAATAATTATATAATAACTATTATTATAAAAGTAAATTAATATTTTTATTATAAAAGTAATTTTTATTATAGAATTCTTTAGGTAGCATTTCTAACCAACCAGTGTGCTTCATCATCCAGGACTAGGTGAGAGATCAGATCAAGGCGTTGAGTTTAAATAGATGTAGAAATGGCTAAACTAACCGTTAGAATAATGATAACAACTGCTAATTTTATTTAATTAGTTAAATAAATTAAATAAATTATTTAATTAATTAATAGTGATAATGTTCGATCTAAGACTTTTGTGATCCATAATGTAGATAAAAATGTCTTTCGGATTAATCACATTATTAGGATTTGGTCGAAGTTTCGAACCAGCTAATGTAGTTCATCCTCAGGACAAGGTGGAGAAACAAATCATTCTTGATGAATAAATAGTGAAGATGCATCATTGCCCGAAAATAGCCATTGAAAGTTAGTTAGGAATTAAAATTTTTTAAAAATAAATTAATTAATTAAATAAACAATTTTATTAGAGAGGGTTAAAAAAAATTATTTTAATAAAATAAATAAAATAACTAGTAGTTAGTTAGTTAAGAATTAAAATTTTAATGATAAATTAATTAAATAAATAAAACATGGTTAAGAAATTTTAATTTATAATAAGGAGGGCTAAATTTTTTTTATATTTTTTTTTTAAGAATTAGTTAGTTAGGAATTAATATTTTTGATGATAAATTAATTAATTAAATAAATTAAAAAGGTTAAGAGAATTATATAAATAAATAGGGAGGGGTAAAAAATATAATTTTAATTAATAAATAAAGATAAAATGAGGATAATAAATAAAAATAGTAAAGTAAATAAATAAAAATGAAGTAAAATGAAAAAATTAATAATTATTTAATTAAATTAAATAAATAATAATAATAAAAAATAAATAGATAAATTAATTAATTAATTACTAAATTGGAAAATTGAGAATATATATATATATATATATATATATATATATATATATATATATATATATATATATATATATATATATATATATATATAAATGAACGAAAATAAAAAACTAAACAAAATTACCTGGCCAGAGCTGGGATCCAACTCTTACTTAATTTCCAACCATCATCCCGGTTGAGATTCTTGGCATGTCGTTCAATTTCGATTGCTTCGCTTAATTTCCTATGGTGGAAGTGATCTACTTTGGCAACGACTTTGGAATCTTCAATACATACATGGTGACATGATTTTTCCACGTGCTCAGCAAGAGCTGAGGTACGGGACCTATTGTGCCTAATATCAGTAGCATGCTCCCGGATTCTCTGCCTACTGGATCGACCAGTTTCTCCAATATAAGGAGTTCCACATGAACAAGGAATCAAATAAACCCCTTTCATGTCCTTAGGGTCGAATGGGTCCTTAACAGACCCAAGAGAATTTCTAATAGTGCAGAGAGGCTTGAAAGAAGCAGAGACATTATTTCTTCTAAGGACATGGGAAATTTTGTTCGTCGCCCTAGGAAGTGGAATAGGTTCATGGATGATACTTGTGTCATCTGGCCCCATGGTCGGGAGGAATTAGATCTCTTCCTTGGGCACCTAAACTCATTTTCTGATTCCATCAAGTTCATGATGGAAGTGGAGGTTGATGGTTGTCTCCCTTTCCTTGATATCCTTCTCTCGAGGAATGAGGATGGTTCCATTTCCCACCGGGTTTTTCGCAAGAAGACCCACACAGAAAAATACCTCCATGTTGGTTCCGATCATTTTCCTGCTAAAAAATTTGGTGTTTTGTGTACTCTTGCGACTCGTGCTCTTAGAATCTCTGACGACAACTCCTTAGAGTCAGAGAAGTCCCATCTTCTTAACGTTTTTGAAAATAATGGTTACAATAGATCTCAAGGTATTAAAGTTTTTCGAAAGGCATATACAGGGCTGAGTGGAAAATCAAATCGGGTGGATCCCATTTCCAAGGTCCACCTCCCATTTATCCAGGGGACGACAGACAAAATTGCTCATGTCCTTAGAAGAAATAATGTCTCTGCTTCTTTCAAGCCTCTTTGAACTATTAGAAATTCTCTTGGGTCTGTTAAGGACCCTATCAACCCTAAGGACATGAAAGGGGTTTATTTGATTCCTTGTTCATGTGGAATTCCGTATATTGGAGAAATTGGTCGATCCATTAGGCAGAGAATCTGGGAGCATGTCGCTGATATTAGGCACAATCGGTCCCGTACCTCAGCTCTTGCTGAGCACATGGAAAAATCATGTCACCGTGTCTGTATTGAAGATTCCAAAGTCGTTGCCAAAGTAGATCACTTCCACCATAGGAAATTAAGGGAAGCAATCGAAATTGAACCACATGCCAAGAATCTCAACCGGGATGATGGTTGGAAATTAAGTAAGAGTTGGATCCCAGCTCTGGCCAGGTAATTTTGTTTAGTTTTGTGTTTTCATTCATTTTTATATTTATATATATTCTCAATTTGCCAATTTAGTAATTAATTAATTAATTAATTAATCTATTTATTTATTATTATTATTATTATTATTATTATTTAATTTAATTAACTAATTATTAATTTTTTCATTTTACTTCATTTTTGTTTATTTACTTTACTATATTTATTTATTATCCTCATTTTATCTTTATTTATTAATTAAAATTATATTCCCCCCCCCCCTATTTATTTATATAATTCTCTTAACCTTTTTAATTTATTTAATTAATTAATTTATCATCAAAAATATTAATTCCTAACTAACTAATTCTTTAAAAAATATATATATATTACCCCTCCCTTCTTATTATAAATTAAAATTTCTTAACCATGTTTTATTTATTTAATTAATTTATCATTAAAATTTTAATTCTTAAGTAACGGCTAGTTCTTTTATTTATTTTATTAAAATAAAAAAAACTTAACCCTCTCTAATAAAATTGTTTATTTAATTAATTAATTTATTATTAAAAAATTTTAACACCTAACTAACTTTCAACGACTATTTTCGGGCAATGATGCATCTCCACTATTTATTCATCAAGATCGATTTGTTTCTCCACCTTGTCCTGAGGATGAACCACATTAGCTGGTTCGAAACGTCAACCAAATCCTAATAATGTGATTAATCCAAAAGACATTTTTATCTATAATAGTGATAATATATATTTATATATAGATATTTTTATTTTTATTTATTTATTTATTTATTTTTATTCTTATTCTTATTCTTATTCTTATTTCTATTTATTTAATTTATAATGATAATATATATTTATGATGATGAAGATGATGGTTAACGTCCACTGAGACCAATCTTTGGTCTATCAGACCTAAAAAAAAGAGTTATTTAGTTTGATTTAAGATTTTATTCCTATGCTCGAAAATCTTGGAGAGAAGGCTCCCGAGCTCACTATAAATTTGACATCTTAAAAGGCTAGGAAGGTCAGTATTGCAACAAAGATTATGACATTGAGCTCTAATGTGGTTGTACGCGGGGCACTCTAAGAGGAAGTGATTTTCATCCTTGATGTTCATATTCTCACAGAGATGGCAGATCCTTTCCATCCATGGTGTTTTAGGAACTTTCCAACGACATGTTTCACTATGGAGCTCATGAGAGTTCGTTCTAATCTTGGCTATATTAATTTCCTTCTTTGAGCTAGTTAAAACAGAGAGATAATTTTGATCTTCTAGGGTGCGGTTGATGAACTCCTTATAATATCTTAATTTTATTTTAGCTGCTAGATCTTTCTCACACCACATTTTTTCTTTGAACTTAGAAGTAACAATTTTTTTAATGTTATTAACGTTTTTCAATGCAACATTCTCGTCGATCTCCCAATGGTTTAACTAGGCCCTGGTGTCTTTATACCAACCTCTTTTAAGCCTTAGGTGGTTTTGGATAGAATTTAAAGCTAGCTTAGGAAGTCTATGCTCTCCTATGCTACTGAGTTTGTGCTTGTACAACAGAAGCCTAGTCATAGCTAGGCTCTCAATAGGGGAAAGACCCACTTCTATAAGGACAATAGGATAGGGTGTATTGCTTTTAATTTTAAGGTTATACATTATAAAACGCTTTTGGATTTGCTCAATCTTTCTCCGGGATTCTCTAGAGATGTTGCAACCCCAAACCTCACATCCATATAAGATAGCATGAGTGACTAAAGTTTCAAAGAGGAACTTCTTTCTATCCCACATTACGAGGTTTTTCGTTTTTCAATTATTTTCAAGACCAAAATAATCTTTCCACCCCCCATTAATCCTTTTTTGAATGCTATAGTTCCATTTGAGCTTGTAATGAATATAAATTCCTAAGTATTTGTAAGAATACACTTCCTCCAAGTTACTATTTTCATACATAAAATTAGCGTAAGGGCGGAAACGTGAAGTTGGGTTACACTTTTGTGAGAATCGAGGGCTGAAAAAAAATTTCGGCAATAGTTCGACCGAACTTTCGTAGAAATTTCAGCCGAACTCGTGATTCTGTTTAGACTAACGGCACACTGACGGCGCTGGAAAATAGAATTTTTGTGGGAGATTGGACAACCGACAACAAAATTTCGGTCGAACTTTTACATTTAAAAGAGTTTGGCCAAACTATTTTCTATAAATAAATCGCTCGCGAATTTTTCTGGTTTACCGGTTTCATTGTTCACGTGTTTTATGTCCCTGTCTTTGCTGCTCTATTCGTTTTGTTGCTCCTCCCGGCCGCGCTGGTGTTCCTCCCGTCCGCGCTCTTTGACTCCGTCAGGTATGTTCGACTCCTTACAATTAGACTCTCGTCCACTGGTTATTCTCTGTTTGCTTTTAATTTTCGACCAGTTAGTCTGAGGCAGACCAAGAATTCATGTGAATACAAGGCTGGAGGGCTGGTTGTTGTTGTTGTGATTAGAAGCTGTGGTGTATGGTTTTGAAATAACAGGTCTCTTAAGTGGTGGGGTCTGTTAATATTGAGGAATGTACAGTGCTCCATGGCATTGTTAATCTTTCTGAAATTAGAGATTTTTGGACGGATATACAGTGGATATATGGTAGTTGTTAGTTTGTTGTCAGTTCTGTGTTATGGCATGGTTTTTATTTCAAAGTACGAATGTTGAGGGATGTGCATTGAATGGTGTTGTTACCTGTCCCAGATTGTGATTGTTGTTGAGTTTTTCTGGATGTATATACAGTGAATATGTTGGACTACTTGTTTTGAGTGTTTGGTTGTTTGTGAAGTAAATGAAAATGAGTGGTGGGATTTTGATAGGTTTTGAGTTGTCCCTCTCATTCAATGTATGTCATTGTTATATCTATATAAATAATATAGATAATTTAATTTCTCCGTCTGCTGGTTATTCTCTGTTTGCTTATAATTCTTTTGGGTGACCAGTTTTCTTGGTCTGCCTCAGACTAACTCGGACCGACCCATTATATTTGCATGGTTTCTTTCTTTTATATGCACGAAAATATGGTTATGTTATCTGAACCTTCCTGGTATTGAGACCGGTTCTGAGTTTCACTTCTTATGAAATCATTTTTCTTACATATATGACATATTGCTATATATTTTTTTCAGTAAGAAAAATACCCTGGTTTATATTGAGTACCAGGAACAAAACAAAATGGACATCACAATGCACTAATAACAATTACCATCAAAACCAGAATAAATAATTTTTTCATATTGTCGCCACTCGGATCTTACATAGACTTAATCGAACAAGTACAGTCCAAAAAACACAAAAATCGAAAACAGAGAAAAAACTATTATCCACACCCCAGAGGCGTACAAAAAGTGACTGTGGCAACGCTGCGGAGCCACTCAAACTATAAAGAGACACCACATAGTTTTAACCTGACACAATAACATCACATATTAATCCAGAAAACTGAAAATCACAGCATCTATGGTACCACTGTTCTTAGATGATGGGCACTAAGCCTTCGACCTGAAGACCCTGTATATTAAATAGCTGATAATTTATCTTTCCATACACATCCTGTAGCCCCTACTTTGACAACTCATCCGCAACATTGTTTTTTTCGCGGTATATGTGCTGATAAGTAATACCTGCATAAAAAGTTTTAAATTGTTTTTATTATTTTTATTATATGTTGGATGTGATTTTGATTGAAAATGCTTCTTTTTTATTTATTAATTAAAACAAAATTATTATAAAAGTTATTGCTTTAAGCCTTGGAATTTACAATCAAAATTAGAAAATGTATTTTTATCTAAACTATTTATGAAAATTTTAATATTGTTTGATCTTCTCTACCATGTCCTTTTTACATATATCTAGAATAATATTATTTGTACCTAGTTTCTGGTTTTTTGTAACATTTTACTACCATAATCAAAATCTATAGAGATAATAATCTAACATTATAATATCTTGAAATGGAGCTAGCCAACTCAAATATAGTATTGCAAATCCCTGGCTAAGTTAGATGAGGACGCTATGTATTACATATGGTCTTGAATGAGCATTTGCACTCTTTAGATATGTATCTAAAGAGTCCAAAATCTCATTCAAGACCATATGTAATACATAGCCTCCTCATCTAATAAAAATTCATACCTTAACAAAAATTTTAGATCCTTTTAAAGAAAACGTGTCATATAATCAACTTTCATCGAAATATATGATAAACTCAACCCAATTTTATGAAAAATAGTATACCATTTTTTACATTTCACATAATACAAATAGATAAATATTACTTAAGTATTGAACTATAAAGATTTAACTACCCATAGAGAGATGGGCAAGTGATTGAGACAGGGCATGATCACAATAAAAAACCAAGTACAAATTGTAGTAATCCTAGAATCATGCTTTACATAAGGTAAAATTGGGGAACTCATGACTTGTACTATAGATAAAAAACATTTACCCTTACCAAAAAATATATGATAAAAATTGACAAACTACATAAGCTTAAGCTTAAGGGGATATAATCCTTCTTGCCTTCCATATAGATAATTAAAATGATTGTTCCAAGTCTCATGTTGCTTCTCATGTTATTTTATAAACCTTGATTGGAAAGAAAAATAGGAGGGCAGAAATGTAAGAAATATAAAACATAATGAAACACAACATAAGAAATAGAGAACATAATGAAACAAACACATACATATATCTCTAGACAATCAATACAATTATTTTCCTATGAATCCTTATGGGAGACAAGCAACCCTAAAAAGTAATGATGCTCTAGACTCCTTTTTCCCTAGGAAATCCTTATGGGAAAAAAACAACACTAAAATGTAAACATGCTCTACTCTCTCTTTTCTGGTATGGAAAATATGTGAGTACAAAGAAAGAGGTAATCTCTCTAGAGTTAGCTAAGACTTTTAGCGTGTAAGGTTGCTATAAAAACTTAACTTCATACATTTTTCTCTCTAACTTCACACTTCTAGTTGTATTTTCAACTATGGAACAAAATACAATAACACAAAATGGAACTCTTATTCCTCCTAGTGGCCAATTATTTAAAATAGCGTGATAGCCAACTAGGTGTAAGATTTGACTCCGTCAACCATTAACGAGGTTTGTGATTTTAGACCTTTTAGAGTCTTGTTAAAATTCCACATGTAGCTAGCCTGCCATGCATGAGTAATGGGGCTAAAATGTCATTCTCTCGTACCATTGTGGTCAACATGATAGGTCAACTTACTAAAGGCACAAATTTTGAATGAACTTCATTTGATGTTTTTCTTGCACCATTGGATATGTGTTTAAGTGTAGAATAATGGTCAAGATTTCGGCACAAGGGATAATCGTTTGACCCCCAAAAATGTCATTTAATACCTCAAAATGACTCCAAAAGGTTTTAGACCCCAATTCTCCACCCACCATTAAAATGACCCTACAAGTTGATTCTTTCAGTTTTTTCACTCTATAGGCATCAAAATATATGACAAATAATATAATTATCCAATCTAGATCATTATTTAATAATTTTTTAAAATTATGAGTAAGATATACATCATGGAATTTAAATAAATAGCGTTAATTCATTGAACACCCTTGTACATGTTCCTTGTTGATACTTTGAAAGTAATACGTTTTGAAAAATAATTTGTTTATGGATTCTATTTTCCACATTCTCTCAACCATATCAAAACCCTTCTTATAATATTTGAAACCTAAGGTCTTTCCCATACCAAAGTATGTTCTTTTAAAACATGTTTTCTTGGTGATATGGGTGATTTAGAAATGATTGGGAGAGCGAAATTCCTCATTTAATATGTACAATATGTTTGGTTGAATCCACATGAAAAACAAGACTCCCAACCATGAGAAGAGTAAATTACATCCTATTTCTCCCCCCTAGCACAATTACCAGTACAGTTAGAATTTAACAGCCCCAAACTGGATTTTACTCTCAGGTACTGGAACCTCTACAAAGGTTCGACCTAGAAACATAGTTTTTCCTTAGGTTTCTCCACTAGTTCTATTTCCAACTTGGATAACCTACAACAACATCCTTCTTTTCATTTTTTCTATCCCCTCTTGGATAACCATAATATCTTGAAATGGAGCTAGCCAACTCAAATATAGTATTGCAAATCCCTGGCTAAGTTAGATGAGGACGCTATGTATTACATATGGTATTGAATGGGCATTTGGACTCTTTAGATATATATCTAAAGAGTCCAAAATCTCATTCAAGACCATATGTAATACATAGCCTCCTCATCTAATATATAAAACTTTAATCCATGTGCTTAACATTAACATTGACACAAATGGAATACAATTTTACTCACTGCTTTATGATAGAAAAATATGCGGATGAATATTGCCCACATATCCGAAGTCAAAAGGGATGCTCTGGTCATCTATAAAAGATAAATTAAAGAAGCATGACATATTAGTAATGCAAATTAGATATGCGTACCAATTATGTTCATATAACACAACAAATAGATGATTCAATATAAATGTCACATAGAAGTCATATTTATCTCATGGGCCTTCAACTTAAATTATATATCTAGCATTACATTAAGCTATAGGAGATAAATCAAAGAAGCATTTGAATGTAAATTAAACATGTGTAATAATTATGTCCTTTACTTCAATAAATAGATAATAATTTGCAAATGCCATATCTAAGCTATATTTCATCTAAGTAGCTTTCAATTTAAACTTATATCTAATGTTAAATTATATAAAAGAATAACAATAATCCAAACTTCAAAATAATATTTAGAACTTTAGTATAAAATGTGACATATAATTTTCCTGTGTGGAAAAACATAGTTACCGAGAGTTCAAAACTCATGCATTTGAATAGAAAGTGGGTATACAAATGAGCAAGTAGATTTTTTCTAGAAATGAGGAAGTGAAGGTTGATTCTGAGCCACACAAAATTTCAAATTCATACCTTAACAAAATTGTTAGATCCTTTTAAAGAAAACGTGTCATATAATCAACTTTCATCGAAATATATGATAAACTCAACCCAAATTTATGAAAAATAGTATACCATTTTTTACATTTCACATAATACAAATAGATAAATATTACTTAAGTATTGAACTATAAAGATTTAACTACCCATAGAGGGATGGCCAAGTGATTGAGATAGGGCATCATCACAATAAAAAACCAAGTACAAATTGTAGTGATCCTAGAATCATGCTTTACATAAGGTAAAAATGGGGAACTCATGACTTGTACTATAGAAAAAAAAACATTTACCCTTACCAAAAAATATATGATAAAAATTGAGAAACTACATAAGTTTAAGCTTAAGGGGATATAATCCTTCTTGCCTTCCATATAGATAATGAAAATGATTGTTCCAAGTCTCATGTTGCTTCTCATGTTACTTTATAAACCTTGATTGGAAAGAAAAATAGGAGGGAAAAAATGTAAGAAATATAAAACATAATGAAACACAACGTAAGAAATAGAGAACATAATGAAACACACACATACATATCTCTAGACAATCAACACAATTATTTTCCTAGGAAATCCTTATGGGAGACAAGCAACCCTAAAAAGTAATGATGCTCTAGAAAAATAATTTGTTTATGGATTCTATTTTCCACATTCTCTCAACCATAACAAAAACCTTCTTATAATGTTTGAAACCTAAGGTCTTTCCCATACCAAAGCATGTTCTTTTAAAACATGTTTTCTTGGTGATATGGGTGATTTAGAAATGATTGGGAGAGTGAAATTCCTCATTTAATATGTACAATATGTTTGGTTCATGCCACTAAGCCAAGAATTTTAAATTCAACTGACTTTTAATATAACCAACTAAATCCTACAAAAAAATAATAAAACAATTTATGCTAGGGTTGTGGATTTAGGCATTAAAAAAACACTCCATGATATTTCAAATTAAAAATAATTGTTTGAGTCATAGGTAGCTTAGAATCCTATTTGTTTTCAAAATAAGGATGCACTCCCATTTGATTCTCATGATTAGGTTGTAATCATGAGGCTCTCGCTCAATAGTGGACCTTCCCAAAATCTTGTGACGTCTTGTCACAAACAAAACCATCAAACTGAAAAACACATCATGCAAGAAACATAGCTTGCTGACATATCATTTGTCTCCTTCAAAGAAAAAAATTCACATCATGTGAATATCTCCATGTACTCTTACATATTGGTGTACAAAACCATCAACCAAACACAAGTCGACAAAACATGCCTCTTCAACCAAACACAATTCGACAAAACATGCCTCTTCAAACAACTGACTGTCAAGTCAATAATAGCTCATGTACAAATTTCCATATTTGTTGCATTTAAGTGTGTCAACATAACTCTACTTTCAACATCTTGCTTCATGCAATATGCACCATACTTTGAATTTGCAAAGAAATTCATGAAACATCAAAATACATGCAAGGCCTTAATTGGATAAGAAATCTAACCATCTGTTAGCAAACCATTTCAATGGCGCTTCTTTTAGCTGCACTTCATCATCATGTGAATCATCCTAACCCTCATCGATTATGGAATCCTCTTTTCCATTCTTATCGTTATCTCTTTCCACCTTCTTCAAATGTTGTGGATGACTTGTTGGATACAAAGTCCAACACTTGTCTACAAGGTGACCTTTCTTATGGAAATGAGTAATAAACAATTGTATCTTATTTTCAACATCATTTTCCTTGTCCAATGGGCCTTTGAATTTTTGCCTCATTTATTTAGAAAGTTTCAATGTGCATGGATATCTTCTTCCAACATCTATAAACATTATGATTATTCAAACCTCTATAAACATTATGATTATTCCAACATCTATAAAGTCCTCTTCTTTTACATTCTCATTAGCTGCATGATTATTAACATCTTCTTGCAAAGTAGGTGTCAAAATTTTCCATTCATCATGAACACAAACTTCACAAGCTTGAGGTAATGAACACGAAATAAAATTCCTTCTTGGAACAGCTTCATGTGCCTCCTTGGCTTTGAAGCATTCTCCATCATGTTTTCCATAACCAAGACCCAAATAATTAGGCCCTTCCTCAACAACATTTGGCTCAACTATGCCTTGTACTCAACTATTCCTTGTACATGTTTGCCTTTAAACCTTTACTTTCATAGCACATTTTCATCAAAAATTTGGACGTTATTCCTCTAGTGTGTCTCTCAAAAGCACGTACACATTCATTTTGAGAGGAAATTGAAGACAGAAACCAATAGCTAATTCTTCTAACTAACCTTGACTAAAATGAGCTAAATTTTACTTTGATAACAACTTGATTTGAATATGGAAAAACTAGTTTTGTTGGGCTATCTCCCTCATTATTTAAATAAAAATGTGTTTAGGATTGTCTAAAGTTAGCCAATTGGGAAGGGGTATATGTGTCAAGCTTTAAGTGTATTTAGTGAGAAATTTATTAGTTAATTAGCTTTTAAAAACTCGTGTACAACAAATAAAATGCAAAATTTTTATTTCTAGGAAATTTTTTTCCCTCAATCCAGATTCCGATCATTGGACATGTAAGAGGAAGAAAGAGGGAATTCACTTTTCAAATTCTAGACCTTGTCTAAACCAAAATAAACTAGAGGTTTGGTTTTCAAATACATTCACTTATTTGGAAAGGTTCTAGCTACCAAAAGTCCATATGCCAATCTACCTCCCAAGAAATCCATTTATTACACCACTGGTTAGTTTTTTGTCTTCCTATATTCTTTATCAACCTCTTTTAAGAAACAAAACTAGACAAAAACCTTCAGTGAGAACAACAAAATCTAAAACCTCTTCAAGGTCTTCAATCTGCTCGTAAAATTAAATTGTGTCTTGATCAAGTCCAACAACAAAGAAACATTCAGTGACAACACCAAAATCTACGACTTCTTCAACATCTTCTAAACCATCTTCAAAGTCAGTATTGTGTGCACCAAATTCCTCAGCAAGGTCATCAATGGAGTCATCAAAACTACTATTTCAAACTTCAATGCCAAAAATAAGTCGAAAGAATTCAATTTCTCCTCCAAAACCTTCTTCTCTGAGCAAAGCTAGCATGATGTCGTCGAGAAATTAAGTAATTCCACGAGGAAATTCTATCAAAGTTAAAACAAATCCTTTTCATCCATATTTAATGCCTACTTTTTCAGGTGGAACACCTCCAAATTTAAGGACCACAATGCCATAAAATATGTAACTTTACCTAATAGGTGTAGACCTAGAACCCCCAACTTTGCGTGACATGTACAATTGAAGATCTTATATGGTAAGCAGTGTGAGAAGAGAGTCATGGTCACTAAGTTGAGCAAGAGAAATAGTTTGGTATGACAACCTTACTTGTGATAGGTCTAGCTAGAAGACTACCAAATTACATGGTAATGGCATTCAAAATGTGAAAATTCCCATTTCACTTGGAAATAAGATGGTAGAGAAAGGTACAGATGAAAGGAGATATCCATCTATAGTAAAGAAATCAAATAGTTCTATCAATTCCACCTTGCAACTCTAAGAGACATTGAATTAAATTTCATCTCAAGACAGGGCTTTGAGAGGACACTCTCATAGCCAACCTTCGTTATGGCTTTGAAACACATGGTAAGTATCAAGACTTAGCAACCTTATTTGCATAATTTTTTCTAGCATGGACCTTAATGTCATAGCCTTCTTTTGCCTAAAATTAATGCAAATTTCCTTGAAATTTGGCTTGCTACATTCATAATTCATGCTCATGGAACATGATTGTGTTGCAATTGTGATAACATCTGTTGTATGCAGAAGCTAATAAAAAATGATCGAAAATGACATTTTTGCTCTGTTTTTTTGAAGATTTAAGGAAAATTACACCAAGTAGCTTCCAAATTCATATGACCATCATGTCAAACTCATCTCAGGATATTGTCCAAGTAAGAGCCACTTAAGCAAGCAATCTAGTATACATGACTCCAATTTCAATTAGCAGCAATGACAGTTCTAAGTATGGTGCAAACATTGCTCCAGATTCTCAATGGGGCATGTTTGATGAAAATAATTTGGGGAGTGAGAGAGGGAGATGGTAGGAGAAAAAATTCAAGAAATCCATGGGAAATTGAAAAATATATAACTAATAAGGTGGAAGACATTTGTAACCTAAGAGAGAAACCTGTTAGGAAATGGGTGAAGTTGGTATTACACACCCAATTGGACAACCTCGAGGAGAAAAAATTTCTGCCACTTTATTTGTTGGCATAACCTAGTAAGTGTTATTCACTAGCATGTATTTTGTAAAGGCCTTGACCTAGTTCCCATTCAACTCCATCCACCAGGTTGTAGAGGATTCCAAGCCTAATTTCATGAAAATTAAGTTGGGGATGATCAAATTGACCTGCTTGATGACGTGCCTATGAAGATTAACTACCTTGAACTATTTTTTTGTGTAGGGAAAGAGACACATTCCCATGTCTGAGCATGAAAACGTTATTTGATATTGTTAATGCCTCTAGTGTTTACTTCTACAAGTTCTATAGGCAGAGTCTGTAAAGGGCCACGTAGCCTCTGGATCTCATCTTTTATGAAAGGTGACATATCTAGTAAATGCCCCTACAGTCAATCTTTGGAATGGATCTAAATAGAAGTTCTTCATTTTAATATCCATAAAACACAACAACTTTAAGGTAAACTATGTACATGTGTCATTTCTCCCACAAAATAAAGTGTATAAGTAGTAAATTTTATACCAAGTGTGCTCCCACCATGTAAAGCGCAATTTGGTGAATTTATCATTTTTATAATATATTTTTCGATTAAATTTTGTTTCACACATGATCAATTATTGCTTTGAAAGTTGTGTTCTACATAATTTGTGTACGCTAAATTACAAATTGATTTTTTGAAATCTATTTTGTGAATGTCGACCAATAGATATATATCATGGAGGATGAAAGACGAAGATCAGCCGAATCCCATATTGAGGTTCAGGGATCGGAGGATGTTCACGGTATTTAAATATAATCTTAAATCTCCATACATGTGTGTACATATGGAATTGATTTTTTTATTAACTTTGTGAGTGAAATTAGTTGTTAATAAGTTTCATATTTTAATTTTTAGGAGGCAAGAGGAGAAGGGTTTCTACTCCATCCATGGAGCGTGTCCAAGGTTCAACTGGTCGAGGTATGAGTGGTAGCAGGTTGCGGGAAGGGGGTGATATTTATTCCCCCGAAGGCCAATCAACCGTTGTTGGTTCTCAACAGGGTCACTGTGGGTCTGGTTCTCAGCAGCGTCATTCTGGGGCTGGTTCTCAGCAAGGTCATGTTGGAGAAGATGTTAACCAACAACATCAAGGTTGCCATCAATTTCAATATTTTTTCATTAAATTTGTACAAATTTTTTTACACGTGTTTTTTCTAATATACAAAATTTTATATATATTGATGCAGAGGCCGAAAATGTTCGAGCTAGTGGTCAAAATAGACGCAGGGCAGCCCGCTACATTCAAGAAGAAGGCTGTCAACCCAACACAACTTATCCGGTCGAGATTACTGATATACCATGAGAAACCAACATGGCGGAATGCACCTTACAAAGGTGTGAAAGCCTTCATGCAAAATTGCAAAGAGATCTCGTGGCTTTGTCTCTACCTGCTGAGAGTCGACAAAGCCTTGAAATAGTTACACTTTCATTGGGTGAAATGGTAAATGTGTACAGAAATCTTGGGCCAATGAATGATTCATTTGTAGAACTGATGAGAAAGAGAAAAGAAATAGTGATGGGTCCTGATAAATGGGAGGACGTAAAACAAAAAGTTACAAGAGAAGTGGCCAAGTCAATGTTTAATTATAAGGAAGGGCCAAAAAGAAAAATGTTGAAGGTGCAGTATTTCAAGCACCCAGACAAAGCTCATTATTTGTATGATCGGCATCTTGTAGCCTTTGGAAGGCTTCCATGGAACGATGAGGTTCCTGTTTATTTTGCACAAATGTTTTATGAAGAATTTTTTTAGGGTATGAAACCCAATTACAATGACCTTCCTTCAGAATTTTTTGGCCCGGGGAAAGGTCGATTATATGACTGTAAGGGCACTAAGCTAGATGTGGAGTTGCCTCACCCTGAGCTGCTATTGGTGAGTCGACCATTTCGAGTCGAAACTTTGTGATCAGAGATGGATGCGACTTCTCAAATAAGTCGAGAAGCAATGGATGTTATGATCGACAATGTTCATAGCGGATTGAGTGGAGTCGATATTTGTTTAAATCGACAAAGAGCACGTGAAAATGCACGTGCCAATTTTGTTTATTGTACAAATGAAGAGATTTACAACATGAATGTTGAAGATCTCCGAACATATGCAATAAATTGTCGCAATGGTTTGCAAGACCTAATTTTTCATGAAGAAGAGGGCACCAGAACGGTATGTGTTAGTGACCTTAGGGTTTGAAATTATTTTTACATATACATGTGTACAATTTGTAATAAATACATGTGTATGTACATGTATACATTTATTTTTATGTGTACATTAATCTAACAAAAATGTATGATTATATGTTAAAACACCATTTGCAGTTCTCAGGCACGATGCGTGATGAAAATGTTAATATTACGTTCAGGACCTCCGGTTCAAACGATGCAGATGGGTATGATATGTTGGCACATGTATGTTAGTGTTTTTTAAGTGACTCTAAAATAAATAATTGTTTCCACACATGTACATGTATGTATATAAATATAATTTGATAAAATGTTTTAACAGGTACCGATTTCGTCTAATGCTTTTGGGATGGCGGTACCTTCTTCTTCCTTAGGAGATATACCTTCTACTTCATTGGGAGATGAGCCACGAGTATGGACAATTTTTCACAAGTTTAAAATTTATCTTTAAAATTTATATATATATATATTCTACCTCAAAAAGTTCCATTAAAAATTGAGATATATATATATATATATATAGAGAGAGAGAGAGAGAGAGAGATCTATATTTTGAGTTATTTAAATTTTTTTGAATTTAGGTTCCTATAGAAGATTTCTTTAATCCGCGGACTCTAGCGACGGAGATAGGAACATCCACAGCATTTGAACAAGTTGTCTTTAGTTCCTTTTTTTAATATTATTGAAAATAAGTTTATATATGTACACGTGCATTTTCATTTGAAAGCTTTTAATTTATATAAATTATATATATATTTAACTGTACATGTATATTGTACAGTTTACTGTTGCAGATGTTCCTATGGGAGAACTTGTTCATCAAATGGAGAGGGAACCTTATGAGGTATTGCATGATTTTTTTGTTATATTTTTTTTTTTACATGAAGTTCTAGATATATATATTCTCATTCATTTTTAAAACATCAAATTTTAATGTTAAAGTACATGTGCATTGTGTATGTAGGTTTCCCATTCACAGGATAGGGCGCGGACTGAGACCCTAGTAGGGAAGACGTTAGATTCATCTCCATTTGATGGACATGATTTACAGTAGATTTGATTTCAAAATTTAGATGGTTTTAAAATTTGTTAAACTTGATACAGTTTGATACTTGTGAGATTTACAATTTTTGGACATATTTTATTACATTGTTATTATATAATTTATTTTATTTAATTTTTGGATGGTTTTAGTACTTTTGGCATGTGAATGTGAAGTAATGTTGTCATCTATAAATTAATGTTGTCATCTGAACTACATTTGGCATGTTATGTAATGACATGTGTTATAATTTGTTTTGTTTTTAAAATTTAAGTTTTGGATGCTTGGAGTACATTTGGCATGTGAATTAATGTTGTGATCTATATTTTTTTGTTAAATTAAAAGTTAAAAGTTTTGGATGGTTTCAATCTACATTTGGCATGTGATATTTAATGTTAAATGTTTTTGTTGGATAGTTGAATTATAATTGGTATGGCATGTGAAGTTTTTAAAACACAAGTTTTGGATGGTTTCAATCTACATTTTGCATGGGATATTTAATGAACTTTAAATATTTAAAGTTTTAATGTTGCACAATATATAATCAAAAGGTTTTTAAAACTTAAAGTTTTGGATGGTTTCAATCTACATTTGCACATGTGGTATATAATGTTAAATGTTTCTATTGGATCTAGTTGAACTATAATTGGCATGGCATTTGAAGTAACAATCTATATATAATTTAAAGTTTTTTAAACTCAAGTTTTGAACGGTTTCAATCTACATTTCGCATGTGATGTTTAATGTTTTAATGTTGCATGATATATTATCAAAAGTTTTTAAAATTTTAAAGTTTTGGATGGTTTCAATCTACATTTGGCATATGTGGTATATAATGTTAAATGTTTCTATCGAATAGTTGTTCACTATAATTGGCATGGCATGTCAAGTAATGTTGCACAAATCCCTTTTGGATGGTTGAAGTACATTTGGAATTTTAAGATTTCTTTTGATCTCTCCATGTAGTTTTGTTTGAATGAAAAATTTTCCAATAGGAAGAACATAGATTTTCAATGCAACTAACCATGTATCAATTGAGCTCTAATTGAAAAAAGAGTTTAAAGAAGTAGATATATGTACAAATTATCCCTTTAATTTTGATTGGAAATATAAGTCTCTAGTACATATATATGTTTGTTTAATTTGGGTCAATGTCGTTAATGCACTCAAATAGGTAGCCTTGTCGATTTATTTACATTGTTGAAACTTTTTACCAAAAAATCCAACTAGTTTTTCATCAATGCACATAGAAAAACTACTTGGAACAATTAATTGTGCATTCTAGAACATATCTATCCAAGACAAGTAACATTTTTTATCAATGCACATTGAACACATCCGACCATTGGACAAGCAAATTTTGTACTAGATTTTCAATCAGGATTAGAGATGTGGGTCAAATCCCACCAAAAGTCGGAGAAGTGCTCCGAGTCTCTAGCCTGAAAGGAATTTTCATACAAAACTATACTGCAAATGATTTATTTACATTGTGTCCATACTTTTTACCAGAAAATCCAACTAGTTTTTCATCAATGCACATAGAAAAACTAGTTCCAATTAATTGCATTCTAGATCATATATATTGAGTACGTAAATAATTTTTCATCAATGCACATAGTAAAACTAGAACAATTAATTTCATTCTAGAATATATATATATATATATATATATATATATATATATATGTCCAATACATATAACATTTTTTATCAATGCACATGTATAGAAAAACTACTTTCAGTTGATACTAGAGCACGTGCTTGTACCCAAACAATTTGTACATGTGCAAACACTTGCACAAATAACATAAGAAGCTCAATTTTTAGTTGAGTACTGGAAGTTATAAAACATATTTAATCCAAAGATAATAAATTGTTGGACAATTCACTCTAAACAATTCTAATGGAATTCCATCCTCAATAATCCATTTATGATCGGATTTTGACATTTTCCATCTCTTAATTTATGATTTTTTCTTTGATTGAACTTCTATCAACTTTATGTGTGCTGCACACACCAAGTGACTATATTGAAAACTTATGGAATCAGGTTCATAGTCTTCAAAGTAAACAAAGTCTCCACTTTGATGATTTTGTCTAAAAAAATAACCTTTCAGTATAATAGACCCTCTGTCATACTGAAATCCGTGATCATTATAGTTTTGTAATAATTTCATTTTTCGTTCAGTGCAACGCATCAAATAATACTTCACATTTTCATCGATGTCAATAGGTGCAATTACAGCAAAAAACATCTCCTGCACAATAAAATAAATTTAACAAAATTATACATATTTAAATTTATTTCTAGATCTTTAAATCATTAGAAAGTAATTCAAATGTTACCTTCTCTAACAAGATCAGAAACTCGATTACCATCGGATGATATTGTAGTTTCCTCTGATTGCATTTCTTCAAACATTGCAACAGACATTTTTCCCTTTGTATTTAGCTATGTATGTTTCCAATCGTTCACATACATTTTGTTTTCACAAACGTCATTGGATTTTGTGTTGTCTATGCAAACATCACAAAAACAAGAATATTTTCTTTTATCCAATGCAAATACATTTCTGGACAACTTTGTTTGAATTGAATGCAATTTTCAAGTCTCGTTTATTGTTTCAACGTCATTTCCAATTGATCTATCTACGTTTTCGATTCCAATATGCCAGAAAAACCTTTATATGGAAAATTAGAAGAAGAATATGTAAATATCATATCAAAATACAATCAAAGATAATCATTTCATGATAAATGTACAATGTTTAAAATTAGATTTCCAATATAAATTAAATTGAATTTACCTTCACACTTCTCTTGATGGGTTTCTCTCATGGCTTAGAGCAGTGATGCACCATTGAACAACTTCTTCAGCGTTCACAAGTCGGCTTGCAGATTGGTTCATTTGATATCTTCGAAGTACTCGTTTTATGCATGCTCCTGCACCGTCATGTTCTCCTTTTACATGTCTAGTCTCAAAGAAATTCCAACAATGTTTAATGTAGGTTTTCTTATGAAGCCAACACAACCAAAAGAATGATCGTGTAGATTTGAATTGACCTGCGCATCCGTCTGACCATATCCAATGTTCATTAAATGTTATTCCACGATTTTTCAATGAATCATAAATTTTTCCAAAACAATGTTGTACAAAACATGTATCATGTGTACGATCGTCACTGATATAAAAGTGATATTCTTTAATGATATGTCGATTTTCACTCGTGCTTTCTATATGATCGACATTTTGTTCAGCATGTCTATATAGAATATAGACGAGCATGGAGACTTGGTCAGAGTGATAGTATTCACTCTGAATTTCTTTTTGTGGAACAAATGTGTAGTTTTCTGCAAAATCAATCACTGACAAAATGGTCCCTGGTGGAAAAAATTCACGAGATTTTTTGAATTGCAAGTCTTGCCATCGAGCTCTATGGGAATGCTTGGTGTATTTGTAAATTTCCGCCTCAAACTTTCTCAAAAAGTCTATCAGAAAAATTTCGTCTTCTAGTAATTCAATTCTTTTAACACTATTTGCACCTTGAATCGATGTATTGATATATTCATATCTCTTCCATTTCACTTTCATGTTGGACAATGATTGATCATTTGTATCAATATGATATTTGTTTTGAAATTTAGTCAAATTTCTACAATCATCGCATATTTTACCACCAACACATTTATTTTTGTAAAATAGTTCATCGCTTTCTCTTTCACATAGAATTTGAGATATGAAATCATGGATAGTGGAAGGAGGAGGTGAATCCTTCCATAATGTTCTACCGAAATCAAGGAATGTGTCATAATATAACTCAAATTCCACATGATAACGGCAACAACAAGTGTCGCGTACGGTGATAGGTTTTACATACCATAGTTTTTGTTGAACAAAAGCACTGATTGAAACATGAATTTGACGATTCTCTTCTTTGAACTTGTTGAATAACTCTATCTGAGTGGTTTCCAAGAAATATTTTTCATGTTCTTCGTACTGATTTTGTGCTATTCTTCTTTGCATCACATGCCTTGCAGTTGGCGAAACACGTGAATTGTTCTTCCAATATTCATATATTATTTTTTTAACATTTTCTCCAAGTCTATCTTTGTATGGTTGCCTACAAATAGCTCTCCAACAAGCGAGTTCATCATTTACATCTATTTGCAACCGAAATTTCTGATGTTTGTGCAAATTTTTTCGCGAGGTTCCCAATGCTCGTCCCATAGATGTTACCAAACAATTCTTTTGAGTACTTGAGGAAACCATTTCCATCTGTATTCCTCTACGTACAATTGAAACATCTTTCTCTCTAGATCTCTTAATTGACTTTATAGCACTACTCATATTTTTTATCACATCTTCCTTCATTTTTTATCTTTGGTTGATTTTCGAATACCCAATAGTGTCGTAGCTTCTTTTAATTTCCTTAATGATAGGAGACCTTTCAACATTTGAGCCTGAACTGTCACCCGCTCATTTAAGAAATACTTTTCAAAAATGCAATTAACACGATATCGTATAACATGGTCAGGTTTTTTATCTCCATATGTGTGAGTGTCAACATTTTCTAACATCTCATTATCGATAGTGATTTCATCTGTACATATTCGAAAAAAATAGTACATATTCAATAAATAACTAAATTAATAAATATATCTAAAATTTCAAATATTTTTCAAATTAGTTCATCAAATAAAATTTAAGCTTCACATTTTACATTAGGAAAATTTTAAATATATCAATAGATCATAATATTTACATTTACATACCTGCTTCAATTTCTGCTTGAGGTTGATTTTCTTCTTCAATATTTTGAGGAATATCTCTGTCTGTTTACATTAAACAAAATATTTTTCAAATTAGTTCATCAAATAAAAATTAAGCTTCACATTTCACATTAGGAAAATTTTAAATATATCAATAGATCATAATATTTACATTTACATACCTGCTTCAATTTCTTCTTGAGGTTGATTTTCTTCTTCAATATTTTGAGAAATATCTCTGTCTGTTTACATTAAACAAAATATTTTTCAAATTAGTTCATCAAATAAAAATTAAGCTTCACATTTTACATTAGGAAAATTTTAAATATATCAATAGATCATAATATTTACATTTACATACCTGCTTCAATTTCTGCTTGAGGTTGATTTTCCTCTTCAATATTTGAGAGGGCTTCTAACTTTCTTTTGAGAGATTGTCTCGTCTCTTCTCTACGTTCCTCAGGGTCTCTTTTTCGATCATATTTTCTCGCACAAGTTCTTCGATTTCCCATGATAATAGGGTATGAAGTTCAAAAAATTTCCTTCAAAAAATTAGACAATAACTCGATTACAAAAAATATCACAAAAGATTTAATTTTAAAAAATTCAGTTTAAATTTTTTGCAAAAAATACATACTCCAATCCAAAACACTTACTTTAAAAAATTCGAGAGAAAAATGTCTTATAAAAATGAAACTAAGCTCAAAAGATTTACTTCAACTCAAAACACGTACATACCTCCAAGAAATGTCTTTTGAATGTACGTCCAAGAAATTTTTTTAAGTTCAAAACAATTTTTGCCAAAATCAGGCCGCCTCCAAGAAATGTCTTCCAAAAAAATTCTTTAAACCCATAACAATTCTTTGTAAAATCAGTTTGCTTCCAAGAAATGCTCTTAAATCCAAACTTTGAAGAAAAATTTTTGAACCCAAGCCAAGATCTTTGTAAAATGAGATGATACAAGTGTCCTTCTTGGATTTGATAATCATAACTTTTGTTTTGTCAGTGTTAATAGACATACCCATTGTAGAGCAGAAAAGCTTATCAAGATCAGATGGGCACCTTGCGAGAAGAACAATATCATCAACATAGAGAAGAAGGATGATGACTATCCCAGCTAATATTGTGCCAACACATCCTGCTTCCTCTATAAAACCTTCTAGCTTGTCGATGTAAATGCCAAATAGGGTAGGGGAGAGGGGGAAACCTTGTTTAACTCTGATATTACACTTAATATCTTTCGACCACCCCTCATTGCTCTTTAACTTGGCATTTTCATTCTTGTATAACCTTATAGCGGCCGCTCTTAGCTCAAAAGGAACATTTAGCTCTTCTAATCTATTCCATAGGTTGTTTCTAGGAACCGTATCAAAAGCCTTTCTAAAGTCCACAAAGCAACATAAGAGATTGGATGTATCATTGCGGCATTCCTCCACAATGATCCTAAGTGTAAAGAGGTGGTCCATTGTTGAGTGTTGCCTTCTAAAACCCACTTTGCCTTTAGCTTGCTTACCTTCACTTTCAAGCCAAATGCTCAACTTCTTTTCCAAAATAATACCATATGACTTGGCTAAGAGAGGGTTGATCATAATTGTCTGATAATTAGAGGGGTTATTTGTATCCCCACTTTTAAAAATAGGGATAATGAGGCTCTGAGTCCAAGGTTTAGGGAAGCCTTGCTTGACCGCTTGGTTGAAAAGCTTGTGGATGTGGGGGATGAGGACAAGACCTCCAGTTTTTAAGATTTCCGCCTGGTAACCTTATTTTTATTTATTTATTTATTTTTATTTCTATGGGCGGAAACACAAGACAATTAAGAATATAGTGCAGGGATCCAACACCTATTGATACTCCAACTATCATCTCTATTGAGATTAACAGGTCCTTTTTCAATTTCTAAGGCCTATCTTAACTTATGATGATGGAAATGGTCCATCCTAGCAATGACCTTAGTCTCTTCGATGCAAATATGATGGTTAGGTTTTTTTTCAATTTCTAAGGCCTATCTTAACTTACGATGATGTAAATGGTCAATCTTAGCAATGACCTTAGCCTCTTCAATGCAAATATGATGGTTAGTATTTTCTACATGCTCAACTGAGGTGGAAGAGCGAGATCTTCCATGTTTAATATCAAAAACAGATCCACAAATCCTTTGATTTATAAATACATCCCTCAACCTACATAAGAAACCAGCTACTATCCTAAAAAAAGGTGAGAAAACAATATGAGCCCACTAAAGCCCATCAAAACACATTCTCAAAATAATTCGATCCTCCCCAATTCTCGAATTAATTCAATCCTCCCGAGTAACAATAATCCCCATAGAATAAAAGGGAGAATGAAGGGTACTCTTGCAATGGTTCCAATAGATTTCGGTAGCTTGAAAAGTGTGAGAAGCTTTGGAAAATAGAGTTTAAGTTTGAATGGGCAACGTGGGCATTTGTAAATAGATTTTTTTTTAAATAAATAGCATTGGCCATAAACCATTCTTGTTACCCACACCATATATTTTTAATTAAATTTCAAGTGAACCTTGTGACAACTTCACATTCCATGAAACTTTGAAAATTAAAAAAACCATATATATATATATATATATATATATATATATAGGTTATATTACATAAAAATATTATTGGCAAAATTATGAGTTGTCAAAATTGGAAGTCAAAAACTATCACTTTAATTATTAAATTTATTTTTATTTTTATTTTTATATAATCTGATATAGTCAAAATGTTTACTTAACAAGATAGGACATTACAATATCTCTTTCATACTGAGTTGGAGAGCAACTATGAACAAAATAAGCTTTTTGATGCTTATTATGGATTGATGTTTACTACTCTTTCAATTTACACGCATAATTTAATAAACAAAATGAGTTTTTGAACAAAATACTTTTGAACAAGATTATAATCTCTTCTTGTTTAAAATGCACATTTGAATGCATAAATGGATTTAGCACACTAAAAAAACCCTGAAGCACTAGAACTTCATAGTTTAAACAACTTAAAATTATGATTCTTAAAAATCTCCGCCAAATTTTGAACAATATTGACTAGAAAAAGTGTGTGAAACAAAACCATTTAGTTGAGTAATTTATATGACTATGCTAATTAATATATATATATATATATATATATATATATATATATATATATATATATATATATATATATATATATATATATATATATATAATTTTAAATTTAATCACATATTATTTTAATTTAAAATTGCAAATAACATATATTATGTTGTTATTTAGAGAAGGGTAATGAAGAAAGAGCTATCTATATATTATAAAAAAAGTAATTTAATTAATAGACAAAATGGTATTTTTCAAGGTATTTTTTGGTTAATTTTAACCAAAATCCAATAGAATTTTTTAAGAACTTAAATTGTTTAATACTTAAAATTTAAGTTCCTATGAGTTTTTCACGGCACTAAATTTATTTATGCATTGAAAAATGTATTTTAAATAACAAAAAATCGCAATCTTACTTAAAATTGTGTCTTTAGAATTTAGTGAAAAAAACTATTTTGAAAAACAAAAAATCACAATCTTACTTGAAATTGTGTCTTTAGATTTTAGAGAAAAAGACTATTATGTTTATAAGTTAGACTACACCTATTATAAAATAGCCCAAAATAACACCCAAAATAAATTCTAAATCTAAATTGTATAGTTTATTTAAGATGTGTGAATGAACAAAATTACTACATTACAAAAGTTTTGCATTAATTAGATGTTGTTTTTAACAGTGAGTGATAGGGGTAAGGATGAAAAATTTTAAACTTTCTAATAAAGAACATAAACATATCATGAAAATTTAGAAAACGAAAAAAAAATATTGTATATTAAAAATTAAATTTAATTATGAATTGATTATTGTTAATATTTATTGTGAATTTAATTAAATTTATTAATTTTGATTTAATTAAATATAAATTGTAATAGATTTTTTTAAAGAATAAATTTTAATAGTTTTAATATGGTGTTAATGTACTTTTTATGGGTAAGGATTGATACAATGAGGTTTCTTGCCGCCCCACTCCTTCACATACCACAACACCAAGATAAATTAATGAGGCATTGCCTCTCAAGGAAGGTGGAAGAAGCTCTTGGACGCTTCATTGTGGAAAGCTCAATGACATGGGTTGAACCCTCCATGTTGTTCATCCTCCTCAACAACTTGGCTTCTCTACTCTTGCTCCTCCGACGTCTTCTTGTGTTGCTTCCATCATCAACCATGACCTTCGAGTTTAACCCAGTGGCTTGGGTGTGGGGTCCTTTTCGCCCCCTCTAACTTTCTCTCCAATTTTTGTGGTTTTTTTCAAAGGTAATGGAATTGTCCAAAATTATTCAGATGTTCAACCCTCCTTTGACGATTTATTGGTTACTTTCTTCCACCAACGACTCTTACAACTCCCATTCTCACTTTATCCAGAGCTCAATTGCTACTTGTTATCTTCTGCTACAATGACACACCAATGTGCATGTTTCCACACAGGTGGAAGGGGACGAGGAACAATGGATGGATCGAGGGCACGGTTTTGGGTAGATCTAGTTGAAAAATGTAGCAATAAATTCTCAATTTGATTTTTCCTTGATTAAATTGAGAAAAATTGAATTTTCACATAAGCAGAGAACTTGGATGATGTTAACTTGTGTGGCATGGCTTGTGTCACCCAATTCACCCAGTAAATTCGAGTTGGAGGAATTAGAGTTCATTTAAGCATGTGTGATTGCTAATTTGTAGCAATCAAGGTCAATTATCTAAGGTTGTTTTCAATTAAACTAGTTCCAGTTGTTGGAAGAACCAGTGGAGGGTCAACTTGTGCAGTGAGACTTTAGTCAAACTCCGTGGTCATCCAGTTAACTAATTAATCAACCCAAAATAGCTATTGCACGCATAGAATTTGAGTTCCCCAATCTTAGTGGAGATTCCAAGGCAATGTAACACTCGTTTTAGATTAGTCTTGAATGTACAGGTGTTGCATGCAATCAGATGATTAACCTAAGGAATTGTGCAATTCAATTTGAGGAATTTCGAAAATAATAGGAGCCTAATTCCTCAAGGAACAACGTAAGTAAATATGATCTCAAGCCAAGGCATAAATTTAGTAAGCCTGGGTCATAGGATTTCAATGAGAAGAGAGATAGGTTGGGCACTTGCAGGGTGAGATTAGTTGAGCAAAGCAATTTTGATGCATCTCTATTCATTTGATTAATGCAAGAGGCATTGGGGTATTTATAAAATTTCTTTCCTGAGATCAAAATACTTGTTACATATGTGTGATTTCTTATTTCATGTCAGAAATTTTTGTTCTAGATTGTTAATTAATCTCCGTAGAGAAGTAGACTAGGTTTTTGTCTTGTGATTTTGATTGAAACTTCATGAGAAGTTGCAAATATACAACATAATTTCTACATGGTATCAAAGTTGGATTCATAGTAGAGAAGAAATTTGAAGTTGTTTCTCAGAGGTTCAAATTTGGAGATCAGTGTTGCAAATTTTCTTTAGAAATGAGAAAATGGCTTTCAATGGACTAAGGCTAGAGTATGCCTTGGAAAACACCTCTAATTTTTTTGCATAAAAGGATTTTATGGAGGTGGTATTGGATGAAAATTCTTTACTAGAATACATCAAATCATATGTTGCAAAAACACAAGCATCTGATGCCCAAAACCTTGCTTAGTGGAAGAATGATATGGATATGTAAACTTGAAGGTTTGTGATGAATATTGCAAGTGAAATTTTTGGTGTTTTTATGAAATTATGTCAGTTACATTAACACATAAATATGACTTGTATCTTAATTTTACAGAAATAATAGAGACAACAACACCATAGCAGCGAACAAAAAACAACAAGTGATGAAGGATTTCATCCCTCCTGGGCTACATTTCCTAGTCCAACTCCCAACATTGGGCCTCTTTCATTATGCTCAAAAATATGTGCTTACATCACTTTGCAGTGCTCAAAATGAGAAAATATTGTCTCTAATGGCTCCAGAACAGTAAAAAACCCCTAGATGGGTTTTTTCTGCACTAAAAAATGTCAAAATTTGACTAAGTTATGCTCTAGAGAAGTTTTCCTGCTAATTGTCCTCCAAATCGCACCCACCTGCTATCCATCCTATAAATTCTGCCTTTTTCGGCCATGTGGAGCGACAAATTTTCCCCGTGCTTGCGAGATTCGCGTCGGTTCGGGTGTAAATTTTCGAACCATTAAATTGCTTATGACCCCCATGAACCGACAAAATAGCGCCACTTGGATCATTTGAGGTCGTTGATCTCGATTCAGTTTGAACGAATCCTCCAAAAAGGTTAACCCACCTGTGACTGTCATAGGTTGGTGTCATTGGGTTAATAAACCCGCTGGTTAGCTAACCCCACTATAATCTGTTGATTTGGGGTAGCATTGGATGTGATATAAGTCTCAAATTTTGTGGGGAGGCTTATACGCATGCATTACAGATAACCCAGAAATTGTTTTGGGAAATTCCACCCAAAAAGATTTGTATTTGATAAATTAATTATTTTTAATGAGGACCCTAAGTCTAACTTAGGAAATTAAAATAATTAATGGGTATTAATTTAAACTATGGGTGACACTTCTAGAAAAAGAAGATCAAGTCTAAATGTAATCTTACCCATTGATTAGAGATCTAATATCGACCGCTGAAGTCTCGACGAGAAGACTAAAGGAAGGATTGAAGGTTATTTGTAAGATACACCGGAAGGATCAAGTGATCAAATTTTCTGAAGTGAGCAGTGCTCAAGACGAAAACCATATCTAAGTGGCTCTTCATTGCAGTTGATGGGCAGAGACAGTTTTGGTAGGAGGATCTTATCTGGGGACAAGGATAATCAACATAGAGACGGAGAAATACACAGAGGGAGCAACACAATGCCCAGAGAGGGTGACGCAACACCCATGGAAGGTGAGGCAGGGCCACGCACAGGCAGCGCAGTATTTCCAAGTTTCAATCCAAATTCAACTGGGAAGTTGAGATTCTGAGTTGGGAGGGTTGGATCGAGTTTCCTGAGAGCTTAAATAACACGCAGAAGGGGTGACACAGTCCTTCAAAAGTCTCCACACAGGCCTATGCAGCTACTACGCAGAGGGTGTTGGGGTTTCGTCATTTCAGCCACCAGATCAACCGAGGCTTGCAGAGTGAGGTAAACTCACTATTTTTCTCTGTCAGTATTCTTTGTAACTGATTTTTACAGTGAAACAACCAAATATGTATTCAGATATAACTGCTACTTAATAATAAAACCCTCAGATCTGCTGCACCATTTTTCCCGCATTGGGTTTTCCATGGAAATTTGTCCAAGAATAATGGTGTCCTGTTTGTGTTATTTATTTTTCTCAGTTTCCTGTATTCACATATAAATTAAGTAAGTGAAGGTTGCTTCAGTAATTACTTCAATGTTTTTATAATTAATCTACAAAATAAATTTTTAAATCTAATTTACAAGTAGGAGAAGTAATTCAGCTTGCAATAGGATTCCAGATCTAAGACTTGAAATTTTCACATAATCGTGGTTATTGTTGTGGTAAATTTATATGACTGTCGGTTAAGTTCAAATATTCGTGCACCAAAACTTAAACTAAACCCGACTTGCAAAATTGTGGTTACGTTGGTCCATGGTTTGGTTTCGCCATGGTTTTGGCCAGTACCTCTGCTGAGTAGTTGACTACACCAACACATAAATTGTGACCACCATTTGAACCACTCATTTTAACGTTATGTTGATACCCGCCATAACATAAAACTCCAAACGTTTGTTAGGTTGTAATATATGGTTCAAAACATAATATATTGTTTGTTGACATAAAATAAGGTTTGAACTTGTGGTTTTTATGTTATAATGTGACATGTGGTGTTGGGGTTGAGGTTAACCCTACCCCCTATCTGCTCCAGCTATGGTATCGTGGCCATGGGGTGGACTGGGGGTCAGGGGTTAACCCCAACCCCGACCCCCATCACAACTTTCCATAAGATTTAAATATGCTTTGGCTCCTATGCTTTATAAGAACTTCCTGTGACACAAAGGTGGATAACTACGCTGCCACCCCCAGTGGTCTAACATTCAAACCCTATGGAGGCCCTGCAGGCCCATACACCAAAATTTTGCACCAATAAGAGGAGGCCACATGGCTACCAGCCATTGGCCCATGTGGCTCTCCCTTATTGCACCAACACATCGACCCCTAAACCAATCACAACCACGGAAATTCTGACCAATTAGAATATGACACTTTTCAACCAATAATTGGTCCTCAAAATACATAGTCATGCCCAATCAAATGCCTAGTCAACGTACAGGTTGCTGAGTGGGCGTACTTGCAACCCATAATTTTAAAATTTTAATTATTTATCAAATCAGTCAAAACACGATATTAGGAGCATACGATATCGGTTTTGAGTGAAATGAGTTGCATTGGATTTAGGGAGACAATATCTTCACTATGACACTAGTTTCGAGTTGTTTCTAGCACTTTGAAATTTGAGCATTATATTGATCCCCTAGATCATTCCTTCCCACTGGAAGCTTTTGGACCTCTAAAATCTCATTCTCGGTCAACAAATAGATGAGGGTATAGTTCCCTCACCCTGCAAATCTCAATCCACTTGGATTTATCACTTTTATCTTCTCATGAAGGTACTTCACTTTCCCTGATTTTGGAGTCCTTGTCTTTCTGTCAAAGATGATATATTTTTTCAATTTTCCAAGATATTCAGAAAAGAAAACTTACCTTGAAGGAATTTGAACATTCCCTTCTCGGTCTTCAATCAAAGGAAACTTATTCAATTTCAATTTTAATTCACCTTGAACATTGTTGTCATAATGATGCTTAGCATGTTTATCCTTCCATTTGGCTTGAATCTTTACCAAATGTGATCGCCATCGTCGTGCACCATCTTTATTCAAAGCCAAAACATTATGAAACACACAAGAAGATGTTTTAGAACCAATGTCCTCTTTTTCAAATAGATTTTTCATTTTCTTTTTTATCCCTACATTCTTTAACACTCACATATTTTTCACACCAATGCTCAACAATGATGAATCCTACTGCAATTTCACTTCATGTTGTTTACCTATTTTGGGAGGCAACATGTTAGACACCTTAAACATCTTATCACTTGAATTAGCAACCTCAATGAAATCAGATTTCAAATTTGATTCATACCCTTGAAAGGCTTTAGTTTCCTCAAAATATTTATGCTTGATCCAAGTGGATATTGATGGCCACCCACCTATTCCACTTGGGGCCCCACCATTGTTCCTTTCAGTTTTTCAGTTTCCTTAATTGTAACACAATTTACTATTTTTAGAATTTTTTCGGGTTCTGAACTTCTGGAGCTGTTTTGAGGCCCTAAACGATGTTTTTTTGGAAAACTGGGAGCAACATAGAAGTTCCTTCAATGTTGATCACATAAAATGTTGTATTCCTCAGATAGATATTTATAAGGAGGTATTGTGTGCATCAAACGAAGATCGTATGCCAAAGTTGCGTCCCCGGGGAGTTGATGTACCAACTTACCCAAACGAGGCTCATAGTTTTGGCGCTTCATCTCCTAGGGTTAGGTTTTGGGATGTTTAGGCTTTTCCATTGCTTCTCAATAATAAATAGGTCCTCGAGCCTCATTGTAACATAGTTCAAAGGCCTGTAGCCGCCACATCTCTTCTCAGAGATAAGCTACCAACGCCCTAGCTAGTTTATTTCCATTATGTCTGTAAGCATATTTCATTTATTTTTTATTAAAGAAATGAAGTTTTATTTCTGATGCATCTCTGCGTTTATGTGTATTTATGTATTCCATTGTGTTCCTACATAAATCAGGATCAGTGGTATCAGAGCGTTCTGCTCTTTCTCAATCCTTCTTTGCATGTCCCCAATGAGGTCAAGGTATATGGAGTTAGGGCTTGATCTGTTTGAAACTTTGCAAGATCAGCCTCACAAACCTCAATGGTCACCCATGGGGGAAGAAAAGAAATATTATGGAGTAGGATATCCTATCAAAATATTGATCAATGCCCTTGAGAAACAAAGGAACACTATGATGGATAACTTTGCCCAGATCCTTCAATGACTGCCCATCGATGTCACATCTACATCCAGAATCCACTCTAAAGGCACCACTCCTTTTAAGGTACAAGTAAAATTTGACATTCCCATATTTTATGGAAAAATAGATGCATATGTCGTAGATAGATGGTTGAATATATTAGAAGGATATTTCTCGGTTCATGACTTTTCCGATCTGGAGAAGATTATTTTTGCACTCCTCAAAGCCACCCCCCATGTCAAGGACTGGTGGGAAACCTCTATGAGAAAAAGGACGAGGGGAAACCCTCTCTATTCTCAGTCGTACCCACTTCGAATTCTTTCCTAGACGCCATCAAGGAACAATATTATTTCGTGGGAAGCTATGAGGACAAGTACATACAATGGACTATGCTACGACAACAAAGGGATCAAGATGTGCATGAGTTGACGAATCTGTTCCATACCCTGCGCACAAAGATTTAGAGAAACATTTGGTGTTGAAGTACCACAATTGTTTGCACAAATACATTCAAGAGGAAATGGAGTTCCTCAACATCTCCTTGCTTGGTACGACATATCTATATGCTGCCAAGATTGAGCAGAAATTCAAACAGAAGAAGTGAGATTTTGGATCTGCGAATCAAAATCAAGGGAAAGGTGCCCCCAAATCGCAGAACAAAGGATAAAGCCAAGGCATGGCGGCCCAAGACAACCCACCAAATCCATAAACAAATAACAACACCGCAAAGCCGAAAAACGACACAGGAAAGTGGTGTGAGTTCCATAAGAGCTCCACTCACAACACAAGTGAGTGTTGGGTCAAGCAGTCATTGGTGGATGAGATGAAGGCTTCTAAATCAAATGCATGCTCTGACTCTGAATCAGAACCTGACAAGGGGAATGACAAAGGGAATCAGATTATCAATGTGGAGCCCAACGTCATTGTTGCCACCATGAAGATCTAGAAGGAGGAACCAGAAGATCTAGAGGAGGAAGAGTGTCTCTTCCACTCCCAGATGTGGATGAAGGGTTCCCTTCTGTAGTTCATTTTCGACAGTGGGAGCCAAAATAACCTCATTTCAGCAGAGGTCATGAAGCGGTTGGTCTTGCTGACCACATCACACCCAAAAACGTACACCATCGAGTGGCTTAACCAAGGACGGGATCTTTGCGTCAGCTAGCAGTGTTGCCTTCCCTACATCATCAAGCCCTTCACGAATGAGGTATTATGTGACATTGATCCTCTTGATGTTTGTGATGTATTATTAGGCCAAACATACTTGTGGAAGTGACATGTTGTGTATGAGTCACAGCCTCACGCTGTTATTGTTACTTTGGGCAATAAGTTGTACAGGATACCAGAGGTACCACCGCTTGTCGCTATCTCTTTGGTTACTACAAAACAATATAGTAAGCTCATTTCCAAAACTGGGAAATTTATTTTCCTAATGATCCGCCCTCAGGAAAAGAATAATATTGTGGCCACAACCTCCAGATAGGGATTCTCCGCATGACAACAACAAATGAATAAGGTCGTGGAGGATTACGAGGACATCTTCACCTCACCCACAAGGGTGCCTCTACACTGTCAGGTCAAGCACCCCATTAATCTGACCCCAGATGCATCGTGCCCAATGGACCGATCTATCAGTGTTCTATTATGGAGAATGATGAAATCAAGAGGCAGATTTAGGAGCTGTTGTAGAAAGGTCACATCCGGCTGAGTTAATCGCCCTGTGGGAGCCTGATCGTGTTGGTGTAGAAGAAGGATGGGACATGGAGACTATGTATTGACTATCGGGAACTAAACAAGATCACTTTCCAAAATAGGTACATGATCCCAAGGATTGATGACCTTCTGGACCAACTCAAAGGAGTGAAATATTTCAGCAAGATCGACTTGAATTCTGGGTATCACCAGGTACAAATCGAACCCTCCGATGTGTGGAATATTTCCTTCAAAACCAAGGAGGGCCTCTTCAAATGGCTGGTCATGCCTTTCGGGTTGACGAATGTTCTTGCAACCTTCATGAGGCTAATTAATGACATCTTGTGGCCATTCAACAACTCATTTGTAGTAGTGTACTTGGATTACATCCTAATCTTCAGCCAGACTTGGAAAGAGCACCTAAACCACATCCGTCAGGTCCTCCAAACACTGCAACAACACAAGTTGTGTGCCAATTTGGAGAAGTGCACTTTTGGCATGACCCAGGTTCAGTATCTAGGATACATTATTGATGAGCAGGGGTGCATGTGGATCTAACCAAGATTCAAGTCATTCGGGATTGGCCAACCCCAACCACTCTAACAGAGCTTCAGAGCTTTATGGGTCTTGCTAATTTATACCACATGTTCGTGTTGCAATTCTCTCATATCACTTGGACCTTGAGTCAAGTCACCAAGGGAGGAGCGAAATAAAAATTATTTTGGTCAAAATCTCAACAGAAGGCGTTCGTCAAATTGAAAAATCACCTTTGCTCTGCCCCAGTGCTCACATTACCAGACTTGCAACAACCATTTGAGATCGAGACTGATGCCTCTGACTATGCTATTGGGGCAGTTCTTACTCAAAAGGTGCATCCAATGGCATATCACGGTGAGACATTGTCTGACATAGTCCGCAAGTATCCCACTTATGAAAAATAAATGTATTCCATTATGCAGGCTTTCCGACAATGGAAGCATTACATTTTGGGGAAGGAAATGGTCATCCACATAGAGCACCGACCCTTGTAGTTCATATAGATGCAAGGGAAGTTGCAGAATGATCGCCATCATAAGTGATCCACATATATGCAACATTTTCATTTGAACATCAAGTACAAGAAGGGCAACACCAATAATGTTTATGAATACCTTAGCCGACCATCGATCATGGCGCTAACCACCATTCTCAACTCTTGTGGACACGAGAATTATGATTGGCCACTTCTCTACAAGATAGATTTGGAATTCGACCACTCATACAAGACACTCTTGGAGGGTACGAAAGTGCCAAAATTTCACCTCCAGGTTGCACTTCTATGTCACCTGGGACACCTTTCTATTCCTTCAAGCGAGCGTGCCAAGATGATTTGGGAAGTGAACTACAGTCAGGTCGCTAGGAATTTTGAGGTCGAGAAAACAGTGGCAGTAATGTAGAAGTATTTCTATTGGTCGAACCTTCGATGAGATTTCAGGAAGTACATCAGATCTTGCACTACTTGCGTTATTGCCAAACCAACCATCAAGAAGCAAGGCCTCTATACTCCGCTACCTACCCCTATTCAACTTTGGGAATCCATATCCATGGATTACATGTCGGGCCTTCCTTCTACTAAGCGTGGAAACGAATGTGTTTTCGTGGTTGTCGACAGATTCTCGAAGATGTCCATTATGGAGACCTGCAAGAAGAATATCACGACATAAGCCACTGCTAAACTCTTCTTTGAATGGGCGTGGGTGCATTTTGGGATCCCACAGTCTATCATCTCATATTGGGATAGCAGGTTCCTTAGCACATTTTGGTCTAGCCTCTGGTCAATGTTGGACACCAAACTCACCAAGTCACAACTTTCCATCCCCAAACTGATGGCCAGACATAGGTTGTCAACAGGATGATCGTACACATTCTACACATGTACAATTCAAAGCATCCACGCACATGGGATGAGAGCCTTCCCTATGTACAACACAGTTATAACTGGGCTCTCCACAACTCAACCAGCCACAACCCCTTTCAGGTGGACTTGGGATTCTAGCCACTATGTCCCATTGACGTAGCCATGCCATTTGCAGCTACTCAGGCCAATTCCCCTCATGTCCAGTCTGAAGCTAACAAGGAAAACAACTTCATTGATCGGATTCAGCACATCTGCCAACAGGTTCATGACATATTAGACATAGCCAATGCTAAGTACAAGCAACGACATGATCAACATTGGGTGCCACACAACTTCCAGGTGGGCGACAAAGTGTGGCTACATTTTCATAAGGAGCGCCTCACTAGACCCCACCGCAAGCTTCGCCCGTTCCGATATGGGTCGTACACTATCACCAAGGCTGTAGGGGCCAATGAATTCGAGCTCAGTATTCCACCATTCCTTGGTCTACACCTAGTGTTCAATGTGGACCGCCTTTGTGCCTACTTCCCACCTCTACTGGACACCTCTGACATGGCAGAACAACTCACACCAATAGAGTTAAACCTAGACAACATGGAATAGGCCACCACAGATCGTATCATGGACATTCAAATCAAGAACACTCGCCAACAGGATATCCAACTATATCGAGTTGTCAAATTTGTCCAACTCCTACCCCAAGGCAAGTGGTTCACCACGGACCAAGTTCAGTAGAAGTTTCCTCATCTCATGGAGGAACTCAATGAAATGGGGAAAATTTCTTCCTAAGGGGGGGGGGATAAACTAGATGGATATTGGTGGCCACCGGCCTATTCCACTTGGTACCCCACCATTGTTCCTTTTAGTTTTTCAATTTCCTTAATTGTAGCATAGTTTACTATTTTTAGCAGTTTTTTCGGGTCCTAAACTTCTGGAGTCGTTTTGAGGCCCTAAACGACATTTTTTGGGATAACTGGGAGAAAAATGGAAGTTCCTTTGATTTTTCTCACATTAAAAGTTGTACTCCTTGGATATATATTTCTAACGAGGTATTATGTGTGTCAAACAGAAATTGTATGCCAAAGTTGCGTGCCTGGGAACTTGATGTACCAATTTACCTAAACAGGGCCCATAATTTTGGTGCTTCATCTCCTAGGGTTAGGTTTTTGGATGTTTAGGGTTTTCCATTATTTCTCAATAATAAATAGGCCCTCGAGCCTCATTTTAACACAGGTCAGAGGCTTGTAGCCACCACATCTCTGCTTAGAGATAAGCTACCAGCGCCCTAGCTAGTTTATTTCCATTCTGTCTATAAGTATATTTCAGTTATTTGTTATTAATTAAATGAAGTTTTATTTCTGTTTCATCTATGTTTTTATGTGTATTTATGTATTTCATTTTGTTCCTACATAAATCGGGATCAGTGCTTGAACATTAATAATGCAAAATTCTGACTAGCATTAACAATCCTCTTCATGTGTCCAGCATTCACAAGAGATAAAGTCAATTTCTTGCTATGTGCTCTAACAATGTACTCAATCCTATTTTTGAAAAAATGAAAAATGGCTCTCCTATCATACAGATATGGGCTTCCCAAAACAATACCACATATATCAAGTGGAACTACATCAAGTTCTACCTCATTAAAGAATTTTGTAGTGATGGAAAATCTAAGTATGCATTCCCTTCTCACTTGTAATTTTTAATTCTCTCATACCCAACCTAAACTTGGATAATGTTTAGAATGAGGAATGGTTTCTAAATTCAACTTCCTGACGATGTCTTCTAAGATTAGGTTTGCTTGTGATCCACTATCAAACAATGTATCCATCTTGGTATGTATTGAAATAACTCTAATGTGGAAAATCTCTATTCTTATTTTTTCATATTGAGTTTCAATGAGACTTATTGAATAACTAGTATTTTCAATGTCCATACCTTTCAATCTCAGGTTTTGATCTTTGTTTCATCCCTGGAATATGATCCTAAATCTTGTTGTATAGTTGCAACAACCTTTTCTTTCTCCTTGTTTTTAAACTTTTTAGGTCTGATCTCAGGATGAAGTTTCCAACAATGATCTTCATCATGGCCCTCTTTGAAACATTGTTTGCATGTGAGTTTTTATTTCTCCATATTTATGGCATCATTCTTCTACCCTTTTCCTTTGAACTTCCCCTTTCCTTTGTCTCCATACTCAAAGGAGTTCTCACTTTTATCATTAGAAACATTTTTCCCTCTTTCTTCTAGATGTGTTGCCTATACACAAACCTCATATAAATTTGTAGGGTTAAACATGAGAATAGTGTGTCTCAAGTAGCTATGTAAACCTCCAATGTATTTGAGTAAAGTGTCTTGAGAGGATAAATCTACACCCAAGATCAATGCTCTCCTTCTAAACTCTTGGGTATAACTTTGCACAGTTTGACCCTTGAATTGCCTAAAGTTTTTCCAATCCATTATAGCTTTCTGCATGTATTCTAAAGGATAAAATTGTCTTCTTAATGCAGCAACAAAATCATTCCAAGAGGATAAAAAATTACCAATTTTCTTCATGTCCTCTTGAGTTTTGGCTTCCCACCAAATAAGTGTTGCACTTTCCAACCTTAATAAAGCAAGTTGAATCTTGGTCTCATGATCCTTGACCCTTTGTATCTTGCAATACACTTCAAGTTGACGAACCCAATTATCTAATTTCTCAACATTTACCTCTCCATTATACATAGGCAATTAAAACTTTATACCAAGTTTCAAAAACGGAGTTTTACCATGTCCCTTTGAAGAATTTGGAGGTGTTTGTGAAGGGGTTGTTGTAGAATATGATGATAGTGAAGATGGAGGTGAAGAGAAAGGTGGAGTTAGAGGTGGTTTATCACCATTTCCTCCATTCCCTTTTGGATTATTATACCCATCTCCTCCATTTCCTTTTGGAGGCTTATCTTCATCTCCTTTTGGAGGATTGGAGCTCTCACCTTGCAACCTTGAATTCCTCTCTTCATAGAGAACTTTCACCATCTCAGTCATGTCAAAGAATGCTTTCCTACAATTTTTCTTATCCTCAGTCATATTTCCAGGCTATCCTTGATGTGCCATGACTGATGAGGCTTTTGGTGTAAATTTGAGGTGAAACTTGTGGTGGAGATTGTGGCAAATGTGTTTTCCTTGAACTAGCTTGAGCACTTGCTCCCACAATTTTTCCTTATCCTCTTTTGAGCTTCAACCTTGTATGCATCAAAAACACTTGCAACAAAATTAAACCCTCAAAAGAACCAAAGAACCTAAACTTTGGTACCAAACTGATATTTATATGTAAACTTGAAGGTTTGTGATGAAAATTGCTAGTGAAATGTTTAGGGTTTTTATGAAATTATGTAAGTTACATTAACACATAAAGATTATTTTTATCTCAGTTTTGTAGAAATAATAGAGAAAATAGTAACATAACAACAACAACAACAAACATCAAGTGATGAAGGTGTTCTCCCCTCCTGGGCTACATCTCTTGGTCCATCTTCTAATGTTGGGCCTCTTTCATTATGCTCAAAAATATGTGTTTACATCAATTTTCAGTGCTTAGAATGAAAAAATATTGTCTCCAATGGCTCCAGAATAGTCAAAAACCCCTATTTGGGCTCTTTTTTCACTCAAAAATGTCAAAAATTGACTGAGTTATGCTCCAGAGAAGTTTCTGTACTAACTATCACACCCACCTGCTATTCATCCTACAAATTCCGCCTTTTTCGGCCACGTGGAGCGAAAAATTTTCTCCACGACAGCGAGATTCACGTTGGTACGTGTGCAAACTGTTGAACCATTAAATTTCCTATGACCCCCATGAACCGACAAAATAGCGCCACTTGGCGCATTTGAGGTCATCGATCTCGGTTCAGTTTGAACGAACCCGCCAAAAAGGTTGACACACCTATGATTGTGGTAGGTTGGTGTGGTCAGGTTAATACATCTACCTATTAGCTGACCCTTCTATAATCATGGTTGTTGTTGTGGTAAATTTATATGACCGCCAGTTAAGTTCAAATCTCCGCGCCAAAACTTAAACCAAACTCGACTTGCAAAAATATGGTTATGCTGGTCCATGTTTCAGTTCCTCCGTGGTTTGGGTCAATACCTTCACCAAGTAGTTTACTACACTAACACATAAATTATGAATTCCATTTGAACCATTGGTTGTAACGCTATGTTGATATCCGCCATAACATAAAACTCCAAACTTTGGTTATGTTATAATATATGGTCAAAAATATAATATATGGTTTGTTGATATAACATAATATTTGAACTTGCGCTTTGTATGTTATAGCATGACATGTGATGTTGGGTATGAGGTTAACCTTGCCCCTTGTCTGCTCTTGCTGAGGTCTCGTGGCCATGTGGTGGACCTGGGGCCAAGGGCTAACCCCGACCTCGACCCCCATTACAACTTTCCATAAAATTTAAATACGCTTTGCCTCCTATGCTTTATAAGCACTACCGGTTGCACAGTGGTACAGCATTGTGCTACCACCCTGGAGGTCCAACGTTAAAACCATGTGGAGGCCCTGTCGTCCCATACACCAAAATTTTGCACCAATAAGATAAGGCCACGTGGTTTCCAGCCATTGGCCCACATGGCTCTTCCTCATTGCACCAACACATTGACCCTTAAACCAATCACAACAATAAAAATTACAATCAATTATAAGATGAAACTTTTCAACTAGTCATTGGCCCTCAAAATACATAGCCATGCCCAGTAAAATGCATAGTCAGCATATGGACTGCTGACTAGGTGTACCTGCAACCCAAAATTTTAAAATTTTAGTTGATTGGAAAATCGGTCAGAGCATGATATCAGGAGCATACATTATTAGTTTTGAGTAAAACGAGTTGCATTGGATTTAGGGAAACGAGATCTTCACTTTGGTGCCATTTTAAAGATGTTTCGAGCACTTTGAAATTTGAGCATTATATTAATCCCCTAGATCAAAGAAATATGTAGTCAAGGCAAGGAGAATCATATTGGAGAGGTACGAGATCACATTGTATCAAATATTCATGGAAAGGAAACTCCATTCTCGATGTGGGAAGCATTGAAATAATTTTTCAAGAATAATAGTGACCACAGGAAGCTGACACTCAAGGTTAAACTTCGAAGTATCAATATGTAGAATAATGAAACATTTATGCAGTATTTGAGCAGGTTCACACAGTGTCGTGATGAACTTGGCAGGGTCAATACTAATGTCCTTGAAGAAAAATTGTTAAGCCTAGCCCTTTTGGTCCTTCCCAAGAACTGGCATAGCTATCAAGATTTGGTGAATGGAGGGAGAAACTACCGAATTGGGAGTCCTTATGGTCTAATTTGGTATAGGAGGAAATAAGGCAAAATACTAGAGATGGGACTTCATCCAAGGGCGAGGATGAAGAAAAGTTTTCATTGGCTAGAAAGGAAAATAATCGAAAAGGGAATAAATCCCAATCCAAACCAGAACCCAATCAAGGGGCAAGAAGAAATATTTGTCAAAAAATAAATGCTTCCATGGTCATGAATTTAGGCACTATGCCACGAAGTTTCCACAGAAGAAGACAAGAAAGAATACCTCAGGAGGAGCAGCAGGTGAAGGCTTGGCTTCACAGTTCAAGATTGAATTTACCCTCATTTCATGCATGGCCAACAGAGATATGGGGATTGTGGGGTACTTGGACTCAGGTGCATCGTTCCACATGATGATGAATAGAGATTTTTTTCAGTGACCTGGAAGAGAAAGAATTGCATATGCACATTGAGATAAGGGATGAAAGATGGTACAAACTGACCAAGATTGGTACACTCACCTTTCATAGGGAGTCAGGCTCCCCCCTCAGGCTCAAGGATTTCATGTTAATTTTGGGCCTAAAGAAAAATCTCGTCTTTGTTTCAGTTTGGAAGACCACGGTTATGATGTGATCTTCAACACAGGAAATTCATTCCTGAGACACATAGCCATGGGACTAGTGAAGCAAATCAGGGTTCGTGTGAAGAAACTATACAATTTATATGTGGAGGATTATGTTGCATTGAGCACAAAAGCGGAGAAGGTGCAGAGTTGTGATGTCGGTGAAATTTGGCATAGAATACTTGGCTATTTGCATCATGACGCTTTTAAGATCATGCAGTAGATAACCATAGGCCTCCCCAAAGGAGCACTTGGGCAGAAGGATGTATGACAAGGATGTACTTTGGGGAAGTATACAAAATCCACTTTCCATGATCGGGACAAAAAATCATATGTAGTCTTGGAAAGGATCTACTCTGATGTTTGTGGACCTTTATCGACAACCTCCACTGTTAGGCACAAGTATTTTGTCATTTTTATTGATGACTTCTCACAGAGGTATTGGATCTTCTTCATGCGAAAGAATGATGATTCATTCTCCAAGTTAATAGAATTCAAGGCACTGGTTGAGAAAGAAACAGGCAATAAGGTGAAGGCTCTCATGAGCGATAATGGCGGTGAGTATGTCTCGAATGAGTTCTAAATTTATGTGAAAAAGAAGACATTTGACGGGAGTTGACGACACCCCACAACCCATAGAAGAACATGGTGGATGAGAGAAAGAATCGAAAAATTGTAGGAGCAGAAAGGGCGATGTTTCATGACCAAGTCCTACCTCTGCACTTGTGGGCTGAAGCATGGAACACAATAGTCTATTTGTAGAACCGGAGGCCTCATCAAATTATGGGCATGATTACACTAAAGGAGGATTTCTCAGGGAGAAAGCCAGATGTGTCGCACTTCAGGATTTTTTTAGCCTTTGTCTACTTCCATGTCTCCAAATATGTAAGAAAGAAGCTATAGCTGACAACAGAGTTGGGGGTATTTTTTGGTTACACAAAAATTCCCCACAACTACCATGTGTACTTTTCATCCCTCATAATGACAGTTGTACAAAGGGATGTAAAATTTGATGAGGATAAATCAATCTGATGCTCTCTTGATGATCCTAAATTATGAATGAACGCAATAGAATATAAATATAAACATAAACACATAAGCGCAGTAGAAATAAAACTTCATTTCATTAATATCAAAGAACAAAAATATGCTTACATACATAATGGAAATAAACTATCTCGGGCAATGGTAACTTATATCTGAAAAGACATGTGGCGGTTGCATGCCTTTGAACTGTGTTACAATGAGGCTCAATGGACTTTTTATTGTGTAACAACAAGGGAAAACCCTAAACAACCAAAACCCTTACCCCAGCAGATGGAACACAAAGGGTTTGTGGGTCTCGTTGGGGTTAGTTGGGCAGCCAAATTCCCGAGTTGTAACTTGGTCATATTATCTTTGTTTGGCGCGTACGATACCTTTCCAGAAATAAATCTCCGATTAATACATGATTTTCCACAGTTTCTTACCTATGGATATGGTCCTATTGCGGACCTAAAAAATTGTCGTTTAGGGGGCCAAAACCTGTCCAGAAGTTTAGGACCTAAAAAACTAGAGCAATTTTGACCCCCTAAATGACGTTTTCTTGAGGTCTACAGTAGGCCCGTAGTCATAGGTAGGGGCATGCAGAAAATTATATAGTACTTAGAGAGATATTTCCAATGAGGTATTGTACCCACAAAACCGAGATAATATGCCCAAGTTATGACCCCGAGAAGTTGGCTTCCTCATTAACCCCAACAAGGCCCACAAACTCTTGTCGGTCCATCTCCTAGGGTTATGGTTTTGATTGTTTATGGTTTTCCCTTATTGTTCAACAATAAAAAATTCCCTTGAGCCTCATTGTAACACAATTCAGAGGCATGTATTCACCACACCTCTTCTCATAGATAAGCTACCATCACCTGAGCTACTTTATTTCAATTTAGTATGTAAGCATATTTCAGTTCTTTGATATTAATGAAATGAAATTTTATTTATGTTGAATATTTTTGTTCATTTTTATATATGTATTCTATTTTGTTCATGCATAGGTATGGATCAGTGGAATCAGAGTGGTATTCTCTTTCTTTGTTTTTATTTGCATGTCTGCAACGAGGTCAGGGTATAAGGAGTTAGGGATTGAACTAGTTGAACCTTTGCAAGATCGGCCTCCCAAATCCTGACGGCCTCCCATGGCAGAAAAAAATAAAGAAGAGGGAGCAGGATATCCTTTCAAAATATTTCTTGAGGATGCCCTCGAGAAAAAAAGGAATGAAATGATGGTTAAATTTTCCCAGATCCTTCGAAGACTACCCACAGGCGACACATCTTCCTCCAGCAACCACTCTAGAGGCACCACTCCTTTTAAGGAACAATTTAATTTTTAAATTACCATATTTGAAGGCCAGATAGATGTAGATGTCATAGACAGATGGTTAAATATGTTGGAAGGATATTTTTCGGTTCATGAATTTTCCAATCGGGAAAATATTACTTTTTCAGTCCTTAAAGATGCCCCCCATGTTAAGGACTAGTGGGAAACCTACTTTGACAAAAAGGATTAGAGGGAATCCTCACTGTTTTCAGCGGCACCCACTTGGAATTATTTCTGATACCCCATCAAGGAACAATATTACCCTGTCAGGAGATATGAAGATAAATACATAAAGTGGACCACGCTGCGGTAGGGAAGGGATCAAGATGTGTCATAATTCACAAATGGTTTGCATGCCCTTTGCACGAAGCTGGGTATCAAGGATTATGAGTGGCATTTGGTACTCAAGTATCGCGATTGTTTACATAAGTACATCTAGGATGAAATGGAGTTCCTAGACATATCCTCTCTTGGTGTCGCCTATTGATATGCTTTTAAGATCGAGCATAATTTTAAACAAAAGAAGCAAGAATTTGGATCTGCTAATTTGAGGTAAGGGAAAGGTGACCCAAAACCGTAAAATAAAGGAAAAATCCAAGGCAGGTTGACCCATGACAACCTGGCGAAGCTGCAAGCAAAGAAAAACACCACGAAGACGAAGAAGGGCATGGGAAAGTGATGTGTGTTCCATAAGAGCCCCATTCACAACATGAGTGAGTGTCGAGCCAAGCAGTCACTGGTGGTCAAGCTGAAGGCTTCCGAATCAGATGCATGTTTCGACTTTGACTCAGAACCCAACAAGATGAATGACAAAGGGAAGCAGATTATTGATCCAGATCTCAGTGCCATTGTTTCCACCACCAAGATACAAAAGGATGAACCTGAAGATCTAGAGGAGGGGGAGCATCTCTTCCACTCCTATATGTGGGTGAAAGATTCTCTGCTATAGTTCTTTGTCAATAGCAGGAGCCAAATTAACCTCATTTTAGTAGAGGTCATGAAGCGGTTGGGCCTACCAACCACAACACACCCGCAACCATACACCATCAAGTGGTTTCACCAAGGACGAGATCTTCGTGTCAACCAACAGTGTCACATCCCCTACAGCATCAAGCCCTTCATAGATGAGGTACTGTTTGATGTTACTCCTCTTGAAATTTTTGATGTATTATCATGCCAACCATACTTGTGGAAGCGGCATGGTATGTATGAGTCTAGGCGTCGCACTATTATTCTTTCTTTGGGAAACAAATTGTACAGGATACCAGAGGTAGCACCACCTACCACCATCTCTTTGATCACCATGAAGAAATGTAGTAAGATCATTTCCCAGACCAAGAAATTTATTTCCCTTATGATTTTCCCTCATGGCATGAATAATATTGTGGCCACGGCCTCTAGAGAGGGCTCCTTCGCACGACAACAACATATGGACAAGGTCGTGGAGGAGTACAAGGACATATTCACCTCACCTACAGAGGTACCTCTACAATTTTAGGTCAAGCACTCCATTGATCTGACCTCGAGAGCGTCACTACCCAATGGACCGATCTATCGATGCTCTGTTCTAGAGAATGATGAAATCAAGAGGAAGATTCAGGAGTGTTAGACTCCTATACCAATAGGTGTCATTTTTCATGATTGTCTTGATTGAACTATGGAATATGTTCAAACCTTTGTCTTGGACAAAGGTGTTCCATATTCTTGAAAAACCAAAAGATCAAATTTTTTTTTTAAAAATGTGTAAAGAAGGTATACCCTAAAAGAAAAATCAAAGGGTAAGAAAAATAAATTGGTCAAGAAAATGAAAGAAATGAACCCCAAACAAAAATAGACCAAGGAAAGTGTGCAAATCCAAATGCCACTACTATTTCATTTTTGTAAATAAATAATTGTGTGCAGCTTGTCAAACTTTTGCCACAATTTATGAAGAGTCAAACTGTTTAAACTTGACTCATTCATGTTTCAATTTCATGTTGTAGAATAGAGAATAAATATCTGACCAAACAGTTTAATCTTGGAAGATAAGTAGATAGGTAGAGTTAATAAAAGGTGCTCAACAGTTTAATCTGAGCCCTTGGATGTAATAAGGGTAGAATTAGATAGATTTTCCTTGTAAAAGAAAAAGAAGATTGACAAGGGTTTGCAAGTCTAAATGCACCCTAATAAAGAAGAGAAAATGGTAGTGTCAAGTAGATAGGGTAGGTAGATGGTGTTGCAAAGTTTTATGTGATGAAATATGGCGTTGAATATGTTTAATCTTTTACCTTCATCACAAGTACTCAAGCAGAAAATGCACTGAAGAATTCACAGAAAGCAAAGTCAAAATCATTAACTTCCCACATCATTTTTTCCCTAAGTTTTTACTAATTTCCCCAAAGTGCTAAGGTGTTTGGAGATCAAAGGGGCTCAAGGCATTTCCTTGACTTTTGGAGGGACCGGACCCTCGGCCTGATGATCAAAAAGACCTAAGTACTTGAAGTTATCCATTATCATTCACTTTCAATCTTTTCCTAAGTAAAATCCCATTTTGCTTAGGAAAATTATGCAAAATTCCATAAAAATCCCTCAAAATAACTTACTATTCTAAGTTTAAGTGTTGAAGATGAGATATTGCAATTTACTTCAGAAATTGTCACTTTCTTAGATGAGCAAAGTGTTTTGAGTTCCCTTGTCCCTTTGTCATATTAATGTTTAACTCTAGTTACTAAATCCCTAGTGGAAATGCCCTATCCTAAGTATATAACTCCTTTTATATAAATATCCGAAAACCCCTCTATTATAAAGTTTAGTCGAAGTATTTATTTTCCCCGTGTATTCAAATAAAAACCCACTATACAAGCCCTTCGGTTAAATATATCGTTATACTATAGTCCCGCTCCTATGATAAATTAATTACATCGATTAATTTATCATATAATAAAAGAAAAAACATATATACGAAAAACTTTAAACATATGATTTATGTGTTTAACACAAAAATATAGATAAAACCCGAAGTTTTACTTTTAAAAACCAAAACTTCGGAAAATCCCCTATGCCACCGTGGCCCATCCACCTGGCATTCCACCCGACGTTTCAAACACAATTAAAACCCCGCCGCGACCCCTCTTTCCATTATACTATGGGATTAATTAATTATTAGAATTAATTAATAACCAACTACCTCCACCAATCAACTCCCGCCCGGGGTGATTAATTAACGATAAATATATTGGGCCCGCACCATTTAACTTCCCACCATCTCCCCGTCATTTCAACCGTCGGATCGCCCCTCCAAAGATCAACGCTCCTTGGCAATTCCGCTACCCATCCTTTGTCAGAGCTTTAACGTGCGGGGGCTTGGTGGTATTTGACTAGTCTCCCGTCCACGTGTCGATACTCTAATGGAATCGCTGCCCGCTCGTTCAATACCACCTTTGTCCATAAGCGGTGCGGGGACTAACCGCTTACCGCCCGGCCCCCCTGCCCCACGTCAGCCCGTACCAAAGTGACGTCACTCCTTGAAAAACTAAAAACCCCTTTTTTTTGACTTTGGAAATAAAACAAATTCGCGTATTTTTATGTCATTTTCATCATTTGAACGCGACTGTGCTTTCCGCTACGAATTTCAAATTTCCACTGAAATCCACTGTTCAATTCGATTTCACTCTAGAATTCCGCCAGACCTGTGTTCAAGCATCATCCTGCTACCGCCTGATACCTGTTAAAAGCCAGCTTTCCTCCAAGAATAGGTATTTATCCTATAGCGCTTCGAACTTCAAAAGAAAGTCTGTTTTCCTTGTTTTCCACTGGATTAGTGATTAAATCTTATCACTGAGATCATTCTCTGAGGTTAAAACTGTGAATTGTTCCCCCGAACCTGCAATTGTGCCAATTCCCCTCATTAAAACTGAAATCATGCCCGACCTGTGAAGAAAACCCAGAAACTTCCGTTTTGAATCCACAAGAACCAAAATGGAAGCCCCGGCAGCCCTGAATGTGACTCCATTGAATGCCCCCCACAGAGAGTTAGAATATTTGCCTTTAGTAGATAAAGATTTTTAGATTAAAGACTTGCATTTTGATGAAAGCCCCCTTCTGAGTTATTGTCGCTGCAGAGACGATTACTCGAAGGGGCAAGATGTCATTGGGTTGTGGGAATCCAATCTCCCGAGATATCTCATCCCCTCAGTCATTTCTTTCCCATAAATCATCCACTATTGCCATTCTAACTATGATCCCACTCAGAGAGCTGTAATATCCCCTGACCAGAGTGTTCTTTTCCCCATTACTCCCCAGGCTATCAATGCAATGCTCCATTTTGAACCTGGTCAAAACCTCACTCCCTTGTCCATTGGGGAATTGCTTGAAAAATCTACTCGGTTGTCCCCTGAAGAGGTAATCAGAAGATCACATCCTTGGATAAACAATCTTAATACTAGTCATAAGATTTGTTTACTCCAAGATTGTTATCAAATCTATTCAAACAGAGGTTAGAAAGCATAACAGCTAAAGAGTATCAGTGGTTAAAGTGTATCAGGTAAAAGTCAGAGTGAAAGTTAAAATGAAGTTACAGAGCAGTCAAAGGTAAAATAGTAAAAGTAATTACAGAGGCAGTAAAATGGTAAAAAGAGATGAAAATACTTTCACCAACATTTAATTTTATCTAAAGTGAAAGTAAAACAGTTAAAAGAACAAAAAAGTGAAAAGATGAAAAACACAACAAGAAGGAACATTTTTGCAGAAATTTAATGTTTTAGTCATTGTTTTGCAGAAACTATTGTGATCAATCCAAGATGAATTTTTCAAAACTGAAGGAGGTTTATGTTCTTAAGAGGACCATATACAAAAACCTCTCTCACTTTTCTAACAGCTATTATGGTTTTGGAAATATTAAACAAAGTTGAAAAGCATTTTTTGCATAAAATTACAGTCAAGTCATCATTTTGCAGAGAATATTGTGGCCAATTAGAAATACATTTTACAAAACTAAAGGAGGTTTTTGTTCCTAAGAGACCCATATACAAAAACCTATCTCAGTTTTTTCACAGTAGTTTTATAATGAGAGATACATGCGCATCTTTACAGGCCATTTTTCAGACTCTGTAAAACTCTGTTTTACACATATTTTTTACAGAGACTATTATGCATAGCTGGAGAGGAATTTTGGGAAACTGAAAGAGGTTTATCTCACCAACATATTTATATACAATAACCTCTTTCACTTTTTACATATCTATTACGGATTGAGAAATACAAAGATATCATTGGACCCCAAGTTTGCAGAATTGTTGGAGCAGATTGCACAAAGAAAGGAAGCAGTTAGTGACTTGGATGCCTTATCATCAACTAAGAGTTGGATCAAATTCGAATTCTTCTCTTTGTCATCACCTATCCATACAAAATAGTGCCAAATAGATGCATTAGTTTGAGTGTCCTTTAATTAAGTTCTATTTATGTAAATAGTTGGAGAGATTTGTGAACCAATTTTGATATTTGTTTCAAGATATTTTAGTTTAGGAATTTGTATAAATACTCACTTGAAGTAGCATAGGTGGATTCCTATTACTTTGTCAGAAGAATAGATTTTCGAAGAAAAACGCTTGAGAAGTTTATTTGTATTAACGATGACGCATTTGCATCAGACTTTTTTTGATTCATGTGTTGGACTCAATTAATATTTTCATTCCTCTGGTTCTAAGTTTTATTTCAGTTTATAATATCATTATGTCCATTGCTGAATAATTTACATAAAGGATTGAATCGGAATTTACTTAATTGTACTCTGATTTCAGATGTGATTGTTCTTAATGTTTTCCTCTAAATTGGTTATAAGCATGAATTCTTAAATGCTCTTGCTTTGCTAATTTAAACATTGTTGATTACTATAATAAAGAATTCTCCATTGCTCTTTGTTTGTAGTCATCTCATTTCTTTCTTTTGAACATGGTGAAAGATTCTTAGCTGCCTTTCATCCCTTCAAAATCATCCCATCCACTTTAAATTTTAAGGATTGTTCTCTGTCTAGCTATCTTGCCCTGTAAAGCCATCTTGTGTGTAGAATAGAAATCCAGTAAAGACATCCTTTGAATCCATAGCCCAATGGACTGAAAAATTTCAACCTTGCCCTTAGTTTGTGGATTCCACCATTTTTCAAACAAACTCTTGGATATATAACTAGCCTAAAACCTTCTAAGAACAAAGATAAATCATAAAGAGAGAGCCCTCTCTGGATGCAGATTGGTTAGATTCTGCATCTGAAGGTTGGTTTGTGGTTACCTCGAGTATACTTTCCTTTTCCACAACTTCAAGGAAAACCTGAGTGATAACATAGTGGCGACTCCACTGGGGAACTGAATCATTTTTATTGTTATTATTGCTTATTTTATAAACTATAGACAGACTCTGAAGTTAGCCAGGTAGCCTTTGAAATTGATTTTGCTCTGCAATTGCAAAAGTAAATAAATGCTGCTTCAGTCTATCTCTATTTAGTTTATGACCTAAGCTTTGATTTCAAACATTTCATCAGTTCTCTAGTTTAATAAATCTTTAAGAAAGTTTAAATCTCATATCTAAAGCCTCTTAAAGAAATCATAGAAGTTGTTGTGAAAATTCACAAAAAAACAAAATAATCATAAAATACTCAAAATTTGGTTTCCTGAAGAACTAACTTTTTTTTCAGAATTGTTTTACAGGTTTAGATCTGATCTATGATGGTGGACAGGGATCAGACACACAAAGGTTAAAATCATCCACCTGGAGACTCCAAATCAATTTCAGAATCAAGACTCCACTGGAGGAATGAACCTCAAAGGACAATATGGAAAGATCAGGCTTTCAACTTGGATCTTAATCCAAGACATTATGTTCTTTCTCATTAAGAAATTTTTTCAATGTATATTGTATTTTATAGAAGATCTTAGATTATTTTTTAGTTATTTTCCTTTGAAGATTGTAAGTAATAACTCTCCTAATCTCTTTGAGCAGCTTTCTTATGAATCTAATGATGATAATTTTCCAATTAAGAAGCCTCAAATAATCAAGACTGATCTTACAATCCCTGTACATATCCCTGTGCCATATAAAGTTCCAGATAGATATAAGCCCCTTATTTTACCTCCTATACTCCATGATTTTCCTAAGAAATACTACAAGTATCTTCCTAGATTTGATGGAGAGAATGGTATCACTGCCCAAAAACATATTCAAGGTTTTAAGAATTATTTGGATTTATTTGAGATTGATGAAGATGATGTTAAAATCAGACTTTTTTCTCTTTCTTTGCAAAATAGAATAAAGAGTTGGTTCAAAAATCTGCCTAATGCTAGCATCTCAAATTTCCAATAGTTTATCAAACTTTTCCTTGATAGATGGATAATAAAAGTTAATCATTTTGTGATCATGGAAGAATATAATCAATTAAAAAGACATTCAAATGAAACGATACAACAATTTTCTGACAGATTTAATCAAGTTTATTATTCAATGCGAGAAAATATTAGACCTCCTCATGATTCAGCTCTCTTGCATTATCCAAGTGCCTTTGATTCAGAAATAGAATTTCGGTTAAGAGAAAGAGATCCAAAAACACTTGTACAGATGCAAAATATTGCAATTGATGTGGAAGTTAATCTCCAAATCAAACAGGAAAAGTTGAAAGTAGAAGAAGAGGAAAGGAAAAACATTGCAGAGGTAAAACTCAACCTTTTGGTAAGAAAACTAGATGAAATAACACAGGAGATCACTATGAAAGAAGAATTTTTTATTCAAGATCACCATGAAGAAATAGAAGAGGTTGATAGCCATGAACAAATTCCTCTTAATTCAAATTATCATAAATCAGAAAATGAATTTACAAATCAATATGAGGAAGAGGAATCTGTTGTTATAATGTGTATGTTTGATGACATTCCTTATTTTGATGATTTGCCTAAGTATGATCATTATGATGATAGTTATGTTCTCCAAAGTCAAGCTAACTTTACAGAGATATCAGAAGCTAGTTTGGAGGATGAAGAAATGCAGTTTCAGCAGATTGAAGACAGCGATCAGCCAATACAGATCAGCCATGAGAGTGAGGAAGGAAGAGCAGAAAATGTGGAAATAAGTGAATATTCTTTACCTCTTTGTTTTGCTTCATTTCAGTTCATTAGAGAAAACTATCATGCCATCAATAATCAGCAATCTTTAGGAATTGTGACTGACAACAAAGAAGATAATGAAACTATTGATCAAGATTTTTCAGTTTCACAATTGCAGTTATCAGTTCCCATTGAAATAAATGATCAAATGACACAAGAAATTTCCATACCACTATTTTTTGAACCATTTCAGCTTTTAAAGGAAATGTGGTATAACATATTTAAAGAAAATAATGGGAAACTTGTTGAAGTTTATGAAGTCCCATGGAATTTTATATGTCATAGGTTCCAACAATTTTCCCAAGATTTTCAGGATCCAATAGCAGATATGTTGAATATTGAAGGCATTAAAAGCATTCCTCTATTAACTAACTATGATTTTCAGAATCAAGATGATAAAGGATTCAACACTCAAACATTACAATCAGTAGGAATATCATCACAAATCTTATATGAAAGTTTACAGGGAGATAAAGATGAAAATAGCATTTCATATTCATGGTATGGAGGCCATCCAGAACAGATGTACAGTTGTTCAGATCAGTTAAACATTAGTGTATATATTTTGGAAGATCCTTTTGTACAGTTTCTAGAGTCAACAAAGGAAATCAAGTGTTTCCTTATCCTCTCATTTGTTGAAAAGTTTCTAATAGGTTGCAGAAGTAGAACTTTGATAATCAACAAGAAAATGCAACAAAATCTATCAAAGTACATAATGCTTGAATGGTTGCATTGGCTATTTCATTTTACCTAACTAGCAGTTGAACAGTAGATTGAGTAGGTAGATGAGTGCTAATAAGCTCAGAATTTTGAGCAATTTTTTTAGTTTTCAATTTACAACTAGTTTTTCATTAAGTTAGTTTGAAAATTTTTGTGTGTTGTTTTAAGTTTCAAGATTAGATTTCAGATTGCAGAAAAAGGACTATATTCAATTCAAGATTTTCAGCCACAGCTAATGCATCAGTTTTAATTGGATGGTGACTTCTTGAAGTTGAAGCCCGAAGTGAAGGCCCTAAGCTTCAAAAGTTTCACTATCATATGTACAATAAAGCTACCAGAAGAAGGAGATTACATAGTTCATTTTGAAGACATGTTTAGGCATCTGATCTGCTGTTCTTGACTTTCCACAAGGAAACGCCATCCCCAAGTGGAGCCAGTGTTAGACTCCTATACCAATAGGTGTCATTTTTCATGATTGTCTTGATTGAACTATGGAATATGTTCAAACCTTTTTCTTGAGCAAAGGTGTTTCATATTCTTGAAAAACCAAAAAATCAAAAAATTTAAAAAATGTAAAGAGGGTATACCCTAAAAGAAAAATCAAAGGGTAAGAAAAATAAATTGGTCAAGAAAATGAAAGAAATGAACCCCAAGCAAAAAATAGACCAAGGAAAGTGTGCAAATCCAAATGCCACTACTATTTCATTTTTTGTAAATAAATAATTGTGTGCAGCTTGTCAAACTTTGCCACAATTTATGAAGGGTCAAACTGTTTAAACTTGACTTATTCATATTTCAATTTCATGTTATAGAATAGAGAATAAATATCTGACCAAACAGTTTAATCTTGGCAGATAAGTAGATAGGTAGAGTTAATAAAAGGTGCTCAACAGTTTAATCTGAGCCCTTGGATGCAATAAGTGTAGAATTAGATAAATTTTCCTTGTAAAAGAAAAGAAGATTGATAATGGTATGCAAGTCCAAATGCACCCTAATAAAGAAAAGAAAATGGTAGTGTCAAGTAGATAGGGTAGGTAGATGGTGTTGCAAAGTTTCATATGATGAATGATGGTGCTAAATATGTTTAATATTTTACCTTCATCACAAGTACTGAAGCAGAAAATACATTGGAAAATTCACAGAAAGAAAAGTCAGAATCATTAACTTCCCACATCACTTTCTCCCTAAGTTTTTACTAATTTCCCCAAAGTGCTAAGGTATTTGGAGATCAAAGGGGCTCAAGGCATTTCCTTGACTTTTGGAGGGACCGGACCCTCAGCCTGATGATCAAAAAGACCTAAGTACTTGAAGTTATCCATTATCATTCACTTTCAATCTTTTCCTAAGTAAAATCCCATTTTGCTTAGGAAAATCATACAAACTTCCATAAAAATCCCTCAAAATAACTTATTATTCTAAGTTTAAGTGTTGAAGATGAAATATTGCAATTTACTTCAGAAATTGTCACTTTCTTAGATAAGCAAAGTGTTTTGAGTTCCCTTGTCCCTTTGTCATATTAATGTTTAACTCTAGTTATTAAATCCCTAATGAAAATCCTTTATCCTAAGTATATAACTCCTTTTAAATTAATATCCCAAAAACCCCTCTATTATGATTTTAACCAAAGTATTTATTTCCTAAATATTCATTGAAAACCCACATTATATGCGCCCTTTGGTTAAAATATATCATTATATAGTTCTCCCGCCCCTATGATAAGTTAATTACATTGATTAATTTATCATATAATAAAAAATATATGAGAAAAGCTTAAAAATGTAATTCTATATGTTTAATACAAAAAGGATCAAACCTGAAGTTTTACTTTTTAAACCAAACTTTGAAAAAATCCCATGCCAACGTGGCTCATCCACCTGGCATCCCACCCGACACTTTAACTTTAATACCCGCGCCCAACAAAACCCCGCCACGACTCATTTTTCCATTATAATACGGGATTAATTAGTTATCAGAACTAATTAATAACCTTACCTCCACCAATCAACTCCCGCCCGGGGTGATTAATTAACGATAATTAACTCGGGCCCGCACGATAACGCCCCACCATTTCCCAGTACTTTCCACCGTCTGATCGCTCTTCCAAAGATCAACGCTCCTCGGCAATTCCGCTACCCATCCTTTGTCAGAGTTTTAACGCGCGGGGGATTGGTGGTATTTGACCAGTCACCCGTCCACGTGTCGATACTCTAATGGAATCGCTGCCCGCTCATCTAATACCACATTTGTCCATAAGCGGTGCGGGGACTAACCGCTTACCGCCCGGCCCTCCTGCCCCACGTCAGCCCGTACCAAAGTGACGTCACTCCTCGAAAAACTAAAACCCCTCTTTTGCCTTTGGAAATAAAACGAATTTTCGCGTTTTTATGTCATTTTCGTCATTTGAACGCGACTGTGCTTTCCGCTAAAGAATTCGAATTTTCACTAAAATCCATTGTTCCATTCGATTTCGCTCCAGAATTCTGCCAGACATATGTTCAAGCATCCTCCTGCTACTGCCTGTTACCTGTTAAAAGCCAGCTTTCCTCCAAGAACAGGGGTTTATCCTATAGCGCTTCGAAACTGCAAAAGAAAGTCTGTTTTCCTTGTTTTCCACTGGATTAGTGATTAAATCTTATCACTGAGATCATTCCCTGAGGTTTTAAAACTGTGAATTGTTCCCATGAAACTGCAATTGTGTTAATTTCCTTCATTTAAATTGAAATTGCACCCGGCCTGTAAAGAAAAACCAGAAACCTCTGTTTTGAATCCACAAAAACCAAAATGGAGGCCCCGGTAGCTTTGAATGTAACTCCACTGAATGCCCCTCACCGAGAGTTAGAATATTTACCTTTAGTAGATAAAGATTTCCAGATTAAAGACTTGCATTTTGATGAAAGTCCCCTTCTGAGTTATTGTCGCTGCAGAGACGATTATTCGAAGGGGCAAGATGTCATTGGGTTGTGGGAATCCAATCTCCCGAGATATCTCATCCCCTCAGTCATTAATTTCCCAGAAATTATCCACTATTGCCATTCTAACTATGATCCCACTCAGAGAGTTGTAATATCCCCTGACCAGAGTGTTCTTTTCCCCATTACTCCCCAGGCTATCAATGCAATGCTACATTTTGAACCTGATCAAGAGCTAACTCCTTTGTCTATGGAAGAATTGCTTGAAAAATCTACTCGGTTGTCCCCTGAAGAGGTAATCAGAAGATCACATCCTTGGATAAAAAGTCTTAATACTAGTCATAAGATTTTTTTACTCCAAGATTGTTATCAAATCTATTCAAACAGAGGTTAGAAAGCATAACAGCTAAAGAGTATCAGTGGTTAAAGTGTATCAGGTAAAAGTCAGTGAAAGTTAAAATGAAGTTACAGAGCAGTCAAAGGTAAAACAGTAAAAGTAATTACAGAGGCAGTAAAATGGTAAAAAGAGATGAAAATACTTTCACCAACATTGAAGTTTATCTAAAGTGAAAGTAAAACAGTTAAAAGAACAAAAAAGTGAAAAGATGAAAAACACAACAAAAAGGAACATTTTTGCAGAAATTTAATGTTTTAGTCATTGTTTTGCAGAAACTATTGTGATCAATCCAAGATGATTTTTTTAAAACTGAAGGAGGTTTTTGTTCTTAAAAGGATTATCTACAAAAACCTCTCTCACTTTTCTAACAGCTATTATGGTTTTGGAAATATTAAACAATGATGGAAAGCACTTTTTGCAGAAAATACCATTTAAGTCACCATTTTTCAGAGAATATTGTGGCCAATTAGAAATACATTTTACAAAACTAAAGGAGGTTTTTGTTCCCAAGAGACCCATATACAAAAAAATATCTCATTTTTTCCACAGTGATTTCAGGCTGAGAGATACATGCGCATCTTTATAGGCCATTTTTCAGACTCTGTAAAACTCTGTTTTACACATATTTTTTACAGAGACTATTATGCATAGCTGGAGAGGAATTTTGGGAAACTGAAAGAGGTTTATCTCACCAACATATTTATCGACAATAAATTCTTTCACTTTTTACATATCTATTACGGATTGATACATAAAAAGATATCATTGGACCCCAAGTTTGCAGAATTGTTGGAGCAGATTGCACAAAGAAAGGAAGCAGTTAGTGACTTGGATGCCTCATCATCAACTAAGAGTTGGATCAAATTCGAATTATTCTCTTTGTCATCACCTATCCATACAAAATAGAACCAAATAGATGCATTAGTTTGAGTGTCCTTTAATTAAGTTCTATTTATGTAAATAGTTGGAGAGATTTGTGAACCAATTTTGATATTTGTTTCAAGATATTTTAGTTTAGAATTTGTATAAATACTCCACTCTTGGAAGCATTTAGGGTGGATTCTATTACTTTGCTGTAACATTGAGATTTTCGGAATAAAAGCATTTTGGAGAAGTTTATTTGTGGCTTACTGGATGACAATTTGAAGCACAGGACTTGTTGCAGGATTCATGTGTTGGACTGCAGTTCAATAAGTCTTTCTACCCTTTGTCTTAAGTTTTATATCAGTTTATAATATCATTATGTCCATTTCTGAATAATTTACATAAAGGATTGAATCAGAATTTACTTAATTGTAATCTGATTTCAGATGTGATTGTTCTTAATGTTTTCCTCTAAATTGGTTATAAGCATGAATTCTTAAATGCTCTTGCTTTGCTAATTTAAACATTGTTGATTACTATAATAAATAATTCTTCATTGCTCTTTGTTTGTAGTCATCTCATTTCTTTCTTTTTGAACATGGTAAAAGATTCTTAGCTGCCTTTCATCCCTTCAAAATCATCCCATCCACTTTAAATTTTAAGGATTGTTCTCTGTCTAGCTATCTTGCCCTGTAAAGCCATCTTGTGTGTAGAATAGAAATCTAGTAAAGCCATCCTTTGACTCCATAGCCCAATGGACTGAAAACTTTCAACCTTGCCCTTAGTTTTTGGATTCCACCATTTTTCAAACAAACTCTTGGATATATAACTAGCCTAAAACCTTCTAAGAACAAAGATAAATCATAAAGAGAGAGCCCTCTCTGGATGCAGATTGGCTAGATTCTGCATCTGAAGGTTGGTTTGTGGTTACCTCGGGTATACTTTCCTTTTCCACAACTTCAAGGAAAACCTGAGTGATAACAAGGAGCTGCTGCAGAAAAGGAATATCAATCCAAGTTCATTACCTTGTGGGAGCCCGATCGTGTTGGTACATAAGAAGGACAAGACCTGGACTCTATATTGACTATCGAGCATTGAACAAGATCATTTTCCAGAATAGTTATCCAATCCCACAGATTGATTAACTTTTGTAACATCTCAAGGGGGGAAATATTTCAACAAGATTGACTTGAAGCCTGGTTATCACCAGTTACCAATCGAACTCTCCGATGTGTGGAAGAATTATTTCAAATCCAAGGAGGGCCCTTTTGAATGGATGGTCATGCCTTTCAGGTTGAAAATTTCCCCCACAACCTTTATGAGGCTAATGGATGACATCTAGCGACCCGTCACCAACTAATTTATGGTGGTGTATCTAGATGATATTATGACCGTCAGGCAATGTTGGGAAGAGCACCTCCACCATATTCGACGGGTCCTCCAAACCTTGTGGCAACACAAGTTGTGTGCCAAATTGGATAAATCCACTTTTGTTATGACCCGGGTTCAATATCTGGGGTACATCATTGATGAGTGGGGTGTGCATGTGGACCCAGCCATGATACAAGTAATTCAAGATTGACCAACCCCAACCACTCTAACAGAGCTTCGCAACTTTCTCAGTCCTTCCAACTTCTAGCATAGTTTCATGTTGGGGTTCTCTCATATCAATTGGCATTTAATTCAAGTCACCAAGGGAGGAGCGAAAGAAAAGTTATTTTGGTCTGAATCCTAACAGAAGGCATTCTTCGAGTTGAAGCATCGCCTCTTCTCTGCACTAGTGATCACATTTCCAGACCTACAAAAACCATTTTAGATTGAGAAATATGCCTTAGAATATGCTATTGGTGCAATTTTTACTCAGCAGGGGCATCCAGTGGCATATCACAGTGAGACACTTTCAGATAAAGTCTTAAATTAGTATCCCACCTATGACAAAGAGATGTATTCCATTGTGCAAGCCTGCCGACAATGAAAGTATTACATGATGGGTAAGGAAAAAGTCACCCACAGAGACCATAGATCCCTACAGTTCACACAGACACAAGGGAAGTTGCATAACGATCGTCATCATAAATGGTCTACATACCTGCAACAGTTCCATTTAAACATTAAGTATAAGAAGGTCAACACTAAAAATGTTGCAAAATGCCTTAGTCGACTGCTTATCATGGTATTGACCACTGTGCTCGACTCCTGTGGGAACGAGACTTCGAGGTGGCCACATCTTTACAAGAGTGATCCGGAATTCGACAACACATACCAAACACTCCTGGAAGGCAAGAAAGTTCCAAATTTTCACCTCCATGATACATTTTTATGCCACCTGGGACACCTTTCTTTTCCTTCAAGTGAGCGTGCCAAGAAGATTTGGGAAGCACACTACAATCAGTTTTTTGGACATTTTGGGGTAGAAAAAAAAGTGGCAATGTTGCAGAAGTATTTCTGTTAGCTGAATCTTTGATAGGATGTGGGGAACTACATCAAATCCTACATTGCCTACACCATTTCCAAACCGACCACCAAGAAGCAAGGCCTATATACTCCACTTTCTAATCCTAGTCGACCTTGGGAATACATCTCCATGGATTACATGTTAGACCTTCCTTCTATAAAGAATGGCAACAACTGTGTTTTTTTGGTCTTCGAAAGATTCTTTAAGATGGCCATTATGGCGGCCTACAAGAAGAGTGTCATAGCAGAAGCCATTGTTAAGCTCTTCTTTGAACGTGTGGGTACACTTTGGGACCCCACAGTCCATTATCTGAGATCAAAACAACAGGTTCCAAAGTACATTTTTGTCAAGTCTTTGGTCGATACTGGATACCAAGCTCACTAAATCCACGGTTTTTCACCCCCAAACTGATGGCCAAACATAGTTCATAAACAAGATGATCGTATACATTCTGCGCATGTACAACTCGAAGCATCCACGCACATGGGATGAAAACCTCCCCAACAGAGCTCTCCATAGCTCAACTCGCCACAACTCCTTTCAAGTGGGGTTGGGATTCTAGCCACTATGTCCCATTGATGTGGTCATACCCTTTGCAGCTACTCAGGCAGATTCGACTCATGTCTAGTGCGAAGTTGACAGTGCGAACAACTTCATTAAGCGCATTCAACACATCCATCAGCAAGTCCATGACATATTGGATAGAGTCAATGCTAAGTAAAAGTATCGAAATGCTCAGCATCAGGTGCCACACAAGTTCTAGGTGGGCGACAAATTTGGCTACATTTAAAGAAGGAGCACCTCGCTGGGCTCCACCGCAAGATTTTCCCACTCTAATATGGGTCGTACACCATCAGTAAGGTTGTATGAGAAAATTCCTTTGAGCTAAGAATTCCATCATTCCTTGGTCAACACCTAGTGTTCAATGTGGACCGCCTTCAACCATACTTTCCACCATTATTGGACACATCCGACATTGCAGAAAAGCTCACACAAATGTATTTAAACCCAGACTGCATGGAACATGCCATAACTGATCAAATCATGGATACGTAGATCAATAATACTCACCAATAGAGGATCCATCTATATCTATTTGTCAAAGAAAGCAAACTCCTTCACCAGGTCAAGTGGTTCACCAGGGACCAGGTTTAACAAAAATTTCCTCACCTCATGGAGACTCTACACTCAATGGGGACCATTGCTTCCTAAGGAGGGAGGACTGATCCAGGTGGATATTGGTGGCCACCCACCTATTCCACCTAGACCTTCATTCGGTTTTATCAATTTCCTTTTTTATAGCACATTTATTATTTTTAGTCATTTTTTCAAGCCCTGAACTTCTGGAGCAGTTTTAACCCGCTAAGCAACATTTCTTTGAGGTCATAATCAATCCCATAGGGAATATGAAAAATCCTACATTACTCAGAGACATATTTCCAACGAGGTATCATTCATGCAAAACGAAGATAATATGACCAAATTACGACCTTGGGAAGTTGGCTACCCAATTAACCCCAACGGGGCCCACAAAATTTTGGTGTTCCATCTCCCGGGGTTAGGGTTTTAGTTGTTTATGGTTTTCCCTTGTTTTTCAATAATAAAAAAGGCCCATGAGAATCATTTTAACACAGTTCAAAGGCATAGATGCCACATCTCTTCTTAGAGATAAGCTACCATCGCCCGAGCTAGTTTATTTCAATTATGTATGTAAGCATATTTCAGTTCTTTGATATTAATGAAATGAATTTTTATTTCTGTTGCATATTTGTGTTTATGTTTATATCTATATTTTATTGTGTTCCTGCATAATTATGGATCATGCAGGAGGACACGTTACCTGGGGGAATCCACACGTTATGAATCTAGTAGATGCAGAAGCCACTAGATTTTTCTTATCTATGGAGATGCAGGTAATAGGAGTCCCTACGTCAATTATGTTCACAAATGTTCATGGTCCAAAAAAGGTAGATGAAAAAATAAGTTTCATCCAGGCCCTGAAATATCTCAAAGAAATAAAACTTCATCTCCCTTGGATTCTATGGGGAGACTTTAATATGATCACTTCTCTAGCTGAAAAGAAGGGTGGTAAAAGACTTCTTGACGGAGATTCTAGTACCTTTAAACAGTTCATTAAAGAATCAAATCTAATGATATGGAGACAGGTAATGGAATCTTTACTTAGAGCAAAAAGCGAGGAGGGGAGCATCAAATTGTATCTACATTGGATATATTCCTAATATCGAAGGATTTTTTGATGCAAGGGATGGATATGGATGCCAATATTCTCCCCTGTGAGGGCTTAGTTCATTGGTCGGTGGTGTTAATGATTGCAATTTTGGGTACACCTAAAAATAGATCATTTAGATTCGAGGCCTTCTGGATAAATCACCCCTCGTTTATGAATAATATCAAAATATGGTGGGTAGATCCTCTTCCAATATAAGGCTCTAAGATGTTTAAATTAGGGGCCAGGTTGAGATATATTAAAACCTAGCTAAGACAATGGAATAAAAAAAAGTTCGGTAATATCTTCCACACAAAAAGGGACTTGGAACTGAAGATTAGGGAGTTATAGAAATTGTTGATAGAAGGGTATAATGAGGAGATGAAGAGAGAGGAAACAAAGTTGTTATATTTCAATTTTGGTATCATCCCCCATGCCCTAGTAAAACTGGACATCATCCCCAGGACCAATGAAATAGGGTTTATCATCCCCTCATATTTCAGTTTCTATATGACCTAAGAGAAGAAAAATTCATTCATGGCTTCTATTGTGAGAGTTCCAAGGTTTTTATATCACTTATTGACTCACCAACGCAGTCTCTAAAGGGACTAACTGCATTGCAGTGCAAAATCCTCCATTCAAGGATGCACTACAGTGCACTTCCCAACATTCAAGAGTGTGTTGGTCACCTGGGAGCAGAATTCTCATTGTTCCAAGAAACTCCACATGGCCAGTGCCTTCTAGAAGAGTTCATATGTGTCAAAATTTGAATCCAAGTGTCCATCTAACACCTCTGAACTTGGGAACATGTCTTGTCTATTATTATAAATTCATTCATTGAGAAACTACCATCAGTTTCCCTATAAATTGACCACATATCCTAGTGCTAGGGAAGGAATAAATTTGGTAAAGTTATGTTGTTGGATTCTCATTTGAGAGAGTGAAAGTATTGATATGCTGCTGGTATGATGTTGGATGTGATGAGGCTGGAATGAAGCTGGAGCTGGTTGGCAACAAATCAATCATTGGTTGTAACTTTCCCCTTCTACTCTTTAATAAATATTTTTTTTTCATTTTCCCATATATATGTATCTATTTCTTGTGCAATAGATTATTTAATGATATATGTATTTCATATCTAATCGATTTGATTGAGTAAGATAAGTAGATATATGTATATTGCATGTTGTTTGATGTTCTCTGTTTGTTTTTGCAGGAATCGATCTGTCGATTTGAGTTGGATTGAGAGCGACGATAATAACGACAAAAGGAGAAGGAGAAGTGATTGAATCACAAGTAGGATCCTTTACCATTCTGTATATCTTCTTGTTTTAGAGAAAATTATAGTAATTATTTCCTCTGTTGTTCTAAGTGACTAGCACGGCAATTAGGGAATTTGGTTTATCCGTAGATCACAATTCCGCATAACAAATTGGCGACTCCGCTGGGGAGTATCCTATCATTCCTGGTGTTTTTTCCTCTGCTTATCCTCCTCAGTAGCATATATTTTTAGTTATTATACATTTGAATGAAATGATTTCATTAGAAGTGTGTTCTACTGCTTTGTTTTTCAATCCCTGTTGCACCCAACGCACTGTTGGTCAAGACACAGTGCACTGCAGTGCATTTTCTCCCACTCAAGGGTACTCTACAACACACTATCTCCCCTTAGAGATTGTGTTGGACCCTCAACCAACCAAATTCCATCTAAATTTTTCATTGCTAACATTCTCAACCATTTGTTTTTTGTATTCTCAGATTTCTGATACCTTTTAGAGACCAGTAAAATTTCCTGATTTTTCCTCCTTTGAAAAGTAAATTTGTTCAATGTCTCTTTAGTGTTTTTCTTTATCATTGGAAAACAAAATTCAAAGTATTTTATTTTTGCATTAGATCAATATTTTTTCGAAAAGGAAATTGTTGTTTTATTCCTCGTTTTTTGTAGGAAAAATTGTATATCCATTCTTCATTTTTCCTAAAAGAGAAATTGTTGTTTCATTCCTCGTTTTTCAAAGAAGAAAACACTTGTTTTATTGATTGATGCATATATTTTCCTTTCTTGCATTCATATTAAAGGAACTGAAAATAAAAACATGCATGTGCATATAGTGAATTGTGTGTGTTGCATAGGAACAAGTTAGGAAAGCTGCATTTTAGTTTGTGCTCTTTGTTGTTTTCTCTAAAACTGATTGCTCTTTCCCTTAGTAGCTAGGATTATCATTGAAAAATCTAAATTGAAAAGTTTCCTTATCATTCAATTTGAATTTTTAGGAATTTCCACCACATCACGTAGTGAAACTAAAAGACAAACTTTTAAACAAGATCAACATAAAATTTACATCAATTTACTTAAGGAAGCATTGGAACATTAACGATAACATTTAGAAGGTCTAGGCTAGACACATGTTCCAACGTCGTTAAACATAGCAGTTGTCGCTAACTTGTCTGCAATACATTTCGAGTGTGATACCTCACTCCACGTACGTAAGTATATCAGATCTCTTCCACGTACCTTCAGGTATATAGGGTGGTGTTCTAGTACGAAAAGTATAAGGGGGTGCTCTCACTATGTGGTTTCACATTAGACAGTGGTAATACGGGCTTGGACCTCCACGTACCTTCGAGTATATTTTGGAGGAAAACTTTAGGTTTCTATCCATCCATAGGTAGTCGAGTCGACCGCCTTGTAACTTGTGATACACCAAACACAACATTCGGGGAGATTTCCTACCCGTACTTCTTGGTTTGCCAGGAGGTATTCTGCAGTTCACAATTAATTGGTAAACCTTTTACCTAGAATTACCCTTTTATTTTGTTTAAATTTTTTTGTTCATAAACTAAATCAGTCATCATGGAAGAAGAATATCCCTTTCCCCGTTTTTCGCGTAGAACAACACTTAAACCACCTTTACCACTAGAATCCATTTCTGGTTAGCGAAGGCGACATCATTTTATCGAAACTAGTACTATAAGTACTGTTGGTGCGACATCATCCTCACATATACCAGAGTCGTCTCAAGTTGTTTCTACAAATCCTGGTTCACCTACTGTTGTCGAGACGGAATCCTCACATCTACCTGTGGTCACGTCCATCCAATCAGTGAGACAATACCTCCCGAACACGACGTTGTTCAAATGGAAGTTGATCCGAATCCTGTCGTTCTTTTACCAGAACATATGAATCCCGAAATCGAACAACTGGAAGTTGTTCTATATCGGTCACCCCACAATCTATTGTATCCATTGAGTCTCCCATATCGCGCAGTCAACCTCCTAAAATATACTTGAGGCCTGACGACGAAATCATTCGACCTGGTTTGATTTCGATTAAAGAAATACTACAAGAGGAAACACCTTCGACTCCAACCCATTTTGGATCGGAGCTTTATCTTTATGAGAATTTTCCTCAATCACCTCACACTACTTTCTTTGATCCTGTGTCTATTCAAGTTCCTATAGATCTAGTAGGGTATACATTGGGTTGTATAACCATGCATGAGCTGACATATTTGGTTGTAACATCTATTCCAGTTGCGACAACACCTACTCTTGCTACCCCGTCGATATTCACCACATCACCAGAGTCACATCTATATGGTGGCCCTTCCGTCCCACCTGGTTACCAATATCTATCTAGAACCTTCTTTGGTGCATCCTCAAACCCATGGACTTCACCAGTTTCATCATCTGGTATTCTATTTGGTACATCTCTAATGAGTATTGAATGGCTTGATCCTTTATATACATCTTCAGTGCAATATCAAGTTGGTCCATCTTGGTATATTCCATCAAGTACAATCTCAACTGGAATCCTGACATTTGGAGAATGATATATTCCATATTAGTATACTCCTCATGCTTGGGGGAAACCTATGGTCACCCATTTTGATAGTACTATGTCATTATATGGTCATCCTAATGTCGGAATGACTGTTTGTCAGTGGCAACCCACTCTACCCATCCAACCACAAACGGTTGTACAATCATATCAACCGGTTCAACCCGTTTCTCCCACATCTACTCCACTTGTTAATACATCCTTACCCTTGTTACAGGCTCAAAGTGTTGTACCTCAACCATCTTAGGCGAGTACTTTAACCCAATACACTCAATTATTGGACCCTTAGACTCCAACTCCTTCGGCTAGTTTACAAAAACCACATGTATCTAGAACTATTTATTCATAAGTTAGATTACCATATTATGGGATGTCGTAGCAACAACCAGGTTATACCTATTACCAACCGAATCCAATCTATTCAATTTTGGGTTATAATCTTGGTGGACAGAAACCTTGGCAACCACAAGCGCAAATGCCACAACCCTCATTTCAACAAGTATCGTACCCAGGTTTTGGTCAACAGAATCCTCAAGTGTTTGCTTATCAAAACAACCCCTATCTAGGTTACCAGCAAAAAATTCCTTATGATGGTGCTCAAATGCCTATTGCCCAAGAAATTCCATCATACCCTGGCTATGCTCAACCCAACTTAAATTGAGAATTGCCCTTTGTTGCAACTTTAGAATTATCTGATTAAATTGGCTTACAAATGATCTAATCAACTATGCTCCTTGGTGGCCGGTGATACCTCATAATTTACCCTCGGATATTCCTAAGTTCAATGGAAACCCTGGGGAAGACCCGTAGATGCATGCTATGACTTATCATTTGTGGTTTTCATCTAACTCCCTAAATGATGACCCTGTTCGACTATGTCTTTTCCAGCGTACACTCACTGGTCCGACTGTGAAATGGTACATTGAGTTACCAAGAGCTTCATTTGATAATTTCACTACCCTAACTACTGTCTTTATAACCCACTTCCAGTTACCCATATGATATGAAACTAGAACAGAACTCCTGACTAATTTTAAATAGACTAATGCTACTCACATTTTTTATCATATTCATGAGTGGCATCGTCATTGTAGAATGGTCAAGACATTTGTTCCTAATCAGCTCCTTGTTGAGTGGTTCATTAAGTCCCTATTACCATATATAACTGAGGATGTGGCTAAGGGTGGCGTCATCACTGAAGAGCAAGTTGTTTCTCATGCCCAGTACTTAGATATGATTTATACTCAATCTGGCATGCTCTACTGGCAAATTACCAACACGCAGTGATCTCATTAGGGGATTTTTTAGGTCTAAAATGGGCCTCCTGAGAAAAATTTACAACCAAAATAAGCTTTATAAGAACCAATAGGATTCAAGATGATGATGTCAACCATGGGGGATGATTCACCATTTTTTAAGTAAAAGGGTAAAAAGATTAAAACTAATAAAATAATAAAACTACTTTTTCAACTCGTATTTTCAACTTATCTCCCAAATTTTTTACTCAAGTTTTGAGCGGGAGTACTCATTGGAGGAAAATTTTAATTATTCATCCAATTAGTACCCATGGTGCATACTTTTGATGGACCCTGCTACACGAAAAATGAGAAATACATGAAAAAATGTGATTGCAATCACATTTTTTCATGTATTTCTCATTTTTCATGTAGCAGGGTCCATCGAAAGTATGCACCATGGGTACTCCTTGGATGAGGAATTAAATTTTGCATCTAATGAGTACTCCCACTCGAAATTTGAGTAAAAACTTTGGGAGATAAGTTGAAAAAGTAGTTTTTTTCTTTTTTCCCTCATTTAATGATGTAATCAAATATTATTTTATTATTTCCACTATTATTTTATAATTTCCTTAGGAGGCCCATTTTAGAACTAAAAATTCCCCTAATGAATTTTATTGTTCCTCCTCCATCTAAGGACTCTCATGCCGGAGATGGTATGATTGGTACTACAAGCACACATCACTCTACTGCATATGATCCTGCACCTTCTTCCGAAATTCATGCCGTGTCATCTGACAAAGGAAAACGTACAAGCAACCCGGAAGTAAGAAAAAAGGGAAATCAAAGAAAAAGAAAACTTCTACCACGGAGGAATGATCATTTGATCAACAAAATGGAAATTGGAAACCTCTTTACCCTTGCATAATCTGTAATGAGAGCACTTTGTTTGAGATTGTCCTCACCACGCCGAAGTCTCAAAATTGATTAAGACCTCACATGCATCCTCTGTGTTGACAGATCCATTTCTAAATCCAAACACAAATTTGGTTGCTATGGATCCAGCTTCCAGTTCCCAAGTGCTTATGCTTTATGTCATGAAGCCAATAACTAATGTTTCGGTGTCAACATGTAATAAATATTATGGTAGTCAGGCTACTGATCAACCTAGTACCTCAACCACGAATCTGTCCATGGAATCTGTTACGCCAACTGCTATTCCTGAATTAACAATAAAGCCACCGAAGGGAGTCATCCATAAATCGACATTCAATTCTCGAGCCCGAGCTGCTCAAAATTATAATATAGTTGAATATTTGACTCAATCTCCTTCAGTTATGTTGACGCTCGAGGTACTTCAAAATTTTCCCTACTAGAAACAAGCTTTGTTGTCGGCAATTGGTGGAATTGATCCAACAGATTCCAATTTTGTAGTCTTTAATCATACGGGCTATGTACCACAATTACCAGCAAAATTGGCATTCTCCATCCAAGTAAATGTTCTCAATCACCTCGTTCATCGTACTATTATTGATGAGGGATCATCTATGTGCATTATGTCTCTAAACTGTTGGAATTCAGTTGGCTCACCATGCATATCTCAATTGCCTACGACATTGAAAGCTTTTGACGGTCATACATATAAGCCTTGCGGTATCATCAATAACCTGCATGTCAAACTAGGGGGAAAAATAGTTAATGTTGAAGTTGAGGTCATTGATGGAACCCTTGATTACAACATTTTACTCCGAAGGCCATGGGTATATGCTATGATTGCAATTGTCTCTACATATTTTAGAATGATCGCCTTTCCACATAAGGGTTTTACTACAGTCATCAATCAACTCTCCTTCTTTGCCTCCAGTTCCCAGGTAACTGGAAGCATTCCATTAGTTCATGCACCCCAAATATCACTTCAGAACATTGGTGTAGGACTATTAAAGGATTCTTCCCTCATGGGAACCTTTGCATTACCGCCACCTGCGACGTCGGAAAAAATTGCAAACATAGATACCGGCTACACGATATCTTCCACTCCATCTGGCTTAAGGAAGATTACGGGTGATTCTGAAGTTGTTACCTTGGATGAATTTTTATCGCCCAGCCCAATTGAGCTAGCATAGAAATCAATCTACATGGCTTGGGCAGAGAATCTGAAATCATCGTCGCTAGTCATTTGGGTTGATCATTCATTAGATTTTGGTACTCCATCTTATCATTTTTCATCCACTTTCTTGACAGATGAGAATATTGTAGAATCCATGATGTAGGAAGGAGAACCATGGGAAGATCATCATCATCATTCCCATCTATAGGATTACGAAGAAGATAATATTATTGAACTATATCACCCACCGATCAAAACATTATTTTCAAATTATTTTCCCATTAATGCAATCGAATCCGAGTGAAAAATTATCAAATATTGAAGAAACCATTTCTATCGATATTTCGACCAAACCTGGCATTATAGAAAACATTCATGTTGGCATGTCTTGTTCTCCATCAGAACTGAAACATATCACTCTCTCTTTCATGAATTTCATGATGTATTTTCTTGGTCTTATGAGGAAATTCCAGGCATAAATACTAGTATCATTGAACACACCATTAAAATGTACCCTGATGTCAAATCGGTATGTCAACGCCTTCGTCCTGTTAATCTGAAGAAGTTCGCTGCCATTAAAGCATAAGTTGAAAAAAATTTGCGTGATGGTTTCATTTACCATGTTCCGCTAACTGATTTGGTTTCCAACATTGCTCTTGTTATGAAGAAACAAGGGACAATCAGAGTGTGCGTTGATTATCGGGATGTCAATCTTGCTTGTCCAAAAGACAACTATCCTACTCCCTTTATCGACTAGATTATTGACAATTGTGTTGGATGTGAAATATTTTCATTCATGGATGGATTTTCTGGCTACAACCAAATCAATATCCACCCAAAGGACCAATATAAGACAACATTCATCTGTCCCTGGGGCACATTCTCTTATCGGAAACTCCCGTTTGGTTTAAAGAACGTCGGGGCAAATTTTCAAAGACCAATGGATTATGATTTCAATGAAATCAAGAACATTGTTAACCCTTATCTAGATGATTTACCCACGCATTCACGAAACCAGACTAATCACCCGATGCATTTGAGAGCTATCTTTGTACACTGCCGACACTACAAAATATGCCTCAATCCACATAAATGTGTGTTTTGTGTTGGTTCTAGTCGTTTTTTAGGATTCCTCGTCTCAAAATAATGAATTTGAATCAAATCAACCCATTGAAGGTCTAGGCTATTATTGATTTTCCTACGCCATCAAATTTGCTTCAGTTATAGAAACTTCAAGGAAAGGCTAAATTCCTAAGGAGGTTCATACCCAACTACGCCGAAATGGCTAAAGGATTTACTCGACTCTTGAAAAATGGGATTCCCTTCTATTGGGATAAGGTTATGCAAGATTCTTTTGATGTTCTCAAGGATACACTTGTCTGGGCGTCATTAATATATCCCCCCAATTATCAGAGTGATTATTTCTTATATATCGTCGCAGTTGATACGACCATTGCTATGGTATTGGTCCAAGAATAATATCGGATAGAACAACTGATATATTATTTGAGTCATAATCTCAATGATACAGAAGTGAAGTATTCATACGTTGAAAAGTTCGCCTTGGAGGCCGTTCAAGCTGTCCAAATATTTCACCATTACATCCTGTTCCGGAAGACCATTGTCATTTCAGATTGTAACCCCATGACTTACATTCTGTCACATCAATTGCTGGGGGGGGAATATTCAAAATGGATTGTCATTTTACAGGAATTTGATTTAGAATTCATCAAATCCAAGTCAAAAAATTCTTTAGTTTGGCTGAGCTTCTCTGCGACCTTCCCTCTGATAGTACTGCTACTACATCGGAACCATCCATTCCTGATGAGTCTCTTCTTATGATCGGATCATCTGATCCTTGGTATGGGGACTTTATCATTTATCTCCAGGCCCAAAATTTTTGGCCAGATACCTCTCGCTCTAAACATCGATGTATTCGATACCAAGCCAAATATTATCTAATCGTTAGCGATACACTTTATCATCGTGGTGTCGATACGATTTTAAGGAGGTGCCTCACTCATGAGGAGGCCGAAAAGGTTTTAAATGATTGTCATGTTGGGGCTTGTGGTGGACACTTTTCTAGATATACTACCACATAGAAGATAATCCATGTTGGTTACTTTTGGCCTACCATATTTCACGACTGCATCCTCGCAGTCAAAATTTTTCATGCGTGCCAGATTTTTTATCGTAAATTCTGCAAACCGCCAGCGTCGATGCATCTTGTTATCGTTGTGGGACCATTTTCAAAATGGGGCATTGAATTCATGACCTACAACCCTCTTTCTTCTAGGGGGCATGGTTATATTATTCTTGCAATAGACTACTTTACCAAGTGGGCCAAAGCGATGCCTACATTCAATAACATAGGCAAAACAACTGCATCATTCTTTTTCAATCATGTCATCTCACGGTTTGGTGTTCCACAGGCTATAGTCACAGATCATTGTAAGCATTTTCACAATCACATGATGAATGAGTTGACTGCCAAATTAGGAATGTCACATGATAGTTCTACACATTATTCTCCACCATCCAATGGACAAGTTGAGGCTATTAACAATATTCTTAAACAAATTCTTCAACAAATGATAGGATTTCATAAATGAAATTTGCATTTGATCCTGTACTCAGCTTTTTGGGAACATCGAAACTCAGTGAGAAACACAACCGGATTTACCCCCTTTCAATTGGTGTATGGTATGGAAGCTATCTTGCCTATCCAATGTGAAATACCATCGTTAAAACTTGCAGTTGACTTGTTACCCGACACCTCTTCTGAAGAAGTGCATCTTTTTAACCTCATCCATATTGATGATATGCGTCATGACGCCGCATTGGCCAACGAAGCGCATAAGAGACGTATAAAGGCGCAATACGACAAGAATTTCCAACCTCTCATCTTCTCAGAGGGTGACTTGGTCCTTCTTTATGATCAGGAAGCTGATGTAATAGGTACAGTAAAATTTGAGCCGTTATGCCATGGCCCTTTTATTGTCAAAATATTTCTTGCTAATGGTGCCTACGAGTTGGTCAATTATGATAGAATTCCATTGGCACAACCCTGAAATGGGTTGTATCTCAAAATTTACTATGCTTAAACATGAGCGTAGTAAACTATTTTATTATATTGTATATATGTTTTTGATTTGCATTTACTATCATAGTTTGTTTTTCTAGAGTTTTCTTGAAGTTAGTTATCCGCTTTACATTTCATCATAGATATTTGAATCTTCGGAACCATTTTTTGGGTATGCTGATGGTGCTAGTTGTAGTACGCAAAATATATCCTCTGCACCATGGGCCATTTTCGCTCCGAACGGTGAGTTATTGTTTTAAGGGATTTGTATCAGTTGATCTACAAACAATATCATTGAGTATAGCGCAATGATCAAATTTCTCTCTGATGCCATTTCATTTGGTATTAACCACATCATCATTAGGTTAGACTCACAACTTGTGGTACTGCAACTTACTAGTGTTTGTACTGTCAGAAACCCAACACTGCATCGTACGTTCCTAAGAGTTCGACTTTTGGAAAGACACTTTGATTTCATTCAATATCAACACATTTCTAGAAACTTGAACACATTAACTGATTCTTTAGTAAATTATGTTATAAACAGACATTTGCAACACATGTAAAGACGTATTTTTCAGTTCACATCACATAATTGAATAGGATTGCGCAATAAACGTAGGAAAAAACTGAAAACAAATACATAGATAGTTATAGGTTTTTTACAAAAATTGTGCCCAAGACACATTGGTCATCTGACCTCAAAATGTAAGAAAAATTTCAAAAGTAAACAAGTGATTCTCATGATAACATGCTACTAATCTAGCTATCCTACGTAATAACTGCATCCAATGGTTAGGAATTCTAATAGTATGGCGTTGCAGTCTCATAGGTAACTCTTTGATCCGAAATTCTGAAATCCCGAGAGTTAATCCCTCTATGTGCTGCTATAGCTTAGCAAGAGTCTCAACCATATCCAAATCCTGAAGGATTACTCTCTCGACAACCCTCTCTGTTGGCTCATCTGCTCTCTACTCCGGCTGACCCACTAGTCGAAATTGACCTACATCTGCATTACATCAAAACTTTATTTTAGTATTGGGAAACATCAAAATATAACACATGTATAAACTTTGGAAAAATCAGAAAACATGGTCAAAACATTCTTACCAATTACACCCCTTATAGCACCGTCTGGTAGAACCAAGTCTCGATCTCCTCGGAAGTCTACGCCTTCATAAGCATAATCATCAATGGAAACCATATGTCGCCTGAACTAGGAAAAGAATGCATTCAAGAATACAATGGTCGATTGACCAGCATGTCTAGACATCAGTTCTACCCATCTCTGCATCCTTGGATCTTTAGGGCCAAATACACCCAGTGTCACATGTTGGGGCTGCATCAATGGAATCTTCTCCAGGAAAAAGAAATCAGGATCGAACCATAGTTGAAATTCTTCTTCCTTCCTAAATTTTCCTTGGTCAACTTTTATTTCATCGGAAAGAGGAAAACTTCAACCCAGTTAAAAATTGTTGGTTCCAAACACTCTAGTGCATATTGCATGTATGATATGTTTGCCGCATGTAGTTGTAGTGGTACCAGCAAGATTTGCGATAGTGAATAGGATGGTCCTCAAAGGCAAGTCACGTACATTGTGGATGTTTATTTTCCCATCCTTACTAGGTCCAGTCCCTGGATTGCAATACTACAATATATAATCTCTTAGTGTCTCTCCTCCAAGAGTAGATCCTGAAAGAGAAATGGGTGGACCTCTCCTCGATAATGATATGAGATAATAAATATCCTCCACTAATATTGGGACCACTTTCTCCCCAATGTTAAATGCATGTATCGCTAGATCCCGCGAACGAACAAGGAACTCCAATAGTTCCCTTTGTTGCCTCATACCCGACAGTCTGAAGTACTTTAGCAACCCACAGTATTTGAGGGCTCTTACCGTACCCGAATTGTTTAGGGCAATCATGTTATGTTCCTCATGTTCTATTTACCTCTATGTAATCGTCATTTTGGTCCGATGAATACCCGAAACACAATTATAAGACTCATAAGGATCCATTTCATGCAAAAAACTAGGGAAATTTTGAGCACACTGCAAGAAACAAAAATGTAAATTGCGCCCAACGCACCCCAGGTCAAGGGACAGTGCATTACATATGCACCTGTCCTTCAATTCTAGTGCACTGCAATGCACCTTTTGACTTTCAAGGGTGTGTTGCCCTCTGAGCGAAATAAATTTACCCTAAGGGGCTCAAAACCCTAAAAATTTGCAATGAAATGAAACATAAATTCTATTGAAGGAAAGAGAAGGTTCATAGCTCTAACCTAGATTGAACTGCGAGAAAAATCATCCACGGAATCTATCGAAATCAACTACTGAAGTTCAGGGGAAAAAACTGGTTCAGAGCTCCAAAATTCAAATGGTAACTTTCAAATGGTAAAAACTCTTTTAATTAGTTATTTGATTATTTCAAAATCATATTAAATGTTGTGACTATGGTTTTTATTCATTGTTTTCTATGAAACAGGTATTTTTAATCCGTTTGATGTTGTTATGAATAGGTTTTACATATAATATAGAAGATTAGTCATGCACACTTATTCAAGAATCATTTGACCACAAAGCATAATTTTATCCTTATTTTTCGAGCTTTGATAAAAATGAAAAAGGACTTGAAGCACACTTTTGTCTCTTTTTCGAGCTTCGATAATGGAAAAAATGGAACCCTTGGAGTCTTATTTTAGCTATTTTCAAACTCCAATAATGTGAAAAGATTGTCGAGCACTTGTCTTTTCGAACTCGTAAAAGTAAATGAAATGACATCTACTCAATATAAGTTTAACCCTTTTCTGGACTAAGATAGATTATTTATGAAAAAAGAAAACCTTAGTCAAACATGGCTAGGAGGTTCTCTCAGGTATCATTTTACACTTTTTCGAACTTGAGTGACAAATTTGCGAAAAATCACTCATGGATTTTTCTTTTGTCCTCTTTTTCAAACTCTCTAAATATGAAAAAGGATTGGGTTGTCACTATAATTAGGCTCGTTAAAACATAAAATAGCAACGGGCTTGTCGATCATGGAAAGAATTGAGTTTCGTTTATCGCTAGACTTGTTATATAATTAAATAGTGATGCATTCGCCCGAAAGGTTGAATTATATATCAAGCATATGTTATCCTCCTCAAGTTGTTAAAAAATAAAGAGGTATTGGTCGACAAATGACCGGGGAAAATTTGGGAAGTCGAACAAAACACTTTATGGTAGCAGGTCACTCTTGAACATGACACTTTCAATCCATCATCGTGACTTTTGGGTTAGGTAATATTCTTGACGATTAATTCATACCTATGGTTCATCATACCTTCACTTCGGTTTTGGGTCAATGCTGCCAACTCATCTCAGTTTCATCGGTATGTTAAAGAGAATCCATCCAGTGAATACTCATCCTTCTGCAATACTCATAAACCTTCATTTTCATGACCGTCATCCCTAAACATTTCTATATCAAGTCAAATTTTGTCTCCAAAATTAGTAACTCCTGTTTCGCGATAAAGTGGATTCCTATCGACATCAGCTCATCATCCAGGAAGTTCATTTAGAAACGTCATCTTCCAGTACCATGAGTCTTGTTACATCATCGACAAGTTCCTTGTTTCTGTACCTTTGACCGAAATATTTTGTTTGGCGTTCAACATAAAATGATCTATTCACACCTTACAAACTGTACTGCAGTACCTTGAGAGCCATTAACATCAATGGTGGTTCTATCGCATTTGTTAACAACTCACATCATTGGATGATAATCAAATGATGTCTTCCATGTTCGACTACAACTCATATATTCACATGGTTGGACTTGTACCTGAACGATCAATTGAACGAGATAATAAGACCCCAGATCTAGTTTCATCCATCCAGGGCTACGATTTCAGGATTGTTGTACACATCATCTGTATAGTGACTTTACATATAGATCATCATCCGAACATGGGCCTATATCTATAGGCATGTCTGTATTGAGAAACATTCCAATGTAGATGACTTTCTCAACTATGTACATGTTATTAGATAGTTTATGTGTTGAGCATGGGAACGTTTCCCTCAAGAATTCATGATCAAGATGAAAATATCATGATGTAATGTATTGTAAGATTAATGCAGGTCACTGCCCCACTTCAGTTCCAGCTCATCACATCGTAAAGCATCTCATCCAAATATTATTATTATTATTATGACTTTATGCTTTAGGGGGCATCTGTTATATGTAAATTTGGGCATTATCCCCCATGACTTGGTCAAATTGGACATCATCCCCAGGACCAATGAAATAGGGTCTATTATCCCCTCATATTTCAGTTGCTATATGCCCTAAGAGAAGAACAATTCATTCATGGATTCTATTGTGAGATTTCCAAGGTTTGAAGTATATGTTATATCACTTATTGACACACCAATGTAGTCTCTAAAGGGAATAAATATGTTGCAGTGAAAAATCCTCCATTCAAGGGTGCACTGCAGTGCACTTCCCTACATTCAAGAGTGCGTTGGTCACCTTGGAGCGGAATTCTCATTGTTCCGGGAATCTCCACATGGCCAGTGCCTTCTATAAGAGTCCATAAGTGTCAAACTTAGAATCCAAGTGTCCACCTAACACCTCTGAACTTGGTAACATGTCTTAACTATTATTATAAATTCATTCATTGAGAAACTACCATCAGTTTCCCTATAAATTGAGCACAAATCCTAGTGCTAGGGAAGGAAGAAATTTGGTAAAGTTATGTTGTTGAATTCTCATTTGAGAGAGTGAAAGTACTCATATGCTGCTGGTATGATGTTGGATGTGATGAGGTTGGAATGAAGCTGGAGTTGGTTGGCAAAAAATCAATCATTGGTTGTAACTTTACCCTTCTACTATTTAATAAATATTGTTGTTCATTTTCCCATATATATGTCTCTATTTCTTATGCAATGGATTCTTGAATGATATATGTATTTCATATCTAATCAATTTGATTGAGTAAGATAAGTAGATATATGTATATTGCATGTTGTTTGTTGTTCTTTGTTTGTGTTTTAATTAATTGATCTGGCGATTTGAGTTGGATTGAGAGTGACGACAACAACGACGGAAGGAGAAGGAGAAGTGATTGAATCACAAGTAGGCTTCTTTACCATTTTGTATATCTGCTTTTTTTAGAGAAAGTGATAGTAATTCTTTCCTCTATTGTTCTAAGTGACTAGCACCACACTTAGGGAATTTGGTTTATCTGTATATCACAATTCTGCATAACAAAATCTTCTAAATCAATGGGAGGAAAGATTCCTTCAAGAATAATCTTTATGAAAACATAAGTCGAGAGTCCTAGGGCTCCAGGAAGGTGAAAATAGTACTAAATAATTTCACATATTTTCAATAGAACGTCAAAAATCTAATAGGATCATTACGATTAAGGACACAACCAAGCAGTATTAAAATACACATTGGGACATTGAGCAGGTGATGGTTCAACACTTTCATAAGATTGCAGAGGATTAACTGCTTGATGGATCATATTCCATTCATAATATTGTGAAGCATATCCCAAGATTGATAACGTATGAGCATATTAAAAATCTAAATAAACCCACCTCAATGGAAGAAGTTTCCCAGGAGGTAAATGAGATGCATAATGGTAAGGCGCTAGACCTGAATGACTTTACTATATATTTCTTTAAAGCCTGCTAGGAAATAGTCAAGAAATATTTTTTTGAGGTGGAAGTTGACTCCTAGGACTCATCTACAATCCTTAAATATCTAAACTCTATGTACCTTACTCTTATTCCAAAAGAGGAAAGGGAAATCAACCCTGAGAAGTATTGACTAATAGCTCTTTGCAATGTGATATACAAGATTATAGAAAAAGTGGTAGCCAACCAGATTAAAATGATGGTTCATATTTTGACCTGAGAAGGAAAATCAAGCTTTGTGGAGGGTATGAAAATTTTGGATAATGTTATCCATTCCTGTGAGATTACATATTCTCTAAAGAGCCTGGAGAATTCAGGAATGATAATCCAACTTGACCTATTGAAAGCGTATGATTAAATTAGTTGGGAATACACGTAGGAAGTTTTAACGACCTTTGTTTTTGGAAATAGATGGATCAACTAGATAATGGCCTTAGTCACCTCTCCTAGATTTTCAATTTTTCTAAATGGGGATCCTACAAAACCTTTTTTCCCTTCCCATGTAATTTTTCAGGGCGACTCTATGTCACCTTTCTTGTTTGTCATAATTATGGAAGGACAGTGCAAAGAAATTTCAACAACTATCAGGGATGGGGACATTAGAGGCCTCCAACCACATGAAGGTTGTCTGGCTACCATGCACAATAGTTTGTAGATGATACCATGTTACATGGTATCCCTACAGTTAAGGAAGCCTGAACATTTAAGTCTATCTTGGATACTTTTTTGTAGCTTTAGGTATGGAGATAAACCACTTCAAATCTATGATTTTATTCTTTAATACACATATTTCTATATAGAGAAATTTGACTGCAACCCTAGGCTTTCAAAAGAAAAATCTTCCTTCCAAATATCTATGTATCTCGTTAATTGTTCAAGCTTAGAAGAAATCTAATTGGGATAAGGTTGTCTCAAGCTTGAAAGATAGGGTTGAACGATGGACTTTAGAGCATTGAACCTTGCAGGTAGGCTAGTCCTGACTAAATCCATTTTGCAAGCGATTCTGGGTATATGTTATCGAAACTTCCAACTCCAAAATGGGTTGTAAAAAAAATTAAATAAATCAAAGGAAATTTTATGGCGAGGAGCTGAGGATAATAGGTAATGGCCGTTAGTAACCTGGAACACAATATGTAAACCAAAGGGTATGGGTGGTCGAGGCTTACATGATCCAAAGACTGTAAATAGATCCAATGGAACTAAGATTTTATGGTGCTAGCTAAAGGGAGGGTGGTCATCATGGGCCCATATCTGGAGAGAAAAATATGCCTCCACCTGAACTACGCAAGACCTTGTCTGTATGTCGGGGTTAATTCAAGGTTCATAAATATGAAGTTCGGTCTGGGATATTATAGAGGTAATAGAAAAACACTATTTTTGGGAGATCAGAAATGGAACGTAAACTTTATTTTTGGAAGACACTTGGGAACAATAACCCATTTTAAGCAAGGAAGAGTGGTGCCTAATCCAAATATTTACAGAGAACTAGGGTCGCAAGGAAGTCAACCATTTCTGGGAATAGGGGTTGGAGTGCAATAAATGGTGAAGGTGGAACCTTAGCATATTTCACGATTCCAGGAAACATGAACAAGTGGTCCATGGAATAGTAGAGGAATTAAGTAAGAGAAGAATCCTACGTAATGATGCCTAGGATCAATTGACATGGTGGAAAAAATAAGGTGGAGAATCTGATCTCAAAGAGACGATATTTTATATTGAAAGTTTTCAAGGCAATGAAAATGATTCAATATGGAAAAAATTGTGGTCATCGCCCCAATAACCTAAAATCAAAACCTTCACGTTTTTGGTGCTATGCAAGATAGTTCTCACATGGGAAAATATGGTGAGGAGGGGTTTTATTGGGGCCTCATGGTATTGTATCTATGAAAGAAAAGAGGAAAAACTGAATCATCTTTTAAACACCTGTAGTTATACTTCTTTCATATGGGATTGGATGGCTTATATTTTTAGGCAAACAGAAAAAATAAAGGACAATATACAAGATACTATTAGAAATGGCAAGGGAACTACATGAAGAATGTATTTTTAAACCTCACCTAGTGTCTGTTTCTTGGTTATATCCTCTGGACAGTATGGAAGGAACAAAACTGATGAATATTATAGAATAAGAATCTCCTTGCAGAATGCCTGGTGGAATTAATTCAGTGCCAATTGAAGGAGCGATAATTAGTAAAGGTGCCAAAGTGTCTGATAAGCATTCATCTCCATAGGAGGTAAGAGTCCTGAAAATATTAGAGGCGGATAACCCTGGTACGTAGGTACCTTGGGATAGAGAACCTCAAATCCATGTGGGCTTAATGATTTGGATTACTCCTCCCCAATGTTTCTACAACTTGAATTTTGATGGGGTTGTAGAAATTTGAATAATAGATGAATTATTCACCAAGATTATCCTGATTACACACTATTTGAGCTTCATGCATAATACATAACCTCTTCTAACATTGATCATCAATTTGCGGAATTAGAAGCAGTCGCATGCGCACATTAAAACATAATCAAGCACACATATAACACAGTATGTAATGGGGAAAGCTTACAGCTGAAAACCCCCAACTATCTGTATATTATAATGATAGAGAACATGTAATAATACATAGCACAAAGCTCCTCACAGCTCTCAGCACTATCTCACATGCTACACACAAACTAGCTCAGATATGAACAAGTCACAAGTTCAAATCTCCTCCACCTTTCTGCCTGCCTCTACTGCGCAATCCAAGATGAATAATGATGAGATCCAAGTTTGAATCCCACTGGCTTGTACTTCGCAATCCTCATTGGCAATCTCAATCAATGTGTGTGCAAATCTCATGCATAGCTATAGTCACAACTGATAGTAGACTCACCCTTTCACCCACCTCTAACACTGGTCTTCACTGAACTGTCCATGCACTGAGTTAACTGATGTATTCTTTAGTTGATTTATGAGTTAATAATTAGTGAATTAATTAATAATTAATTCACACCACTCATCACTAGTGTATTTATCGATTAGACTAAATACAACTAGTTCAACTAAGTTAAACCGAACAAAACTCCATCAACTGTCTCATCAACTCCACCAAACTCTACCACGTGAGTTCTAACTGAAGTCAACCATGCCATAGCTCAAATAACCCTAGGAATAGCATAATTCCTTCTGTCAGCTGCATGTGCCACATCCGTAGCTCGAATTGAAGTGCTCCAAGAGGATAAGATAATGTTTATAGTCCAAATATTATTAAGAGCTAATAATATTCGACTGATCTATTTGTAGACTGGCAGTCTAAAAATAGACTCCGCCAAGTATGTCTAAAAATAGAGGTCCATCTATTTTTACCAACTTGACCAACCATCCATAAATAGCATCCTGCAACTCATAGACCATGATCCATATGTCTAAAAATAGACATAGTCTAAAAATAGACTTTGCGCCAAAAATAGCCTGCGGCCCACTTAGTGAAGGCGACTTCATTTCACTAAGCTCCATCATCTTGTTGCATTTTCAACACTCCCTCTCAACAAGATATGGATTATCTACAACCCCTATCCTGCCTCTGTGGAATTCGAATTTTCTCCTGGTGAGCGCCTTCGTCAAGATGTCAGCATCCTAATCCTCCGTGGGAATATATGAAAGTAACATGATTCTCCGCTGCACACAATCTCTGATATGATGGTACCTGATGTCGATGTGTTTGGATCTATCATGAAATACCGGATTAGCCGAGAGTTTAAAATGCACCATACATTACAATAAATTACAAGAGGGCTCCAAGTGTGACCCCAACAACCCGACCAGATCTTCCTCATCCATATAGCCCTTATGTCAAGCTTCATTGCCATGTACTCGACCCCTCGCCTGCACCGAGTGCCACAGACCGTCTCCTACTGTACCAAGAAACTATTGTCGACCTGATACTGAAGATCCCTCCAGATGTGCTCTTTCTGTCCGTTGGGCTCCCTACCCAATCTGCATCCGTGAAGCCACATAGCTTCACCTCATCCTCCTATCTGTACCACAATCCATATCCCGATGTGCCTCTAAGATAATGCAATACATGCTTGCCTACCTTCCAGAAGAGCTTGGTTGGCTTAACCATAGCTTGTGAAAGTTGGTTAATAGCATAGCATATTTGGGTCGTGTATTGACCAGATACATAAGCGACCCCACCAACTGTCGATAAACAGTGGAATCCACTACCTCCGCTGAAGTAGAACCCTCCTTCCTCCAACCTCCAGGAAAAGGAGTATCAACAGGCTTGCAGCCATGCATGTTGAACTTCTCCAGTATCTCCCGGGCATACTTACCCTGAGAAACAAATAGTCCATCACTGCGCTGCCAAATTTCCAATCCCAGGAAATAATGAAGGAGGCCCAAGTCCTTCATCTCAAACTCTCTAGCAAGATCCTCCTTGCATGAAAGTATCAATAGCTCATCACCTGTCAGAATCAAATCATCTACATAAAGTACAATAATCAGCAACTTACCCTTCACCACAATCTGGTATAGGTTCGGATCCGCCTCACTCTTGGAGAATCCAAGTCCGGTGAAATAACTGTATATCCATGTGTACCAAGCACGAGGTGCTTGTTTCAACCCATACAGCGCTTTCTTGAGCCTGCACACATGTGACTCGCTGTTGAAGATTTCGAAACCTTCGGGCTGCTCTATGTACACCTCCTCCTCAATGACTCCATTGAGGAACGCAGTCTTCACATCCATCTGATGAATGTGCCACCCCATCTGCGCTAAGAGAGAAAGAATCCTCTGTATGGAAGAATACCTTGCGACAGGTGCAAAGGTCTCCTCATAATCAATCCCCTCTATCTGTGAGAAGCCTCGAGCAACAAATCTTGCCTTGTACTTCTCCACACTCCCGTCAGCTGCCTACTTCACTTTGTAGATCCATCTCAAACCCACCATTGATTTCCCTTCCGGTCTCGGGACAATCTCCCATGCACTGTTTCTGACAATCGAATCATACTCTTCCACCATGGCATCTACCCATGCGGGGTCCTCCAGAAGCCCTCGAAAGAGGATGGCCTGGCAATGACACACGGTCACAAGGAAATTTGACGTGGTGTCACGTTCGAAGGATGTCTCTGCTCGCTGCGAGGTTGTATCACAACCTTCTCTCGCATCTCAATTCGCCGCTTCGGCTCGTAGTGCGGTCACTGGTCGGCGCTGCATGAGTGGTTTCTTCCACTCCATGAACCTCCTCTTATGGCTGATCCACATCCTGAGGCTCATCCTTAGGAACCAATAGCTCCTCATCTGCATGCAAGTGTGGCTCCCTCTCAAGCGAACACTTCATGGCTTTCTCCTCATGAAATTTGATATCCCGTCGCACAACAATCTTGCGACTGTCTGGAAAATACACACGATAGTTGTGGGGCGTATCATTGTACCCCACAAATATCCCAACCTCTCGCGGCCTGGCCCAGCCCTTTCCCCCGGCATCCCTTCGTCACATGAATGTAAACAGAACCAAAAAAATCAAATGTAACACGTGCCTCTGCTCGTAAAAACGCTCCTCGGGTGTACTCATGCCAAGTACTCTGTGAGGACAACGGTTCTGCACATATACTGCAGTATTGCATGCCTCTGCCCACAAGTGAATGGGTAGGCCCTGATCATGCAACATCGCCCGTGCAGCACCCATGATCGTTCTGTTCTTCCGCTCAACAACCTCGTTTTGTTGTGGGTTATGAGGTGCTATGAGCTCTCTTCAAATTCCTTCTGCACTACAAAAGTCCTTGAATTCTCCAGAGATGAATTCACCACCATTGTCGCTCCTAAGAGCCTTCACCTGCTTCCCCGATTCCTTCTCAACCAGTGCCTTGAACTCACAGAACTTTGATTATGTCTCGCTTTTCTTCTGCATGAAGAAGATCCAGCACTTCCGAGAATAATCATCAACAAAAATCACATAGTACATGTGCTTTGCTATCGAAGCTACTGAGAAAGGTCCACACACGTCTGTGTGAATTCTCTCAAGGATCATCGTGGTGCGACTATCCTTCTCGTGAAAGGTGGCTTTCACAAATTTTTCCAAGGTACATCCCTTGCACTGATCTGACTGCGCAAGAGTACCCTTAGGAAGCCCAGTAGAAATCTGCTGCAGTATCTTCAAAGCTCCATGGTGAAGGTGGCCCACCCCAAGGCCACCGCTATCATCCCGCTCACCACTCCTTTCCCCCATTTCTTTGCATGCCATTTTTTGGCAGTCTATTTACCTGCAATTGATAAAGGTTTCGACTCGAACCCTATTCGTTTTCCGGCTTGTCTGACGCGCAGGAAAGCCTTTCCCTCGCTGAAGACAACATCATATCCCTTGTCTTCTAACATCGCCACAGAGATAAGATTCTTCTTCAATCCTGGAACATGCATCACTTCCTTCAATACGAAGGGTTTACCAGACTCCCTTTCAAAGGAAATGGTATCGATACCAGTCGCACTGTATCTACCATCATCGCCCATCTCGATGTGCACTCTAATATATTTCTCATCCAGATCAGAAAACAAATCTCGGTCTCCTGTCATGTGAAAAGACGCACCACTGTCCAAGAACCAAACTGAACCCATCACACTTGATACCAAGCATGCGATCAGTGAAAAATCCAGCTCAAACTACGAGGCTAAGGCCTCTCCAGCTGTAGATCCAGCAGCTTGCTTATTTTTCTTCTTCTGCGGACAATTTGTGGCATAATGTCCATGCTGGTGACAGTGAAAGCACTTCACCTTGGACATGTCCTGCTTCTTGCCTTTCACACTGGAATGAGAAGCTTTCTTGCTCTTCCCCTTCTTTGCTTTGGCAGCCAAAGCGCAATTTTCTTCATTAGATGCCTTTGATGAATATATGTCCCTGGTACTCCACCTTATCTCCTCTTACACAAGATCCGACCAAAGTCGCTCCCATCCTGGCAATTTCTCCCGACCATTGACAGAGTCCTGATAGGAATGCCAACTCTTCGAAAGACCAAGGAGAGCCAAGCTCACCAAGTCCTCATCATCTACATTCACCCCCACACTTCCTAGCTCATCCCTGCATTGGGTGAACTTCATGAGGTACTTGGGAATACTGTCGCCTTTCTCTATCTTTATGTTTCTGAGTTTATCCTTGAGCGCCAACTTCCTCTGGTCACTCTTGCTTTGGAATAAATTTGTCAACGCTTTCCACATCAATTATGGAGAAGCTTTTCCATGCAGGCTAGACACTATGTGATCCTTCACGCCCTCCAACAGAATCCTTCGACATTTTGCTGTCTTCTTTTGCCAAGCCTCAACTTGAGCAGCATCAGTAGGCTTTGGGACTTTAGCATCTATGAAATCCTTCAACCCGTTGTCATCTAACACCGCCTCCATCCTGTCTTTCCATGCAATATAATTCGAGTTGCCTTCAAGGGCATACTCCAATCGCAATCCGTTGAAAGACATCTCGACTTTCGACACCAAGAAAACACTGCTGCAAATTCGAATTCCACCAGCTTAAAACTCAACCGCTTCTGATCTGTGAGAACAAGGTATTTCTAGTACAGAGATTGACTGTAAGGGGCATTTACTGGATATCTCACCTTTCAAAGAAAGGATGAATCCAGAGGCTACCTGGCCCTCATACAGACTTTTCCTAAAGAAATAAAATGTAATCACTGTAATAGATCCGATGATCAATTTCCCTCTGATACCATGTAGAAATTTGAATAATAGATTAATTATTCACCGAGATTATCCTGATTACACACTATTTGAGCTTCATGCATAATACATAACCTCTTCTAAAATTGATCATCAATTTTCTAAATTAGAAGCAGTCGCATGCGCACATTAAAACATAATCAAGCACACTTATAACACAGTATGTAATGGGGAAAGCTTACAGCTGAAAACCCCCAACTATTTTTATATTATAATGATAGAGAACATGGAACAATACATAGCACAAAGCTCCTCACAAGCTCTCAGCACTATCTCACATGCTACACACTACACAAGCTCAGATATGAACAAGTCACAAGTTCAAATCTCCTCCACCTGTTAGCCTGCCTCTACTGCGCAATCCAAGATGAATAATGATGAGATCCAAGTTCGAATCCCACTGGCTTGTATTGCGCAATTCTCATTGGCAATCTCAATCAATGTGTGTGCAAATCTCATGCACAGCTATAGTCACAACTGATAGTAGACTCACCCTTTCACCCACCTCTAACACTGGTCTCCACTGAACTGTCCATGCATTGCAGTTAACCGATGTATTCTTTAGTTGATTTATGAGTTAATAATTAGTGAATTAATTAATAATTAATTCACACCACTCATCACTAGTGTATTTATCAGTTAGACTAAATACAACTAGTTCAACTAAGTTAAACCGAACACAACTCCATCAACTGTCTCATCAACTCCACCAAACTCTTCCACATGAGTTCTAACTGAAGTCAACCATGTAATAGCTCAACTAACCCTAGGAATAGCGTAATTCCTTCTGTCATCTGCATGTGCTACATCCGTAGCTCGAACTGAAGTGCTCCAAGAGGATAAGATAATGTTTATAGTCTAAATATTATTAAGAGCTAATAATATTCGACTGATCTATTTTTAGACCTGCAGTCTAAAAATAGACTCTGCCCAGTATGTCTAAAAATAGAGGTCCATCTATTTTTACCAACTTGACCAACCATCCATAAATAGCATCCTGCAACTCATAGACCATGATCCATATGTCTAAAAATAGACTTTGCACCAAAAATAGCCTGCGGGCCCACTTAGTGAAGGCAACTTCTTTTCACTAAGCTCCATCATCTTGTTGCATTCTCAACAGGGGCATCCAAAGGAAATCCTAGTAGTGTAGAGGAAGGAGGAGTTTTATGAGACTAGATAGGGAAAAATTGCAAGGTATATTTTATAAATTTGGGGCATGCCTCTAATAAGGCATCTAAATTCCATGACTTAGAACAAGGGATGGAAATTTTGGCTCGAGAAAGTATTTTCAGTGTTACCATGGAGGGAGACTCCATGATATCCATCCAAGTGGCAAGGAGACTACAATGTGGCTCGCAAGAAAGGATGGTTACAAGAAATTGGAATTTGGCACAATTAATCTAGCACATCCAACATCACCTAATGACTTCGATAATATTGGATTTAAGCTTGGTCTGGAGGTCAGCGAATGCGATGGTGGACATGCTAACCAATGAAGGGGTAGCCATCTCACAAATGCTTATTGATGTGGCATGGTCAGAAATACAGGAGGGAATGCTCAAGGAAGAATTCCAGTAGTTGGTGGAAAAATACATCTCCACACCGACTGATAATGATTATAGTGTAGAGGTGGGTCAGGGCTTGGGCAAAGCTCCACCTACTCACACGATTTATTAATCCTAGATCATGGAAGTGAGAGGAATAAAAAATTGGTGTAGGAGAAAGGACACGTAGAAAATTTGCATGGACAAGGTGGTGACTAAAGGAGGTGAATTTATGAACACCTCCATCAAGGAACATCATGCAGGTTGGTTCATAAATGATAAGGAGGTGACAAAGAGGTGGGCCAATACAATAATCACATATGATACGTATGAGAGGCGACAGATGGGGATAATGAACCTATACAATTCATTAAGCCTAGAAAAACAGGTAGGTATGGATAATACTCACACGAAGTGACAATCTTATCACCAAGAGATCTGAGGGTGCGAGGATGGCATTGGAAAGTACTGAAAAGTAGGTAAGACAATGCAGTCCAGCAGAACACGATTTATATTCTTGGTCAGGGGCTCTCTTTTAATATTTGTGCTTGGAAATTGAGTAATGGTGTTTCAGTAGAGCATTGATAAGAGTATTTCCAGAGTTGGAGAGGGTACCTGAGTTGAGGATGGGAAAAGTTAGGTATTCGATGGGTAGGCCAAGGGGGTGATCCAGAGCGGAGGCACAAGGATTAGGTTGTAGGAAGAAAAATCACATGGAAACGGATGCAATGGAAACAACAAATGCATTTCATGCTACAGTTCCTCAAAAGGGTAAAGAAGTGGTGGAGGTTTGGGAGAATGAAGTTCATCAACAAAGGAGGTTATTCCAGACAAACAAGTAGAGGAGGAAATTAACTTGATCATTGATAGATTAGGGGAATTTTGAGGTCTAAAATGGGCCTCCTAAGGAAAATGTACAATCAAAATCCACTTTATGAGAATCAATCACATTTTAGGGGATGACATCATCCCTAATGGTTGAGGTGGCATTGCTTGAGTTAAAGGTACTTACTTGTCACATTCTCAATGGTGGATAAAAATTCATGGTTAACCATGGTAGTGCTCTAAGTAATTTTAAAGTCAAAGTAAAATACTCATAATAAATGTCATTTCACACTTTTTGAATAAAAATATATTATTGTCATTTCATATTTCTTGAAAGAAACAATGCATATCCCTATACATTTATTATATTATATTATATTTATATAGTATATTAATTACATGTTATTATACAATTTAAATAATATAAATTTTAATTAATAACATATAATATAATTAAGAATTTATATATTTATATTTATATCTTATTTTAATTATATAAGTACATAGGACAAATGCATTAGTTATTCAATGATAATGACATTTTCTTGAAAAAATCATTCTTATACATAGTCACATCAATACAATTTTTTTATTAATTTTATTTTGGTACAACTTTTAAATTGAATTTAACTATGGTTACATGGATTTTGGTGCAAAAAGTGAATTGCAAATTTGTAAATATTATTTTATTGGTTTAGCTATTATTTTATTATTTCCTTAGGAGGCCCATTTTAGACCTCTAAATTCCCCTAATTGGCAAGTGAAACCAGGACCTGTGTGACCCTCTACCATAAAAACTTGGAAATGACATGGCATGTGAAGACTATGGTAAGAAAGCTGGAAGTGAAAGGATCAGAGGAAAGGGCCAAAGTTCTGAATGATACCTTGAGCTAATTTAAGGACATCAATCAATGACTGGGGAGGATTGAATTAGTCTTGAGGACGTTGGAAAACATCAAGAAGTTGCAAGATGACCACATAAGTGATACTTGAACACTATGTTCACTATTTATCTGAAGCACATTCATAATATTGACATTACTTTGGGGGAAGTAGAAGGTGAAGCTCGCGTTCGAAATTTTAAAGTTTGGGAAGCCAATGGTTCGAGAAACCCTTCGACGATGTCTCTAATAGTGGCTTCAGTGAAAGATACGATTAGAGACGTTCATGTGGAATGAGATTTGAGTATGTGGAAGCTCTATTCAACTGGTTTACTTTGTCAATAGACTATTTAGATATCAGTTTGAGTTTTCCAGCTAGTATTTCTTTAGTTAATTGTAGGTTTGTCAATCAGGGTTACCAAGGATACCAACTAGGTAGACCTAATAGAGACTATAGTCACAATAGTAAGTTTGTTGAGTCTTTTGCATGGAACAAGAAACAAAGGAACTTAATGGATTTCTTGGACAGAAGTGATATTTTGTACTATGTTTTAGTTGAAGTAATATAAATCCTTGATGCTAACTTTAACCAAAAAAAAATAAAAAATCATAATATTCCTATCACATTAAAATATATAACATGTAAGTAGTAGCTATAAGTTAAGACGCATTTTACCTTATAAATTAAAATAATATTATGTAACTATATTTAAATTTAATTAATAAGCACATAAAAACTTTAATACTTACAATATAACAATATTTTTAACCATGGATATTCACGTCACTTTACCATATATATTATTAACTTGTAAATAGGCTTTGTTACAATACCATGAGCCATTACCATGGCTCATCAATACATGTCCAAAAACCATCTCTCATTTCACAATCAAACTATTTTAAAAATATTTTATTTGAATTTAATTTTATAACATCTTTTTTAATTAAATCTATAAGCAAAAAGATTATAATTACATTTGAGATATTTCTAAACCCTTTATCACACACACACACATATATAATAGCTTAGTGAATTAAGATTCATTTTACCATATAAATTAAATAATAATTTTGTAACCATATTTAAATTTCATTAATAAGCACATGAAAACTCAATACTTACAATATAACAAGAATTTTAACAATGGATATTCACTCTCACTTTACCATGGATATTATTAACTCGTAGATAGGCTTTTTTACAATACCATGGACCAATACCATGGCTCATTTATATGACATGCCCAAAAACCATCTCTCATTTCATAATCAATTTTTTTTAATATGTTTTAATTTAATTTTATTACATTTTTGCACTGAGACACCCCAATATGGAAGAGATGTTCTAATGTCTTGTTATGTTATGTTCTATAGACATTTTGACTCAGTGAAATTACATAAATAATAATAATAATCATAATAAAATTATTAATTAAAATATTTTGACTAATGAATTTACATAAAAGTAAAGGAAAAGTAAAATAAAATAAATAATTATATTTATTAATTATTAGTGATTAAACCATCCTATATCCATTTTAACTCTCTATCTATCAAGCTCCTAGAGATATAAAATATCTTTAGGTGCAAACCCTTACTCAAGCTTTGCACTCACAAATAAGAAGGAGGTTTGTACCTCCAGAGATTCGATTCCTCTCGAGGCTTGATAGATCCAGAGTTAAGATGGATCTGGATCTAGGCTCGTATTAGTCATTTAAGATATATCATGAAGTAAGTGTTTTGATATTTATTATATATTTATGTTTATATGTGTTTATCAACCATTTAATTTATATGGCTAAGTTGATTAAAATAATTTTTAAGTTAAAAATAATTAAAAGAAAAAATAGAAAAAAAAATTATAATCATGTAATCCACACGGTCTTGGTTATAGGTGATGGGTGCTTTTTTAAGACACTCATTGATGTTAAGTCATTGGTTCAATGTGATATATTGGACATGATGAAGATGTAGTCTTGCCAAACTTACAAAAAAAATGTTAAAGAAAATTTTTTTTTAAGAAAAATTAATAAAAAAATATGAAAATATTGTTTCAAACAATTTTATATTATAAAAATATTTTAGTCATGATTAAATAAACTTAAGAAACAATGACAAATGGTTTAGAAAATAATAATTTAACAAGGGCTACATAGTAGCTAGTACCTTCCACTTAGCTTAAATATAGCTTAATTAAATTAAAAAACAATAAAGACATAAAGATTTCATTACAAAAATAAAACAACTAATAAAATATTGTATTGTTGTATGTAATCACTAAAAATTAAGAAATGTGATTAATTAATATTGTTTATATTAACACATATACACTTTAATATATATGTTTATTTTATTTTTTATATTTATGTGTTTTATTTATTATTAATATACACTTTTTTTTATAATTAAATTTATTAAAATATGTTTCTAATATTATAACAAGTGCTACCTAGTAGCTAGTACCTGCTTAGTTTAAGTATACCTAATTGGAGTATGAATTGCTCACAGGATGTGAGTTGATCAATTAAAGCCTTTATAAAAAATAGAAATGAAAGTGAAAATGTTGATTTTCCGTGAGCGCCCTACCTCATTGGTTGCAATGATATTGGTTCTGATTGATATGGAGAAACTCATTTTCAACTCAACGCAATGTCAATTCCAGGAAACTTTTTTTTGCATAACCAATTGTCTCCTATGAAGTTCATGGCAATTGTACATGATTGATATAGAGTTGAATGAAATTGTGTTTGTGGTAGTGAAGGCATGGAAGTATGGAACAAAACTTTTAATGTTATCTCTCAAATGACTTCCCATTTTAAACAGGACATCTTTTGCCGAGCATAATGGAGTTGGGATGATATATAATTTGTAATTTAGTATTAAATTAGTTTCTAAATTAAATTGTAAAGACAAAATTAATTCATATTTATGAATAATTCGTAATAACAATTGTTTTATTATTAATTTAACAACTAAATTATGACAACATAGCTATATAAATTAAATCACTAGTAGCTATAGATGGATATCAAAACACTTGGTTTCTAATCAAAATACTTGATTCCTAAAACATTTCGTATCCTGAAAAAGAAAAAAATAAATAAATAAATAAAATAAAATAAAAAATAAAAAATAAAATAAAATAACTTTTTGCTTGGTAATTGAGACCAATATTCTATGGTTGGTTTTGTTGAAGCCTAGAAAATCTCTGATTCAGACATTGGGGAAAACCACCCGGTCGGGACCTTAGGACAGCTCCTTATCCGTTTGATATGGTGGCTTCGACTGGATTGAAATGACCAGTTTCCTTATAACTAATGGGTTGGTGATGGGTTGATTTGGATGGGTGAAAATGGGACTAAATTGGCTGAAATAAAACTATCTAATGTAAAATAAATACTGATAAAGAAATTCTAAAACAAACCCGGGCAATCATATGTGAATACAACTTAAAATTATTCCAATTTAACAATAACCATAAAAATGTATTAAATTTTAATTGAAATTGTGCAGTAACAAATAAAGATAACTCTGTTTAAGAAATTAAACAGAGTTATATTAGCATATTGCATTCATCATTGTATATCATCTATATACACTTTATGAAAGATAACATTTCAATTATACTCAAAAATGATATATAAAGAAATGTTGTGAAAAACCAAATATATATAAATGATAACAAATTTTAAAGCGAATATCATAAGACAAAATAAATCAATAGTGAACAGATAGAAATACCTTATTCATCTTGAAAGCTTTCAAATGAAATCTGATACTCTAATCTAGTAATTCTGATACAAAATCAAATCCAAGGTACAAAAACGCAACACTTAAAGATAATTCTGCATAAAATCACCAGATGTGATCCTTTATAAAATATAAAAGTCAGTGGAGTACAGAAATGTAATCTCCAAGTCAAAAATATAATAATTCAAGACCCTTCTCTAAATGCATGAGAAAGGTTTAAATACTACTAGCTAAATCTAAAAATATTTTATTACAAAAATTAAGGATTCGGTTTAAATGATCGTCCTTTTCCTAGGAAAAAATACAGTAAAACTAAAACTAAATCTAAAAATAAAGACTATTAAGTAACTACTTATGAACTTGATCTTTAAACTTGCAGGCATCTAGCATTGTTTTGAGAAGATGTGGTTGACCGACTTCAGATTTCAACTATCCTAAAAAGACAGAATCGGCAAGTGTAGGCGCAATCTTCTCAGCAGTATTAATGATGCAATTAAGCGCACTATGTTGACAGTGTGGTTTCACTAGGTATGTCCAGTAAGAATCCCAGTTTAATCTTGTCAACCCTTGGATTGATTTTGCTTTTTCTTCCGCCTTTTGTCTCCATTCTGTTTGCAATTGATGCACCTGTGGAAGATATCCCGGAACATTTTCTGAAATCAAATTTGCTTTGTGCAAACTCTCATTTACACAATCAGTAAGACTGCTTGCTGCTGTAGCCGATTCTTCTGTTGCTTTCTCTGCCCTTCTGATTTGTGCATCCCAGTCATTGAAAAGTATTTCTTTATAGTTTTTATTACTAATTGGTGCACCAGCTTTTCTTCCTTCCTCTGTTTTTTGCCATACCAAATAATCAGTAACTTTTTCATTAATTAAATCATAATCATTTCGTAAATCTATGACATGATTAGTGATCTTATCACTTTCTTGACAAAAAGAATTCCATTGCAAGATTTTTTGGCATAATACTTCTTCTTGTTGCAGTAGTTGATTATTTAAAGAAATAGTTTATGAAACAAACTCTGGAAGCTTAAGATCATCTTTGTGCTGATCTTGGATAATCTATATTTGTTTCTCTTTATCAGCCAAACTTTTTTGATATCCAATTTGCATTTCTTGAAGTTGTTGCTGTAACTTTTCAAGTTTCATCTGTGCTTCATTATTGGCCTGTACCTGTTGCAATTGCTGTTGCAGAACTTGTATCTGTTCTTCTTTTTCATTTAATAAGAGCTGTATCTCAAATGCTTTGTCAATAGTTGCAGAAGCATAAGCCCTTGTAATTTGAGATAACTTAGCAAGATTATCAGTAGGCTCTGTGGTAGGATCCTTCCACAAGACATCTAATTGTTCTGCTTCAATAGCAATTTCACCTTCTAATTTTCTCTTTTTCCTTTGCTTCTTCACTACTGCTTTATACTTCGGGCTGTAGAATACATCTAGAGGAGGAATATCCTCTACATTAAGTAAAATTTTAGACGAGGGAGTGATAGGTATGTGCTCAGTTTCTGTGACTGTGCCACTTATTCCTGTGCTCAAAACTTTTGTTGTCTGTACAGGGGTCTGTATATTCTGTCCTTCCACATTAAGCAATTGATTAAAGCTTTCCCATTCTTTGTCTAATTCAATTGTGACTGGTTGTTGTTGTACATTGGTAGGAAGAGGATTTATCTGCTGAGAAGTCAAAATTTGTTGTTGTGAAAGATCTTTCGATTGAGCAGTATCTTTCACTGATTCTTCATTTTTATCTTGCTCTTCATTAGACTTATTAGAATGTTCAAAAGTCCCTTTTTCAGATTTTGACTTAGACTTATCTGTACCTGAACTGTCGTTGAGACTGACACTAGGAGTTGGTTCCCTTGCGGGTTCCAAGCGTAAATTTTCCAAAGGGATAGTGGTCAGTCTTGTTTCTCTGTAAACTTTAAATTCTTGAAATTATTCTGGAGATAACTGCATCTGTGCTGAATGTAGAATTTCTTTCAGTGTGGATTTTCCTAGGAATATATCATCGAAAGGATCTTCTTCTCCTGAAAATTCCCTTACCTTGATTGTGGTGGTAAAAATTTTAGCAACATTATTTGGGTCAAATAACCTTCTCGAAAATTTGAACAGTTGTAAGCATGTAATATTGCTTACCTCTTTGAATGCGTGACCAACATCAAACAGTGAAAATGTTCCACAGGTTATGGGAAATTGTGGCCAAATGCCTTTCTTCTTATCTTTTAATTCCTTTGTCAAACCTCCTTGACCACAGGTTTGATAAGAAATCTCCCGAGCTACAAGTTTATCCGGAACATACAGGGGTAAAACATGGGGGGAAGCAGAACTTCCAAAAACCCTAACATAAGTGAACAACTCTTCTCCAAACCATCTTGCGACAGGGAGAATGTCGACTTCTGTTTCTGGGGATAACCTTGGGGCATCCTTATTATGCAATATTCTGTACAATGGCAGCATTATACCATGGAAAATTTTGTAAAAATGAGGGACAAACTTAGATTCCCACAGTTCCTTGTGATACACATGAATAGGCAAAAGATCGTGAATTGTCCATTGCCAACCCATCAAAGGGAATTTAGAAAAAAAACAGATAGCATCCATAACATAGGTAGATAAATAAAAAGGCGGATAAATCCTCTAAGAAATAGTCTGTTTAGACCGGTAATGAAAAATAGCAGTGGCCAAATTATCAGACAAGATTTTGGCCTAGTCTACAATTGTAGCATTAACAGCAGCATTCAACAAAGGGAGCCATTCAGGCAAGATCATGTTTATGTCAGGCTTTCCAGAAAGTCTGCATAACATAGCAGCAGAAAAACAATATGGAGAGGTAAGTGAACCAGTATTGTACATACCGTGTCTGTTTTTCTTCAATGGTTCATCTCTTTTGGTCCATTCCTGCGGGCATTCCACCAAATTTGCATGTTCTTTGGAAAAATTCTCCATAAATTGTTTATTATAAGTCGCCTGAGGTTCCGGCAAATGATACATCAGCCTCAAATCTTCCGTAGTGAGCGACCCGATGAGCTCTTGATCTAGAGTTTTAAATTGCATGTCTGAAATATCGGTGTTGTCCAGCACCCATTTCACCATGTCTGTATATGGAAGAATTCTTGGTCTTACCGCTATCCGGTGCAAAAGTGAACAAGCCAATTCTTTAAGGGTTGCCTCAGATGAATTACTTGAGCCTGCAGTAGCCGCAACTTGCATCACCCTGGGATTTTCTTCTTCAAGCAAATTATACATTCCTTCCCAGGTGGTGATACCGGCATCCTTATTGCAAGCAGTATCTGCATACAGTGAAGCCATTTCTTTGTTTTCAGAATTTGAAATCTTCTCTTTTTTACCCATAAGGCTCTGTGAACGCTTTGTATAGTCTTCTGCTCCTTCACGCCTACGGTTTTACGAGTTAAGTGAGAGTAATGACATGAGAAGGGTGATGAGATAGTTTTAAATGCAAACGGCAGATGAAATATATTATTCTAACGGAAACAACCTTTCAATCAAAACAAAATCCTTTTTATTGATATTTGACAATCCATTCATTAATTCAATCATTTAAAGCACATAACGGATATTGATTTATGAAAAGATTTACATTGGACAACGAGCTTTTAAGAATCTGCGATATTGCGATCTGCAATTTGCTATGCAATATCGCAATATCGCAGTATCGCAAATCGCATTTTCCTCAAAGCGTAACCATCGCAAAATCGCAAATCGCAAATATCACATATAAAAAGTATTCATTTAACATTTTTCTGCGATATGCGATTTGCGACCAGTATTTTAATGTATAGGCTTTTGGGGATCGCGTTATCGCAATATCGCAAAATCGCAGTTTAAAAGATTCAGTTTTACAAAAGATATCTATCATTTGCGATGGATGCACTAAATCACTCAAAGAAATATTTTATTGTAGTCTATCATAACTTAAGTGTTTCTTAAGGATTTTCTAAGGAATTTCCCTAAGTTATGATAAAAAGTTTTATTTGAAAAAGGGAAACAAATACTAATTGATTTTTTTGGATTTTTTAACTAAGGGTCCCCACTTAATTAGTATTATTACTAATATTAAGAAGGGGGGTTGTTGCTGGCCACAACAGTTGGCGATTCACTAAAAGAAACAGTTATCTCTGAAAAAATAAAATGAACACTATATTTCTAGTAAATAAATATTTTTAAAGATAATGAAAACTATTTTAGGATAATTCAAATAAAATCTAACTATGAAAAGGAAATAAAAAAGCATTCACAATTTCTTTCTAATTCCTTAAGAATGAAAACACTTTTGGGTTATCTCAAGCTTTGATCGGTGTTAATAATGAAGTAAGTGGATTTCTCCAAGTTTGGTTTTATAATATACTCTATTGTCATAGGTATTGCCTCTGCTGCCTGCAAACGTTCATAGTCTCGACAGGGTTACCTTTAAACCATTAACCATTCATTGTCCCATCCAACTAAAATTATGACTTTTAAAAGATAAATTCATAAGACATATTATCTCATGTTTTTGTCTTTTACTTATTTTTTATTTTTAAGAGCCATTGTTCTGGTTTGGGAGCCAGTGAATAACAATGCCATTCACTAGTTGTAATAAAACTGAACAAGCTGGCTCGTGATGAGACCCCTTGTCTTATATTTATAAGCCATTACCCTGTTTTGATATGCAGTATTGGTAATGTCAGTTTCATTACTTCTTATGAACATGGTAAGTCGGCTCATAATGAGACCTCTTATCTCTTAAATTTTTATATAATTTCTTAGAATTACATTCTAAAAAATCACAACTTAAATGGATGGGGTGAAATAGTTTTATCCTTAAGAATCAATGGATGACAATTTTCAGAGTTTATTGAGTACCAAGACTTTGAAAAATATTTACTTTTATAGATAACATTTCTCTACTCAATAAACTTATAATGATTTACATTCTCCTCAAGTTTTCAGAAGATCATGCAAATGATTGGAATAATCTTTCAAAGTTTAACATCTTATTTTAAACTATCCAAAAACTGTGATCATCTCTTTAAAAATTCTTATTTACACAAAATAAATATTTATAATATTTTTCCTAAGAAATTTTCTTAATAGTAAACAGTCAATTAAAGACTTATTAACAACTTTTATTTGCAAAAAAAAATAAAAACTTTGCAGAAAGGAATATGTACAATTAAGAAGGGGTTACCTTCTTATGAAAAGAATTTCTTTAAGACAAGCCTATTTACAGGAAGAGATTCTCTCTTTCCTGTTAAATTTTGGAGTATGAATGTATTTGAGCCTATCTTTTCAGCAATCTGAAATGGTCCAAGCCACATTTTCTGAAACTTGGTATGTTTACCTTTTTCTTCATGTGCTTTATCCCATTTCAGAACAAGATCACCAATTGACAAAATTTTTGAGCAGGTAGAACTTGCATCAAAAGAAGATTTTACAATTTGTTGATGTTTTTCATGAATAATTTTTGCTTTATCTCTATCTTCTTCTAGTTTAAGGATTTGATCATATCTCAATTGAATGGATGAAGAAGGATTTTCTTCAATAAATTGCACTAGGGCTAGTGATGGAAGAGTTAAATTTGATGGTATCATAGCTTCTTTTCCATAAACCAAATTAAAAGGTGAAGTCCCTATTGAAGCTTTTTCAGTGATACGATCAGCCCATAATGCAAAGATTAAAGTTTTGTGCCAATTCTTTTGATTTTGATCAACGGTCCTTTTAATGATTTTGATAAGGTTTTTGTTAGCGGATTCAGCCAAACCATTACCTTGTGGATAATAATTTGCTGAATATTTTAATTTAAAACCTCTTTTGACTGCAAATTCTATTAAACTATTTCCAGAGAAGTAAGATGCATTATCAAAGACAAGAGCGTTAGGTACACCAAACCTGGTTATGATGAATTGATCTATGAAATCAATAATTGCATCAGAATTGGCTACCTTCAAAGGGATTGCTTCTACCCACTTTGTAAAGTAATCTGTTGATGTAAGGATGTATTTGTGCTGTTTGGAAGAATGAGGTACTATCTCACCAATAATGTCAAGCCCCCATTGCTCAAATGGTTGCTCAATATTTACCGGTTGCAAAGGAAAAGCTGGTTTCTTTTGTCTTCCACTAGCAGTTTGACAAATTTTGCACTTCCTCACATAATCATGCGTATCTTTAAAAAGGGTAGGCCAGTAATAACCAACACGAATTATTTTGTGAGCTGTGGTATCACCTCCAAAATGACCTCCTGCTAGTCCATCATGCAATTCCTGCAACACCTTTTCAGCTTCGGTCTTTTCAAGACATCTTAATAGGATTGAATCATAATTCTTTCTGAATAACGCATTATCAATGATCTCATATTTAATGGCCTTTAATCTTAAAGCACGTTTGTTTTTATAGCTGAGATTAGAAGGAGCATACCCATTTTTCAAGTAATAGATGAGATCAGCATACTGAGATTCAGAATCTCTAATACTTATCTTACTAACTTGAATATCATTGTTTGAATCTTGATTTTCTGGTATGTTATGAGCTCCTACCAATAATCTGCAAAAACCTTGCCCTCTAACAATCTTAGCAGGTTTAATATCAATATCATATTCTTGCAAAGCTGTTACACAGTTAGCTCTCTTTTCTCCTACTTCTTTTTGAATTAATAACTGTCTCACTGCAGAGAATGGGACAATGATTTTTGTATGTGTTTTCAAGAGAAAAGGTCTGAAATGTTTGATTGATTTAAACACGGCAAAGGCTTGTTTTTCAACATCGGAATAATTCAGCTCAGCTCCTTGCAGATTTGAGCTAAAGAAAGAAATTGGTGCCTCAATTTTCTGATCATTGAGTTGTGTTAAAACAGCAGCATAGGATGTTTCGGTGGCCAAAGTATACAAAGTAAAATCTTTAAAAAAATCAGGGGTATTCAATGTTGGTGCATTAATGATCGCTTGTTTGATTTCCCCAAAGGCTTCTTTCTCTTTATGCCCCCATTTGAATACTGAATTCTTTTTTATCATATTTTGCATAGGTAAAACAATTTGAGAAAAATCAGGAATGAATCTTTTTACAAAATTAATTTGCCCAAGAAATGATTGCATGGATTTTTTGTTATGAGGTAAAGAAATATCAGATATTTCTTTCACTCTATCTGGATCAATATATATATCATCTTTTGACACAACAAATCCTAAGAGTTTTCCTTCATCCAAAGCAAAGAAGGATTTCTTTGGATTTAAGGAAATACCAAACCTTCTACATCTTTCAAATATTTTCTTTAGATCATGTAGATGATTGGCTCTCTTTTTTGAAAATACTGTTATGTCATCAAGATAAACAACAACTGATCTATTGATCAGACCTTTAAATGCTATGTCCATGGCTCTTTAGAAAGTTGCTCCAGCATTTATTAGACCAAAAGGCATTTTTTGATAAGCGTAGGTTCCCCATTTGGTTCTGAAAGTTGTTTTCAATCTGTCATCTGGATGAACCAAAACTTGATTATAGTCTGAAAATCCATCAAGAAAGGACATGAGTTCAGAACCAGCCACTTTTTGAAGTATCTGTTCCATGGTTGGCAATGGGAAATTGTCTTTTAAACATGCTTTGTTTAAATTTCTAACATCAATACAGATTCTTATATCACCGTTCTTCTTCCTTATAGGTACCATATTGGAAACCCAATTGGAGTGCCTTACAGGAAAAATGATTTTGGCTTTTAAAAGTTTATTAAGTTCTGATTTGATTTGACCTTCAATATTTGGATGAATCTTTCTTAACTTCTGTTGAACAGGTTTAATATCAGGAAGCATTGGAATTGTGTGTTGAATAACCGAAGTATCATACGTTTTTAAATCATCATAATTTCAAGAAAAAACATTTTTATATTTGTTCAGAAGTTTAATGAAAGCATTCCTTTCCTCTGGAGTTAAATTGAGTCCTAAATTAACATTTTGAGGATTAGAGTCAGAACCAAGATTTACTAATTCAAACTTCAAAGTGGAACTTTGAAGTTTAGCATTAGTAACTTTCTTGAATCCGTCTTTAATATCATATAAGTCCTCTAATTTAACAACAGATTTTGGAATGGGATTTTCATTACCTTTTGAGGCAATTTGTAAATCATGATCATCCTCATCAATAATTTGTTCATCATATGATTTCTCTGAAGTCATAAAATTTAAAATATCTTGATCATGATAGAATACTCTCCAATTTGTGACATTATCCGGGACAGATGGGCGAAAAATCAATTCTACTGAAAATCTATCAGGACTGAAATCTTCAGCAGGAAGGAGTTTGGATGCAACATTAGCTAACAAGTAAGATTATGTATTTTGATTCCTAGGAATAGAATAAATATTGAATGCTAAAAAATGAGTGGTAAGATCTTGTACTAGGGTTTGATAGTGTTTAAGATGTCCTGAAAGGCAATGGATAGTATTCCTAACTTGTTTTATGACAATTTCGAAATCACCAAAGACTTTCAAGTATTTAACATTTAACCCTATAGCTTTATAAAGACCTTGAATTAAGGCTTCATATTCTGCAGTATTGTTTGTACACTCAAATTCTAACCTACATGATAGCAAGGTTTTCTCTCCATTTGGATCAATTAAGATGCATCCTGCTCCAGCTCCATCACTAGATTTTGATCCATCAAAATATAATGACCAAAATAAAGATTTATCTATTGGCTTATCTACAATTACATCAGAAATATTTACAATTCTGGAAGAATCAGATTGTGAAAAAATTTCTATTTGAGAAACAGAAGTATTTACAGAAAAGGGTGATAGTGGTGCTTTGAAGTTTCCAAAAAATGACTCGGCAGAATAACCTCCAAGAATATTGTTGTTGAATGCCACAGGCTCATTAGATTGTTCAAATTCAGTGACAGTGTGCATCATATGTTTTTCTCTTTCAACTTTGATTTGATTTGGTTTCCCTTTGTAAGGAAGCCACATATGTGAATAATCAGTTGCGATATATCCATTAAGTTTTGCAGACCAGTCCCTACTTAAAACTAATCCATAGAATTCAGGAATATTTGCAATCAAAATATAAATTCTTTAGACAATCCTAGGATCGGAAGCTAGTCTGATAGTAACCGAATTGATTTCACCTACAACTTGAACTTTTGAGCGATCCAATTGAACAATATGAATTGCCGATTTCTATGGTTCAATATTCAATTTGGCACAAACAGAAGTAGGCATTATATTAGAGGATGCTCCAGAATCGATTAAACAATTATGCATATTTTTATTGTACATTTCATAAGTCAAAAGAAAAGGAGGAGTCTGAGAATTTGATCTTTCTCCAATGAGCACAGTATCAGTAGCATCTACTTTGTCTGGTGGCTTACCAGTTCCTTTTGCTGCTTTTGCAACTACACCACTTGGTAAAGGAGCAATTGGTGTAGCATTTAATTCTTTTAATAGCAACTTCTGCTGGTGTTTTAGTTTGTTGAGTTCATGTAAGGAAATGTTGGCTTTAATCTTTTTCATGTCTTCAACAATTTTATACTCCATAGGATCTGACACCACTAAAGTCTTTGTTGTCGATGTAAGAGGATTAGAAGAAGATGACTGATTTTGAGTAGGTAACGGAGAAGTTTTCTTTGCAAGAGTTTTGTCTTTGGTACTTGGAGTTGTAATTTTCTTTTTAGGAACTGTTTGTACAGGATCCGATGTAGATTTACTCCTAGTACTTACAGGCATAGCTTCTTGTTCTACCTCACTCTCAGAATTAGGGAGAATAAAATCCCACATTCCATGCAATTCAGCTATTTCTTCATTCTCATCTTCCTCCTTTGATACTGGAGGAGTATCTTCTTCTTCTTCCTCTTCTGATTCTGCATTAGAGATTGAATTGGGAGGTTTAGATTCAAGTTGATTTCTTTTGAAATTTTGGAATGGTTTTTTGGTAGAAGTTTCAGCTACTTGTTTTTTTATTTCAACCATTTCATTTGACATGGTTTTGAGAACTTTTTGTAAACCTTCCATGTCGTATGGGTCTTTGGCCTTTTTCCTCGAATCATCTTTGAAGCTGACTTTTCTAGATTTCCTTTCCTCAATAGCATTTTTCTTTTCTAGAGAAATAATTCGTTTCTCTACTGCAATAGCCTCTTTCATATTCTCGGCTAACGTAGGTTTTGCGGCTCTATCTACAAAAATTGCTATGTTTGAGGGCAAAGCAATTATGTACCATTCACTTCTAACTTGTTCACTAGGCCTTGAATCTGTGTGAATTTTGTTCAAGAGTTTGTTGAATCTAGCGTTGAAATCTTTAATGGGCTCCTTGGGTTCTGTTTTCAAATTTGAGAGATCGTTGATTAAAGTAGTTATTGATCTGTCATCTCCAAATTTGGTTAAAAAATGATCTGCAAAAATGGCCCAACTTGTTATGGATCCTGAAGGTAATGAAAAGTACCAGGATCCTGCTACCCCTTGAAGAGTATAAGGGAATAGTCTGACTACAACATCTTCTTCTACGACTCCATTCAAATTTACAGCTAGCATAAAGTTATTAACGTGTTCTTCAACTTGAATGTTAAGCTCTGGACTGAACTTTGGAAGCCATTTTCTAGGATTGTCAGGTAAATCATGTAAAGGTGCAGACATGTTGACAGCCCCTGGAGTAGCCCATGGTCTAGCCATTATTGTAACAACTGTTGGAGAAGTAGTAGAGACTGGTGGTGTCTGAACAGAAGTTGTTGAAATAGATGATGTTGAGATTGATGATGATTGAGCAGATGATAATTGAGTAGATGATGTGGGAACAACTGCACTTTGTTGAGTTGGGGTTTTGGAAACAGGCGATTGAATATGAGATGAAGAACGTATATCACTTACTGATTCTGATTGAGGTTTTCTTGTCTTGAATCTACTAAGTAAAGGGAATTCTTTCAGAGAAATACCAAGTTTTTCACTTTGAAGCCTAGTAAGAGGTTTTGAAGAAACAAATTTTGAGGTTACACTACCTTCAGATATTTCAGATTCATCTAGAGATAATGATAATCCTTTCAATTTATGTATTAAATCTTGTACTTCAGGAGACTCAGGAGTTTGATTGTCTAAATGTTTTGAGATTTTGGTAGTGGGTGTCTGAATATTCTTCTCAATTCCTTCTATAGGATTTTGTATTTTAGAAGAAATTGAAGAAGTTAATGAGGGTGTTATGCTCTCAGAATGGCTTGTGGGTAAATATTTACTTGCCATTCATAGCTCATGCCCTCCTTCTAGCGCCAAAAATGTTGAAGCCTAGAAAATCTCTGCTTCAAACATTGGGGAAAACCACCCGGTCGGGACCTTAGGACAGCTCCTTATCCATTTGATATGGTGGCTCCGACTGGATTGAAAGGACCAGTTTCCTTATAACTAATGGGTTGATTTGCATGGGTGAAAATGGGACTAAATTGGCTGAAATAAAACTATCTAATTTAAACTAAATACTGATAAAGAAATTCTAAAACTAACCCGAGCAATCATATGTGAGTACAACTTAAAATTATTCCAATTTAACAATAACCATAAAAATGTATTAAAGTTTAATTGAAATTGTGCAGTAACAAATAAATATAACTCTGTTTAAGAAATTAAACAGAGTTATATTAGCATATTGCATTCATCATTGTATATCATCTATATACACTTTATGAAAGATAACATTTCAATTATACTAAAAAATGATATATAAAGAAATGTTGTGAAAAACCAAATATATATAAACGATAGCAAATTTTAAAGCGAATATCATGAGACAAAAGAAATCAATAGTGAACAGATAGAAATACCTTATTCATCTTGAAAGCTTTCAAATGAAATATGATACTCTAATCCGGTAATTCTGATACAAAATCAAATCCAAGGTACAAAAATGCAACACTTAAAGATAATTCTGCATAAAATCACCAGATGTGATCCTTTATAAAATATAAAAGTCAGTGGAGTACAGAAATGTAATCTCCAAGTCAAAAATATAATAATTCAGGACCCTTCTCTAAATGCATGAGAAGGGCTTAAATACTACTAGCTAAATCTAAAAAAGTTTATTACAAAAATTAAGGATTCGGTTTAAATGATCGTCCTTTTCCTAGGCAAAAATACAGTAAAACTAAAACTAAATCTAAAAATAAAGAATATTAAGTAACTACTTGTGAACTTGATCTTTAAACTTGTAGGCATCTAGCATTGTTTTGAGAAGATGTGGTTGACCGACTTCAGATTTCAACTGTCCTGAAAAGACAGAATCGACAAGTGTAGGTGCAATCTTCTCAGCAGAATTAATGATGCAATTAAGCGCACTGTGTTGACTGTGTGGTTTCACTAGGTATGTCCAGTAAGAATTCCAGTTTAATCTTGTCAACCCTTGGATTGATTTTTCTTTTTCTTCCACCTTTTGTCTCCATTCTGTTTGCAATTGATGCGCCTGTGGAAGATATCCCAGAACATTTTCTGAAATCAAATTTGCTTTGTGCAAATTCTCATTTACACAATCAGTAAGACTGCTTGCTGCTGTAGCCGACTCTTCTGCTGCTTTCTCTGCCACTCTGATTTGTGCATCCCAGTCATTGAAAAGTATTTCTTTATGATTTTCATTAATAATTGGTGCACCATCTTTTCTTCCTTCCTCTGTTTTTTGCCATACCAAATAATCAGTAACTTTTTCATTAATTAAATCATAATCATTTTGTAAATCTACGACATGATTAGTGATCTTATCACTTTCTTGACAAAAAGAATTCCATTTCAAGATTTTTTGGCATAATACTTCTTCTTGTTGCAATAGTTGATTGTTTAAAGAAATAGTTTCTTAAATAAACTCTGGAAGCTTAGGATCATCTTTGTGTTGATCTTGGATAATCTGTATTTGTTTCTCTTTATCAGCTAAACTTTTTGATATCCAATTTTCATTTCTTGAAGTTGTTGCTGTAATTTTTTAAATTTCATCTGTGCTTCATTAGCTATTCGTACTCACAGAAAATTGATGTTTATAACTTGTATATTCTATTTTTCATTTGGATAAGATGATTCATGTTATCATGTTTTTCAATAGCCTATAATATGGTTTCCTTTAATTTGAGATAACTTTAGCAAGATTATCAATAGGCTCCATGGGTAGATCCTTCCACAAGTAATCTAATTGTTCGTCGCAGCAATTACACCTTCTAATTTTCTCTTTTTCCTTTTCGGCTTCTTCACTAATGCTTTATACTGGTCAGAGAATACATCTATATGAAAATCTCCACATTAAGTAAAATTTCACAAGGGAGTGATAGGTATGTGCTCGGGCCGTGGATCGTGCCACTTATTCTGTGTCAAACCTTGTTGTTCAGGATAAGGGTCTCAGACATTCCTCATTCCTTCCATTAAGCAAATGATTAAAGCTTTCCATTTTCTGTTCTTCCAGAATCAATTGTGATTTATCAAGGTCGACATTGGTAGAGGAGGATTTGATTCATTGAGAAGTCAAAATTTGTTGTTGTGAAAGCTCTTTCGATTGAGTAGTATCTTTCACTGATTCTTCATTTTTATCTTGCTCTTCATTAGACTTATTAGAACGTTCAGAAGTCTCTCTTTCAGATTTTGACTTAGACTTATCTGTACCTGAACTGCCGTTGAGACTGACACTAGGAGTTGGTTCCCTTGCGGGTTCCAAACGCAAATTTTCCAAAGGGATGGTGGTCAGTCTTCTTTCTCTGTAAACTTTAAATTCTTGAAATTGTTCTGGAGATAACTGCATCTGTGCTGAATGTAGAATTTCTTTCAGTGTGGATTTTCCTAGGAATATATCATCGAAAGGATCTTCTTCTCCTGAAAATTCCCTTACCTTGATTGTGGTGGTAAAAATTTTAGCAACATTATTTGGGTCAAATAACCTTCTCGAAAATTTGAACAGTTGTAAGAATGTAATATTGCTTACCTCTTTGAATGCGTGACCAACATCAAACAGTGAAAATGTTCCACAGGTTATGGGAAATTGTGGCCAAATGCCTTTCTTCTTATCTTGTAATTCCTTTGTCAAACCTCCTTGACCACAGGTTTGATAAGCAATCTCCCGAGCTACAAGTTTATCCGGAACATATAGGGGTAAAACATGGAGGGAAGCAGAACTTCCAAAAACCCTAACATAAGTGAACAAATCTTCTCCAAACCATCTTGCGACAGGGAGAATGTTGACTTCTGTTTCTGGGGATAACCTTGAGGCATCCTTATTATGCAATATTTTGTACAATGGCAGCATTATACCATGGCAAATTTTGTAAAAATGAGGGACAAACTTAGATTCCCACATTTCCTTGTGAGACACATGAATAGGCAAAGGATCGTGAATTTTCCATTGCCAACCCATCAAAGGGAATTTAGAAACAAAACAGATAGCGTCCATAACATAGGCAGATAAATAAAAAGGCGGATAAATCCTCTGAGAAATAGTTCGTTTAGACCGGTAATGAAAAATAGCAGTGGCAAAATTATCAGACAAGATTTTGGCCCAGTCTACAATTGTAGCGTTAACAGCAGCATTCAACAAAGGGAGCCATTCAGGCAAGATCATGTTTATGTCAGGCTTTCCAAAAAGCCTGCATAACATAGCAACAGCAAAACAATATGGAGAGGTAAGTGAACTAGTACTGTACATACCGTGTTTGTTTTTCTTCAATGGTTCATCTCTTTTGGTCCATTCCTGCGTGCATTCCGCCAAATTTGCATGTTCTTTGGCAAACTTCTCCATAAATTGTTTATTATAAGTCGCCTGAGGTTCTGGAAAATGATACATCAGCCTCAAATCTTCCGTAGTGAACGACCCGATGAGCTCTTGATCTAGAGTTTTAAATTTCCTGTTTGAAATATCGGTGTTGTCCAGCACCCATTTCACCATGTCTGTATACGGAAGAATTCTTGGTCTTGCCGCTATCCGGTGCAGAAATGAACAAGTCAGTTCTTTAAGGGTTGCCTCAGATGAATTACTTGAGCCTGCAATAGCTGCAACTTGCATCACCCTAGGATTTTCTTCTTCAAGCAAATTATACATTCCTTCCCAGGTGGTGATATCGGCATCCTTATTGCAAGCAGTATCCGCATACAGTGAAGCCATTTCTTTGTTTTCATAATTTGAAATCTTCTCTTTTTTACCCATAAGGCTCTGTGAACGCTTTGTATAGTCTTCTGCTCCTTCGCGCCTGCGGTTTTACGAGTTAAGTCAGAGTAATGACGTGAGAAGGGTGATGAGATAGTTTTAAATGCAAATGGCGGATGAAATATATTATTCTAACGGAAACAACCTTTCAATCAAAACAAAATCCTTTTTATTGATATTTGACAATCCATTCATTAATTCAATCATTTAAAGCACATAACGGATATTGATTTATGAAAAGATTTACATTGGACAACGAGCTTTTAAGAATCTGCGATATTGCGATCTGCAATTTGCTATGCAATATCGCAATATCGCAGTATCACAAATCACATTTTCCTCAAAGCGTAACCATCGCAAAATCGCAAATCGCAAATATCGCAAAATCGCAAATCGCAAATATCACATATAAAAAGTATTCATTTAACATTTTTCTGCGATATGCGATTTGCGACCAGTATTTTAATGTATAGGCTTTTTGGGATCATGTTATCGCAATATCGCAAAATCGCAGTTTAAAAGATTCAGTTTTACAAAAGATATCTATCATTTGCAATGGATGCGCTATTTCGCTCAAAGAAAGATTTTATTGTAATCTATCATAACTTAAGTGTTTCTTAAGGATTTTCTAAGGAATTTCCCTAAGTTATGATAGAAAGTTTTATTTGAAAAAGGGAAACAAATACTAATTGATTTTTTTGGATTTTTTAACTAAGGGTCCCCACTTAATTAGTATTATTACTAATATTAAATAAGAAGGGGGGTTGTTGCTGGCCACAACAGGTTCCAGGGAATACGATAAAACAAGTTTAACAAACCAATTGAAATAGCTGATAATTTGAAGGCTAATCTCCCGACAAATGCCAAACAATCTAATATGGAACTTCAAAGTGAGATCCTGGTAATACATGGTGGAAATTTCAAATCCTTTAACTTATCAAAACAACAAACATTAATCACACACGAAAGGATACAAAAAAATAAAAATTCTTGAATTCTTGAATTCAAGAAGATCAATTTCTTGAATTCAATTTCTTGTTATTAGATTAATTTCTTGAATTCTTGATATATTTGGAAAAAAAACTATAATTGAATTCTTGAAGAAAAGAAGATCAATTTCTTGAATTCAGTTTCTTGTTATAAGATTAATTTCTTGAATTCTTGATATATTTGGAAAAAAAAAGTATAAAAATAAAAACTCTGCCTAAATAAAGCAAATTTAGCAAAGTTAGGAAAAAAATGCTATATCCTTAAAAATTAGTAACTATACATCACTAAAAATTTCTTAATAAAATTAGGAAAGAAATGTTCACAAGATTCTAAAAACTAATGATAGTTATTAATTATAAAAGCTATATGCAAACACGAAAAGAAAAATACTTTTGGTGTAATTAGAATTGAAAATAGAGAAAAAATTAGAAAATGGAAAAGAAAAAAAACAAAACAAAACAAAAGGTTAAATAAAAGGGAAATAAAACTAAAAACAAAAAGTTTGTAACTAATAGAAATGGAAGTTACTAAACAGTCCATAATAAGACTTCAACCAATCACCTTACAAATAAATCAATTTAAATAATAATAATAAATAACAAAAAATGAATTCCCAAGGTTAAACTAGCAGCATAAACTTTTGGTCAAAGATAAACTAATAAGTTGTCAAATCCCATGCTTGTGGAAATTATAATAAGTAATCTTAAATTCAAAATAAGAGAAAAAATTATAATTCATAAAAATGGAAATAATAGAAAAAAGAAAAAAAAAATCAAAAAATTAAATGAATAGGAAATAAAACTAAAAACAAAAAAATAGTAACTAATAGAAATAGAAGTTACTAAAAAACCCATAACAAGACCTTCAACCAATCACCTTACAAATAAATAAATTTAAATAATAATAAAAAATTACAAAAATTAAATTCTCAATGTTAAACTATGAATAAGTTGCAAAAAATTTTGGTTACCATGAGTGTTGCATGTATAATAAGTCATATTTAAGTATGAAAAGAGTTGTAGAATTCAGAATATATATATATAGTCAACCAAGGTGCTTTCATTAAATTGTCAAAAAAATGTTTAGTACAAAATTCATATCCACAGGCCCCTTTCTCTCATTCCGACTAGACTTGTTGAGATCGGGACCTGGAGGAAACCATAAAAAGAAGATAGCATTCACTATTTCCAGTAGGCCTTGTAGCCTTAGCATACTTAAAGAAAACAAAAATTTGACGAGAAGCGATGGCAGCATATTAAGGAGGGAGGTTGGGTGGGAATACAGGAGGAGCTGCAAAATAGCCCACATGTTCATGCATATGAAAATCAATGTGCTCCACCCTCGCTTCCAGGCTGCAGAGGTGGTCATTGGTGCAGGGATGTTGGCGTCGAAGGTTGTTCAGTTGTTCCAAAATTTCATTATGGTTGTACTGAATGTCGTTGATGTATGCCACCAACTCATTGTGATCATCATATCGGTGTTCCCAGAGAATTTCCATGTTCAACTGGACATTTCACATCTGATCCACAATGGATTCTAGAATGGAAGGCGCTACCACATGGCCTGGGGAGCGTACTAGAGAGATAGAAGCTACCTCTTATGTCTCCCGATTGTTAGAGGTGTCTGAGGGTGAATTGTTTCCCGTCTCAGGCCGCCCGAAACGACGGTGGTTGCCTCCCCTTGGTGGGGCCATCCCCTTTGACGAGACATACTGTGATGGACGAGACTAAACTGCCAAAGGAGAGGGGAGGTGGGAGATATTAGTTCAGAGAACTTGTAAGAGACACAATAGCCAAGCTTGCAGAAAGGCCACCTTAGAGGAGTGCAAAAAAACAACCCAATACCATACATGAAGGCACTTGTGAAGTTCGCGTACAACCAATCCCACGACGCGCCTGAACAAGGCTCCTCCCTCCACCCCCAAGACTAGAAATTGAAAAGGAGCCTGCCCCTGGACTTCAAAGATCCCACACATTGACTGCTCTCCTTATGTTGAGGTCTAACATCAGGCTCCCATAGGAGCATAATGCATCTCAAGACAACCCCCTCCCTCCCGTTACAATAAAAAGCAAGGAACAAAAGGACCTGTAACCCAGGGTGAGCCCAATTATAAGACATTTAGGAACCCCAATTATGAGAGAAAAAATAAAAACATATAGGGACAATCTTACCTTGAATAACATACTCAAACAACGTCTCCTTCACAAGCTTTTCATCCCTTGAGAAGAAATTGTAGGCGGGAAGGTGAAGAGGCTCCCCAACAAATCACGTTATGGGATCCCATAGATAGTCCCAGACCTCAATGTCACACCACCCCAAGAAATCCCAGAAGACCACCCCTCTTCTCACTTGAGGTCTTGACCCCAATGAGGCATTCTAGAATTGAACACCACTGTTCTATGCACAACCCAAATTCATCTCCTGAAACGACAAACTGGAGGAATTACCACTGCAAGTCCTATATTTATCAACTGAGTGTGTGAGCATGGTTTCTGCTTGCGGTCATTAAGAGCTTGTCCAACTCATCATGGTGAAATAAAGGCACGCATGGAGGTCGGACAAGCTCTTGTGGAGGTACCTCTGCCAAGTAGCCTTTGTGAAGTACACCCCCAGGGAATATTTTTATTTTATTTTTAATTTCAATGCAAAATATGAATATAAAATTTTATTTTCCTTTTTATTATTTAAAATATATATATATATAAACCAAAAATTATCAAGTCATCATAATAAGTATCCATCACAAGTGAAAAACACTCATGAAACATGAAATTAATACCACATGAAATAATAAATGTATTATTATTTAATGGAACAATAAATATACTATTTTTATAATACCATTAAACATGTAATACCAGATAAAGCAATAATCTATGATTATTATTATTTAACAGGAATGTGTACATTTTATTTAGTGGAATCATCAACTTCACATAAGAACAACAATTTCATAAATGATACAAAGGCCAACTTACAACGTGTCTCTGAACCCATGCGGCTAGGAACATGAAACATGTACCATATTACTAGAGCTAAATTCTTTCAAGATAAATATACTATTGGTAAGTGAATTGCATTAGAAGGAAAGTTGGTGGGGCAGTGGAAAACTTTTTCGGTTAAGCATTGCAGCAATGGTGGCTTATAAGGGCTTCAGAGTTGTTGAGAAGCATAATGTTTAGCTCGAGCAGCATAAACGTCCCGTGGAAAAGAATCGTGTTCATGCAGCTCAAGCCATGGGTACCATGGAACGAAACCATCTTAGGGTCAGGCATGACGAAGTTGGTGTAAAGAAGTATAGTGTTAAGGTTGGACAAGGTAAAGGTGCCATGGAAAGGCGTGCTATTCAGGTCGGCGTGTCACAAACGCGGGGGAAAACCATTGTGTTCAGGTCAGACAAGGCAAAGTCGCCACGGTAAAAAATGTTGTTCAAGCCGAGGACATCAAAGGATCGATGGAAAAGCATTGCAATCAAGCTGTAGAGGGCAAGGGATTCGTGGAAAGGCCCTATTGTCGAGGTCGTGCAAGTCAAAGGTGTCATGGAAAAGTATGTTGCTCAGGCCTGGAAAGTTAAGGGTGTCGTTGAACGACGTCAGGTTCAGATAGGGTAGATCAAAGCTACAACAAACAAGCATATTGTCGAGTTTGTCATTGTTTTAGATATTTCGATCCCTTTTTAGATCTCTATCAGATCCATTTTCGGGCATTTGATGCTTTTGTGGGTGAGATCTATGGATCTGGTGAAATACCTCAAGTTGTTGTTGGAACTCAAAATAGGATACCCTATGGTACAACACTTTATTTTCGAAGGTAAATAAATGGAATGTCTCTCTCTTCTCTCTATTTATAATATATGCAAGGATGTTACAATTTTCTTGGCCCTTCGATTGTGTGGTGGAGTTTTGGGAAAGCCTTCCTCTTCCCAAGCCTTCTCTTACAAAGACGAGGTCTAAAACCAGGTTCCCCAAATTATAGTTCCACCTCAAGAACATCCCCTATCCTCAAGCAAGGTGGCTCAGGAACATGTTGCTCCAAGTCCTTTTATAGTGGAAAAAATGAGGATGTCCCTTGAGTTGAAATCACTCATCTAGAGCTAGAGGGATTCTATATGTTCTTGAAAAAAAACGGCCTCATTTGCCGTTTCAATGGGCTATGGCCACGCACAAAAGACCTTTACCAATGGATCCTTTCAACTTGGACCAAGGACTGTAGGGTTCTATTCTATTCTAAGGGCTTCTTCATCGTCGTTTTTGTCAATGAAGCAGATTATCAGAATGTGCTTTCTAATGGGCCCTGGTTTTGGGGAAAATATGGGTTCTTCCTAACCCCTTGGTTCCCATATTTTGACCCCTCCACAATTGTGATCACAAAGATACCCATTTGGGTCCGAATCCCAATTTTTTCAACCCATCTATGGCATTTTTCAGTATTTGAGGGTATTGGAAACACCTTGGGTTGCTTTCTAGCCATAGATCCCTCGCAAGGAAAATGTGGAGTCTACACTTATGGTCGGATTTGTGCAGAACTTGACATCAACAAAGGCTTGCCTGAAAAAATTAATTTAAAATTATGTGATTTTCACTGGACCCGGTAGTTGGACTACGAGAACACTACTTTTCGGTGTCGAATATGCCATCAAACATGCCATCTTCAAAACTCTTGTTCTCAAAATCTAGTCAAATGGAAGCTTGGATCTAAAGCATGGAATACATGCATCACACCTCCTCTAGAAGAGGAGGATTCCTCATCTTCGAATCATGAAGATGATGAGTCTGAAAAAGGCATGCTCTCATAAGACAAGGCCCAAAATGTAGATATTCAAAAGTCTCGTGAAGAAGGTAAGGAGATCCAATTTTTTCCGGCAAGAAGATAAAATGTCAATAAGAATGCTCTAACAGGTGCCATGAAGCGTGCTCATGAATCATCCTCCTAAGACTTTGACAAGGATGCCTCCTTAGATTTTCAGAACAATCTCAAGGTAGCTTTAGTAGACCCGCAGAAGGTTGTGTCAAAGTAGCAAAAAATAAAGACAAGAATGGACGCACCAGATGATTAGGCCCAAGTTGGGTGATTACAATGTCTCTATCTCCTGGTTTGTGTATGTGTTTTTTGGTTTTTGTTTCATATATGTTCATAGATAGAAAATGTGCTTAGTATGTCATACTTGGCTGGAGGTATCATATCCCAAATCAATTTGTTTGGTGTGATGTTAACTATATGTAATCAATGTAATCCTTTTTTCTATTAATATAAAAATTGTGTATCAACTTACAAAAAAAACATAAATATATTATTATTAATAATGCCATTAAATATATAATACAAGATAAAATAATAAATATATTATTAATTATTAAACAAATATTACACATAAGCTATCAAGGAAAATATTATAAAAGGAAAAGTTCTTATTGAAAAATTTAGATAAGTTATTTTGAATATATATTCAAAATAAAAAACAAGGATCCTATTCAATTTTAAGGTTCATATCCTAGAGAATGTAGGGAATATAACTAGAAAATAAAATTAATTCAAAGCTAAAAATGTATGTGAGTGCATTATATTTTTAGTAGATTATGTGATGTTAGAAAGTGTGTTATTTTTGTTGTTGTACTATTTGAGAGGAACCCAACAACTCGATTGATACGTAACTACTAGTAAACATTTGGGGGTTTGTGACTTGTGCTCCTCTCTGTAAACCGAGTTGCAAAAAGGGGATTTGAACCTTTGATCTCTCAATTTTCATAGGTTTCTCATTACATTGATCACCATTTGAGTTTCCCCTCGAGACGAAAGTGTACGGATGTTATAGTATCATTTCCCATTTATTTTTTGGAAAACAAAGTGAAGATTAAGTATTAATATAAAATGCTCAAGGGGTGTAGAATAGACAGTGATAGGGTGTATTATTAAGGCACTCTGAAAAATGAAGGTCATTGATTATAAGCTTCATGGGAAAAAATCCAGCCATGTTAAGGGCTGGTGTGGCCCAAGCCGAGTGCAATCCCCAGGTAATTTTGATGGCTTAGATGCCTCTGGGTCACACTTTCTCAAGATAAAAAGTTAAACATACATTCATCTAAGTACCCACACAACTCAGAAAAAAAATAAATAAATAAATAAATAAATAAAAATTAAAAATTAAAAATTAAAAATTAAAAATTAAAATTAAAATTAAAAATTAAAAATTAAAAATTAAAAAAATTAAAAATAATAAAAAAAAATTATTAATAAAAAAGAAATTTTTCATAATATTGTAAAAACTAAAAAGGAAAAAAGAAAAATATATAAAAAGAAAATTAAAAAATAATTATTTTTACTTATAATAAAATTTAATTTTTTTTCTATATTTATAACTTTATTTCAAGAAATGTGTATCCTCTGTCTCAATTGTTGGGTCATACGTAGAGTCTAGGGTAAGTGTCTAGATATTTTGCAATGATCTTGTTTGTTGGTTCCCAGGTATGGTAGGTGGAGGGTCTCAACAATTTTATTTTTCCTTTGTAGGCAGAGGTATTCATAGCAGTTGCAATAAGTGTGCCCCTCGGGTCTCAACTATGTCGCAGAGACAGAGAATGAGGTGCAGAAAGGGGGGTGGTGTTAGATCCTAGTCAGGGCAACAAGACGCTAGATTCTTTACTCATGACTCGGCTACCACCTTTTTCAATGTTGGCTCCTCTAGAAACTCGCAGGGAAATTTGCAAGGTTGTGACTCAAGCTAGGGTTGAGAGAAAATATCTCTCAGACTCTGAGCTCATGGAGGATATGTCGACCTAGGGTCCTGATTGTAGAAATTTGATACAAATTGAAACTGCTCAAGATTTAAAACTGAAAAAAAAAAAAAAAAAAAAGATACACAATTCTACTTTATTGATTTGCGGAAAGGAAATCACAATTTAAAACAACATGCATAAACATGCAATAAGGAAAACCAAAAATACATAGTGAATTCTAGTGGAACCCAATTGGGAAAAAACCCTCAAGCTTATTTTCATTTATCAATTGAATAGAGAAACTATTACAATTACTAGCTCCAGCTCTGAGCTCAACCTACAAAAGAATAATTGTCCTTTCTACTGAATGAGAAACTTTGGCCAACACTTAGCCAATTATTTTCTCACCAAGCTTCCTATTTCCTTGTGCAATTCTTGAGGAAATTAGCCCCTAAAATATAGGAATTTCCCCCTAATTGATTGCACAAATCCCAAGGATTGATCTATTGGCCTCATGCAACACTTGTACACTCATACTAGTATACAACTCATGTTACACTGCCTTGTCATCTCCACTTCAGCTAATGAATTCAAATTCCTTGCATGCATTAGCTATTTTGGGATGATTGATCAGTTAACTGGAAAAGCTCTAAGTTAGACTGCTATCTCACTACACAGATGACCTTCAACTGAATCTATCAATAGTTAGAGGTTAGTTAATTGAATAAAACCAAAAATAACTGAACTGGATTACTAAAATTTAGCAATCAAACATGCATGACTAAACTCCAAGCCCTCTAACTCAAATTTACTGAGTTAACTGAGTGACAAGATCCATGTCACACTAGTTAACTACCTCCAAGTTATTCAAGTGATGTGGAAATTTGATTTACTCAATTTGACTAAGGCTAAAGTCAAATTGAGCCTTTCTTGCTACATTTTTTCAACACTCCCTCCTAGCAAGAAAGGGATTTTTCACCACATCTATCATCCACCTGTGGAATTCAAATTTACCTCTTGACAATGCCTTTTACATTATGTCAACTTCTTGCTCCTCAGTTGGAATGTATTGTAGAAACATAATTCTCCTCTGCACATAGTCCCACAAATGATGATACCAGATATCAATGTGCTTGGACTTATCATGAAATACCAAATTCTCAGAGAGCTTAATGCAACTTCGATTATCACAATATATCATTATCGGATCCATCTCCTGAATGAAAAGACCCATAAGTATTTTCCTCATCCATATGGCCTCACATTCTTCTTGACTTGCAACCATGTATTCGGCCTCTGCTGAGCTGAGCACCACATACCTTTTCTTGTTGTTGTACCTAGAAATAACTGCGGACCCAACACTGAAGATAACACTTGATGTATTTTTCTTGTCTGATGGAATCCTTTCCCAATATGCATCGATGAAGCCTTGAAGCTTCACTCCCTCTATCTTCATGTACCATAATCCATACTCGGTAGTGCCTTTAGGGTATCGTAACACATGCTCTGTTTCCTTCCAATACAACTTGGTAGGCCTCACCATATCTTGACTCAACTGGTTTACTACATAGCACATGTTGGGTATTGTGTTCATAAGATACATCAAAGACTCCACAAGTTTCTTGTAAATGGTAGCATCAACCTCTTCACCTAAAGTAGAATTATCCTTCCCCCAGTTTGTAGCTAGAGGTGTGTCCATGGGATTACAATTATCTATGTGAAATATCCATTAGGGGAATTTTGAGGTCTAAAATGGGCCTCCTAAGGAAATTATAAAATAATAGTGAAAATAATAAAATAATATTTGATTACATCATTAGATTTTAGAAGGAAAAAATAAAAAACTATTTTTTCAACTCATATTTTCAACTTAGCTCCCAAATGCTTTACTCAGATTTTGAGCCGGAGTACTCATTGGATGAAAAATTTAATTCCTCATCCAAGGAGTACCCATGTTGCATACTTTCGATGGATCCTACTACACGAAAAATGAGAAATACATGAAAAACGTGATTGCAATCACGTTTTTCATGTATTTCTCATTTTTCGTGTAGCAGCATCTATCGAAAGTATGAAACATGGGTACTCATTGGATGAGGAATGAAATTTTGCATCCAATGAGTACTCCCACTTGAAATTTGAGTAAAAACTTTTAGAGATAAGTTGAAAATATGAGCTGAAAAAATAGTTTTATTATTTTATTATTATTTAATCGTTTTACCCTTTTACTTAAAAAATGGTGAATCATCATCTTGAATCTTATTGGTTCTTATGAAGTTTATTTTGGTTGTACATTTTTCTTAGGAGGCCCATTTTAGACCTTAAAATTCCCCTAATGTGAAATATTTCACAGGCTACTTCCTTTGAGACATAAACAGTTCACCATCACCTTGCCATACTTCAAGCCTGGGGAAGTAATGCATTAAGTGCATGTATTTCATCTCAAATTCCCTTGCAATATCCTCCTTGCAAGAGCGGATCAACTTCTCATCACCCGTCAATATTAAATCATCAACATACAAAACAAGAATAAGAAAATTATCATCTACCACAATGTGATAGAGGTTCGCATCTAATTCACTTTTGGTGAAGCCCAATCCACTGAGATAATTATCTATTTGAGTGTACCATGATCGGGGTGATTGTTTGAGACCACACAGTGCTCTCTTGAGTATACACACATGCAACTCTTGATCATATGTCTCAAATACTTATGGTTTCTCTATGTAAATTTCCTCCTCAACAACATCGTTGAGAAAGGCAGTCTTCACATCCATCTGGTGGATTTTCCACCGCATCTACGTAACTAATGCTAGAATGGATCTGATTGAGGAATATCTTGCAACTGGTGAAAAATTTTCCCCATAGTCCACTCCATCTACTTGAGAGAATCCTTTGGCCAAAAATCTAGCCTTGTACTTCTCAATGCTCCCATCAGCTGCATGCTTCACTTTGTAGATACATTTGGAAAAAATCACTGATTTCCCTTCTGGTCTCAACACTACCTCACATACATTGTTCTTCATGATGGACTCACATTCTTCCACCATTGAATCAACCCAAACAGGTTGAGAAACTACTTCCTCAAATGAAGAAGGCTTTATCTCAATGAGCTTTGTCATGAGAGCCATGTAACCAGTGTACCTCTCAGGTGATCTCATCTACCTGCACACTTATGCGGGGGCTCCCACATTCTCCCTTGCATCCTGCAACAATCTATCAGCTTGCAAGGTTGTCTTCCTCCCTTTTGGAAGATTCTGATTGAGTGGGAGCCTCCAATCTACCTCCTGTCTACTTTGTTACATGTGGCTACTCCAAAACCTATTGAACATCGTCCTAAAGCTCCTCCTTTGGAGCTAGAAGATCCTACTTAAGTGGGATACTCATCTCTCATTCCAGAGAGCATCTCATAGCCTTATCATCATTGAACATGACATCTCTCCTCACAATTGTCATCCTTAGTGAAGGTAAATACGCTTGGTAATTGTGCGGAGTTTCGGTGTATCCTACAAAAAATCGCAACTCTGTTGTAGGCTCAAGTTTCTTCCTCAAATCCTTGGAGACGTGAAAATAAAATGAATCTCCAAAAATTATGAAATGAGACACATCAGGCTTTCTCCTAGAGAAAGCTTCCTCTAGTGTGATCATGCCAAGTATTCTATGAGGACTCTGGTTCTAAAAGTAGATTGTGGTTTTGCATGCTTCTTCCCATAAATGTAATGGAAGCCACTGACCATGAAATATGGCCCTTGCTACTCCCACTATGATTCTGTTATTCCTTTCATTTACCCCATTCCATTGTGGGTTATGAGGTGCTATCAGTTCTATTTGAATACCTTATTTGGCACATAAATCCTTGAAGGAATTCAAAACAAATTCACCACCTTTTTCGCTCCTAAGAGCCTTCACCTTCTTCCCAGTCTCCTTCTCAACCAATGCCTTGAATTCAATAGATTTTGAGAAAAAATCATCCTTCGTCTGCATGAAGAAGATCCAACATGTTCTAGAGAAATCATAAATAAAAATAACATTGTAATCATGTTTTGTTGTGGAGGTTGGGGAAAAGGTTCCACAAACATCAGATTGGACTTGCTCCAAGATTGCAACTGCTCTGCTATATCAACCATGGAAAGTGGATTTGACATATTTCCCCAATATGAAACCCTTGCAAATATCTTGTTGGTCAAGGGAGCCTTTAGGGATACCAGTGATAATTTTTTGCATGCTTTTTAAGGTACCATGGTGTAGATGATCCAATCTCCTGTGCCATATTTCTCTAACATCTCGACTCTGCACTTTTTTCACCCTTAATACTCAATGCAGTGCAATATTCCACCTCAAGTTTGTATAGGTGTTTCGCTTGAACCCCGATCTGCTTCACTTTCCCAATAGCTATGTGTCTTAGAAAGGATTTTTCTTTACTAAAACTAACAACATAGCCACGATCCTCCAATACCGCTACAAAGATCAGATTCTTCTTCAGCCCAAGTACATACATAACATCTTTGAGGTGAAGAGGAGAGGCTTTCTCCCTCTAAAATGTGTCAATATTAATTTCTGTAGCACTGTACATCCCATCATCCCCCATTTTTATATGCATCTAGAGATCCTTCTCCTCTAGGCTACTAAAAAACTCCTTGCACCCTGTCATATGGAACGAGGCACCAAAATCAAGGTACCACACACTCCCCATAACAATGTTGGCCATGCATGCTATTAGTGTGAAGTCTAATTTGAATTGTGAAGTCAGTGCTTCACCTCCTACTCCACCTAAAGGCTTGTTGGTAGACTTATTGTGCGGACATTTTGCTGTGTAATGCCCATATTTGTGGCAATGGAAGCATTTCATCTTGCTCCAATATTTCTTCTTGCCATTATTTTGGTTTGATTCATGTTTACTTTGGTTCTTCTTTCCTTTTCCCTTCTTCCCCTTTTCAACCAAGGAAAAATACTCTTCATCCCCAGCTCTGGACGAAGTTCCATCCTTGGTATTTCTCCTGAAATCTTCTTGAACCAAATCATACCACAACATTTCCCAATTCGGTAATTTTTCCCTTCCATTCATAGAGTCTTGGTAGCTATGCTAGGATTTTGGAAGGCCTAGAAAAGCTAGGCTCATTGGGTCATCTTCTGCAACATTCACCCCAACCCTTCCAAGCTCATCACGAACTTGAGTAAATCTGGAGAGATATTATGGAATGGTATCATTCTTCTGCATCCTTATGTTTCAAAGTTTGTCTTTCAGGGCCAATTTTATATGGTCACTGCTATTTTCGAATAGCTCAGTCAATTTTTTCCACATAGAAAATGGTGTCTCTTTGCCATGGAGATTTGAGACCACATGCTCCCTCACACCTTCCAAATAATTCTTCTGGTCTTTGCAACATCCTTCTTCCATTGTGCTAATTGTTGTGCATCCAACTGTGGAGGTTGTGAAATTTCGGTTTTAACATATTATAACACACCATTGTTGCTTCCATTTGATCTTTCTGGGCTATGAAATTTGAGCTACCCTCCAGGGCATACTCTAATCTCATTCTGTTGAAATACATTCTTTCGATACTGAAGAAAAACTGCTGCATTGAAGTTGTAAAATTGAAATTCCTGAGAGACAAGTTCAAAATACGGGTTCTAATGTGACTGCAGGGCTTTGATACCATGTATAAATTTGATAAAATTTCAACTGCTCAAGATTTCAAACTGAAAACAAGAGACACAATTCTATTCTATTGATCTGCGGAATGGAAGTCATAATTTAGAACAACATGCATAAACATGCAATAAGAAAAACCACAAATACACAACAATTTATAGGGGAACCCAACAGGGAAAAACCCCTCAAGCCTCTTTGTATTAATCAGTTGAATGGATAAACTATTACAATTTCTAGCTCCACCTCTGAGCTCAACCTCCAAAAGAATAATTTTTCCCTCTCCTGAATGAGAAAATCTGGCCAACACTTAGCCAATTATTTGCTTACCAAGCCTCTTATTTCCTTGCAAAATTCCTAAGAAAATTAACCCCTAAAAGATAGGAATTTCCTCCTAATTGATTGCGTAATTGCCAAGGATTGATCTCTTCACCTCATGCAACACATGTACACTCATACTAATATACAACTCTTGTTACACTGACTTGTCATCTCCACTTTAGATAAGTAATTAAATTTCCCTGCATGAATTAGCTATTTTGGGCTGACTAATTAGTTAACTGACAAATCTCTGAGTTAGATTGTTGTCCCACTACACAACAGACCTTCAATTGAATCTATCAATAGTTAGAGGTCATTTAACTGAATACAACTGAAAATCAATGAACTGGATTACTAAAATTTAGCAATCACACATGCATGACTGAACTCCAAGCCCTGTAACTCTAATTTATTGAGTTAGTTGAGTGACAAGATCCATGTCACACTAGTTAACTACCTCCAAGTTGTCCCGCTAATGGAGAAATTCTATTTTCTCAATTTGACTAAGGCTAAAGTCTAATTGAGCCTTTCTTGCTACATTTTTTTAACACTAACCCTAGGCATACCAAGGGAAGGAAGTAGTACTTAAAATCTATGGCACTAAATTGTAAAATGAAGATACTATTAGGTTTTTCCTTGAAGGATAAACATGTGGAGGAGTATAATGTTTTAGCATCCAGGGAGGACATAAAGAGGATGTTCATAAACCAACAATTTTGTTTGGACATAATAAATGTTTGCTTGGCACATGTGGAAAGCCACGTTACATGTGAATCAGATGGGGCGGGTGGATCCTCCTGGCTCCAACACGAGGGATCCAACAAATATTTCTTCCTTGGAAAATGAATAGTGAGTTTAGTGGGTGACGGTGCAACAACATGTTATTTGTGGGGATTCGTGGGTTATTTTGAAGGGCATTTGTCACCTCTAGGGTTCATGTTCGTTTATTGTTCTTTTTGGTGGTCTCAAGCCCATTATGTAGGGAAATTGCTATTTCTTGTGGTCTCCTTGTCGTATGGAAGTTGGTTGGTTGCCGCTGTTTAGGCTTAGTCTAACCTCTTTTGCATTGGTCATGGCATTTTTGTATGGTTTGACATGTCTCTATGTTTGCAGTATGGTCAGCTCTGTAGTCGTTTGTAAGTTGACGATGCTTGTATTGGGGAAATTTGATGTTTATATTTGTATAGATCTGTTGGGTCTAGGGATAGACTAATTTTTGCTTTTGTCATCAATGTAATTTGGAATATGATGTCTCTAATTTTTTGGGATGGGCATGATGTCTTTGGGCTTATGGGCGTCTTTTGCAACATGTTGAGGAGAGTATGTATCCTCCTCCATTTCTACCTCTCATCACAAAATTCAACATTTCTTTACATCCATATTTACTAACCTAGATCCATCTTAACTCTTGATCTACTAAGCCCTAAGAAGGATAAAATCCCTTTTCACTCTAAAAGAGGTTTGCATCTCAAGAGATTTCTCAGGGCTTGGCAAATTCAGAGTTAAGATGGATCTAGGTTGGTTTAATTTTCCTCTTTAAATAAGCTATATTCCACATGAATACCATGAGTCTTTATTATTATTATTATTTGATTTTTATAGGGTTTTTTATTGTTATTTTTATTTTATATTTAGATGGAGTCAAAATGTTTATATTAAGTTACATTCATCTTTTTATTTAATTTTAATTTTATGTAACTTGACTTAGTCAAAATAATAAAGAGGACATTACATTACAACGTCTCTACTATACTAGGTTGAAGAGCCCCCTTCATGCAATAACCTTGGAATCCATCAAGAATGCATGTTTTGAAAAATTAATCAATATATAGAGATGAATTGATTTATTTTTCTAAACAAATTGATCACAATAAGAATTATTAAAATAATTTGTTGTGTATTGATGGTTAGAATGTTTGATGATGTATATGTCTAAGCAATAGAATAAATCGAGGGAAAATTTTAAGGATCCAAATTTATTTTCAAGTTTAGAAACCTTGGCAAATCTAACTTGTCCATAATATGCTATATTATGGACAATATTTTCTTAAAAATATTCAAATTTCTAATAATTTTATGTAGTCTTTATATAAAATTTTGTCCATTTTTAAGGTAAAAAAGTTCTATACTATAAAATTTGGGCTAATAATTTTTAGAAAAAAATGGAAATTAGAGAATTTTTTTTTTTGTAAAAAGTTATGGAAAATTAGCCCATGAGTCAATATTAGCCCCTAAAATTTTCCATAAATAATTCTAAACATTCTAAATTTTCAAAATTTTCCAATAAATATTACTAAAATCTTGAAATATAATTAATAAAATTATAAACAAATTATATTTTTAAGTCCTAAATAAATTCATATGTGTTAAAACATCTTATTACACTTACAGGTGCATTACACTTTTCTAAATTTTTAATTAGATTTTCAATAAAACTGTGAAAAAAAAAATGTAGCCATGGAAAAATTCAAATGAAAAAGGAATATTTTATTGTGCAGTCATTTATGAATCAGGAAATCATGTGCATGATTAAATATTGACACAAAATTCATAAATGACACAAAATTCTAATTCCTTATGACAGTTGTTTACTTTCATTTTCTTGATGAATTTAATATATGTTTACTTTCATCTTTTTGATGAATTTAATATATACAGCTACTTCTAACTTTTTGATGAATTTAATAGATACAGCTTATACTGTTTTATCCTGTGACCAAATTCAACTGAACTTCACACAATTTTGATAACGACATTTTATTTTACGAGTAGTCTTTAATGCGACTTTTCGAAGGCTTTTACGGTGACTTTTTATGGTGTAATTTCTCTAAATTCCGGCAGGAATTTATTGAAAAGAGAAGTTTGACTACTAACTTTGCACAATCGAAGTGCCCTAGAGGTTTTTGAGGGTGCTGAATCCATATATAGAGTCAAAAAACCAGTTTGAATAACAAAAACCAAGATTTTACCTCAAAATTTTTCACCAGATTCCGACACCTGAAACTTCAAAAAGTTGCACTAAAAACAACTCCCTTATCTTATAATTCGAAAAATAATTATTTCATACCCAATGTGGCAGGCCTCCTTTTTTTTCCATCCTTGCTGTGGCAGCCCCTGTACACTCAGCCTACCTTGAAAACAAACAAAAAATACTGTATCCAACAGAGTAACAGGAGGTTATCTCAATTCTTTTTATAATTTAAAATCTCAATCAATCCAAAAAATACTGTATCCAACAGAGTAACAGGAGGTTATCTCAATTCTTTTTATAATTTAAAATCTCAATCAATCCAAGATAATGTTGGGACAAATATCATATCAGAGTCCAAAATATCTAGACTCCAGATCAAAGTCTTCTGAGTGCAATTATACTGCAACCACTTTTGCTTCTCAAAGAGAGATAGCCCGTGACTTTATCCTACAAACTCTAAGCCTAGCTATAGTATTCTTAGCCTGAGAACGATGGCAGGCAGTCAGGTCGCCTACATTCAAAGAAATTGGTAAATTTACAGTCACAAAACATGAAGACTAAAGTCGTAATCTTTTCTGTCCGGAAGAAGAAGCAGCAGGATTCCCATGAGATTTGAGTGTCCCACCTGAGTCTCCCTCTGTAAATGTTTCCAATGCCTTTGTGAATGAGGTGGATAGACCAGCATAGAGGTCCACCACTCTGGTGATGTTGCTGTTGAGCTCTCGAATCAGGGCAACATTTCGACTTAGATTATCTGGGATTTTGGATTCTTGATTGTGATTTATCTCATCAATAAGCAACCGATTCTGATCTAAAATATTCTGCACCTGGCCAATGTCTTTCTGGAAGGTTTGCATGATCTTACTGTGGACTTGATTTACATTCTCAGGAATAGAATATGCATCCCCTTCCATCTTTAAATGCGAAGGGGACAAATATAAACCTGCATAATGAAGATATTGGTTGTGTATCAGCAACAAATATGATCCTGCCTAAAGTATGTGATGACTTACAACAACATTCTAAAAAAAATCATGATGGTATGTAATATCACGAGGAGGGGGGTTACAGTTTGACAGTGCCAAATGAGGTCTCTCAAGGGAGTTCTTTTTGGTGATAATACATGAATTCCCTCAAAGTATCCAGTCAGATCAAGAAGTTCTGTTGGGCCCTATTAGCATCTTTACTGCCTTATTCTGCAATCAGGTACCCTGTCTGGGATCTGTGTTATTCCTTTCTAACTAGCAGTTCAATGATATTGTTGGCTTTTTTAGTGCCTTATTCTGCATTCTGGTCTCCTATCCGGCATTTGTGTTATTCCTTTCTAACTACCAGTTCATTGATATGGTTGGCTACAATAGTTAGAAAGAAATGTTCTCACTTGCCCAATTTTTTATTTTATTTTCAACGGTGTGCGCTGTTGCAGTGTGGACAATAAATACTTTTATGTTTTTTTTATTTTTTATAGTTCTTTAAATTATGAAAGCCCAGTCAGACAGATATCGAAAATGCCTCCCTGATGATTCACTCTAACTTGTGTAATTAGCAAAATTTGATAATACAAAAAAATGACATTTTTGTAATTTGCAGAACAACAAAAGCCATTAGTTGAGGGGCAAATATTAAGCACTATGGATTACTCTTTTTTTGGTTTATTATTTTTTCATCTTGTTCATTGAATATTATTTTTATTCTTATTTAATGGATAATATGAAAAGGTTTTAAGTCAATTATTTGGTTAGTGCATGGTGCTAAACATTTATTTAAATTGAGTCTGTGGGGTTTTGGTTAAAAGATGATGAGGCTGGCTGGGCTGGCTGTTATGGCACTCATCACAGATTCAATTCCCTTCTCTGATCATAGGTTCAATTCCCTTCCCTGATGGGGATGATGTATCTGGACATGTTGATGAAGATGTAGTCCTACCAAACTTTTAAAAAAAACACATTTGTCTAAATTGAAGTACATAATTTTATTTATACAGTCCTAATTTTTCCAATTTCAAAATCAAAATAATTACCCACAAAAAAATTCATGTAAGCACAATCATATTAGTAAATGAGATTGAAATATATTTATAAAAATCATTTTGCCCCTTTTAAAATCAATGACTCCAACAATAATACTCTTTAAATTAACAACCTGCAACTTTAAAGATATTATAAAAAAAAAAAAATTATAAATTATAAATACAATCCAATAATAGATGTTTCTTTACACTGTTTATTCCACCCAAAAAAACAAAAAAAAAACTTTCAGCAAAATTGAATGCCTTGTAACAAAAGTAACAGGGATTTCAAAAAATTGATTTTAACCCCATTCTTGATCCTGCACTAACTCTCAATAAACTCTAAAATAAGGAAAAAATTTCAGTTAGTATCCATGTCTTTCCGCTATTTGAAAAAATGTTCCCATCCCCACTCCCCTGTGAGAGAGAACCTACACAGAATCGATTCCCAAGTAGAAGTTGCGGATGGGTCCTCCTTCAGTAATATTTAATCCCAATGCTGAAACTAAACTTGGCACCCTCCATCACTGGAGTCCATCACTATTAAAGGAAATCAAAATACAGAAACAAACTCAAGCCATCCAAATGAATAAAGGAAAAGAGGAGCATATTAGAATTGATCAAACAGAGCATTACCGAAGCAAAGAAGGCCGTACCCTTTGTCCTTCTATTTCCTTCAGCCTTCCGCTCAACAAACTGATATGTATCTCAATCCTCCTGCAACTAAAAACCAACAGATATTCACAGGATTACAAACAAAATAAAAAAGGAATATAATCCTACAACAGAATTAATTTTAGTTCATAAAGAAAAAAGAAAAAATCCATGGAAGATGTCATTCCCATTTAAAACAATTCGGACACATCAATTTCCGCACTCGTCAGCTCACCTGTCAATTTCACTTCTACCCACTATCCTCTGCATTTAGGTTTAAAAAAAAAAAATCACAGAAAGATGAATTTCAGAATTCAGAACCAAACACAGGAAAAGAAAAAAAAATCACAAAAAGTGAATGTCAGAACTAAACAAAGAAAAAAAAATCTAAAAAAGGTTGAATTTCAGAAATTTGTTTGACAGTTTTTTAAAATGAGTGTCTTTGAATTAATTTTTATTATGTGATTAATCAGAAAAACACTTATCTACATTATGGATCACAAAAATCTTAGATTTAACAATTTTCTAAATGTAAATAAATAAATATAAAAATGATAATAAATCTAAAAAATGGGAAAATAATATACTTCATTATCATATATTTATAATATTTTGAATTAAATTGATAATAAATAAATACATTGTTCACATAATCCAACAAATATCTTACTCTTTTTCCTCCTAATCCCTTCAGCCTTCCTGTGGACAAACTGATGTGTGTCTCAATCATACTGACTAAACACCAACAGAAATTCACAGGATTACAAACAAAACAAAATAATATACTTCATTATCATATATTTATAATATTTTGATTTGGATTGACAGTAAATAAATACAATTGTTCACATAATCCAACAAAGATCTTACTCTTTTTCCTCCTAATCCCTTCAACCCTCCTGTGGACAAACTGATGTGTGTCTCAATCATACTGACTAAACACCAACAGAGATTCACAGGATTACAAGGATTACAAATAAAACAAAAGGTGATATGTAATTACGTTTGTTTTCAATATGGAATCGACACTTGTTTAATAAAATAAAATATTTACTCAATACAAATTAATTTAGGGTATTTGCTTTACTCAATACAAATTAATATAAGGTACTTGCTAAACTTCTTTGCAGTTCAAATAAAAAAAATTGCATTGTAGTTTAACTTAAATATATTATAATTAAGTTAAAAAATAATAAAGATTTCATTACAAAAATAAAACAACTAGTAAAATATATATATATGAAAAAAATATATAATTCATAAAAATTGAATAATGGAAGAAAATATATATATATATATATATATATATATATATATATATATATATATATATATAAAACCAAAAAATAGTAACTAATAGAATGGAAGTAACTAAACAACTCATAATAAAACTTCAACCAATCATTTTAAAAATAAAATATTTAAATAATAATAAAATTAAAAAAAAAAAAAAATCAATGTTAAAATATAGATAAAAGATACAAATTTATTAAAGCAATACTAAATAAATAATACCATACATAAGCAGGTATGGTAATAATAATTTTGATTATGTGTGATTTCGAGTTGTTGATTAGATTGTGTGATATATTAACGACGCTATATAAACTCAGATAGAAACAAAATAGACAATATAAACTCAGATCAAAACAAATAATCTAACCATATCTTTCTACGGCATAAATTTGAAATGACTTTCTAAAAATATTTCCAGCGAAACAAACCAGATATTAAAATTCTAAACTCATTACTTCTTTTTTTTATTAATTAATAACTATTTTTTTTCTAAATTCTACATTTATATATTACTTATTTTAAGTTTAGGTTTAGGGTTTCTCAACTAAAATATAAAGCAATCGTTTTAGTTTTTAAATAAGATGTTTATCAGTAGGAAAAAAGTAGAAACAATATGATGTAATGTTTAGTTTAGGATTTCTCGACTAAAATACAAAGTAATTGTTTTAGTTTTTAAACAAGAATGGTTGTGGAGCAGAGGCAGTGTATTTTCTTTTGTGATTAGTGATTCTAGAACTGCGAATGAACAGACTTTCAATGGTGAACTGAATCAGCAAGGGTCGTAAGTAATTTTTTGTTCATAAGGCAATGGCCTTGGCCAACCCTCAAGCACCAATAACACAGATTCCATTGGGACGGGCTGATGATAGACCATATTCCATCTGGGCAGGTTGATGCTATAACTTACTGCAGCAAGTGAAGAATAAGAGAGCGTGGTGATGTGGAGAAAGCAAGAGTTCACAAAACTCAAAGGAACTTCTGAAGGGTGTATATGGTAGATGCATAACGATGTGGGGGACATGGGTACAAGTCTACTAACCTAGAAGTCATTGCAGAAGCCATGTAATAGTAGAATAAAAAAGAGGCATTTGAATTTGTGTCATTTTGGTATTCTAACCCTGTAGAAAGCCATGCCACTAAACAAGAAAATCGACATGCCACTAAAGAAGAAAACTGGAATGATAGTGATGTCAATCCATCCTATGTCCTACCATTGCTATGCAAGGTAAAAGTGTGTGTTTAATTAGAATTCATAGTACACCTTCTACCATAGCTTTGAATAGTGTAGATGTGGCTGCTAAAGGAAATCAGAATTTGTCCTCAATATTGTCGTAAGTGTGACTGCTAAAGGAAATCAAAATTTGTCCTCAGTATTGTCTAGTTCTATGAGTGTAGTTGTAGGAGCAGCTCCAGTCATTCAATAGCCAAGACCCCAAGGGTTTGTGTTGGTTCAAATTCATAGGGTAGGAATGAAGGTAAGTGAAATCAGTTGAGCTAGGGTTTGATAAGGCAGGGCATTTCATTCACTTGTCTAGAGGGTTGGGTGATGAGAGAACCTAATTTATTTGCGAACAACATGTTGAATAGAGAATAGCAGCAGGTTCCACTGAGCTGTTGGCATAAGATAGCTACTGGGCCTAGTTGTTTGAAGAGAGCCACATGTTTACTAGATACCCATGAGCAATAGGCCCATAGTTTATTTGGTAACACCTAAGTGAAATGAGAACAAGTATAACGTATACCCATGTGCAGAAGCTAGCCTTATTTGGTCAAAGATGTTTGATGGAGTCCATTAGCAGATTGACTAAAGATTTGATTCCAAGATTGGCTCTAGGGTTGGCATAGTTTAATTAGAAACTAACAACTCTGTCTAATCATATTCTAGAGTTGATGAAGGGAAAGAAAAATGCAAGGGATATGGTGTGGTACATGCTACGCAAGACAAAATTCCATCTATAGAATGATTGCCCCATGTTATAGACATAAATATTTGTTTTCATGAACCCATTTATGGGTAAGCTAGATTATGGTATATACTATATATGATGAAATATAGGTCTTGGTCCCCACCATTTCTTGCTACTGTCAGAATATAGTAGAACTATAGTGGTTTCAAATTATGACATCTATAGGGTAACACTCACCGTACAGAGGACTATGACGCATTGTCGATAATCTCTAAGCACTTTGAGAATAACCTATTGACATTAAGTTTAGATGGGGTTGGGAATAGAGGCCAAACTTAGAACCAATATAATTGAGTGTTGTAGAATTATGTGAACCATCCTTCTCATAAATGTGCTTGTAAATCACCCAATAAATCTCCACCGTTGATCTCAACCACAGATCTTAGGCGTACAAGTGGCGCCTATAATGGGTAAGAGGGCCATGTGAAGGCCATGTGAAATGGTCAAGGACTGGGCTAAGTTCATGTGGGTCACGCTGAGTTAAAAAGAACATTAAAACCATATTCCAATTCGTACTTATCTCCATTTAGTATATACCTCCAAAGTTGTGATGTGATCCATGTAAGGACTACGCACTATGCAAATGCTAAGGGTTTTGTATATATGAATTATTAAATGGGGAGCATGGAAAGGGTAAGGTGAAATACTTATGAAAAAGGCAAGTAAGTAGAGGGTATAGAAATTAAATGAGGGAGCTAGGTTTATATTAAGAGTTAAGGAATAATGAGAGTATATCTGCAATAATAAAATGAGGTAGTTAGATCCCTAATGGGGATTAGAGTAAAGATTGAATTTGAATAAAGACAAAAGATGACTGTGTAATACATGGGGTTAAGGGGATAACCTATGTGTAATGTAAAAATTGTGAGGATGATTAATTAAATAAGAATAATATCAGAGGGTCAGAGAGACAATGTGTTGCAGAAACCAGAGAATGTTAAACAATGAGATAATATAGTATAAGAAAAAAAAAATTGGGATTTGTTACACTCTGGATGAAGTTCCATCTCTGGTATTTCTCCTAAACTCTTCTTGAGCCAAATCAAACCACAGCCTTTCCCAATTTGGTAATTTTTCCCTTCCATTCATAAAGTACTGGTATCTATGCTAGGATTTTGGAAGGCAAGCTAGAAGAGCTAGGCTCATCGGGTCATATTATGCAACATTCACCCAAGCTCATCATGAACTTGAGTAAATCTAGAGAGATACTACGGAATGGCATCATTCTTTTTCATCCTTATGTTTTAAAGTTTGTCTTTTAGGGCCATTTTTCTATGGTCACCGCCATTTTTTAATAGCTCAGTCAATGTTTTCCACATAGTAAATGGTGTCTCGTTGCCATGGAGATTTGAGACCACATGGTCCCTCACACCTTCCAAAGAATTCTTCTGGTCTTTGCAACATCCTTCTTCCATTGGGCTAATTTTTGTGCATCCAACTGTGGAGGTTGTGAAATTTTGGTTTTAACATATTATAACACACCATTGTCATCGAGCATTTCTTCCATTTGATCCTTTTGGGCTATGAAATTTGAGCTACCCTCCAGGGTATACTCTAATCTCATTCTGTTGAAATGCATTCTTTCGATACCAAAGAAAAACTGCTACATTGAAGTTGTAAAATTGAAATTCCTGAGAGACAAGTTCGAAATACTGGTTGTAATGTGACTTCAAGGCTCAGATTTGATAGAAATTGCAACTGCTCAAGATTTCAAACTGAAAAAAAGAGACACAATTCTATTCTATTGATCTGCATAATGGAAATCATAATTTAGAACAACATGCAATAAGAAAAACCACAAATACACAGTGATTTCTAGGGGAACCCAACTGGGAAAAACCCCTCAAGCCTCTTTGCATTAATCGGTTGAATAGATAAACTATTACAATTGCTAGCTCCAGCTTTGAGCTCAACCTACATAAGAATAAATTTTCCCTCTGCTGAATGTGGAACTCTGGCCAACGCTTAGCCAATTATTTGCTCACCAAGCCTCCTATTTCCTTGCAAAATTCCCAAGAAAATTAGCCCCTAAAAGATAGGAATTTCCTCCTAATTGATTGTGTAATTCCCAAGGATTGATCTCTTGACCTCATGCGACACCTATACACTCATACTAATATACAACTCATGTTACATTGCCTTGTCATCTCCACTTTAAATAAGGAATTCAAATTCCTTGCATGCATTAGCTATTTTGGGCTGATTGACCAGTTAATTGACAAATATCTGAGTTAGACTGTTGTCTCACTACACAATTGACCTTCAATTGACTCTATCAATAGTTAGAGGCCATTTAACCAAATACAACTGAAAATAAATGAACTAGATTACTAAAATTTAGCAATCACACATGCATGACTGAACTCCAAGCCCTGTAACTCGAATTTATTGAGTTAACTGAGTGACAAGATCCATGTCACATTAGTTAACTACCTCCAACTTGTCCCGTTGATGTAGAAATTTGATTTTCTCAATTTGATTGAGGCTAAAGTCTAATTGAGCCTTTCTTGCTACATTTTTTCAACACTAACCCTATGCATACCAAGGGAAGGAAGTAGTACTTAAACTCTATGGTACTTCATTGGAAGATGAAGATACTATTAGGTTTTTTCTTGAAGAATAAACATGTGGATAAGTATAATGTTTTTGCATCCCTGGAGGACATAAAGAGGATGCTTGGAAACCAACAATTTTGCTTGGACATAATAAAATCTTTCTTGGCACTTGCAGAAAGCCAAATTACATGTGAATCAGATGGGGTAGGGGTAGGAGAGTCGAGGCGGGGAGTCTAATAGATCGTATTGGCTCCAACTCGATGGCTCCAACATGAGGGCTCCAACAAGTATTTCTTCCTTGGAAAATGAATAGTGAGTTTAGTGGGTGACGGTGCAGTAGCATGTTTTTTGTGGGGGTTCGTGGCTTATTTTGAGGGCATTTGTCACCTCTAGGGTTCATATCCGTTTATTGTTCTTTGTGGTGGTCTTAGGCCCATTATGTAGGGAAACTACTATTTCTTTTGGTATCCTTGTCGTATGGATGTTGGTCAGTCGTGACATTTTAGGCTTAGTCTAACCTCTTTTGGATTGGTCATAGCATTTTTGTATGGTTTTACATGGCTTTGTGTTTGTAGTATGGTCAACTCCGTTGTCATTTTTAAGTTGTTGAGGATGCTTTTATTGGGGCAATTTGATGTTTATATTTGTATAGATATGTTGGGTTTAGGGACAGACCAATTTTTGCTTTGTCATCAACGTAATTTGGAATATGATGTCTCTAGTTTTATGGGATGGGCACAATGTCTTTGGGCTTATGGGTGGTTGTTGCAACATGTTGAGGAGAGTATGTATCCTCCTCCATTTCTACCTCTTGTCGCAAAATTCAACATTTCTTCACATCCATATTTACCAACTGAGATCCATCTTAACTCTTGATCTACTAAGTCATAAGAGGGATAAAATCTCTTTTCACTCTAAAAGAGGTTTGCATCTCAAGAGATTTCTCGGGGCTAGGTAAATCCTGAGTTAAGATGGATCTAAGTTGGTTTAATTTCCCTCTTTAAATAAGCTATATTCCACATGAATACCATGAGTCTTTATTATTATTATTATTTGATTTTTATAGGGTATTTGATTTTTATTTTTATTTTTTATTTGGATGGAGTTAAAATGTTTATATTACATTACATTCATCATTTTATTTAATTTTAATTTTATGTATTTTGACTTAGTCAAAATAATAAAGAGAACATTACATTACAATGTCTTTAACATAATGGGTTGAAGAGCCCCTTGGTGCAATAACCTTGAAATCTATGAAAAATGCATGTTTTGAAATATTAATCCATGAATTGATCTACTTTTCTAAACAAATTAATCACAATAAAAATTATTAAAATAGTTTATCATCGTTTTAGTGATTAAAATGCTATTTTTAATGATGTATATGTCTAAATGATAGGATAAATCTAAACAGTCTCAATTTTGAAAATTTTCCAACAAATATTTTTAGAATCTTGAAATGAAATATAATGGTTGGTAAAATTATAATTTTCTATTTCACAAATCACATTTTTGACTCATAAATAAATTCAACTATTTTAAAATATCTTTTACACGTGGATTACGGTCTCAACAACTGATATTTGAGATTTCAAAATATATATTTAATTAGATTTTAAATAAAACTGGGAAAAATGTAACCAAAAAAAATTCAGATGAAAAAGGAATATTTAAAGTGTAGTCATGTATGAATCAGAAAATCATGTGCATGATTAAATGTTTACTTTCATCTTTTTGATCAATTTAATATATACCGCTACTTTTATCTTCTTGAAGAATTTAATTTAATAGATACAACTTATAATGATTCAGCCAGTGACTAAATTCAACTGAACCTCACACAATTTTGATAACGACATCTTATCTTATAATTAGAGAAATAATTCTTTATATTCAATGTGGCAGGCCTCCTTTTTCATCCTCACTGTGGCAGCCCCTGTACGGTCAGCCTACCTTGAAAAAAACAAAAAATACTGTATCCAACAGAGTAACAGGAGGTTATCTCAATTCTTTTTATAATTTAAAATCTCAATCAATCCAAGATAATGTTTGGACAAATATCATATCAGAGTCCAAAATATCTAGACTCCAGATCAAAGTCTTCTGAGTGCAATTATACTGCAACCACTTTTGCTTCTCAAAAAGAGAGAGCCCATAACTTTATCCTACAAACTCCAAGCCTAGCTATGGTATCCTTAGCCTGAGAACGATGGCAGGCAGTCAGGTTGCCTACATTCAAACAAATTGGTAAATTTACAGTCACAAAACATGAAGACTAAAGTCGAAATCTTTTCTGTCCGGAAGAAGAAGCAGGACGATTCCCATCAGATTTGAGTGTCCCACCTGAGTCTCCCTCTGTAAATATTTCCAATGCCTTTGTGGATGAGGTGGATAGACCAGCATAGAGGTTCACCACTCTGGTGATGTTGCTATTGAGCTCTCGAATCAGGGCAACATTTCGACTTAGATTATCTGGGATTTTGGATTCTTGATTGTGAATTATCTCATCAATAAACAACCGATTCTGATCTCAAATATTCTGCACCTGGCCAATGCCTTTCTGGAGGTTTGCATGATCTTACTGTGGACTTGATTTACATTCTCAGGAATAGAATATGCATCCCCTTCCATCTGTAAATGCGAAGGGGACAAATATAAACCTGGATAATGAAGATATTGGTTGTGTATCAGCAACAAATATGATCCTGCATAAAGTATTTGATGACTTACAATAAAAGTATAAATAAAATCATGATGGTATTAATATCATGAGGAGGGGGGTTACAGTTTGACAGTGCCAAATGAGGTCTCTCAAGGGAGTTCTTTTTGGTGATAATACATGAATCCAGCCTTTTTAATACTTTTCCCTCAAAGCATCCAGTCAGATCAAGAAGTTCTGTTGGGCCCTATTAGCATCTTTTCTGCCTTATTCTGCAATCAAGTCCCCTGTCTGGGATCTGTGTTATTCCTTTCTAACTAGCAGTCATTGATATTGTTGGCTTTTTTAGTGCCTTATTCTGCAATCTGGTCCCCTATCTGGTATTTGTCTTATTCCTTTCTAACTACCAGTTCATTGATATGGTTGGCTACAATAGTTAGAAAGAAATGTTCCCACTTGCCCAATTTTTTATTTTATTTTCAACTGTGTGCGCTGTTGCAGAGAGGACAATAAATAATTTAAATTTTTTTTTTTTTAATAGTTCTTTAAATTATGAAAGCCCAGTCAGACAGATATGGAAAATGCCTCCCTGATTATTCACTCTAACTTGTGTAATTAGCAAAATTTGAGGGCCATTTTTGTAATTTGCAGAACAACAACGGATTGGGAAAAAGTAAGCCATTAGTTGAGGGCAAATATTAAGTACCATGGATTATTATCTTTTAGGCTTATTGTTTTTTTATCTTGTTCATTGAATATTATTTTTATTTTCATCTAATGGATAATATGAAAAGGTTCTAAGCCAATTATTTGGTTACTGCATGGTGCTTAACATTTGTCTAAATTGAGTCTGTGGGGTTTTGGTTAAAAGATGATGAGGCTGGCTGTTACTGCACTCATCACTGGTTCAATTCCCTTCCCTGATCAGGGTGATGTATCTGGACATGTTGATGAAGATGTAGTCCTACCAAACTTAAAATAAAATAAAAATAAAAAAACATTTGTCTAAATTGAAGTACATTTCTAATTTTTCCAATTTCAAAATCAAAATAATTACCCACAAATTTTTTTATGTAAGCACAATCATATTAGTAAATAAGATTGAAATATGTTTATAAAAATCATTTTACCCCTTTTAAAATTAATTACTCCAACAATAATACTCTTTAAATTAGCAACCTGCAACTTTAAAGATATTATAAAATGACAAATTATAAATTATAGATACAATCCAATAATAGATGTTTCTTTACACAGTTTATTGCAACCAAAAAAAACTTTCAGCAAAATTGAATGCCTTGTAACAAAAGTAACAGGGATACAGTGCATGTTCATTTCAAAAATGTGCTTTTAACCCCATTCTTGATCCTGCACTAACTCTCAATAAACTCTAAAATTAGGAAAAATTTTCAATTAGTATCCATGTCTTTCTGCTATTTGAAAAAATGATCCCATCCCCACTCCCCTGTGAGAGAGAACCTACACAGAATCGATTCCCAAGTAGAAGTTGTGGCTGCGTCCTCCTTCAGTAATATCCAATCCCAATGCTGAAACTAAACTTGGCACCCTCCATCACTGGAGTCCACCACTATTAAAGGAAATCAAAATACAGAAACAAACTCAACCCATCCAAATGCATAAAGGGAAAGAGGAGCAGATTAGAATTGATCAAACAGAGCATTAGCAAAGCAAAGAGAGCCTTACCCTTTGTCCTTCTATTTCCTTCAGCCTTCCTCTCAACAAACTGATATGTATCTCAATCCTCCTGCAACTAAAAACCAACAGATATTCACAGGATTACAAACAAAATAAAAAAAGGAATATAATCCTACAACAGAATTAATTTTAGTTCATAAAGAAAAAAAAATCCATGGAAGATGTCATTCCCATTTAAAACAATTCGGACACATCAATTTCCGCACTAGTCGGCTCGCCTTTCAAATTCAATTCTACCCACTATCCTCTGCATTTAGGAAGAAAAAAAAAAAATTCACAGAAAGATGAATTTCAGAATTCAGAACCAAACACAGGAAAATAAAAAAAAAAATCACAAAAAGTGAATGTCAGAGTGAATGTCAGAACTAAACAAAAGAAAAAAAAATCATAAAAAGGTGAATTTCAGAAATTTGTTTGACAGTTTTTTAAATGAGTGTCTTCGAATTAATCTTTATTATGTGATTAATCAAAAAGTCACTCATCTATATTATGAATCACAAAAGTCTTAGATTTAACAGTTTTCTAAATGTAAATAAATAAATATAAAAATGATGATAAATCTAACAAAATGTGAAAATAATATACTTCATTATCATAAATTAGATTGATAGTAAATAAATACATTGTTCACATAATCCAACAAATATCTTACTCTTTTTCCTCCTAATCCCTTCAACCTTCCTGTGGACAAATTGATGTGTCTCAATCATACTGGCTAAACACCAACAGAGGTTCACAGGATTACCAACAAAACAAATGAAAAAGAAACATAGTTCTGCCACAGAATTTATTTTATCAGGAAAATTCCATGGGAGATGCCATTGCTATTTAATATAAATTCGGACACATCAATTTCTGCACTCGTCATCCTTCGGACACATCAAATTCTACCCACTATCCTTTGCATTTAGTGTAAAGGAACTAAACAAAAATTAATGAGGTAAAAAAAAAAAATCACAAGGTAAAAAAAAATCACAGAGTGAATCTGAGAGGCTTGCTCGACAGTTAGACAAGATTCAAGTAGGTGAATGAAAGGGAGCAAATATTAAGAAATGATTAACGGCTGAGTAGATAATTTGGATTGAAAATAAATGGGTTTATGGTTAAGGCAGCTCTGGTCATAAATCACAAGTTTAGAAAACAAATTTTTAATTATTTTAATAATTTAAAATGATAATTTTAATAGTTATTTTATAATATAAAATTTTAAAATTATATAATAAAACAAATTCAAATTATTGTGTTAAGAAATGTATTTTATAGTTTAGTATAAAAGTGATGTGTAATTACGTTTGTTTTCAATATGGAATTGACACTTGTTTAATAAAATGAAAAAGATATTTACTCAATACAAATTAATATAGGGTATTTGCTAAACTTCTTTGCAGTTCTTTGGTTTCTAGGTATTCTTTGTGCTCGCTCCACTTCCACCTAAGTAAATTGCAAATAACAAAAATTGCATTGTAGGTTAACTTAAATATAATATAATTTAAGTTAAAAAATAATAAAAACAAAAATTCCATTACAAAAATAAAACAATTAGTAAAATATTATATATATATATATATATATATATATATATTAAAAAAATATATAATTCATAAAAACTAAAATAATAGAAAAAAAGAAAAAAGAAAAATAAAATATAAAATATAAAAATAAAACAAAAAGATAGTAACTAGAAGTTACTAAACAACCTATAATAAAACCTCAACCAATCACCCTAAAATAAAACATTTAAATAATAATAAAATTAACAAAAGAAAATAATTTCTCAATGTTAAAATATGGATAAAAGACACAAATTTATTCAAAGCAATACTAAATGAATAATACTATACATAGGCAAGTATAATAATAATAATTTTGATTATTTGTGATTTCGAGTTGTTGATTAGATTGTATGATATATTAACGATATTGTATAGAAACAAATAGACAATATAAACTCAGATCAAAACAAATAATCTAACCATATCTGTCTAGGGCATAAATTTGAAATGACTTTTGTGTAAAAATATTTTCCAGTTAAACAAACTAGCTATTAAAATTCTAAATTCATTACTTTTTTTTTTTTATTAATTAATAACTATTTTTTTTCTAAATTCTACACTTATATATTACTTATTTTAAGTTTAGGTTTAGGGATTCATCGTTTTAGTTTTTAAATAAGATGTTTATCAGTAGGGAAAAAGTAGAAACAATATGATTTGTAATGTTTAGTTTAAGATTTCTCAACTAAAATACAAAGTAATTGTTTTAGTTTTTAAACAAGAATGGTTGTGGAGCAAAGGTAGTGGATTTTCTTTTGCCATTAGTGATTCTGGAACTATGAATGTACTAACTTCCAATGGTGAACTGAATTAGCAAGGGTAGTAAGTAATTTTTTGTAATTTTTTTGTTCATAAGGCAATGGCCTTGGCCAACCCTCAAGCACCAATAACATAGATTCCATTGGGGCAGGCTAATTATAGAGCATATTCCATTTAGGGAAGTTTATGACAGACCATATTCCATTTGGGCAGGTTGATGCTATAACTTACAACAACAAGTGGAGAATAACAGAGCGTGGTGAAGTGTAGAAGGCAAGAGTTCACAAAACTCAAAGGAACTTCTGAAGGGTGTATATGGTAGATGCATAACGATGTGGGGGACATGGGTACAAGTCTACTAACCTAGAAGTCATTGCAGAAGCCATGTAATAGTAGAATCAAAAAGAGGCATTTGAATTTGTGTCATTTTGGTATTCTAACCCTGTATAAAGCCATGCCACTAAACAAGCAAACCGACATGCCACTAAAGAAGCAAACTGAAATGATAGTGATGTCAATCCATCCTATGTCCTACCATTGCTATGCAAAGAAAAAGTGTGTGTTTAATTAGAATTCATAGTACACCTTCTACCATAGCTTTGAATAGTGTAAGTGTGGCTGCTAAAGGAAATCAGAATTTGTCCTCAATATTGTCATAAGTGTGACTGCTAAAGGAAATCAAAATTTGTCCTCAATATTGTCTAGTTCTATGAGTGTAGTTGTAGGAGCAGCTCTAGTCATTCAATAGCCAAGACCCCAAGGATTTGTGTTGGTTCAAAATCATAGGGTAGGAATGAAGGTAAGTGAAGTTAGGGTTGAGGTAGGGTTTGATAAGGCAGGGTATTTCATTCACTTGTCTAGAGGGTTGGGTGATGAGAGAACCTAACTTATTTGGGAACAACATGTTGAATAGAGAATAACAACAGGTTCCACTGAGCTGTTGGCATAAGATAACTACTGGGCCCAGTTGTTTGAAGAGAGCCCATGTTTACTAGATACTCGTGAGCAATAGGCCCATATTTATTTGGTAACAACTAAGTGAAATTAGAACAAGTATAACGTATACCCTATTGGAAATGTTGTCATTGATGGCAAAGGAGATGACAAAGGAGGAGCACCTAAAACATCAGCCAAGGAGTAGAGGAAGCAAAAAGAGAGGCAACGAAGACAACAAAAAGAGAAGTAAGGAGCAACATCATTCAAGGAGCAGAGGATAGCAAAGAAGCAGAGAGCTATTCAAGGTGCAGAGTAGTGAGGAAAAAAGGAGGGCCATTGGATTTTGAAAAAGGGGCAGAGTTAAGAGAAGAAGAAGTTTTGCCAAGACAAGAAGAAGTGTTTGCAGGTGGATTCATTTGTATCTATGGGAGGAATTGTTCAGCATTACATGAGTATGATGAGACTCTGTAATTGGGAGTATAAATGGCCCCTATGTGCAATTGTCTGTGCATGGATGGTTGTGAGTCTATCAGGGTTTATAAACAGAGTTGAATAAACCCTGTGGCAAAGGAGAAGTACCTGAACCAGCAATAAGGCAAAGTAGCAGACATGAAGCAGAGGCAGTTGTGGTGTACATACTGTGTAGAAATCAATTGAACTGGTTCTGTATAGAAACTCAAGAGGCCGACTCTGTTCATTTGGCATATCAGATTAAACCTTTGTCACTTGAAGAAAAAGGTGATTTTAGTAGTTCGGATTGAGCAGCAGGATGCAAGGGTTTGATTTACATAATTCGATACCCATTCTTGTGAGAAAGTTGCATACAACATTCATTGGGATAGTTTGATTACACGCTCCACTGTGTAATGAACAACGAAGGGAGATTGGAAATCTGAAGTCATTTGAGGGCCTTACTGCAATAGAAATTGATTAGAAAAAGTCGGCTAGCCAAGGCATAGAGGAAGCATGAATCGGATGCAAAGGAACTGTGAGAACAAAGGTGAATGAAACAACAATAGAGGTAGTATCTTTGTCTGTCAAAGGGGAGCTTCAAAGAACACGTGAAAGGAATTCATATAAGTCGAACAACAATTTAACCATGCGTTGGTTAAATGTTGGGATTCAGTTAAATTCGGAATATTGAAGGCATAGCAAAACTATTAAGAATATTTGAAGCAGAGATGAAATAGAATCGAAAGCGGAACTATGAGCTAAGATATGGACGGAGCCCGAGAGGTTATATAAATGTATATATACATTAATGCTGGGTTTTAGTCTGAGCGAAAGACTTAATACTATGTTGACTAAAGACAATGTGTGTGTAGGGTGGGACCCCCCCATACATAAAAATTTCGAGAATCATTAACCCAGCTGGAGGATACACTGAAGCGGAAGCGGAAAGCTTATATATATATAGCACGGTACATATGTTGTGCTTTATATTCAAAGGCTCAAAGCATATACATTTATATGTAGCGCTCTATTGTTCGAGTTAATATATCGTGGGACCCTCACCCAATCGCATCGGAGAAACTTGGTCGTGGAACATGTAAACAAAAATTGTGATTGCGATTGAGTTCCGGACCTGATGGGCATATAAACTATAATTCATGCATGTTTGAGTTGCTGTAAATAGTGATTGATCGCATCGGAGCATAAGAATATTTAAACATGCAAATGAAAATTGCGATTGCGATTGAGTTCTGGACCCGATATGGTTTAAACAACGATTCATATATGTTTGAATTCCAGAGATTTGATAGCTAGTGGGACCCTTTGTTAATCGCACCAAACTGTTAAAGGATGTGATTGCGATTAATTGCATCGAACCCATCGCATCGGCACATCCAAATGAACAGTGTTACATCGCATCGGAGAAAAGTGTGGTAGCGAAGCATGACAATAGAAGTTACGATTGCGATGAAGTTCCGGACCCGATGGGCTTATAAACTATGATTCATATATGGTTGATTTCCGGTAAACAGTGTTTCATCACATCGGAGAAGGAGCAGGGCATCGGAACATGCAGATGCAAGTTGCGATTGCGATTAATCGCAATCGGAAGAACTCGAAAAGCGATTCATCGCATCGGCACAAAGAAATGTACAGTAATTGATCACATCGGAGGTAAAAGAGTATCAACAAACTGAAAATTCCGATTGTGACTTAGCGATTGGATGAGAGTCATTAGATTCACTAAAGGATGGATGACGAAGATGATTCGACTGACTATATGGGGGGCCTTTGCTAATCGCATCGATGGAAATTAAAAGACCAAATCGCGGGAGTATTGTGAATGTTGCGATTGCGATTGAAATAAACGAGTGGAGTATAGCTGGCATGTGGGGTCCATCCAAAGATAAGACTAAGAACAGGTTTGATCCAAGTAAATTAATCTAAAGCTAAAGAGGAAAGGAAAGCACCGCGACACTCATATATATATATATATATATATATATATATATATATATATATATATATAACGATACATACACATCTCCAATATGTGGACAGTAATGCATCGCATCGGAAGATAGAACAAGTTCAACAAGTGGGCCCGTAAGGGCATTCTAAGTATTAAAACATCTCATTATTTGTATAAAGCCGAGAGTTAAATTACACAGTCACACGTATGCAGCAGTTGCACCACAGCAGAAATCAGGAGAGCTAGCAGAGCTGAAAGGGACAAAACACAGTCACAGAAAAGACAGACACAGTCAAAGAAAAGAAAAATGCGCAGCAAGCCAAAAGACTGAATGAGTTGAGCTGGAATTCTCATTGTATTTGACTATAAATGTTGTTATTGATTTTATATTGTTTGTGATGCATTGGCAAGTCTCCGGAAGAAAACAAAATCCCACTATAATATTAAAATTAGTACCTACAGTTATATTTTTCTGAGTGAGCTGAAAAGAAATGAGAAGGCAGAAGACCAAGGGGTATGACTCTCCATTTCGAATTCCCAGTAGAATACAAACAACCATGAAGCTATTTTGTATAAAATAGGGTAATATCCAAGGGGAGAAGGTTACGAAAACAGAGTGAGAGAAGAAGAGAGTGTGCATCAGAATTGAAGAGAGTTGAAGAAAATAAGAAAGCTACAAGAGGTTAGAGAGTTAGAAAGCGTAAGGAAAGAGAATGCAGAGTACAGAAGATTGAGGCAGAAAAGATAAGAAGAAGGAGGAGAAGAATGAGATGTAGTGAAAAGTTAGAGAATGCGGAAATGCCTAACGAGCAGAGTTGATATCTAAGGTAAATCAGCAAATATTTCCTTTTGATAGAATGAGGAAGTTGGAGCTTCCCTATCAAGTTGAAGCTTGATAGATGACAGATGAAGCTGACTGAGGTTGGAGCCTCCTGTGGGTTGGTGCCTGCCCGAAGAAAATATATGGGAGTTGGAGCTTCCCTATCAAGTTGTAGCTTGATAGATGTCGATTGTATGGTAGGCGGGGGTAGGAGCCTCCTGTAGGTTGGTGCCTGCAGAAAATAGATGGAAGTTGGTGCTTCCACATCAAGTTGTAGCTTGATAAAATGTCAGTTGTAGCTGACTGAGGTTGGAGCCTCCTGTAGGTTGGTGCCTGCAGAAAATTGATGGGAGTTGGAGCTTCCTTGCAAGTTGTAGCTTGCAGAATTGAGGTAGGAGCCTCATGTGGGTTGGATCCTACAGAAAATCAGTGGTGAGAGGGAGTTGGAGCTTGCCTTTGCATCACAACAATAATAAGATGTGGTTTTCTCCCTTTATGGGTTTCCACTTATATCTGGTGTCTCTGTGCATGATGTGTATGTGTTGATATGGTTTATCTCATCTACTTAATACTTGTTGCTCACATTCTAATATTACTCACATATTAAGTTGAACATGAAATGAAGGTGTAAATAAGTTTTAATGAAAAGTTTAAAAGTCCATGAATGTGTTAAACTGATTCACCCCCCCTCTCAGTTTAACTAAGGGTTCAACATACCCATGTGCAGAAGCTAGCATTATTTGGTCAAAGATGTTTGATGGAGTCCATTAGCAGATTGACTAAAGATTTGATTCCAAGATTGGCTCTAGGGTTGACATAGTTTAATTAGAAACTAACAACTCTGTCTAATGATATTCTAGAGTTGATGAAGGGAAAGAAAAATGCAAGGGATATGGTGTGGTACATGCTATGTAAGACAAAATTCCATTTACATAATGATTGCCCCATGTTATAGAGATAAATATTTTTTTTCATGAACCCATTTATGGGTAAGCTAGATTAGGGTATATACTATATATGATGAAATATAAGTCTTGATCTCCACCATTTCTTTTTACTATCAGAATATAGTAGAACTGTAGTGGTTTCAAATTATGACATATATTGGGTAACACTCACCATACAAAGGACTATCACGCATTGTCCATAATCTCTAAGCACTTTGAGAATAACCTATTGACATTAAGTTTAGATGGGCGTGGGAATAGAGGCCAAACTTAGAACGAATATAATTGAGTGTTGTAGAATTATGTGAACCATCCTCCTCATAAATGTGCTTGTAAATCACCCAATAAATCTCCACTGTTGATCTCAGCCACAAATATTAGGCAAACAAGTGGCGCCTCTAATGCGTAAGAGGGCCATGTGAAATGGCCACTTGGCAGTCAAGGAGTGGGCCAGGTTCATGTGGGTCACACTGAGTTAAAAAGAAAATTAAAACCATATTCCAATTCGTACTTACCTTCATTTAATATATACCTCCAAAGTTGTGATGTGATCCATGTAAGGACTACGCACTATGCAAATGCTAAGGGTTGTGTATATATGAATTATTAAATGGGGAGCATGGAAAGGGTAAGGTGAAATACTTAGGAAAAAGGTAAGTAAGTAGAGGGTATATAAATTAAATGAGGGAGCTAGGTTTATATTAAGAGTTAAGGAATAATGAGAGTATATCTACAATAATAAAATGAGGTAGTTAGATCCCTAATGGGGATTAGAGTAAAGATTGAATTTGAATAAAGAAAAAAGATGAATGTTTAATACATGCGGTTAAGGGGATAACCTATGTGTAATGTAAAAATTGTGAGGATTATTAATTAAATAAGAATAATATCATAGGTTCAGAGAGACAATGTGCTGCGGAAACTAGAGAATGTTAAACAATGAGATAATATAGTATAAGAAAAAAAAATTGGGAGTTGTTACACTCTGGATGAAGTTCCATCTCTGGTATTTCTCCTAAACTCTTCTTGAGCCAAATCAGACCACAACCTTTCCCAATTCGGTAATTTTTCCCTTCCATTCATAAAGTACTAGTATCTATGCTAGGATTTTGGAAGGCAAGCTAGAAGAGCTAGGCTCATCGAGTCATCTTATGCAACATTCACCCAAGCTCATCACGAACTTGAGTAAATCTAGAGAGATATTACATAATGGCATCATTCTTTTTCATCCTTATGTTTTAAAGTTTGTCTTTCAGGGTCAATTTTCTATGGTCACCACTATTTTCGAATAGCTCAGTCAATGTTTTCCACATAGTAAATGGTGTCTCTTTGCCACGGAGTTTTGAGACCACATGCCTTCCAAATAATTCTTCTGGTCTTTGCAACATCCTTCTTCCATTGGGCTAATTGTTGTGCATCCAACTGTGGAGGTTGTGCAATTTTGGTTTTAACATATTATAACACGCCATTGTCATCGAGCATTGCTTCCATTTGATCCTTCTGGGCTATGAAATTTGAGCTACCCTCCAAGGTATACTCTAATCTCATTCTGTTGAAATACATTTTTTCGATACCAAAGAAAAACTGTTGCATTGAAGTTGTAAAATTGAAAATCCTGAGAGACAAGTTCGAAATACTGGTTCTAATGTGACTTCAAGGCTCAGATTTGATAGAAATTGCAACTGCTCAATATTTCAAACTGAAAGAAAAATAGACACAATTCTATTCTATTGATCTGCGTAATGGAAATCATAATTTAGAACAACATGCAATAAGAAAAACCACAAATACACAATGATTTCTAGGGGAATCCAACTGGGAAAAACCCCTCAAGCCTCTTTGCATTAATCAATTGAATAGATAAAATATTGCAATTGCTAGCTCCGGCTCTAAGCTCAACCCGCATAAGAATAAATTTTCCCTCTGCTGAATGTGAAACTCTGGCCAACGCTTAGCCAATTATTTGCTCACCAAGCCTCCTATTTCCTTGCAAAATTCCCAAGAAAATTAGCCCGTAAAAGATAGGAATTTCCTCCTAATTGACTGCGTAATTCCCAAGGATTGATCTCCTGGCCTCATGCGACACCTATACACTCATACTAATATACAACTCATGTTACATTGCCTTGTCATCTCCACTTTAAATAAGGAATTCAAATTCCTTGCATGCATTAGCTATTTTGGGCTGATTGACCAGTTAACTGACAAATATCTGAGTTAGACTGTTGTCCCACTACACAATTGACCTTCAATTGACTCTATCAATAGTTAGAGGCCATTTAACCAAATACAACTGAAAAGAAATGAACTAGATTACTAAAATTTAGCAATCACACATGCATGACTGAACTCCAAGCCCTGTAACTCGAATTTATTGAGTTAACTAAGTGACAAGATCCATGTCACATTAGTTAACTACCTCCAAGTTGTCCCGTTGATGTAGAAATTTGATTTTCTCAATTTGACTAAGGCTAAAGTCTAATTGAGCCTTTCTTGCTACATTTTTTCAACACCGACCCTATGCATACCAAGGGAAGGAAGTAGTACTTAAACTCTATGGTACTTCATTAGAAGATGAAGATACTATTAGGTTTTTTCTTGAAGAATAAACATGTGGATAAGTATAATGTTTTTGCATCCCTGGAGGACATAAAGAGGATGCTTGGAAACCAACAATTTTGCTTGGACATAATAAAATCTTGCTTGGCACTTGTAGAAAGCCAAATTACATGTGAATAAGATGGGGTAGGGGTGGGAGAGTCGAGGTGGGGAGTCTAATAAATCGTATTGGCTCCAACTCGATGGCTCCAACATGAGGGCTCCAACAAGTATTTCTTCCTTGGAAAATGAATAGTGAGTTTAGTGGGTGACGGTGCAGTAGCATGTTTTTTGTGGGGGTTCATGGCTTATTTTGAAGGGCATTTGTCACCTCTAGGGTTCATATTCATTTATTGTTCTTTGTGGTTGTCTCAGGCCCATTATGTAGGGAAACTGCTATTTCTTTTGGTCTCCTTGTCGTAAGGATGTTGGTCAGTCGCGACATTTTAGGCTTAATCTAACCTCTTGTGCATTGGTCATGGCATTTTTGTATTGTTTTACATGGCTTTGTGTTTGTAGTATGGTCAACTCTGTTGTCATTTTTAAGTTGTTGAGGATGCTTGTATTGGGGCAATTTGATGTTTACATTTGTATAGATATGTTGGGTTTAGGGACAGACCAATTTTTTCTTTGTCATCAATGTAATTTGGAATATGATGTCTCTAGTTTTATGGGATGGGCACAATGTCTTTGGGCTTATGGGTGTTTGTTGCAACATGTTGAGGAGAGTATGTATCCTCCTCCATTTCTACCTCTCGTCACAAAATTCAACATTTCTTCACATCCATATTTACCAACTAAGATCCATCTTAACTCTCGATCTACTAAGTCATAAGAGGGATAAAATCTCTTTTCACTTTAAAAAAGGTTTGCATCTCAAGAGATTTCTCCGGGCTTGGAAGATCCCGAGTTAAGATGGATCTAGATTGATTTAATTTCTCTCTTTAAATAAGCTATATTCCACATGAATACCATGAGTCTTTATTATTATTATTATTTGATTTTTATAGAGTTTTTTATTTTTATTTTTATTTTTTATTTGGATGGAGTTAAAATGTTTATATTACATTACATTCATCTTTTTATTTAATTTTAATTTTATGTGATTTGACTTAGTCAAAATAATAAAGAGAACATTACATTACAATGTCTTTACCATAATGAGTTGAAGAGCCCCTTGGTGCTATAACCTTGAAATCCATAAAGAATACATGTTTTGAAATATTAATTCATAAATTAATCTATTTTTTAACAAATTAATCACAATAAAAATTATTAAAATAATTTATCATTATATTAATGATTAAAATGTTATTTTTAATGATATATATGTCGAAGTCCTAAGATAAATCTAAATATTCTAAATTTTAAAAAAATTCCAACAAATATTATTAGAATCTTGAAATATAATGGTTAGTAAAATTATAATTTTCTATTACACATTATATTTTTGACTCATAAATAAATTCATCTATGTTAAAATATCTTTTGCACGTGCATTACAGTCTTAACAACTGATATTTGAGATTTCAATATTTTTAAAAAAATTTTAATTAGATTTTAAATAAAACTGGGAAAAATGTAAAAAAAAAAATCAGATGAAAAAGGAATATTTAAAGTGTAGTCATGTATGAATCAGAAAATCATGTGCATGATTAAATGTTTACTTTCATCTTTTTGATGAATTTAATATATACAGCTATTTTTATCTTTTTGATGAATTTAATAGATACAACTTATAATGATTCAGCCAGTAACTAAATTCAACTGAACCTTACACAATTTTGATAACCACATCTTATTTTATAATTAGAGAAATAATTTTTTCATAATGTTCTTTCTCCCAACTGAAGTTATTTTTGGAAACAATTACAGTAAATTCTGGAAACCAACTGCAATGATTTCCTTAATTTATGGAAACCAACTGCAGTGATTTACTTAAATTATGGAAATCAACTGCAATTCATTAATTTCTTGTTTGGAGCTTCTCAAGTGGGCCATTACACCCACTGCAGTTCTCTACCATGATCAGTGGAACATTTGACACATAGCCAACAGAAGCTTGATGGAAGCTTGGCTATAAACTCTTATGTTTGGTCCTCGAGCTCACTAACTCAATTCCCTTCAGTTTTACACCATCAAACTAGAGTGAGCAGAGCTTGGAAGTACCTTCAGATTTCTTGTATTCTTTTCTTTTTGTTTGTGTAAAAGGTAAGCAAGTGATGTAGTTGTGAGGACAACAACACTACAAAGTGAAAGTACCATGTTATCTATATTATCTGTTCACAGTGTTAATCTGATTGAATCATTGGAGAATAGTTTGGCCGAGTTGCAAAGCGATTTGAGTATTGAGTGCTCTACCACTTACTCGTTTCAGCCTAGTTAGTGCCCATTAACTCTGACATTGGAGATTACTCACTCGTTTCAGCCTAACTAGTGTCCATTAACACTGACATTACTTCTCCAATAGTCGCTCTATTTTGTCTTTGAAAATTCGAAAAAATTACATTTCGGGGTTCATTGGCATCATTTTTCCTGCGTGGATAAAATCAGGCTATTGCTGTTATTTATTATTGTGTATGAAGGAGCTGCTTCAATTATGGAGTGCAAGGCATAAGGCATTTTCCTATTGCAAATTTTCTACATAGTGAAGCTGCCTATATTGTGATTTTGAGTAACACCAATGGCTGGAGGTTAATTTAGTGGGCAATTTTAATTTTTTACTTTTTATTCTTTTAAGTTTTTTTTCCGCATGATAGGATCGATATTTAGTCTACAGGCCTCCTTTTCATCCTCACTGTGGCAGCCGCGGTACGGTCAGCCTACCTTTAAAAAAACAAAAAATACTGTATCCAACAGAGTAACAGGTGGTTATCTCAATTCTTTTTATAATTTAAAATCTCAATCAATCCAAAAAATACCGTATCCAAAAGAGTAACAGGAGGTTATCTCAATTCTTTTTAAAATTTAAAATCTCAATCAATCCAAGATAATGTTGGGACAAATATCATATCAGAGTCCAAAATATCTAGGCTCCAGATCAAAGTCTTCTGAGTGCAATTATACTGCAACCACCTTTGCTTCTCAAAGAGAGAGAGCCCATAACTTTATCCTACAAACTCTAAGCCTAGCTATAGTATCCTTAGCCTGAGAACGATGGCAGGCAGTCAGGTTGCCTACATTCAAAGAAATTGGTAAATTTACAGTCACAAAACATGAAGACTAAAGTCGAAATCTTTTCTGTCCGGAAGAAGAAGCAGCAGGATTCCCATGAGATTTGAGTGTCCCACCTGAGTCTCCCTCTGTAAATGTTTCCAATGCCTTTGTGAATGAGGTGGATAGACCAGCATAGAGGTCCACCACTCTGGTGATGTTGCTGTTGAGCTCTCGAATCAGGGCAACATTTCGACTTAGATTATCTGGGATTTTGGATTCTTGATTGTGATTTATCTCATCAATAAGCAACCGATTCTGATCTAAAATATTCTGCACCTGGCCAATGCCTTTCTGGAAGGTTTGCATGATCTTACGGTGGACTTGATTTACATTCTCAGGAATAGAATATGCATCCCCTTCCATCTTTAAATGCGCAGGGGACAAATATAAACCTGCATAATGAAGATATTGGTTGTGTATCAGCAACAAATATGATCCTGCCTAAAGTATTTGATGACTTACAACAAAATTCTAAAAAAAATCAGGATGGTATCTAATATCATGAGGAGGGGGGGTTACAGTTTTACAGTGCCAAATGAGGTATCTCAAGCGAGTTGTTTTTTGTGATAATACATGAATCCAGCCTTTTTAATACTTTTCCCTCAAAGCATCCAGTCAGATCAAGAATTTCTGTTGGGCCCTATTAGCATCTTTATTGCCTTATTCTGCAATCAGATCCCAGATATCAGGTCCCCTATCTGGGATGTGTTATTCCTTTCTAACTAGCAGTCTGCAGATATTGTTGGCTTCTTTAGTGCCTTATTCTGCAATCAGTTCCCCTATCTGGGATCTGTGTTATTCCTTTCTAACTAGCAGTTCATTGATATTGTTGGCTACAATAGTTAGAAAGAAATGTTCCCACTTGCTCGATTTTTTATTTTTATTTTCAACTGTGTGAGCTGTTGCAGAGAGGACAATAAATATTTTTTTGTATAGTTCTTTAAATTATGAAAGCCCAGTTAGACAGATATCGAAAATGCCTCCCTGATGATTCACTCTCACTCGTGTAATTAGCAAAATTTAATAATACAAAAAAGACAATTCTGTAATTTGCAGAACAACAACAGATTGGGAAAAAGTAAGCCATTAGTTGAGGGGCAAATGTTAAGCACCATGGATTATTGTTTTTTTTTTCATTTTGTTCATTGAATATTATTTTTATTTTCATTTAATGGACAATATGAAAAGGTTCTAAGCCAATTGTTTGGTTAGTGCATGGTGATTAACATTTGTCTAAATTGAGTCTGTGGGGTCTTGGTTAAAAGGTGATGATGCTGGCTGTTACTGTACTCATCCCAGGTTCAATTCTCTTGTCTGATCACAGGTTCAATTCCCTTTTCTGATTAGGGTATGTGTCTGAACATGTTGATAGAGAAAGTAAAAAATTCATCTAAACACAATCATATTAGTAAATGAAATTGAAATATATTTATAAAAGTCATTTTGCCCCTTTTAAAATCAATGACTCCAACAATAATGCTTTTTAAATCAGTAACCTGCAACTTTAAAGCTATTATAAAAAAGACAAATTATAAATTATAGATACAATCCAATAATAATAGATGTTTCTTTACACAGTTTGTTCCCCAAAGAAAAAGAAAAAAACTTTCAGCAAAATTGAATGCCTTGTAACACAAGTAGCAGGGATACAGTGCAGGTTCATTTAAAAAAATTGTTTTTAACCCCATTCTTGATCCTGCACTAACTCCCAATAAACTCTAAAATAAGGAAAACATTTCAGTTAGTATCCATGTCTTTCTGCTATTTGAAAAAATGTTCCCATCCCCTCTCCCCTGTGAGAGAGAACCTACACAGAATCGATTCCCAAGTAGAAGTTGTGGATGCGTCCTCCTTCAGTAATATCCAATCCCAATGCTGAAACTAAACTTGAAACCCTTCATCACTGGAGTCCATCACTATTAAAGGAAATCAAAATACAGAAACAAACTCAACCCATCCAAATGCATAGAAGGAAAGAGGAGCAGATTAGAATTGATCAAACAGAGCATTAGCGAAGCAAAGAGGGCCTTACCCTTTGTCCTTCTATTTCCTTCAGCCTTCCTCTCAACAAACTGATATGTATCTCAATCCTCCTGCAACTAAAAGCCAGCAGATATTCACAGAATTACAACCAAAACAAAAAAAGGATTATAGTCCTACAACAGAATTAATTTTAGTTCATAAAGAAAAAAAATCCATGGAATCTGTCCTTCACATTTAAAACAATTCGGGCACATCAATTTTCGCACCCGTCAGCTCACCTGTCAAATTCTACCCACTGTCCTTTGCATTTAGGAAAAAAAAAAATCACGGAAAGATGAATTTCAGAATTCAGAACCAAACAAAGCAACAAGAAAAAGAAAAAGAATCATAGAAAAGTGAATTTTAGAAGGAAAAAAAAAAAATCATAAAATGATGAATTTTAATGACAAATATAAATAAATGAAAAAATATATATAAAAAATGATGATCGATCTAGCAAAATGTGAAAATAATATACTTCATTATCATATATTTCTAATATTTTGGATTGGATTGATAGTAAATGAATACACTTCATATAATCCAACAAAGTTCTTACTCTTTTTCCTCCTAATCCCTTCAACCATCCTGTGGACAAACTGATGTGTGTCTCAATCATACTGACTAAACACCAACAGAGATTCACATGATTACAAACAAAATAAATGAAAAAGAAACATAATTCTGCCACAGAATTTATTTTATCAAGGAAAGGAAAATTCCATGGGAGATGCCATTGCTATTTAATATAAATTCGGACACATCAATTTCTACAATCGTCATCCCACCTGTCAAATTCTACCCACTATCCTTTGCATTTAGTGTAAAGGAACTAAACAAAAATTAAATGACGTAAAAAAAAATCAAAGAAGTGAATCTGAGAGGCTTGCTCGACAGTTAGACCAGATTCAAGTGGGTGAATGAAAGGGAGCAAATATTAAGAAATGATTGTCCACTGAGTAGATAATTTGGATTCAAAATAAATGGGTTTATTGTTAAGGCAGCTCAGGTCATAAATCAAAAGTTTAAATACTATATAAATTAGTCTTAAAAAAACGTGGTTTGGTTGAGAGACTGTATACAGATTTTGGCACTTCTGATTCGTTTTTTAATCTAAAATTTGAGCATTTGGTTTTTTTTTTCCAGTTTTTTTTCACAAATTTTCTATCCAAATAAAATATTTTCTCGGATGTAAGGAAGTAGGTTAAGATCAGTGGGTTATTTCAGGTGGCTTGGTTTTTCTTGAATAACGGTGATGAGTCAACCAGAGATAATTGTCCTTACTGCTAGTTTGACAACTGAATTATGATAGATTTTCCAAAAAAAAAAAAAAAAAAAAAACTCATAAATTAAATATACTAACAAATTTAACAAAATCCTAAAAAAGTTAAAAACAAAAAATTACGAATTAATCCTACAAGATATTTGTACAAAAATGAATGACTTCAAAAAAGATAAGGACGTGAAAAAAATGAGAGGGTTAAAAAGGTTGCAGGAGAAAGGGCAACTCGTGAATTTTGTGGAAAACGATGCAAAAGAGGCGGAGATACGATGGGGCTCTTTGATTCCAAGTTTCGACAATTACCCCCCACGTGAAGATCAAAAGTTAAAGACAGTCAAGCGGTTGAAAAATCCGAACATGTGAACATGTCCTACGCATTTGCTTACTGCCACGTGTTGATTATTCTCTGGAAATGGATAACTGAGCCAGGCCAATCCATTTTAGGATTTTACTAATAAAAATAACTGATGGTTAAAAGAAATTTATAATTTTATTTCTTAGTTGGTAATATTGAAATGTTTTTATGATTTAAATTATATTTTTATATTTAAAAATAAATGAGTATTTAAGTATAATTTTAATGTTAGATCTAAGATCTAAGGATTCTATAGACCTAAAAGAAATAAAAAGTGTTTATTTAGTTTTATATTTTTGGGGTACTTTTATATTGCGGAAATTGGTCGATCTATTAGAGAGAGAATCCAGGAGCATGGTGCAGGCACAGTTGATCCCACACTTCTGCTGTTGCGTAGCGCGCTGGTCGTGTCACTATGTATGCATTGAAGACTCTAAAATCATTGCTAGGGTGGATCACTTCCATCAAGAAAGCAGAGGGAGGCTATTGAAATTGAGAGACATCCTAAAAATCTCAAGAAAGATAATGGGTGAAAACTAAGAGCTGGACTCCGACCCTCTCAAGGTGACTCAGCCCCGGTGTTTTCCTTTGGTTTTATTCTCTCTCTTTTTTTTTCACCTGGAGCTATATTATTTATTATTATATTATCTCCTTTCTTTTATATATATATATATATACTTCCCTCCCTTTTTATTTTATTGTATATTATTCCTTTCTTATTTTTCTCTTAACTTCTTCAATATTTTAATATTATTTCCTATACTATTATTTACCCCTTCTCCCTTAATAGTTTTATAATTTATTCATTTTAATATTTTCCCCATTTTCCATCATTTACCCCTTCTCCCTTATCATTTTACCAAATTATTATATTATTCATAATTTAATCATTTTAATATTATCCCTTATACTATAAGTTACCCCTTCTCCCTTATGGTTTTTATAATTTAACCTTTTTTCTAATTATTATATTTTTAAATAATTAAAAACTTTTAATTTTCTAACTAATTAATTAAATAAATTAAAAAACTTTTAATATTCTAACTAATTAACTAAATAACGGTTAGTTTTAACATCTAACTACAGGGAAATGATACATCCTTACTATTTATTCATTGAGATCGATTTCCTTCTTCATCTTGTCTCGAGGATAAACCACATTAGATGGTTCGAAACGTCGACCAAATCCTAATGATGTGATTAATCCCAAAGACTTCTATCTATATAATTTTAATAGTTATTTTATAATATAAAATTTTAAATTATATAATAAAACAAATTCAAATTAGTATTAAGAGATATATTCTATAATTTAGTATAAAGATGATGTATAATTATATTTGTGTTCAATATAAAATTGACAATTATTTAATAAAATAAAAAAAATATTTATTCAATACAAAGTAATGTAAAAGATTTGTTAAATTTCCGGATATTTTTCGTGTTCGCTCCACTTCCAAATAAGTCATATGTGAAACTATAAACTCAGATAAAAACAAATAATCCAAATGGGTGGCTAGCGGCAAGCAGCGGGTCGAGAGGACACGGTGGCGAAATGGGAACGTTGCGTGGAGAGATATGATGACAACGTGGCCACCGCATGCAAGGAATGGAAAATAATGGCTGGCGGGGTAATGGAGAGGACATCTCCCAAGCGAGAACATAATTATGGTAATAAATTCGTATGACAAACAACTAGAAAAGCCAGCGAGGATGTTAGTTTTTCGTTGGGAAAAGGGTTGGAGGAATGTTTCGGGGCAAGCTAAGAACGACGACATTCTAACCATTCTCATAATTTTGCTCTGCTGTGAAGAAGTCGGCTCCTCCTGCGCGCCCTCCAGAAGCCATCGTCGACGAAGCTGGTGGACTGCGTGGGTGGCTTGGTATGTATCCGAATTCCTCCTTGTTGTGCAAATGAAGTTGGTATTGGAATTTCGCAGCATGCAGGTGAAAATTTTAGTTCTCTTAGATTTTCTATATAATGGTTTTGCCAAGGTTTGTGAAGTTTGCAAGGCTAGCAGTGTTTGTAAAGCTAGTGGTAGAAGTTGTCATAGTTCTATAAGGATAAAGAATTTAAAAACTACTACTCTTCATCCTCTTGATATTAGAAGGCATGACGAAAATGTCCGTGGGTCTGCCTGGGAAATAGTCTGCATGCAGGTCAATGATGTGAATGTTTGGGAGGGTAGCATCTGGGAGGGTAGAGTTGCGCTCTCAAGTGAGGGTTCTGTGTATTATCATATGTTGTTGAATAGGGTAGTCATCGGTTTCAAATCATGGGGTTTAGAAATATGGTGGGCATGCAGAATTTGGGTTCTTGGTAGGGTTGGAATTTATTTGTTTTGTAATGGGCCATGGTTACTTTTACTATATATTATGCCTCTGTTCTGGGTGGGGGTAGTTAGTATCTTAAGAAGGAAGGCTAAAGGGCAAGGCCAGATTTTTTTTACATTGCTGAAGGGACAAGGCGCCCGCGACTGCTATCCATCTGCCTCTTTACCCAACTACTGTAACTTCAATTTCCTGCAAATTAACTGTCTTGGAATTTTCTATCGTATTGCTGCTCCAGGAGTGTTCATTTTCTTTCCAGTCAAGATGGTTAAGAAAAAAAGAGGGAGAAAGCCCAAAGTGGACAAAGGTAAAGAATCTATCTTAGCCCTGCTAGCCAAGAGAGGCCGAAAATCTAGCAAAGAGCTCAAGGAGCCCTTAATTCAGACCTTTGCAGAAGATACACCCTGTTCTTTAAAATCTTGCATTTTTGGATGGGAAACAGAAGTCACAAATAAAATGGACGAGGAGGACGAATTGGCAGCGAAAGAATTGCAACATATGATTGACGATCGAAGGCATACTCGTGGGAGAATCTCATTGTTTCAGCACTCAATTAGAACATATTGGTTGGTAAAATGCCTGCTGGTAAAAGCCATAATTTCAATTCAGGGTAGGGGAACCCATGTTAGTCTCCACCTTGGCAGAGATTAATAGAAACATTCAGGAAATCAACCTCCATCAACTGCATTAGTATGCTCATCTTGGTAGAATGGAGAAAGATATAAAAGCCATGCAACAAGTTGAAATACCAGGTTCTAGTGTCAAAGATCCGGCCCCGGTGGAGTCAGATGATGACTAGAGCTGACAGTTCTAGTTTTTTAGCTGATAGCTTTACTTATGTTTTTAGTAAATATTACTTATCTATTTTGTAAATGTTAATATTAGTAAACTTTGATATCATTTATCTTAAGACTTTGTTTAGGAGATTAAGGAAGTATATGTTTTGGATAGCGTACAATGTACTTAGATGGCCAACAGACCTGGTTTCCTTCGGGACAGGTTGAGGTCTAATTTTTGTATCTATTATGCCCGCCTTTTATATTAATAGAAAATGGTAAGGAACTACGAAGATTACAAAAAAAAGAGATGTATTCACCATCATATATGATACTATAAACTCAGAGAGAAACAAATAATCTAACCATATTTGTCTGGTGCATAAATTTGAAATGACTTTTCTGTAAAAAACATTCGCAGTGAAATAAACCAAATTTTAAAATTCCAAAACTCATTACTTCTTTCTTACAAATTAATAAAATTAATAACTTTTACACTGATATATTACTATCACTTTAAGTTTAGGTTTATCATATATTACTTACTTTAAGTTTATGATATATTACTTACTTTAAGTTTAGGTTTAGGGTTTCTCAACTAAAATACAAAACAATGGTTTTAGTCTTTAAATAAGATGTCTATGACAGGGTACCGAAAAATAGAAACAACATAACATATTTTTTTCTAAATTTTACAATGATATATTAGTTACTTTAAATTTATATGACTTACTTTAAGTTTAGGCTTATGGTTTCTCAACTAAAATACAAAGCAATTGTTTTATTCTTTAAACAAGGAGGCTGCGAAGCAGCAAGTCCCTGCCCGTTACCAGTGGGTGAGGAGAAATCAAGGAACGAGAACCAGAGACTATGAAGCTAGAATGAACCTATTTTCCAGTTTGATAAGAGAATGAATAAGCTTGAAAACTCCATTTCTCGTGGCCTTTCTCACTTACACAACATGTCCTTAGCGTGACTTGGGTCTCTAACTTAGCTCAGCGTTTCTCACTTGCACCACAGGACCTCGACGTGAGCGAGGGATCTTATTGAATTTCCACAACCAGTATCAAAAAATATCGACCCTTCCACTAGTTGTGTGATTGATAGTTGAAACACAAAAGACATGGAGCAATAGTGTGATTTTACTTAAAATAAAATAGTGGAAACTAGAAAAGAGGATGTCCTAGCTGGACGGTCGGGATAAAACTCTCTTGATCAAAGAAGGAAAGAAAACTAAACAAGATATTAAGTCAGTAAGCCTAAATAAGTAAATTCACATAAACATATAAGAAAAATATTACTTATTCAAAAATTTAGTATTAAAGGTTTGACGGCTTCGTGATACCCATCATTGACTATTATACTTGGGCATCAGTCAACTGTTTTATTGCGACAAGTTTTTTTAAATTTATTCAACTTCCCAACTCGAGCACCCACATGGTGATGTTTCTTTGACAACCACGAAGACACTTGACATTTGTAATCACATGCTCAAAACTGCATGCAAAAAACTCGATTTCAGGAATCTTCAGATTGGAAGGTAATGTGGAATGTATCGAGAAATGTGGAGCTACTAGTTAAATTTAGGGTTATAGATTCAGTTTTAGATCTTTCTTGAGTTCTAGCTAGTGAGAATCAGTTTCAGATCTTCATGTCTGGTTCCAGCTACTAAGAATGCCATTCCATCTTACTGTGGTGCACGCCAGCTGGTGGTGGGGTTAAAACAATGTTCCACGTGTTGTTTTAGTTGTTTCAATAGTTGATTGAGGTTGCTACAGATGTGTTCTATCTTTCAATACATAGAAAGCTTTGTGCCCAAAGGAACACTGATCTAAATTCTTTAGATAAAATCGTTTGCAAGGCTTCCAACCTGGGACCTGTTGTCCGAGGAGTCCAATAAGGAGGAGGGGAAAACATGTGCATTTTTTCAGAACCGACCAAATGAGTAGATGATGTCATCAGGAAGAAAAGAAGAGCTAAATATTTGACTTCAATAGACAATGCCAAGGTTTGAGCTCTATAACATCTCATATTTCTTTGACATTTTTTCATAGTTTATCTGTATCATTATATGTACTGACTGAATTAATGCAGGAACCAGAGAAGGTTGTCTACAAGACTTTGCTTGTATCTGACCATTTTTCCATTGCGATGTTGGTAGACGAGTAGTAGTACATGGCCACATATGAAGCGGGCCAAGGGTGGAGGTTTATGTCGTCGACGGAAGGGATAGGAAACGGTTCTATTGGTGAGAGCATGTGGGGTTGTAATTGTTAAAAATGGTTTAATTGCAGGGAAAGAGAATTGCAGGTGGAATTCTTCTCGAGCCTGCTATTGGATCATGAGGTAAATTGATTGGTTTTTTTTATTAGTAATATGAAATTCTATAGGTTAGGATTGTTCGAAAGGGGATCTAATATAGGGTTTTCACTATTTGAAGTTTGATTATAAAATGCCCATTTTTCTTGTTTAATTTCTTCAGATGGCAGCCAATTGAAAATTTCAGTGTGTATTGGTTTGATAGTGAAATTGTGGTTTTCTTATTTCCTTGCTGAATTTTAATTGTTCAAAAGGTACCCAATTCAAAGTTCTCCTGTACACTGATTTGATCAAATCATGACCAACTGAGAGTTTTCATTTGATCCCTTATTTTGTTTGATAAAATTAGCAATATTGCTACTGGCATTGTGTTAGGTTCCCTTGTTTGCCCGTGGCTTGGGAGTTCTGCACCATGCCCTTCAGGAAAATCTCCGCTTGAAAATAATTTGCTCCACTAATTTTAGTTGCACCTGTTTCCAAAATGCGATACAAAAATGTTTCTTCTGGATGACATGAAGCAATACTCTCTGGAAAACAAATTAAGAATAAATTAGATAAATCATATAACTTTAAAAGGTATAAGTCCTTGGAAACACCTTAAAAGTTATAATTATCATATAAGTTAGTGCGAAGTATTAATTATTGTTACATGTTGAATATCACCTTTTGAAGGTCGATGATTATCTAAAACCTGAACTCCAGTTGTCTTCCCACTAGCACATATTGCCAAAAATCCCAAATCCTCTACCAACTGGTATCAAAACTCATCAGAATAATTAGCAAATAATGAAAGAATTAAAAGAAAAAACAAAACAAAACAAAAATCCGTACAGAAAACTTAAAACATGCCTGATTCCAAGCACTGTTTACTATGATCAATATGTCATCGTAGGCAGTCTGTTTGCTTTTGAGTTGATTAAATTTGCCTTCAAGAACGTGGATTTCATTTTTCTGGGCATCTAACTGTTGCGCGAGTTTTTGATTCTGATAATGCAGAATTTTTGCATCAACCTGTTAACATTTGAGTAAGAATTAGTAATACCTTGTTCAATATAAATTCAAAAAGCTTAGATTTTTGGACTTCAAAATAATGTTTCCCAGTACCGAGAGGTAGGACATGACAACATAGAAAATAAAAAAACTTAATTTACTTAGAAGCCCAGTTACAAACTAGCACACAACTAGATTTTGCTGAGAGATGATCCACAGAAAAAGAAAGGGTATAATTGACCAAGCCAAAATCAAAACAACTTTCCTAATGCTTGTAATCAACCATTGTGTGGTCTATGTACTCAACACTAAATTCAGTAATAGCTATTGTTTTGTATATATAACTAGAATTCGTGAGAAATAACTACTGAAATTTATTTTTACAAGGCAGTATGCAAGAATTGCCCCAATCAGTAGTATCATTATCTGGGCTATTTTTAATTTAACCCCAAGTAGGAAGCCAAACCCAGATTATGATTTCTTGTGATAAAGGGCAAGGGCTCAAGGACAATAATGATAGTGCGATTTCAAGCGTATCCATATGAATTCCACTAGTGGTATAAATTCTATTGTATCGTGAAGCATCATAACTGTTTGGTGGTGTCTCACCGCATGGTCTAGCCAACATCATCCCACCCGCCATCTCTCTTTCTTTCTTATCCCGGTCGGTTTGGATTCTCTAAGCGGCCACCATCCCTTTTTGTAAAGCTCGCAAAGCCAGCAAGCAGTGTCAATTTCTTTCATTGTCTCCAGTTTGTAAGAATAAAGAGATACAGAGAGATACGAGTCTAAAGAGATCAGATCCCAAGTCTTTGAACGGTTACAGTGTATGGCACCTATTATATGTAAACAAAAGAGCAGTGGTAGACGTACATATGGAAATTTTTATGTCACTTGTTATAGGCGTAGATATGACAACTGTATGGCAATTGTTATGTCACTTATTATAGGCATAGATGTGACAATTGTTACCGTGAATGTCACCTGGTAGAACCGCTGGAAAATGGTTTTGAGAGCCATAGTTTTCCAACATAAACATTTTATCATTTAATGTTCAGAATTAATGTTAGCATTAGTTCTTATCAATCTAAAAATTTGGTGGTATTCCCATACTTATCCTAAGTTCGGCCTCATACTTGCCTCGGTATGAGGCCAAATAAGATGAAAATTGCACTGATTGGTTAATAATAAAAAAGTCTGTATACTTCATTGTTCCAACAATGTGGTGGGGACATAGTAGGTAACAAAGCATAGTTCATAAGTTTTAAATTATATTGATTTACGTGCTAGACTAATAAAGTATATCGATTTCAATTACAATAGTCCCTGCCATTCAGGAAACTCTTCACTTGAAAATCATTTTCTCCATTGTTTTCAGTTGCACCTGTTTCCAAAAGGCGAAACAAAAATGTTTCTTTTGGATGACATGAAGAAATACTCTCTGGAAAACAAATTAAGAATAAATTAGATAAATCATATAACTTTAAAAGTTATAAGTCCTTGGAAACACCTTAAAAGTTATAATTATCATATAAGTCAGTGAGTGAAGTATTAATTATTGTTACATGTTGAATATCACCTTTTGAAGGCCGATGATTATCTAAAACCTGAACTCCATTTGTCTTCCCACTAGTACCTATTTCCAACAATCCCAAATCCTCTACCAACTGGTATCAAAACTCATCAGAATAATTAGCAAATAATGAAAGAATTAAAAGCAAAAACAAAACAAAACAAAAATCCATACAGAAAACTTAAAACATGCCTGATTCCAAGCACTATTTACTATGATCAATATGTCATCGTAGGCAGTCTGTTTTCTTTTGAGTTGATTAAATTTGCCTTCAAGAACGTGGATTTCATTTTTCTAGGCATCTAACTGTTACGCGAGTTTTTGATTCTGATACTGCAGAATTGCTGCATCAACCTGTTAACATTTGAGTAAGAATTAGTAATCCCTTGTTCAATATAAATTCAAAAAGCTCATATTTTTGGACTTCAAAAGAATGTTTCTTGGTACCGAGAGGTAGGACATGACAAACATAGACAATAACGAAACTTAATTTACTTAGAAGCCCAGTTACAAACTGGAAAGAAACTAGATTTTGCTGAGAGTTGATCCATTGAAAAATAAAGGGTATGATTGACCAAGCTAAAAACGAAACAACTTTCCTAATGCTCGTAATCAACCATTGTGTGGTCTATGTACTCAACACTAAATTCAGTAATAACTATTGTTTTGTATAAATAACTAGAATTCATGAGAAATAACTACAAAAATTTATTTTTACAAGGCAGCATGCAGGAAGTGCCTCGAACAGTGGTATCATTATCTGGGCTATAATTAATTTAACCCCAAGCAGGAAGCCAAACCCAGATTGTGCTTTCTTGTGATAAAGGTCATGGGCTCATGGACAATAATGATAGTGCGGTGTCAAGCATATCCATATGAATTCCACTAGTGGTATAAATGCTATTGTATCGTGAAGCATCATAACTGTTTGGTGGTGTCTAGCCACATGGTCTAGCCAACATCATCCCACCCGCCATCTCTCTTTCTTTCTTATCCCAGTTGGTTTGGATTCTCTAAGCGGCCACCATCCCTATTCGTAAATCTCGCAAAGCTAGCAAGCAGTGTCAATTTCTTTCATTGTCTCCAGTTTGTAAGAATAAAGAGATACAGAGAGGTACAATTTTGAAGAGATTAGATCCCAAGTCTTTGAATGGTTACAGTGTATGGTGCCTATTATATGTAAACAAAAGAGCAGTGGTAGACGTACATATGGAAATTATTATGTCACTTGTTATAGGCGTATATATGACAACTGTATGGCAATTGTTATGTCACCTGTTATAAGTGTAGATATGACAATTGTTACCATGAATGTCACCTGTTAGAACCGCTAGAAAATGGTTTTGAGAGCCATAATTTTCCAACATAAACATTTTAGCATTTAATGTTCAGAATTAATGTTAGCATTAGTTCTTATCAATCTGAAAATTTGGTGGCATTCCCATACTTATCCTAAGTTTGGCCTCATACTTGCCTCGGTATGAGGCCAAATAAGATGAAAATTACACTGATTGGTTAATAAAAAAAATTCTGTATACATCATTGGTCCAACAAATGTGGTGGGGACATAGTAGGTAACAAAGCATAGTTCATAAGTTTTAAATTATATTGATTTAGGTGCCAGACGAATAAAGTATATTGATTTTGATTACTATAGTCCCTGCCATGCCGCAGGCGGCAGGGACTAATAAGATGTGTATCACTGGGTACGCGAAAAGTAAAAACAATATGATGTAATGTGAAGCAAATTAGTAAAACAAAGAGAAATTAGGCTTTATTTCACTAATTTTGAAAATCATAATATGTAATATGAAGAGAATTAGTCAAAAAAAGAGAAATTTGGTTTTATTTCACTAATTTTGAAAAGGTCGTGCAACTTTAGCACGTATAACAGAAGAAAAACTCAATATTTTACTAAATTCTATTTATTTAAGCAGAGTTTTTAAATTATGTGCTTTTTGAAATAAATTAGTGTGAATCTCATGTAAAAATTGTTAATTTTCTATGTATTCGTTACACTTTTTATGTTCACTAGGACAACTACATTAAAAATATTAATGTGATTAATATAAGTTAAAAAAGTCATTTGTATCTACCATTAATAAATATGTAACAATAAAACTAATAATACAAAAAAATCCTATTGAAATTAAAATATATATATATATATATATGAAATTAAAATATTATTATTATCATTATAATTAATAATATATATATATATATATATATATATATATATATATATATATATATAATAATCATTATATAATATTAAATGTTATTTATTATTATTTAAATTGAAATTATGTAATATAAATATGAACCCAAGAGATATAATAAACCCAAGGGGTTAATACTAAAACCCCAAGCTAATAATATTAACCCAAAGGATAATAAACCCAAGGGATTATTACTAAAAACTCTAGAGTTTATATTCCATTGGGTTTTTTGTATTAATCCCTTGGGTTTATAATATCAATCCCTTGGTTATATTAATCTAAGTGTTCATATTCCTAGGGTAAAATATTATTCATAGGTTTATAATATTAATCCCTTAGGTTCAATATAAATCATGGTCAACCAAGGGTTTATATACCTTCAATTTATAATACTAGTCCCTTGGGCTTAATAATATTAGCCCCTTAGGTTTATAATACCTTGGGGTTTTAGTATTAACCCTTGGGTTTATAATATAAATCCCTTTGGTTTACTAATGTAAGGGTTCATATTCCTAGGGTTTAATACTAAAACCCCACGATATTATGAACCAAAGGCAATAATATTAACCCAAGGGATAATAAACCCAAGAGATTAATACTAAAAACCCAAGGGAATAATGTTAAACCCTATGGATTAATATTATAAACCCAAGGTATATAAAACCTAAGAAAAATATTATAAACACTAAAATGAACATGGTTGACCATGGTTGACAATGGTTGATTTTCATTTTGAGACAATCCTTCTCAAAATGCGACATTGGACCATGGTCAACCATCTTTATTCTAGGGTTGATAATATTTATCTTATGGTTTATATACCTTGGGTTTGTAATATTAATTTCTTTGGGTTTATAATCCCTTAGGTTTAATACTAAAAATCCAAGGAATCATAAACCCTAGGGAATAATAATAAACCATAGAGAGTAATATTAATTACAAACCCTATAAATAATATTATACCTTGGGAATATCAACACTTAGATTAATAAACTCAAGGAATTGATATTATAAACCCAAGAGAATGATAAACCTAAGGGGTTAATACTAAAACCCGAGGGAATAGTATTAATCCCTTGGGTTTATTATCCCTTAGGTTAATATTATTCCCTTGGGTTTATATTCCCAGGGTATAATATTATTCATAGGGTTTGTAATTAATATTAATTCCTAGGGTTTAATATTATTCCCTAGAGTTTATAATTCCTTTGGTTTTTGGTATTAAACACAAGATATTATAAGCCCAAAAGAATAAAATTAAACCCACATAATTAATATTATAAACCCTAAGATATTAAATACCCTCGAATAAAGATGGTTGGCCATGGTCAACCATGGTCCAACGTCACATTGTGACAATGATTGTGTCAATACGAAAATCAACTAGTTTCAACCATGGTCAACCATTTTTATCTTAGGGTTTATATAACCTTGGTTTATAATATTAATCCCCAAGGTTTAATATTATTCTCTTGTGTATATAATTCCTTGGGTTTTTAGTATTATCCCTTTAGTTAATATTATTCCCTTGGGGTTTTAGTATTATACCCTAGGAATATGAAACCTTAGATTAATATACCCAATAAATTGATATTATAAACCCAAGGGAATAATAAATCCAATGGGTTAATAATAAAACCCCAAGGTATTATAAACCAAAGGGACTAACATTATTAAATCCAAGGGGCCAATATTATAAATCCAATGTATATAAACCCTTGGTTGACCATGATTTATATTGAAACTAAGGGATTAATATTATATTTTTATGAATAATATTATACCCTAGGAATATGAACCCTTATATTAATATACCATTGACGGTGTTGTACCCGCCAACATTCAGGGGATATCACCGATATGAAGTCCCAACTAGACTTCACACCATTTGGAGTAGGAGTCCCAATAGTGGGGTGTTTAATGATATGCCTTGGATCGAAAAATGCATAGAGTTTTGTATGGTGTCTTTGGTTAAAGCAAGTGTGTGACCATGTAGAAATTCAATATGATGCATGAGCGATTCTAACAAAAAGGGGGGGAAAGGAAGTGCTATCCTTGGAATCTTGTAATAGTACACAACTTGAAAGGAACATACGAGCTAAAAAGACATCACACAAACTAACAAGCGGAATATTCCACAAGCTAAAGGTGATGGGTTAAAAAATGAGCACACATTCAACCAAATTTGTACAAATGCTAAAAAAATAGTTCATAAGCATATGCGTAAGTTAAACAACATACATTGCAAACATAACCAAAATAGTCCAACTAATTTACAATATATGCATGAAGATGTGTCAACTCTGATTTTATTATAAGTGAAAGTTTCATTCATACATTCAACATGACGAACCACTTGCCCCAATAGTGGAACATGAAGTCAACAACATTTTCTCCTCCCAAAGAAGTATACTCCCTCTATGCTATGGAGAAGACAAGGCTGACACAAAACTCCCAATCCTTTTCTAAGCCTAAGCCTAGCCAAAATCTTGGCTCCAAAAATCCCTTCACAAGAGTTATGAGGATGTATTTATAACAAAAGGGGTTGACTCTCGGCATGCCCCCTTTATGACTCTTGGACTCCCCTCATGACTCTTCACATTCCATCATGGACACATGGAATTTCACTTATACAGTATTTACAAATAATATTACAATTTCTGCTCGTACCCATATAAGAAAAAATAGGAGGGTAGAGACAACTTGACAACCTAACAAGACAAAGCACTATGATGTTGGAGATGGGGTGAAATCAAGTTAGGCATCTTGGAATTGGTGTCTCTCGGTCACATACTCATACCAAGCTTGGTATTGTGAGATGGTCTCCCCAAACTGAGAGACAGTGTTAGGCTAGAAGCAAACTCTTGCATCCAATGCATCCGATTACAATCTCTTGGAACCAGTCTTCACTTCTTCAATTAGGAGAAACATTATTTTGATCTAAGCCAGACCACCAATGTAGGTATGCAAATTCCGTCTCTTGATCTCCATGTCCTCCTCTGTGGTCATCTCCTCCAGCTACTTCAGGTACTAATAAATCTCACGTCGGACGTATTTTTTGTGTTTAGTCTCGATGAGTGTACCAATTGATGGGATACGATGGGTTATCACCATGAAATCTAAACTTTTGTATATCCATACATATGCAGCCTGAATTCTTCTGATGAATGAGGTGAGTTACTTATTTTTCTGGATCAACATCCGAACTCTGGCTTTTGCTAACTCTTCCTACGGATTCATATTTTTTACCAGTGTACGCAGTGCGACCTTGTATCTAATTTTCCACTCATACATGATGATGATAGAAATTTGTATATTCTCAAGGATCCTGACAAAATCTTTGCTTTGTCGTAGAAAGTCATTCAGGTGGACAAATTCCTTATGTATGGTTACCAACTCCTCATAAAGATCCTGCATAGTGTCTCCAAGTGAAGATACTTCAGTAAGTATTGTTGTTCTTATCTCCTTGTGGTAGAATTGTGCGGAAGGCATGTTATGCTTTGCTGAACGGAGTTGTTCATTCTCTTATTTAATTACCTATATTTTCTGCACCAACTGCTTGTTTTCGATTACCAAGAACTGGTTGTTAGATCTGGCTGCTCCTGTGAAGGGCTAGATGGTATCAGAAATGGCATTTGGATTCTTGTTTGTGTTTGCCACTATCACCCTTTCTCTCATGAACGTAGGTGATGCATGATCATTCGAGAAGTGCTTTCTTCACGCTTGTACAATATTCATATGCAGCTCATCAAATGATAGATTTTACACATCCATGACCGGTTCATCATCAAGGGTAACTACCTCCCCTTCCTCATTCAAGGCTTGCTCTGTGGCTAAAGGTGGTGGAGTTTGAAAGGTATCCTGAGGTGCACTGGGAATCAGGTCTACATCTTGATTTCTCGGCTTCGGTCCCACTTCCATGTCCACGAGTTCAATCAACTGTTCAAGCTCTTGAGCAAACTCCTGTTCCTGCATCTGCTCACTCACTCCTTCTCCTATCGACTAATCCTATATCTATTCTTCAACCTGCATAAGTGTCTTCTCTTCTATCATGTCAACTTTCCTTTCTTCCTCTTCTTGCTTCTGTCTCTCCTTTTGTTCTATTATCTTATGCTCATGTTCTTCCTTCAACACTTTTTCTAATCTTTGTGCTCTATGCACAATTTTTTCTAAGATTTTATCCTCTCCCTTTCTCCACTATATTCTCCCTTGCCTTTGTCCCCTCTTTGCTTCAATTGCCAAATCTACTTTCTTAGTGAGAGGATATTATTTCATTTTCCAACTTTGTTCCTCTTCTGTATTATCAATTAATTTCTTCTTTCCTTTGTCCCGCACCATACCGTTGCATGTTGTTGCTTCTTCTTCTAGAACTGATGCCGCCTGTAGAACAACTTGAGAATTCCCACCCGTAATGATCAAATCATGAGGTCGGGAGGATTTCTTCCACGGTTCCTCCTTCGGCCACTAATATATCCCACTGACCTAGTTGAAGTATACTCTCGCTCAGTGGTATTTGAAAATTTCCCTCAAATCATACAGATTGTAACTCTTTGTACCAAACTCAAATATAAATATGAATTTCCCTTCGACATCTGTGACCTTAAGATTCTTAATCTCGTATAATCTGACCTGCAAAGGAAGATTTGGCCATGGTGTCTTATTCATCCTATGAAGTGTTGTTTAAAACCCTGTGGAAATATGACAAGATACCTCTTCCATGAAAAGTTTGTCAGTGGCATATCTTGGTAAAATATGTGGTGGCTTCTGCTCGTCGAATACTCTGATCAATGTACCATCCAGTAAGGAAAACCAATCAAAATTATTTGATATCGCCTCCATAGCTACTTATGACATGCAAGGTGGGTCATCCTAAAACATGAGCTTGTAAAGTGGGATGATGAAGTGATTAGTAAGTTTCTCCATGACTCCACGATGATTGTAATCCGAGAGTGGCTTGAAATAGATATGTACAACAATGACTCTCAATTTCCATGTCTAGTTCATTCCAGGGAACTGATTCTGCGCACATATTGCATCCAGTAAGTATGCATACATGTAGAAGCATGCTTGCTCACCCTTGGGTGGATTGCAAGTTTTTGTCACATGGACCCTCAACTGATAAGAAAATAGATATGACTAGTTGAACGCCTTCCCCTCATTCACTACCTAGTTTTAACAAGATATACCACCCCTCGGGAAATGTTTCTGTGTTTTGTTGGCCATAGATTCTGCAAGCTAGTATGACCACAAGTTGTTAGATTTTCCCGAGTAATTTTTTCTTGTACATATGGTTGGGTGTCTATCTAAACATTGTTGGCTCCTTCACCCAAATCTTGATGATATATATTGTGTTCATGTAGCTGTGAGTGGCATAGAATAGTGATTCCATGTTCTTCGTTGGCCAAGGAAGATGATACACCTACTTCAAATATGCTACTAGGAATGTAGAAAGCTTCTGCACACTGGTGTTTCTCAATTTCATAGTTTCCAAATCAGTGTTTGAGACACCCAACTAATCACATTTGCGCATAGGAAGTATAGATACCTGCATGAAACCCTGTAAAGCCCTGACTACATGATGCTAAGATACACCTGCCCATCCTCTAATTTTGCCTAAAATTCCTTTGTGATATCATCTTTGATTTGCTCCCATGTCAATTTTGATCCCTTCTCTATGAATAACTGAGTGTACGATCAAACTAAAAAGTTAACCAGAACTTGTTCAACTGCCTCCCCAATACTGCTTTCAATGGTTTCATTTGAGGTAGCTCTCTTGGATTCCATTATGAAAGTGATTGTTGGAGAGATGCTCAATAACTCATGTACCCATGGGACAAAAAAGACATTGATGACAAGAAAATGTCAGTTATAAGAAAAACTACTTTTAGGACATGTTCATGCAGCACATCGAGAAACTGTCTGGAAGGATTAAAAAATTCTTGATGGGAAGAGGGTTTGAATGAATTGGGAAACTATGCACTAAGCAGTCCAAACAGTCAAGGTCGAAGCTTATGGCTTCAGACTACGCAATGTGCAGTTCGGCCTAGGCAGTGAGCCAGGAGAGATTGTGCATTGCGCAGTCTCAATGGCCAAGGATGATGGTTGAGGCCTAGCACTGCATAATGCACGGTGGATCCAACCTATACTATGCATTGTACAGTTCTAGAGGACAATATTGAAGCTTGAACTTCCAAATTGTGTAATTCCTACTTGGGAAAGTGAATTCCAGCTAAGGGAAAGGAAAATCTTCCCAAGGGAAGTGTAGAAACTGAACAAATGAGAAATGAACGACATCAGTGAGGAGAGTCACTGCAACGATGCCCATCGGTGCAAAAATGCAGAAACCGATGCATCACTTATGAAAGGAAAAAAAAAATTGAAACAACACTTATACATGCTAAATAAATCTAAACTGCCATCATTCATCCAAAGAACACACGAAAAACAACATTTGTGCAAGCCAAACGACAAAAAACGATAGAAAAATAAACAAAAAGTGATAAATACAAAACTCACCTGGAAAACCGATGATGATCGCATCGAAGGTTCATTGATATCATCGAGAATGATAGATATTGAATATCCAATTTGAGAATGAGCTCTAGGGTCATCGATTAAATGGATTTGAGAAATTATGGTTTATGATATGCATGCCACAAATCAAGGAAAAAGCAACACATGGCAGCAATTTCCAAAAATAACAAGTGTGTTTCCTTCGGGTCACTAAAAATATATCCCTAAATTTTAGGGATGATTTTTCATTTTTTTTTTCTTTTCTTCTTTTTCCGAGATAACTTCTATGCACCTCACCAGGAAGGATTGCATAGTTTCTGGGAAATGGCACCTCTCCGCTCAATGCACTGTGCAATTTCTGAGCTTAGTGAAGGATTGCACAGTTTCTAGGCTCATTGTTGGGTTTCCTATCATGAATGCACAGTTCCCAAGCTCAAGGTTTGGTTTCCAGTCATGACTAAACAATTCTAAACATGAAGGTCAAGACTGGCTCCATGAATTGCGCAGTTTCTGGTGGAAATTCCAAAACTGCTACACAAGGGTTAGACAGGAGCTTAGCTCGTGACTTAGAAAAAATTGATAAGTGAAGAGAAAGTAAACAAAATCATAAATAAATGGTAAATATCAGTTAAAGGATGGATACCTGATAGCAGTGCAAGGTAAGCTCCTGTGGAGGGAAGTTAGGCTCCAAAATATAAGCAATGGGAAAATTTTGGAGGGTGGTCGTAGCTGCTACAACAATGGAAACACACTGGTATGAATCCAACTCTCTGAATCTATATTACCTCGTGTAAAACCGGTCTCACCCTTCCGGAAGTATTTTTCATTTAATTGATTATCATATCTCCCTCACTTAGTCTGAGATAAACACATATCCCCTTCAATCCTCTTCATTGGTGGAACACTAGCCATGCCAGTCAGAATGAGTTGATTCGATTGGGGATGAGGAGAATATAAGTGCACAAGTGAAAGAATAATATGTCAGTTTCTTTATTTTCATCTTTGGTGTTGCTCCACTGCCAATAGGCCTAGGTAGTACTCTGATGGAGCCACTTCAAAAACAAAAACATTTCTCTGTTGCCAACTAGCCTAGACAATACCCCAATGGAGTTGTTTGCTTCACCTATTTTTGTCGAAATACTTTCTCTTCTTTCACCCTTTATTTCATTTTTAATTTTTTAATTTTCTTCATTTTTTCAAAGAATTGTGCATTGGGCACTTATTTTGTTGCATGGGGCAGAAGAGGGATCACGACTTATTGAGATAAGAAGTGGTTGTTCCTTCAGAGAAGGTTGTTAATGTACACCTCTGACATACTTGTTTAAGGTTTTCATCCCCTCCCTACTCTACTAGACTAGAGTGACAAGGATTAACCAAATATATAAGAACCGTTTACAGTAGGTGGAACCAGTTAAAACCCACACATCATGATTTCTCCATGACTCTCTCTGATAGAGAACATATTTTCCATATGAGTATAATCAACCAAAATAACGCAAGATTCACGCAAATATAAGGAATAAATAGAAAGCCAAGTGTTGGTAGAATAACAACTTTCCTTTTGGATTTTACCATGCTTGCTTTAGAAGCTAAACACGGTCTCATGTGGAAACTAACCTAAGACTGAAAACAAATAAAAAAATAAAATAAGCAAAATTGTAATCAAAGGAGTGAAAGAAAATCAAATCAAAGAACAACGAAAATAAAACACTACTACTCCTAACCTAAGCAAAAAGTAGGCCAATCTCATGTAAAGTGATATTTCCATTGCAACCACCAATGCATTGGTAGGCCTACGTGGGTGAGGGAATACAAGTCAAGAAATATATGCATTCATAATGCTACAAAAGAAAGATAAGACATTTCAAACCAAAATGTTCGAATTTGAATGCGCACACATAAAATAAATGGCGAAAAGCACACGAAAGACATTTTGCGAACATATCATAGTGTTGTGACACATCGTGAGTCAAGGATTTGTGAAAACAAACTTTTGAACCATGAAGACAAGTAAACATCAAGAAATAAAGAAATTTCCATTTTTCCACGACACTCGTCAAGTACGACTCCTCCAACGATTGAGCGACAAGATCGCGAAAAATAGATGGAGGATGCGAAAATTGTAAATCAGAAAGATTTTCAACACGAACAAGAGAGTGATGGGGATCCTCAAAAGATTCAACACTCTTTTGATCAGAGGTGGAATTGACCTCAAGGATATCAGAACCTGACATAATCATCAGCTCGGGCTGAAGTGCCTTGACAGATTGAGGAAGATCCAACTCATCGAAAGATAGATAATCATCAATCAGAGGCTTTGAAAAATAAATAACAGGAAGATCATAATCATGAACAACTGAATCCATGAAAAGGTCACAACAACCACGATCATAAATTTCAAGATTGCAAACAGAGGTATCCTCATGATCTGATGATCAATTTTATATAGGGGAAGATGAAAAATGAGAAATTTTACCTTCTACATTTCCAGAAAGGTATGATGAGAGGTTGGGAAGATCAGTGATAGAAGATTCATCCTCTCCACATTTAAATGAAAATTGGCATTCCACGAATTTTGTGAATGATTGGAAGTATTAATATTATCAAAAACCAAAATTTCATATGATTTAAATAAAATGACAGAATCGCGGAAAGTGCTAGGATAATGTGGAAGAGTTACGGAAGGAAGCGAGTCATCCTTCATCGCAGATTCTTGTTCAAATATTGACTCCCATACATGCTCATCACAAATGAAATCACAGCTTGGCTGCTCAGGAACAACTCCATCCAACACCTGAGCCTCATAAACATCAAGAGAAATTTTTGAAATAGAATAACACACAAAATCGCATTTTGGAGGATCAGAGGGACCGAAGGGTGGAGGAGGAGGAGAAAACAATTCATCACACTCATTGGGCTTGCAATGCAAAATTGTGCAAGGATCTTGAGTATGTGGGGTGGGAGGAGATGGTGGTTCTTTGAAAAATGAATTCAAAATATTTCCCACCACATCCTGGGGAAGTAAAGTTCTTATATGAAAAGCAGACGGGGGGTTGCTTGAAACAACAGCACTGTCCATTGTAGATTTAGAGGCTTTATGTGCGAGGTTCACTAGGTGTGATTTAAGAGATTGTAACTCATGCAGAGTAAGTGAAATTTGAACAATATATAGAAATATTCTGGTTAGGAAATCCTAGTCAACTCCATCTTCTGGAAATTCAAAATAGAGATGCAAAAAATGATTAATAAAATGATGTATTGATTCATCATGTGATTTTCGCAATTGTAAAATTCTCTTGTACAAAAGTCTATGATCAAAGTTTTCAAAAGAGTGAAACAATTTTGTGACAAGATGTTTGAAAGAGTGGACAAAGGCATCGCTCAATGTGTAACACCATTGCCTTACGCGCCCTTCGAATGTGAGAATGAAAAACCAACAACCAAAATCATCAAGGGGGATGTCGCACTCTGTGCAAAATTGAAGAAAACGTTTAGTATGCTCACAAATGGTTGTTTCACCTTTTCCGTTAAATTTAATATGTGAAAATTCAACAGTGATGTCCTTCGGCACTTTAAAAATGATTATATGGAAAAACTTGTCGGGTGTGTGATTTGGGAAGAAGTCATAAAAATGAGTGCGTAAATTCAAAACAAACTTATCTTGTGTATATAATTCCTTGGTTTTTTTAGTATTATACCTTCAGTTAATATTATTCTCTTGGGGTTTTAGTATTATACCCTAGGAATATGAACCCTTAGATTTATAGACCCAATGGATTGATATTATAAACCCAGAAGAATAATAAATCCAACGGGTTTATACTAGAACCCCACAGTATTATAAACCAAAGGGACTGATATTATTAAATGCAGGGGGCTAATATTATAAATCTAATGTATATAAAACCTTGGTTGACAATGATTTATATTGAACCTAAGGGATTAATATTATAAATCTACAAATAATATTATACCCCAGGAATATGAACCTTTAGATTAATATATCATTGACGGTGTTGGACCGACCAACATTCAGGGGATCTCCCTGATATAAAGTTCCAACTAGACCTCACATTGTTTGGAGTAGGAGTCCCAACAATGGGGTGTTTAATGATATGATTTGGATCGAAAAACACATAGAGCGGTGTACGGTGTCTTTATTTAAAGCAAGTGTGTGACCCTGTGTAAATTCAATATGATGCATGAGTGGTTCTAACAGCAAAGGGGGGAAGGAAGTGAGCTCCTTGGAAGCATGTAATAGTACACATATTGAAAGGAACACACGAGTCTAAAAGAAATCACACAAACAAACAAGCGGAATAGTCCACAAGCTAAAGGTGACAGGTTAAAATATGAGCACGGATTCAACCAGATTCATAGAAATGCAAACGAAATAGTTCATAAGCATATGCGTAAGTTAAACAACATACATCGCAAACATTACCATAATAGTCCAACTACATTTACAATATATGCGTGAAGACATGTCGATTCTAATTTTACTATAACTGAAAGTTCCATTCATACATACAACATGACGAACCAGCCCCAATAGTGGAACATGAAGTCAACAACACCTACTCCTCCCAAAGAAGTATACTCCCTCTACGTGATGGAGAAACCAAGGCTGACACAAAATTTCCAAGCCTTTTCTAAGCCTAATCCTTGCAAAACTCTTGGCCAACAAAAGCCCTTTACAAGAGTTATGAGGATGTATTTATAACAAAGGGTGGTGACTCTTGGCATGCTCGCTTTGTGAGTCTTGGAATCCCCTCATGACTCTTCAAATTACATATGACTCTTCACATTCCATAATGGACACATGGAATTGCACTTATAAAATAATTACAAATAATATTACAATTTCCACTCGTACCCATATAAGACAAAATAGGGTAGAGACAACTTGAGAACCTAACAAGAAAAAACACTATGATGCTGGAGTTGGGGTGAAATCAAGTCGCGCATCTTGGAATTCGTGTATCTCAGTCACATACTCATACCAAGCTTAGTATTGTGTGATGGTCTACCCAAATGGTGAGATAGTGTTAGGTTGGAAGTGAACACTTGCCTCCAATGCATCTGGGTACAATATCTTGCAACCAGTCTTCACTTCTTCTTCAATTAAGAGAAACATTGTTTTGATATGAACTAGGCCACCAATGTAGGTATAAAAAGTTTGTTTTTTTATCTCCATGTCCTCGTGGATAGCCATCTACTTCATTTACTTCAGGTACTGATCAATCTCCTGTCAGAATTTTTGTTTGGGTTTAGTCTCGGTAAGTGTACCAATTGGTGGGATTCGATGGGTTCTTACCATGAAATCCAAACTGTTGTATATCCATACATATGCAGCCTAAATTCTTCTGAAGAATGAGGTGAGTTGCTTGTTGTTATGGATAAACATCAAAACTATGGCTTTCTCTAACTTTTCCCGCGGCTTCATCCTCTTTACCAGTTTAAGTGGCGCGATCTTGTATCGCATTGTACACTCATGAATGATGGTGATGGAATTTTGTATACTCTTAAGGATCTTGAAAAAATCTCTGCTCTATCGTAGCAAGTCATTCAGGTGGAAAAATTCCTTATGTACGGTTACCAACTCCTCATAAAGATTTTTCACAGTGTCTCCAAGTGCGGATACTTCAACAAGTATCATTGCTCTTATCTCCTTGTGGTAGACCTCTACAGAATGTAAATTTTGCATTGTTGCACAATGTTGTTTATTCTCTGACTGAAGTATCAGTATGTTCTATGTCAACTTCTTGTTCTTGGCTACCATGCAGTGGGTGTTATATCTAGATACTCCTACGAAGGCCCAACTGGCGTCGACAATGGAATTTGGATTCCTGCTGGTTTCTACCACGATCACCCTTTCTCTCATGAACGCAGGTGATGCATGATCATCCAGGAAGTGCTTTCTTCATGATTTTACAATATTCTTCTGTAGGTCATCAAATGATAGATTGTACACATACATGACTGGATCATCATCAATGCGAACTACCTCCCCTTCCTCGTTCAGGGCTTTATTTGTGGCTAAAGGTGGTGGATTCTGAAAGGTGGCCTAAGGTGCGTTGGGAATCAGGTCCACATCTTCATTTCGCAGCTCTGGTCCCACTTCTATGTCCATGAGTTCAATCAATTTTCAATCTCTTGAGAAAACTCCTATTCCTGCATCTGTTTGCTCACTACTTCTACTGTCAGGTGATCCTGTATCTATTCTTCAACCTGTGTAGGTGTTGTCTCTTATGCTGTGGCACCTTTCATTTCTTCCTCTTCTTGCTTATGTATCTCCTCTTATTCTCCTCTCCTAAACTCTCGTTATTCCTTAAACTATTGTTTTTCTCTCTACTGCCTCTCATTCTCTCTTTCTCCTCTTTGCTCTCTACTGCCTCTGTCCACCCTTTGCTTCATCTGAAAAATCTACTTTCTCAGTGAGATGACCTTCTTTCATTTTCCACATTTTTTCCTCTTCTGCATTTTCAAATACCTTCCTCTTTCCTTTGTTGCGCACCATACCACTTCTTCTTGTTGTTGTTGCTGCCTATGAAACAACCTGATAATTCCCATCCGTACTAATCAGATCATGAGGTTGGGAGGAGTTATAAAAATTATTCCATGTTTCCTCCTCCAGCCTGTTATCACCATAATTTTTTTTTCTAGACTTGGACAACTTACATCGTTCCTAGTCATAGTCTTAGATAGGTATTGGGTCATTTCATGATTTAAAGGGTAGGTGATAGGGTAAGAGTCTCAAAAGTCTCATTTTCATATCCAAATAAATTTTAACAACCTTATTCCATGTCTTAAAGGTCTCACATCCTCTTTAGAAGTCATATCTTAAACCATTTGAATTTTTTTTGGAATTAGCTACGAAAACGCTGCTATTTTCATAGTGCAAACCCCTGAAAATGAACTAAGCACGAATTCGTAGGCAGTCTTGTAAAATCATCAATTCATTCAAATTTTGTTAATTTTTCATTATTAGGTGTCAGCTAGGAGTCATTTCTAAGGCATGCAACCATTCAAATCCATCATTTCGAATGTAGGGGTCATCATGATAGGTAATTTCAAATTCGAAAGGACTGGCTGGTTTCTTATTGCAATTTGCATGCAAACACTTAAACAGATCGTTTTTGAATGCTAAGCTTATGGTAATCTCTTACCAAAGCTTCTCTGATCTATTTTTCAAGCGAGGCTACTTTGCTGCTAGTTGTTCAGAAATTTATTACATGTGAAGGCCGTTTTGGGTCCATGTATATGTACCATACCAGGTTACTGATGAATTTTCTAGATAATCAAACTCTCAATCTCCCATATTTTCTATTCAATAGTTTGAAGAAAAATGTCCGTGACTGTTCAGAAACATTTAGGAGATGTAGAACCCCATCTATATCACCACGGCCTTGTAAAAATTTTGATTGAAAATGAGTTAAAGGAAAATAAAGACACATGGGAACAATTTCTGGTTAGAAATTTCTTTGAGGAACCTCAGGAAATTCCTGAAGGTAGTACAACAAGAAGGAGTAGAAGAAAAAGAATAAATGATGAAACCCAAATTACTCCTACTCAAGAAATTCCTGAAGGTAGCACAGCAAGAAGAAGTAGGAGGAAAAGAACAATTGATGAAATTCAAAATACTCCTACTACTACAATTGAAAGAACTGATAGGGAAGAGAGATTGTCAAAGAGGAAGAAGAAAGAAATCAAGGGTAAGAAGCCAATAACACCAAAAGAGAGAAAAACTATTGAGGCTATACATAAAACCCCTTCTTCCGAAGAAGAAGATCACCAAGTGTTATCTGAAAGATTAATTTATCTTCAAAAACAATCCTCTATGGCCAAGAAGACAGAAAAAGGGAAACAAAAACAAAAAGATAGTGTACCACAGCGTGTGAGAAGAAGCAGCAGACTTAAGGGGAAATTGAGGAAAACACAAATGAAGGGTCCTCATTTCATTGATTTGGGAGAGGAGACATCTGAACAGTCCCCATCTGACCATAGTCCATCTCAGTCAGTTAGTGAACCTGGTTCATTTCATTCTCAGTCAGACATTGAACATAGTCCATCCCATTCTCAGCAAGATGTTGATGTGAGCCCTTCTCAGCCATATTTTGAAGATAACTCTCCTTCACGGCATTTTGGGGACAGCCCAATAAAAATGACACCTGATATAGACCCCAAGCAGCAGGAAGTATATGACTATATAGAATCTTTGGAAAAGGCAGCTACAGGTCCCAGTACTTCGTCCATTCAGCCTCATACAGTACAGGATGATTTAGTCCAATCACTAAAACAGGAAATCTTTGAGTTAGAGCTTTTAAATAGGCACATCAAAAATGAAAATGAGACATTGAAAGAACAAGGTAAATTGGACAAAATCATCCATGATAATACCATGCTACATCTGGGAATATGGCAGAAGAAGAACAAGAAATTGAAAAGGAAATGCCAGAAGTTGAACAGAGCACTGGTTAACATCAAATTTAGGTGCTTAATGAAGAAACCCAGAATGTTGGCAGCACCAAGGAAGAGGAGGAGAGGATTAGACGTGCTGGCTGAAGTGTCAAGGCATATGAACTAAGGAAGGAATATCAAAATTTTGGTTGCATGAGGACATGCAACACCTTCACAATGGGGGTATGTTGAGTCTCAATTCTGCATCTTTTCCATACACTTTTCTATACCTTTTTCACTCACCTAAACCTCCCAAGTTGTCAATATCATTGTATGTTAATTGCAAAAGAGTATCTAACATGGTTTTTAACTATATTTTTGTGTCTGCTGTTTGATTTAGATTTTGTTCATTTAGCTGCGAAATCTTGCCACTTTCCGCAGCTGCTGCAACTTTCCGCAGCCATTTTGTGAAACTCTATGTTACAGGTGTCTACAGGGAAAACGAGCTACATGGGCAAGTCAGAAATGATGTGGACATGGTTCGTGTCCTATTGGCTCGAGCAAACTCATCTAAAGAAGCCGCGGTCAAAGGCGTCCACATGGAAGTAAACCATGGAGTCTCACGGTGACAGGACTCTGTTGCGTGTCACGTGAAGGGTCATATGGCCATTTCTGAGCTTGCGGAGGACAAGTCGACATCTGTACATGGCTCCATAGCCGAATTCAAGCATCCACTCCTCATAGATTTACTTTGCAATACGGCCATGATCCTAGATCCGTGGACGTAATGGTCTACGTGTTCTCCACCAGCATAAACTTTAGGAGACAGTTATATTTCTTTTGTTATATATAATGCGTTTGCATATGCATATAGAGTTAGTCGATGTTAGTCTCTGTTATCTTTTATTAGTCTGATCTGTAATGTAATTACACTGCCTTAGTGCCGTAATACTACCTTAAAGTTATGACTACATTTTAATATAAGAAGACTCTGTTTTCAGACTTAATTCGTACTTGAAGATTGTTGCCAAGGCTGGTGTAGAGGGCCCCTGCTCAGCTGAGGTTATGTGAATTATTGTATAGTTCTTATTTAATTTCTTTAAAGCTCATTGTACCATAATCCATTCACATGTTTATACATTGCATTTTTCATATACTTCATTTTTGTTTATAAACTTTCATGCTTTCCATTTCACTTCTGTCTTTCATGTTTTATGTTGTTAATCACTGATCAGTGTTCTTGTTTCAGGTTATAGATAGGCAGCCCAGGCATTTTCATAGCTTTTTGACTAATGACATGGGATTAACATTGTTCTGCTGCTAATTTGTTTTTCTTAGTTTCTGTTTAATTTCAGTACTGCTTTGTTTAATTCAGTTTTTCTCATTTGCTTCAGTAGTTAAATTTAGATATATTAAACTGCTCATAACATCTTCAGTTGCCTCCGAAAGCCACAGCTGGACTGATGGTGAGGGATTGTATTATGAAATGTGTAGTTTAGTATTATTTTCTTTTCTGCAAATTTAGATATATTAAACTGCTCATAACATCTTCAATTGCCTCCGAAAGCCACAGTTGGACTGATGGTGAGGGATTGTATTATGAAATGTGTAGTTTGGTATTATTTTCCTTTCTGCAAATTTAGATATATTAAATTGTGCATGACATCTTCAGTTACCTCCGAAAGCCACAGCTGGACTGATGGTGAGGGATTGAATTATGAATGTATGGTTTGATATTAGTTTACTTTTTAAAAATTAGATATCAGTTACTCAAGTTGTATATGGTTACTTCCGAAAATCATAGCTGGACTAATGATGAGGGGTCAGAAGACAAGTTGATGTAAATTGATTTAGATTTACTTTATTGCAACTTTTGGATTTCTTTTAGCATAACTTATTTTGTGTTTAGACAGTAGCAAGAATAGTTTGGTTTCATGCTCACTAGTTCACTGTTTTGATTCATTAGATTAGCAGCAATATTTTAGTCATATCCAATATATGGATGCCAGAAACCAATTTTTGTACAAATTAACGAACTCCATCACTGTCACAACCGAGTATACCAAAATCAGATTGCCACAAGCAAATAGAGTCATCACTCACAACAGATTGAGTAGTTAGAGCCTAAGGATAATGAGGTCAAGAAGGAAAATTATATGATTAAGATGTATAATAGGGACCACCATATTGATATAATCACTGATACATACACTTGATGACTAGAGGGAAATTCATAACCCAAGTTTTAGATTACACAGAATCTACACTCACTGAGGTTTTAACCTGGACTATTTTTTCTGGTTGTAGCACAAAGTTGAGTCAAGATGTGGTTCTAGCACTTTTTTCATCATCCCATGAATGCTGCAAGGCCATTGGTAACATGTATCCTTATTTGGGAGACAATGACCCAAGTATGTTACTAGCCCCTAGATTTTCAAATAGGAGACCTCAATAAAATGTATATGTCACATTTTTTCAAACAATAGCCATGACACTGAAATAAGAATCGCTCATTTTGTAGATCTCAAATCAAGTGGCAATCAAGCAGAAGAGTAGGGCTGAATAATAATGGTCAAATAGGAGTATAGTGGCCAAATTCCACACCCCTATATTGAACCAAAGGTTGTAATGAATACTCACCTCTGCAGGTGACCTTGCTTGAAATAAGTGAATGGTGTTGAGATTGAAATCCACGCCACTAAATACAATACATAGATGACATTGTAAATAAATGTAGAAAATTGATGCTTTCAACAAGTCATGAATTATAAAACTAAGGCATGGTATTAAACAATTTAACATATCATCTATGAAGTCTTTCTGCGTGCAATCTTGGACTGTAGAAAATTACAAATTGTTGAGGGGTTTACCCACTTTTACCTTGCATTAGTGACCACTAACATATAATGAGCTGACTAAAAAACATGTTAGTTTTGAGGCGATTTTCATTTTTAATGAAGAAAACAATCGCTGTAAATCACTATTTCATTGAACAGAAAAAATTCAGCAGTACGGGAGATCAGAAGATTATAAATCATAAGAATGTATCTGCTACCATACCTCTGCGATACAACTAACTTCCACACATATGGAATAAAAAACTCTTCTGGGTGAAGTTCCTGCTCATAGGTGAATTTTAACTGGGTGAACATCTAAAAAACACACAAACCATCTATAATTAGGACAAATCAAACCAGTAACAAAAAATATAGAGAATAATAAAAGCAAATTCAAATACTGAAACATGACTCTTTCAAAACAAAGTTTTTTTCATATTACTATCGTCATTTTCTACCATGTCATAGCCAATTCTGTACCTTCATCCCTTCACCCCGCCATGACCAAATATTAGCAACTATGACCTAAAGAACATTTTCTACTGACCATTCCCCATCTGTATGTTGAGAATCAATACGAATGTTGAAAAAATCCAGAATAAAGATGCTTACCAATTCCACACCCCTATCTTGAAAGGATCAGACTTCCTGTAGGAAGTATAAGAAGCCAAATTTTCTATTCTCCATTGGGCAAGCCTGGCTGTAGTGTCAACTCTGCAGCCAGCCTCACCCATCCGTGTAAGAGCCAACGCTGCAGCAATATCCGTGATGCAGTCAAAGAAAAACTCAATAAAAAGTTGTGGAAATGGTGTTCAGCAATCTGAAAATCCTGGATCAGTATCAAGTTTAGGGGTTTTCCTTGCAGTGATGATGACACCAATTCAAACCTATTGTTGCTAGCAAGGATAGTGTTATAAAGTTGTTAGCTAAACGAATTACAGTAGCGATAATGGGGCAATATAGGTAGACTTTGATAGCTTTCAGGCTTTGTCATTGCAGTGTAGGATGAGAAATGGAATTAGAATGAGCATTTAGATAATTAACTCATTCTATAAGAAGAAAGTAACACAACATAATTGCCCTTACAAAACAGAGCATAAATTGATTTATGAATTTTGTTTATAACTCTTTAGAACAATCAGTGAAAGCATAAGATATGAAATGGAACTGAGAAAACATTCGATGAAATGAAACACGAAGGAGATACAATGCTATAAAGCCATACCACATGAATCCCAAAATTCTTACTGCAACTGCCTTTGTATTATCAAAAAAAAAACTCCAAGTACAATAGCTCTCATGTGATATATCCAATATAGGCCAAATTACAAGGGCCTATTTTTCCAAAACAATAAATGTATTTTTGCAAAAATAAAAATAAAAATGATATCAAGGTGGCCAAAATATAAATACTTGTAAAAAGACTCTGATGGCACATTTTTTGAGCTACAAACTCTGATTTATATTTCCAATTTGAAAAATAGGAAATCCAACTACCACAAAAACATTCAAAATCAAATGCACTTCATGTGTTAGCCATTGCTCTGGTGGAAATTTGTTGACTTGAGTGAATAGAAACCATCATGATTGAACCCCGTGCCATTAGATCCTTGATATCCTTTCTAGCAAGCGAACCATTAATCTAAAAATTCAAGGAAAACATTAAAATTAGTGAGAAGAACCACAGATGTTTCTTCAAAACATATTCATAAAAAAGGAACCAATTCTTCTTGCTTTTCGTGATTAAATGGACCAACTTCAGAAGAACCACAGTAGAAGGCATCCAACATAAGTGTTGAGGTAAGGGATGCCCTTATATTCAAAATTTATATATGTGTTGAGGTAAGGGGTACATATAGTTATATAGGTATGTAATTATATTGTTTTTATGGAAGAAATACCAAATTAATGTTTGAATGAAACACAACTACAAAAGATAAATGGCTAGTGAAAGAAACTTACACCAAAAAGTAGGTAGCAAAAAAAGGTTGAGTTATCTCGAACATTCACCATTTGAAGTATTCACTATACCTAAAGCCAAAAAGTACAAAATTAACATCAGATTCATACAAACAAATCAACAAAAATATAACCAAAAACTATTTATAAATAATCCAACATATGGAAATACATAAGGAAAGTGAAAGTAGAATGTTTTGAAAATTAACCTTGTTCAAATTTTTCACAAAATCTGAAAAACTTTGTAATCACTTTCTTCTAATTTGTATGTATCATTCTTAGCATTGTACGATAAGTTTGCGATTGCTATAACAGATTCAAGTTGTACAAAAGCATGATCAGTCAAATCATATTTATACAAGCGTTGCTCCTTTATTCGACTATACCAACATAATTGAAGCTCAATGCCTTCTAATCTATCCAAAAGGTCGATGTCATTATGGTAATCAAACACCCTATTACCATCCTTCTTCCTTATTCTTTGAACCCTTCCAATGTACCACATTCCATAAGAAACACCTTGTTTTGTACTTCGAGGAACACCTTTTCCTGCAGTACGTTCAGTGGGAGGAATTGAGTTGTTTTCAAACAACATCCCACAATCTGATCCAATTCCAAAGCCAATTGAAACACCCTTTTGTAGAGTATTCCCATCTCGCCTAAAGTAGACCCCACTTCTCACTCTTGTCAACCTATCTTTGGATAATGTTGGATTTCCATTCAACTGACTAACCAAACATGCTTTGAACATATCCTTACCATCAAGATTCACCACTGGTTTTATAGTTTTGCTTACATTTTCATCAGTGGAATCTAAAATTTCATCCAACTCGTGTCTCCACTCACTTTCCACTATTTTCAATTCACTTTCATTGTGTACCAATGAATATGAAGATTGAAATATAGAGTTGGAACATCTCAGTGGAGAATCATCAACTACTTCATCCACAATTTGAAATGTTGAATAATCTTTATCCTCTATCCATGGTTTAACCCACCATGAACATTGAGTGTAATTTTCTGGTTTCATTCCAACAGTTGATAAAATGTCTTGTGCATACTTCAATCCATTCTTAACGGCTTCTACAATTTTAGCATCTGTGGATATTGAATCATATTGCGACAATATGTCAATATTTTTTATTGTTTCTTGGTGCAATTTATTCCAAATGTTTTCTTACTTCTTATGGGATTTATTAAAATGAAGCCCTTGGGAATTTGATTCTTCTTCAACAACTCTATTAAGGGTTCCAACAGCATGAAGCAAGTCAATGAAATCATAAGCCCTCTCCACTCCAACCATCCCACCAACTTTGCTAAAGAAGTTCTCACATACATCTGACCCAGTCAAGTGAAAAACACATGGAAAGTTAGAGTATTGATCTCGAAACAATCTCATCAACAAAACTGCAAAATGAAAAGAAATTCTCACATCTTGATATGCCTCTCTGCTGATGAAATTTATGTTGACATTAGTATGAGATTGTTTTTGTACCCAACATAACCATAATGTGAAGAAATGATGAACTTGTGAAGCATTTCGCACTCTTTCCTAGAGGCTCAAACTATGAGACATAAAAATGTCAATGTAGTCAGCAACAATCATTAGGTAAGTCTCTGTAGCTAGTGTCCTCTCTAACTTTCCACTTGGTGTACTTCTCAACTCTTTCAAACGCCTCTGAACATGCCTTGAAGCAATCCGTTGTGCGGAACCCCAATTTTTTCGATCCATCCTCTCTATATCTTCACACTTAAGCTTGTGATCATCCACTTTAAAAGTGTGATAAACCATTCTGACATGGCCAAAACTTATGTACTCATTTCCTAAAACCAATTCTCGCCGACCGCTAAACAAAGGATTCACTAGCCTTTTGCCATTGTGGATGTAATATTGGTCATGAAATCCTGTTACATTGCAACCATTGTACAACCCAGTTAGCCTCCACCCTTCCCAAGGAATTTGATATCGAGGACCTGATGTTGAAGAATAATCCTTCAACATAAGTTGTCTTCTTCTGCTATCCCCATCCGAGGAATGACCAACAATAGGTCCCAAATTGTTTTCTACGTGTTTCTTCCACATAAATTCTACCTTTTTCCATTGTTGATAAACAAAATTTGCATTGAATTTATTGCATGTTGGATGAAAAACCACAACCAAACGAGGAAGTTTTTCATGTAAAGGGTTTGCAATAATAACACGTGCATAATGTCCAATAACATTGTTTTTAAAAGAATTTGTTATAATCTCATAGCCTGCATCTCCCTCACCAACTGTCACCAAGAAATGTGATTGGCATTGATGTTCTTCTTTCAAACCACAAAACCCCACCAGTGTATCACTTTTTGCTACCCACCTAACATATTTTTTCACAATTGTTTCATCTTCTGCAAGGCATACAGGAATCGGTCCATATATACCATGTTTGGCTTTATAAGAAGCATAAATTTTTCCAACTGCCTCAAAAATGTGTTCGTGCTCCCCTGGAATATATGTCAATGACTTTCTAACTTGCCTTAAAGTTGTAGATATTGAAGGACCATCCATATTCAAGCTAATAAAGTTATGTAATCTAGGACCTCCCCATAACTTGATCATCTCATAAAGGGATTTTGTGGATGTACTATACCTTCTCCCTGCTTTTTCATGAATCAAGTTATGAAATATATCCTTGAAAAATTCCAAAACTACATCTTTACCTTGTAATTTTCCTTGCTTATGTGCCTCACAAACATCCTTACAAAACCTAAAGACATCCTTCCTTTCTGCCAATTCAAACAACTTTTCCTTTAGAGATCTCATTCTAATAGAGAGTGTAGCAACCTTTGTCCTCTCCCACCAAAGAGCTCGCATTTTTGATCTATGGTTAGCATTTGTAACCCTTGCAGCATTCTTCAATTCATTTTGAGTCAAATAGTCCAATCTTCTACCTTTTCCTGTATCTCGTTCACTTCTTTTATTGGTGCACCTTGATTCACGATATAATCGCATCCTGAAGTCATTACATTTTGGAACCAACTTACAAAATCTACATGTTAGTGAATCAAAAGGGGTCCCTGTTTCAGAACCCCTCTGGCAATGAATATGCCTATATGTACCATCAATACGACATTCAATACCCTCATAACATAGCATGATCTTGGTATGCTTCTCTATGGCCCATAATTTTCCACCCCTTTGATCATCCATTAGGACATTTGTTTCCAATCTCTTCCCATTTATATCAATATAAGGATACCAATACCCCCAACGTTGTAGTAACAATGGAGACAATTGAGCTATAATAAGATGACAACACAATAAATAAATAATTAGAAGTATGATAACTAAATAATATACAAATTCATATTCAAGTTTAGTCTAAACTATTAATTAACCACTAATTAACACACCTGAAGTAGGAGTTGCACTTGTAGAACCTCTATGTAATACTGATGGTGATGATGGCACTAAGAACCTAGTCAAAATTTGTTGGGACTTATCATTGGTAGGCTTCTTAGGTCTCCCAACTATGCCACTCCTCAACCCAATCTCCTGATGTGAAGCCTCATTTGTCGTAGTAGTAGTGTGCTTCTTTGATTTCATGTGTTCATTTAGAGAACTGACAATATTACCACTTGTCGGAACTAAACAAAACCATTTATTGCATCGTGTACATTCAACTCTCACTTTTTTCATGTCCTTATAGTCTGCAAGTGTTGCTTCCACCACCTTGAACAAATTAGGCTCTTGTGTCTTGTTGAAATCATCTAGAGGTTTGATTGCTTGATCAATATGAAATCGATCTCCAACCACCGTTGTTTGTTGTACTTTGTTACATGAAGGAATTTCACTACCACTTGGCATTGAAAGGCGTTGTTGATGGGATGTTGTTTTCATATGATGGTTTTTGAAGTTGCGCATTGTTCGCGCTACCAAGGATACATCACCTGTTCCATAATCAATGCCACAAATTTCACAATGGATCTTTATTTTAGATTCTCCCCTTTCTGAATATACTTTGAGAGTAAGTTTCTCATTGACAAACTCTTCCATTAAACTTTTCACTTTTTTTTCCCAAGATGCCAATACACAAGAATCAACAATTGTGTCTTCTTCCACTGACAAAGGCATATTTTCAACTCTTGGTTGTTTATGCATAGGTTCCTCCACATTCTCTTCAATGTTTTCAAAGATTGGTATTGCTTCCACTGTGTTTAAACACCTTGTTTCTACATCAAATGTGTCTAGTTTCCTCTTGATGCCTAAAAGTGTTGTATAAAATTTCCATTTCTTCTCTTTATTTGGATTTAGAGCTACTCCATCATGGATAAAATCAAAAGGGTATTCAACGATTCCATCATCCACAATTCCATCACGAATTTCAGCAAATGTACAACCTTCTCGACACCTAACAATGCCAATGACAGGTTTCTCTTCATCGATAGTAATTTTATAAGACAAGTCCATCTGTTTTTGCACATAAATAAATGAAAAAGTAAGTAAAATTCCACAAACATATTGGTTTATTATGAAAAAAAGAGCAAGGAAGCAAGGTATGCACTTTCAATTCAAATCTTCAAAAAACATGAATAACTCTTACTATTGCGATGAAACACTTTGATTCAAAATGTACTATCGATGGATTCCTCAAATGGAACTAAAAACAGAAATAAAACAGAGTACTAAAACAGATTTGAGAGTTGATTTATTGAGTCAAACATTGACAAACTTATAAGCAAGCTTAGGCCCCAAAATCTGCCTCAATTTTGGCCTTATTTACATAATTTTTTGTGTCCTAAAGAGGTCAAAACCATGTCAAAACCAAACCATCATAGCTTTTACTGTTCGTTGGTATGAAATGGATTCTAAAGTTTTGAATTCTTTGAGACTTTGCTCATCTAGGTCTTGGCTCTTAGTTTCCCAATTCTAATTTTTCTTTGATATATAAAGAAATTCTTCATATTTTATTGATTGAGAATAAAAGAAATAGAAAGGCAAGATACAAAGATTAAGTGCTCATTTATGCATGCAGTGACCTGATGTAAATTGTTAAGTTGAATCAGCTTTTGCATTCCTCGATAATCCTTACTCTTGCGTACCATATTTACTTGGCACAACCACTTTGTATTGACAATGGATATAGTATCTTTAGTCCTTCCGACATACTTTTGTGGTTTATTCTTGGACATTAATAAAATGTATTATCTCTCTTATCTATATCACATTTATAATAGTAATTTTGGTCGTCTGAATCAATACCTAACATAGCACAATGAAAATACCTAACATCTAGCACAATGCAAATGATTGCATATAAAAAGATTCATTACCTAATCCAACATGATCCAAATTATTGGATATAAGAAGGTCTATTACATGTTTATCCTTTAGTATGTTGTGTCCTCTAAGAAAATAATCAAAACTTTAATGTCAAATCTTGTGAACTTATGTGAACTTATGGCGTGAAAAATCTCACATTGAAGAGGAAAACGTATGAAATGGACATGTTATATGCACATACCTAATCATTAATGTATAGATAAGTAATTATTTCAATTTTTAGAAGATAGAATCCAGTGGATTATTTCATCTATATAGTTGTGGTACCACTATCTAAAGGCTGGGAATAAATGGAGTTGAAGAAATGGTTCGAGTCATATTCTCGTATAATTGCAATCTAACAGACCAAACCAACAAAACATTCTTAGTGCACACTTGTGTGATAGAAGTATCGTTTTTTAACTTATTAGCAAGCAATATATAGTTGTCACAAATACATATTGAATTTTTTGTGACACTGGTAGGCCCCATATTTATTTTGAATTGAAGATGCTCAGGGAAAACACAAAGCAGTATGCCTTACTATTTGAGCACTCATATTCCCATTGAAGTTTGGGAAGTCTTTAACACCACAATAACTTATACCCAAAAGCTGAGTGCTGAGAAAACACTTAGCCCATCCTGTAGAAATCACTGTATTGGACCTACTACCATTGGAGGATATGCAAAAACAAGAAGGAACAAGAAAATATCAGAATGTTTTGAAACCAGTCCTAGGTGTTTTACACTACAACAGAATAAGGCCACCTTGAGATTTCAAAATCCAGCTCTTGCAAAAATGACAGAATTTAATAGCCTGGTTTATTTTATTTTTGTAAGTGTTTCCATCTGGTGCACACCAGGTTTTAGGACGTAAACATGGACTTGGGACCTGCTTGCAAACATATTCGCCCCTTTGAAACTGATATCATTTAGATAGGGAAGATATAACAATGATTTCCAAAGCCACTGCTTAATATTTCAGCAAATATCACCAGTGAACGAACACCACGTTTAAAACAAGGCCCAGTTTGAAAGAGACTACTAATAAAATCAAATAATAGCAGCATACAGCTTATGCACGTAAAAATCCAGTCAATCAATGCACTAATCATTTCTCATTCTTTCAGATCATCTAGAATATGGAACCTGATACATATAGATTGCAGACCTGCAGAGGATTCCTATGTTTGAGAAACAATGTAATGAGGCATTCAAATTATAAATAGATTTTGAACATAGCCATGTGATTCTCAATTTTTTTGATGCAATGCCTGCTTAGAAATACCCCTTTTGACCACTATGTTAATGTAGGTTTACCCAATAGAGTAACAGAAAAATAAATTGCAGAACATTACTATAATTTTAATTTAAAGATCATACTCAATTTTAACAAGCCCTCTAACGCGCTTGGGGATAGAGCAGTATGGGAACACCAGCCAAGGGCGTTGAACCATAAAAGCATGGCTTTTATTGTCAACTCTATAGTCTTAGGTCTTAAGCACTCAATTTTTGTGTCAATGCATATCATGGAAGGGAAATCGGTAAGAAAAGGCCTGCGTGCCTATCCTCAGCAGTCTTTGTCATGTCAGATGCTCTTGTAATGCAAAATCTCAGCAATTTGAAGACTATAAATTTGTTCAACTAGTCTGGTTTCCCATCAGGAAAATCAATCAGGCAGCCCAGTAACACAACGACATATCAGATGTAACTTTTTGATAGCGTGATGAAAAGGCCAACCTACAACCTACACATACATTATAAGATAACAAATTATATATATAGATAGATATATTAACAGTAGTTGTTTATTTAAAAATTAGATGTAAAAAAAAACCTCTAACTCAACAAAGTATGCTACAATTCAGAAATTTCCTCAAACAAGATCTCCTTTTAACAGCGATGTTAATGTAAGTCTACCCAATAGAGCAACAGATCAATACATTGTAGAACACTGATATAATTTTAATTTAAATATCATACTCATTTTTGACAAGCCATCTAACTCAACAAAGTAATCTATGATTCAGAAAACTTCTGAACCACAGTTCAATACCCCATCAAGATCAGTTTCTTCAACCTTCCAGTGGACACAAAAATAAAATCCCACAGTGAAATATCAATGGGTTGAAAGTGACCTCAGACACAATTAAATCAACAGACAAATTATAAAAAATAGAACCAACTCCAAAAGTTGAGGTCGAGGTTATTTTACAGTCCAAGACAGCTGCACTGCATGGGACTTACCTTCAATTCTGGCATTTGCTTCCCAGGGGATTTTTCAGTTTGTGTAGACACTTTGCCCTGTCAGTGGGTTCTCGATATCCCAACCCACCCAGAACATTTGAGCTACAACACTTCTCAATAAAACTCTAACAAAAAGTTAGAACCCCAACTTACAAACCAAGATTACAAGGGTATCATCCTTATCTCATCTTTTATTCATAGATAATGTACTCTTGTTAAGTAATGGATCTCTAGGAGAAGCAACAAAAACTACACGAAATTCTAGAGATATAAAGTGTTGTTATGATTGTGGAGGTTAAAGTTCATGAAATTGCAATATGCTTGGAAACTAAACTAGAAAGTTAGTTACAATTTTTTCCCTCATATTGAATTCAAGGAAGCATTCAAATGCCTTGGAATATTTCTAAATCCAAATGGATATGGGAAGAGGGATTGGTTCTAGTTATTAGAAAATATTAAAGATTAAACAAATCATTAATGTAATATATGGTTGTTAGTTAGAGGAAAATTGACATTTGGAAGTCTATATTGGTAGTAATTGTAGTACTCTAGCATTCCTTGGCTTATCCTAGAAGGAGTTTTGTAAAATATCAAGAAAAAATGCTCATGGATTTGTGGACATGCAAAAAAAATTAGGGTATCCCCTTAGTGGAATGGAAGAACATAGCTAATACCAATCATGAAAGAAGTCAGGGATTAAAATATATACATTTATTTGGTCAATCCATAGTGTTTGAGAGTTTATGGAGAGTGTTACCCCTCACATAACACTAGGCCTTGTCCAAGCAAATCATGTTTGGCAGAAGTCTGTTTTGGAGCTAATACACTATTGCTTTCATGCATATGTGTTAATGGACCACCACCTTTTAGGATCTTCATTTCATATTTGGAGGATTGCTAGGATGTTTACCTTAAACACTAAGCATTATTTTTTGAGGTATCCTAGTGTAAATTCCACCTTTGGATGTTTCTCTCACATGGATCCATTCATTTTCACATATTTGGAGACATGTCACATCATCCAATGTATGTATATTTGGAGGAGTTACATGTTTGCTAAGGGTTTTGTTTAGCATGATGAGTGTCTTGACTATTGCTGGTGTGTTCACATGTGCCATGGCACACTTCTTGGATATGAATTCATCGTTATGGCAGAAGGCATATGGTTCTAACTTATTTTTGGATAACATGCCACCCTTTATGCACACATTCCTAAATTGGCCTACCTATTTTTCATGTATTAGGAATGTAGTTGGTTTACATGGATGAATGTATCATTTGTTTGATAGATCACTCCCACAGTATTGGTTTTTCAGTGACGCCCCCGTGCTTTCAATAGAGTTACAAACCCAATCAACATTAGAGTACCCATGTAGTCTTACATCTTCGACAATATATCTCAGTCCAAAATTGATGGTCCCATGCAGTTATCTCAATACATGCTTTGCAACAATCCAGTGTGCATGTGATGGCTAAATCTTATAGTTGGCTGAAATTGCTATTTAGTATGTTTAGAATCTAGTGTTGTTGAAATGCTTTAAGTTTGATATTTATAATTTTAGTTTGAATGTGACTTAGGTATAGTATTGATGTACTTGACAAAAGAAAGAATTGTTGCAAAAAGGGGAAAATTATTATGGGTTTTGTGCCATGTATTTAGTCTGGAATTAAACTTTTTTGGCTTGGGGTACTCTAGAGGTCATAATGATAAAGTCCTTGATAGGTCTAATCCTTGGAAGATTATGTATGAAAAAATATTATTATTAATATCCCATTGTTGTTTAGTCTCCAATGATGAATTAATCATCTCTTTTTCAAGTGGGTCAGAAGAACTGTTTACTCTCTTAAAATACTATGGAAGAACAGTTTCTCTTGGGACTATCGAACTCAGAACAAGCTACGAATCTAAAGTAGTGAAGTCAAATAACTATAATGTGGAAGGAAGAAGAGCAAATCATGGAGAATCTCCATGAAAGAAAAGGAGGTGTTTCCTAGTCTATGCACCACTCTCTTTTCTTTTCAGTTCATGGAAGGAAGAACAGAGTTTTCATAGTCATCATTTATGTGAGGAATGGCGTGATTTTCTCTTTGACTCCATCATTAGGCTTCAGTGTTGATTGAGGTCAAGGTAGAAGTGTGTTATTGATTCTATAAGAAAATCCTTTGTGGTTCCTCTAGGAAGATTTATTACAGCTTGTATTCTATACAGTATTCTGTGTGTTTGCCTTTATGATATTCTATTGATTTTCTTGATGATAAAACAACAAATAAAAAAATATTATGCACTCCAGTTAACTCACAAGAAAGTGTCAAATTGCCAGAAATCAGTAATAATTCCATATGTTTTACCTTAATTTATAACCTGATATAAGAGGTGACACTGAAAATCAGTAAAATTGGTTGGCAGCCTGCTACTCAAAGTCAGGCTCTAGGCCAGAGTGAGAACTGGTAAGTGGTGACCTGCAAGCCTAATTCTCCCGAGGTCATTTCTGGGTCCTATCAGGATGAAGGGTAATAGGAGAAAATTTTAGCTCTATTTGAGAAAATTAGATGAATAGGAAGAACCTCTCAGACAGCACCTCTCTGGAAAGTATTTTACTTCTCCTGGAAATAATCTCCGGACCACATAAAAGCTGCAGACTATCATGGAGGATCAAGGTCATGATATTAAGTCTCTCCATTCTATGGGCGGAAGGATAAATCAATCCATAAGAAAACAGGCTTCATTATATGGTGTGAGCAAGTTGAAAATTCTTAATGTCTAAATGTCTGGTATGTATCATTTAATTTCAAATTATTTTAGACATTAGAGGTTGTCCATTGCTGTCCCCAGAATCCTTGAAAGACAAAATCTCTATGGTATGATTCTGGCAAGACTTGCTTTTCAGAAAGTGTAAATACTCTTGTACTAGTTATTAGTGACTAATTGTGCAGTGATAAGCAGACAAAATAACAATACTAATGCTCAGTTAATACAGAAAGGTGTCAAGAATTTTCAGAAATCAATGTCTAATTCTCATATTTTATAGATTCTCAACATGAATATAAGTCAGGCTTTAGGAAAATGGGCAGGAAAAATGGTTTGGCATTATTATATAGAAGAATTAAGGTTCCTAGACAAAATTGTGGAAACAAGAAGTAGAAATTACAGACGTTTTATTCTGGGGGTGTTCAGAGTTCTATCAGGATAAGAAATACTAAAGAAGATACAACTCATTTCAGAAAGGTAGATAGATAAGGAGAATACCTCAGACACTCTGCTTGATATTTTTAGCTTCTCAGCCAATCTAATCTCAAGTTATACATTTTATTAGACCTATCTATGGAATCAATCATAAATAAATCATTCTCTGGAGGCAGAAAATGAATAATCCCACCAAAAGAAAACTGCATTCTGTCAGTGGGAGAAAAGTTCAAAAATTCTACAAATATCTCCAAATCTGAAACCATATCTGTTTATAGCATTCAAATTAGTGAGACATTAGAGGTATCAAATACTATCTGAATCCAATAGAGAGAAAAATAATCTAGAGTATGCTTTTTGTGAACATACTAGAAGAAGTATCAAATATATTACTCATGGATAAACTAGTAACTAAGTGTCTCTTGGTAGTCATGAATAGTAAACAATATTAATGCTCCAAGTTAACTCCCCAAGAAAATTATTAAAATTGCCAGAAATCTAAATAATAATTCTATCTGTTTTACCTTAAGTTTCTCAACAGTATAAGTGAGCTTTGGTTAATGGAAGAAAAAAATTATTTTAGCATTACTATACCTGAGAAGAATCAGTTCCTAGACTTGAAGTGTGAACAAGTAGAGGTGGGCGGTTTTACAAAGCCTAATTACAGGAGAATTAGGTTGTGAGGTCCTATGAGGATAGAAAGAGGTATTCTGAAAGAGATTTAGCTGCAACTGAGAGAGTGGCCCAGAATAGACAGGAAGAACCCTCTCAGACCACACTCTCGCTTGATGTTTGCCTTCTCCATGAGCTCTAATCTAGATTTAAAGTCTGGAACCTATCACAGGAGATCAAGGATCTCAAAGACAGTCTAGGTTTATATGAGGTGAAGGCCTAAAATCAGTCAATAAATAGGTACAGCTCTGGTGTGAACAAGTTAAATCTACAAATATCACATACAGTTGAAAGTAAGTCAGTGTTTGCCCCACAACCACTCTCAGTTCAGAGCGATGAGCAGGCTTCCAACAAACTCAAAATCAGGACTTTCCTATTCTCTGTGCTCCTCCTTTCTTTGTCTTCCCACCTTGCTCACAGCTGGAACCATACAGATTAGACCAAAACCCCTCCATGTCTTCCCACCTTGTCTCTCCAGTACCTTCATGATTAAATGGGAACAAAAGCGATGGGAAATGTGACCTTGGTAGACTATTATTTAAAGATATTGGACAGAGACACGCTTCCTGAATGAATGAATCCTCTGTCAGTGCATCATTATCTGCATTAACAGAAACCTACTTTATGATGTGAAATGCATCTATTACACAATCTCAGGCGTATGAATCAAGCATATAGAGATGAGTGTAGATGCAGTAAATTAGACAGTACATAGTTTTAGTTGGAAGGTGGGATTATTGCTCTCTAATACACCCAGTCAGTCAAACCTTACTCTTGCTCATTCAAATAAAATGGCATTTTCCCCTCCTTCTTTTCTGACTGCTTTTCTCTCATTAGGGCTAAATAGCATTTCCCCTCCTTCTCTCTTTCCACGACTTGCTCCCCATCACATTGAATAAATAATACATTTTCCCCCCTCCTCCCTCTACTTTCCATTTGCTCTGCTCCAGTTGATAAAATGCTTGTTTCCCCTCTTATACTTTCCATTTCTATCACTTTTATTATAAAAATTTTAAAAAAAAAAATAAATATAAATATTTTATATAATAAATAAAAAACCCCTCCCTCTAGTTATAAAAGGTAAATATAATGTTTGCAATTTTTTGATTTTTTTAATATAAACATATGATAAATATTGGATTTATGATGTGACAATGTTGATTTTTTAATTGAATATTTTTATTGATTTCTCCCGAAAAGGGATCACATCAGGGACTTTCTGGATGATTAATCATGACAGCTAAATAAAAAAAAATCATTAGCCCACCTATTAAATTTGGACAACTCCTATAGGTAAAATTAGACTCGAAGATGACACTCTTGCTGATAGAGAGAGATGCTTATTGGCAGTGATCAATTCCTCACAGTTCTTTGAAGCACCTTAGTCTGAATCATGCTTGTCTGCAGGGTGTGGTTTGACTCAGAGCTGGGCCTGAACTCGGTCCTTAGCGATGTGTGTAGGCACTTCTTCAAAGCTGGCCTTCTCTCTAAGGCGGGGTTGACTACGTGTGATCACTCTGGGTCTTCTCTCCTCCGTCCACGCCATATCGACCCGGCCACCCGCCGCTTGTGTTCTTTGATTATGGCAGACAGCAGGGTCCTGATGGTTTCCTTTCTGTGAGGGTAATTTCTCGGCCTTGACCCCTCGTTGCCCGGATCCCTCTCTGTGACTCTGCTCACATCTTTCAACGTCCAACTACATCCTTCTACCCCGCCTTGTTTGTGCATCAGCCAGGTGTTTTCCTTAGCGCTGCATTATTTTTAATTTGAGCCTAGTTTTAGTGTGGGCGACAGTAGCGATGAATGATCCAGTCTCTCGTCAACGCTTATATATAGTAGTGATACCACATGCGGATCCTTACGACGCAGGATGCGCACGCTGTGCATCGTAACTTGGAGCGTTGCTGATGCTCTTATACTTGTCATAGATTTTTGATGACAAGCATAGTCGGGGAGTGGATCGTCGTTGCGAGCTCCCACTCGAAAATAGGACTCAAAGACCCTATTATCTTCAATGTGTTGCTCATCCTTTGAATCCCACAGATTCATATACTGCACCCCTTCACACATATCCGGCTTGAGCTCGGGGAGGACCGAGTTTTTACGGGAGCTTCCATGCGACCAATGCGATGAGGAGCAGCAACCCGGGAGTAGCAGAATGCCCTTCCATGATCCTAGGCTTCGTGCACGTTCTCGAGCGAAATTCATTACATGGGAACTCGGACCGGTTCGAACGAGACCCCTTTTTTGCAGCGGCTAGCCAATTCAATTACATATGTGGGGATCGTGGCAACCTAGCATTTGCGCATCATTTTATATGCTAACAACAAGGTTCCCATGCGCACACCGAGGTCACTAATAATGCTGATCATGAACCCCCTAGTGTTTCGTTCAATGTGGTAATCATGGCACACCTTATTAATGATCTGTTGCTCATATTTCTTACACACTCCATGGGATTCAGCCCCTTCATGGGAAGACCAGTAATACGGTGAATGAGCGTTGCATCAATGGGAATGTGGTCTTGGATCCAAAGGCAACCATCATGGACTAGAGCTAGCATTTGTGGCATAAGTTGGTTGGTGACATTGTAGTGGCTAAAGTGAGGCATTCACAACAGATTTAATAATCCTGAACCAGCCAACCCACTTTCCCATGGCATGGGACTACCTTCTGCACTTCATCCTCCAATACCCTTTCGAGATATAATTTCAATGCCAATTTGGGGAAGGCCTTGAGGTTGGCTAGGTCATGATTGTTAAGTCCCTACATTAATAGTGTAGCCCCTTATTATTTTAGTGTAGCCCCCTTATTGTTATTATTGTACCCATGTAACGCCCATAATGTTATTATTGTGCCCTTACATTATTATTGTTAGGTCGGCTAGGATTACATTGTGGCCCACTAGGATTACATTATGGCCCCATGGACTCCTATATATAGAAAGGAGGTTTTGTAAATTGTATCATCCAATAATTGTTCATTTATGTAATTTAAAGGAGGTTTCCCCCTCAAAAGAGGCTTATTTATAAGTTTGTTTTATATCTCTTTTCTTCTATTTTTGTGAGTAGTTTAATAAAATTTGGTATCGAGCTTGGGATTACGAGGTTTGTTTATCCCAAACGAATATTAGTGGCATTTCGCTATAAATTTTTTATAAGAAGTTTGAAGCTGAAATTTTTAGGGTGCAGCTTAAATCTGCGAGAATATTTTCTAAAAATTTGGAGCCGGATTTCGCAATATTTTCGGAAGATATCATACGTGGAAGTTAGGCCTTGTTTCAAGCTCTAAACAGGTCATCGTGGCATTCGCTATCACTATTTTTCTACGAAGGTTCGGAAGCTGAAAAATTCACATGGTGCGAAGCTAAAATCCGGAGGAAATTTCGTGTAAAAAAATTTCAGGGCTTGGTGCGCAATAGTCGGAGATATGATCCGTGGAAGGTTACGTGCTTATATCGGGCTCCTGAAATTTCATCTCAAAGAGGTGACCGTGTCGGAAAAGTCGCCGTAAGTCTCTCTGATAGCATCGGCTTGGAGTTCCGTCAAAAGTGTTTGTAAAAGTACACGGCCTGCAGTTTTTGTCTATCGATTTCAGCAGACAGGGGGATAACGGGTGACACGTGGCACGATCGTGCTAGTTTCGCTCTACTGAACTAGTCCGGATAATTAGGTCATTGTGGGAGATTGGGCACAACCTTTGTCTCGAGAATCCAAAATCAGGTCGAGACCTGTGGCATTTGGAAAGAAGCTTCAGAGTGGTACTACGCGGAAATTTCAGATATCTGAGGATTTCGTAACCACAGAGATACATGCAGTTTCAATATGTAGCTCTTCAAAAGCAAATGAAAAAAGGTGTGTATTTTTACGAAATTTGCATAAGTCTTGTTTGAAAGAAATCAGTTTGAAGTGATTCCAAGGAATATTTGTAGCATTTGTTTATCAGTATTGGGTTTCTATAAATGCAAAAAATAATTCCATACCCATTAAGCCCTCATAAAAGGCTCTACTATGACGCATGAAGAGGAAGAAGGATGCAAATTATAGATATATCAAACATTAAACGGTACCAAGTGCAACAAGTTTCAAATACTTACGAAGAGCAATTGAAGATGAAATAGATGGTTTAAAATCAGAAATGGAGGCTAAGTTGGATGGTTTAAAGGATAAAATAATAGAAAATATGGATGATAAATTAATGGAAGATCACATCGAGCATCAACAACAAGTTCTCCAACTCTCAAGGATAACCCAACTTTGGTGCGAGAATCTAATGAAACAACGGGGAAGATCAACATGACATCGAAATAAGTTGCAGGCAGTCACATTAGAAACAAGAACTCAAACATGATCGATCAATTTCAGAGTATCTCGGCGAGGTGGAAGAGCTTTCTGTAGAATATTTCACATGGGAGGATGAGAATTTTATACAAAAGCATCGAGAAATAATCAGGTGAGGACAACACTTGTTTGAAGGAGAAGGGGCATGTTAAGTCCCTACTGTGTGGTGTAGCCCCTTATTATTTTAATTCTTACTTATTATTATTATTGTACCCATGTAACCCCCATAATGTTATTATTGTGCCCTTACATTATTATTGTTAGGTCGGCTAGCATAGGATTACATTGTGACCCCATGGACTCCTATATATGAAAGGAGGTTTTGTCATTTGTATCATCCAATAATTGTTCATTTATGTAATTTAAAGGAGGTTTCCCCTCAAAGAGGCTTATTTATAAGTTTGTTTTAAATCTCTTTTCTTCTATTTTTGGAGCTGGTTACACAACAATGATCGTCGAATTTGACCGTGTGGAGCTTGCCAAAGGATTCTCCAATGATGGGGAACTCGCCCGGAATCAGAGGCATCTGCAAACTGTGCGCGCATCCCATCGAGATTCTTGGGCGTGTGCACCGAGGGACCTGCAAGGCAGAACATAGGGTGGGAGCCAATTTATTGGTTCGAAGATCCGAGCCTCCTCTTGGGTAGACAAAGGTCTCTTTGATGGGTTAGGCGAACATGCACTAGGGCAGCTGTTCGAAGGGATTTCACGTTTCAAGGGGAGGTACGTTTCTTCACCCCATCCCATTTACGCAGTCCTCCCCGGCCCTTGCTCCCGGCCTTTTCCCTTCCCCCTTCTTTTTCTCCACCTACTTTCCCTTGCTCGGTGTGAAACAACCTCCTCAACCTCGGGGGTGACTTCCGGTATTTCACCGGATTCTTTCTCTATTGAGGCCACGAGTGCTGCGAAGATTTCAGCGGGATTGGATGCGGTCATTTTTGGCGTGGAAGATGAACTCAAGGTTGCTACTATCGGAGAGCACGCCCGGACATGAACAGTACAATAGTTACCATAAATTGCAAGGCAAAAGTTGTTCGGAATGCATGGAACCCTCTTACCGAGCTCCCCCTCATGCTTTTTATAGCCTTGGGTAGGGACCATCGGTTGGGTGATGTTTATTTGAAACTTACCATCAAGAAAACGGTAAAAACTCTTCGGAAATTGCCTCATTAATTGCCTCTCGTACTGCTCCTTTCAATAGTAAAATTTTCTTTCTACCTAGTTTTACTATTCCAACAACTAGTTCTCACATTTGTATCTTACCCATGCGCTCCCAGCGCACCTCTTTGAGCCTCCAAACCTACGATTGATCCTTGCGCATACCACGGTCCTACTTGTGTTTGTCCCTCTGCCTGCCATTCCTCTCCATACAGCTGCTCCAGCCATATAGTCATTTGATTCTATGTGGTTTGGATGGGCTACCATTGACATATCTGGTACCCATATCACTGTGCAGTGTGGCTAACCAAATAGCTCCTCCATCGGCAATTTCCTTTACCATATAGGGACCTATCCAGTGTTGACGGAACTTCCCCGGAGTGCTTCGCCAAACTAGCTATCGTATAGCAGGACCAATTCTCCCTCCGCAAAGATCTTTTGCTGAATATTTCGATCATGCCATGATTTTTTCTTGGGCCTTTTGAACTTGCTAATGGAATTTAGTAATGAAATGATCTTCCTCCAAGGCCACGAGTTGTGCTAACCTCTCCTCCATGACATCAAGCTCCGCCATGTTTGTAGAGGCTGTGATGTGCATGCTAGGAATAATATACTCCATGGGTATAATGGCCTCCTTTCCATAAACCATCCAAAACGGTGTTTTCCCGGTTAGTTTGTTATAGGTGTTCGATAGGCCCAAAGGAGTAACGGGATGGGCGGATCCTAGTCGTTGCAATTAACATTATGGGCCTTGGTCGAGCACATGTTCCAATATTTTATTAAAAGCTTCTATAACTCCATTTTTCCTGTTGATGATATGGGGTACTTTTCGCGTGGTGGATCCGAAATTCTTCGATCCAAGGCCTGTATTTTTTCATTAACAAAAATGCATACCTCTATCGCTCATCAAGATTTTTGGAAAGCCAAACATGATTAGAATATGTTCAAAAATGAAGTGTGCAATGGTATCTACAGAGTGAAATTCTTCACAGCTTGCGCTTCGCGCCATCTGGTTACATAATCGATCATACTTGATGATGTAGCATGCACTGTCTTCTTTCCTTGTGGGTTTATGGAGCCCCATCGAAATCAATGGCCCATTTTTCAAATGTGAAAGCGGGGCCATGCTGCGTTGTAGGGGCATTTCATCTCTGCACGTGATGGTCTTCCCGTCCTTTGGCATGTGTCGTGGGCTTTGCAATAATCGTGAGAGTCACTATGCGGTGTGGGCCACCATAGCCCGACTCTCAATATCTTCTACGTCGTTCGCTTTCTCTATGTAGTGACCTCCTACTATGCCCTCATGGGATTCTACTAAGATGGTGTGTCTTTCATGCTCCAAAACATATCTTCGCAGCACCTCATCGGCTCCCGGCTCATACATGTGGCCCACTATGATGGTAAAATCATTTGCGTGGGTTGCAGTTCTTTCTTCTGTTGTACAGAATACTACGCAGTGCCATCCCTATAGTTAGGAAGTGAATGATGTCGGAAAAAGTGCACATCAACTACCTTAATTGAAAATAGACTGTGCATCGGCTAGTCCTTCTTCTAGGTTGGTTGGGATCTTCACCACTTTCAATTTTGGATAAGTGGTCACGGCCCGAAAATTGGTTTCCTCGGCTTTCACGATGATCTCAAAGTCATATTCTTGAAATATCAGACGGACATCGAAAAATCTCAACGAAAGGCTTATTCACTAGGTACTTCAAAGGTAGGTGATCCGCAAACATCTTGAAGTGCCCTCCCTAACGCATAATGCCGGTATTTTTGCAGAGGCGTATACCATTGGGAATCCCTTTGCACTCAATAGTGGATTAGTTTCGTGCTTTCGCACTAGAGAGTTTTCTACTAGCAAATGAGCGGGATGGTTAATGTCTCCTTCCCCAAGTTGCATAAGGACAACTCCCGGGCGATCACGACACATCTACATGTACATGGAAAAACTTTCACCCGGAGTCGGGGAAATATGAGGATGAGTGCGAGAGACCATCTTCTCCTTGAGTAGACTCGAAAGCTCTTCTAACACTCCTCATCCCAAAAAAATGAAACGTCCTTCTTTAGCACTTTCTCCATAGGATGTTGTGAGTCGGTGCGTACCCTTGAATGAATTTCCGTAGTACTTTGTATGTCCGAGGATGGAGTGCAGCTTTTTTCTCAATTGTATGGGACTGTCAAGTTGATGATAACCACTACCTTGGCGGGGTCAACCATCGGTCCATGCCGAGCAAACTATGTGCCCTAGCAAGATCCCGAAAAGGTACGCAAAAGATTCACTTCTTAATATTCAAGGAAATCTAGTGCTTCCTTCGAGAGCGTCTAACATCATGCGCGGAGTTCAAGACGTGATTCTTTGCCAAACCAAATATTTTCCAATTATCAAAATACACCTCCAAGAACTTGTGGATGAATTCCTTGAATACTACAGCCACCACCCGCGAAAATATGGCAGGGGGCATTCTTGAGCCCAAACAACATGACGATGTCTTGGAAGGATCCCCATTCGGTGGCAAACGTAGTCTTCGCTGCGATCTTCGGGTGTGATCCTAATCGATGGTAGCCGAGAACCGTTAGTGAATGAGTTTGCTTCCTTTCCTCCCACGCTATCAATAATTTCATCGAGAAAATGGCATATGGAAGGGATCATGAATACGGGCATCATTTAGTTTGCGCGAGTCAACACGGATTCTTAATTCCCCTTTTCTCTTTTTCTCCTGGACCACCATAGGACTTACCCAATCGGATTTTTCTCTCTTGGTTCAATGATACTGCTGACTATCATTTTTTTCAAGTTCTTCCCTGATTCTGCTTATACTTGGGGTTCAATTGATAAGGGCAATCGCTAACGGGAGTGCATCTAGTTTTTAAAGTGATGCGCATGACCCCTAGGTCCCCTCGTAATCCCTTTGAGCTTCGAGAATTTCATAGGAAATAGGTCACGGTATCTCCGTATGAGTTCTACGACTCTCCCAACGGTATCATCATCGCGGTAATCCCCAATTTTAGCTAGCTTAGGTTTGCTCTTTTGTTCCAATGTTGACTTCCCTTACCATAAAAGGCTTGGTCACATCAACGGTATCGCAATGGGGTGCCAACAGCTGCGTGTTCTCCCTTCGATTCTAGGATTATGACATATCATGGGTCTTCATCGCATTCCTCCATCGATAGATTACGACAATTGACAATATCTTGCATCTGCGTATCCCAATTTGGTGCCACCGTATTCCACACGAGGGCATGATTCATCAAATACTAAGGCATCTATATCCCGCGGGGCTTCGTCGAGGTGCCTTCATTCCATATATCAACCCAAATGTCCCTACAAACTCATCCTTCGGGGTTTCCACGGTGGCGAGTGTGCTGATGTAGTTCGACATCTAAATACCATGCGGTGAGGATTGACCCTAAGGCATGAACAAACAACTGGACCCATTCATCCATATTTATTTCACACCATTCCTCCATCCTTGCGGACAAGTACTTGTGTGGGTCCACGGGCCAAGGAAAGTCCTCACGCGTAGTTGAACCGGGGTTTCAAACTGCAGAGGACCATCATCTCGTGACATTCCTCCCAATCTACGGAACGTCCCCTTATGTGTTTGTCACTGCAGTGTCGGGGGTTGCGTGCATTGCTAGGTTAAGTGCCCACATTCTTTGCTCCCTTGGGACTTTGGCTTCAAATGTTCAAAAAAAATATCTAATACTACCGAGAACCATCAAAGTAGGGCATTTATCTTACCTCGAAGGAGATACATCGAAATATTTTTCGTGATCTCGAGACATCGCTAACACGAGATACATCATGTAGCCCCGATTACGCAATTTTCTATCTCCCCCTCGAAGTCAAAGAGGCATTCATTGTCTTTTCTCCCGACCAAAGCACACCATCGGTTGTAGGATTAATCCAATCCTCGTCCCAGGTGGTGACTTTATAAATATGATCTACATCGTCTCCTTCGATGCACTCAGTTACGTATACCTGCTCTCCTTTTGCGGGTGTCTAGAAGGACTATCACTCTCATACCCTCATTCTCAAAAAACCATGCTCTTTTTTGCTCAAAGTTGATAATACCTCCCATGTCTATTTCCCAATCCGATCCTAGGAGTGCGAGATAAAGATCCCGCATCTTCCACAATCTGAATTACCTCAAAGTCTGCATGTAATTTAACTCGAGCGATATCTACCATAATCTTTGATAGCCTTCCCAATGGAATGATATTTTGTTGGTTAGCCATGCGCGTGTTGTATATTATACCATTCTAGCTTAGGCTCTCCCATCAGTTGCCATGTTTTCTTGGGAAGTACATTCGCATCCGATCCCGGATCCAAGATGACTCGATTCATTTCATAGTCACCGATCTGCGTTGTTATCCGCATCTCCCACCCGATACGCTTCTTGTGCGTGTATAGCTTGTGAACATTTCTAACCTTTGTAGGAGGGTCGAGTTCTTTATGCGCGGCTTTCTATTAGTATTTGAAGATTTTCTATCGCCTTCTAGTTGCGTAGCGACTTCATACACGCTTGTAGTAATGGTTTAACTTCGTTGTCCACTCTTGGGTTTATTGGAGCCTTGGAGGTAGATACCTCATTCTTGGAGAAAAGTCCTTGCTAAGCTGCAACAAAAAGGTTTCTTTCTCCTTACTGTAGGTCTAGGCTTTCTGTTTGATACCACCTTTATGGATAAGGGGTTTAGTCGCGACTTTCTCCTCGGCTCCCCCGGTAGCGCATGCACGATTGCACGTTATGACATTAATACTTGGTCCCTCATCACGTAGTTCCACCTTAACCACTCGCACGTGCACTGTGTTGGTGTTCATCTTGCATTTTTGCTATCAATATTGGGAAATATTCGATCATGTGATCCAATTGTCTAGAATATGGCCTAGATTTTCATGCGGGGTTCGATACGGTCCCTTGCGAAGTGCCCTATTTCTCCACGCTGCTATGAGATCAATTTCCCTCTTCCCCGAGCTGCGCCTCCACCCCTTCCCCCTCCCCTACCTCTTATTGGGGAGCCTCCTCTTCTCTGAGGGAGATAGTGGTGAATCGGGAGTCAGCCACTCTGCTACCATACATTCCCTCGGTCTACCATCAAGTCATATGTTTGACGAGTTCTGCTCGTCATGTCCCACGAGAGGAGCGAGAATCGACACCATTTTTGCTTCAATTGCGGGAACATAAGCACCAAGTCGGGGGACAATGGTTGGTATCGTGTAGTGCGATAACACGACAATCAATGTACCATAACGTCGGACCACTTGGCCCCATGGCCTCTTTAAGGCGCAGTAAGTCGGGTCCCCTAGCTTAGCATGTAGCCTCGCACGATGAAGACGCGATCCTTGGTGTGGGCCCGGACATCTTGCATCGTATGCACCATACATCTGGGCTAGCTTCTTTCCCTCGTTCTTTTTTGTAGATTACGGATTTCAAGATGCATTGCCTCCAGCGTCCTTGGATCTGCAAAGCCCAGGCATCATCTCTTGGCGCAACTTCTGGTTTCATAGCAATCTCCAAGGCTTTCTCTTGCGTCTCAATCTCTCGTACAAGTGAGGTAAGCATAGAGATAAACCATTCCTTTTGCTACCTATCATCATACTCGAAATTCCCCCATCTCGATAACATTCTTTTAATCGTTGATCGGCTTCCCATACTGACTAATGGGCCCCTGCCTAAAGACTTTCGGGTCGATTACTAGCTCTGAAGTAGAACTTGGGCTTCTAGAATTGTTGTTATAAATCTTTCTTAATCTCTTGAATATATGGATACGCATGCTGGCCTACGTATCCCATATACTAGTCTAAAGCCCTTCCTTCAAAGGTGAGGGATAGATGTGCTCTCTTTACGGCATCGACAGCCACTCTGCCACGATCCATATTGATTCGCACTGCAAACCAAAAATTGGTCCATATCTTCATCTCCTACACCCTTGAAGGTGGGTAGCTTCATGTGTGTGGCCATATCTTCTTCTGGTGGTGGCGGAGATGTGGGGGAGTTCTTACCCTTATACTGACTTGAAGGTGGTGTGGCTAGAGGACTATTTCACTGTGTGTATGCGCTGATTCTCTTAATGGACTGTAGATGGATCCATCCCCTTCTCGATTGGTTTGGTAGTACTTCACGCTTCGCATTGTCTCTCGCTATGATCAGAAGGTCATTCATTCGGTGTGGGCTGCACAGAATGCCTTTTTACTACATTAATATTTTAATTAACAATGGAAATGTTCACAGAACTTACGCGAAAACATTCGAAGAACCTACGTCTGCCGCCTTAGAATAGGATACAAGGCGATTATTGCGAATTATGTTAAAAACCATCCCAACACACTATCCACCCAATGATCTACCATACGGGTGATCGTATTGTCGATCCAATTTTTGAATCAATTATGGTGTCCACTTCATAACATCGATTGTCCTTCCGGCACGTTTGGAAGTCTATCGCCTATACTAACCACTCCTGAAGCTCGTGTGCAAAGGTTACAAAGAAAATTTCATAAACTTTGTTGAAGATGTACGTGTTCTTCCACTTCTCAGCTTTCGAGCTTCGTGCTGCGATTCTCCTTCACGGAGAATTCTACGAATTTGTCTTTCAGACTAGTCTTCAAGATCCAACTTCTCGGGTCTCCAACGATCTCATGGCATTACCCAATCTCTCTCTCAAAATGCTCCCGATCCCGGCAAGAGAACAATTTATTGGCTTGAGGGGTCCTAACCAAGGTTTGGAGGTTAAGGTTTGCCAAACAAACCCCTATACTACTAGCCCTTTCGGCAATGACCTACTTTTCACGAGGCCAAGGTATCACCGAAGTAGTATGGGAGGGTCTTGGAACTAGGCTTCCACACCACAGGAGAGAGTAGGTAATTTTGAGGCGAGTCTATGTTGTAACTTATCGGAGTTCACCTAGAGTGATTCTATTCGCAAGCCCTTAATAGTATAATCAACACATAACCATAAATAAAAGCTACTATCTCTAATAGATCCAACTAATATATTTGCATCCACGTGCGCATCGGAAAATACCATCACAGAAACATTATAATCACAGACTAATTCCATATCAAAGATACATTCGCAAACTTAAATAAATAACATAGATACACGTCATAGATAAACACAATCAATCCAGATAGCACAAAGATACTTCAAATATATTCTGCATTCATTAGCATGAAAGATCCACTTACAACCCACACACACCCCGCGCACACTACCTAGCGGGATCTACACACAGTAGGACTTAGGATCTTCGCGCACACAGCCAGCAGGAGTGCTTACCCAAAAAAACCTAACATATCCTAACAATATGCACATAGCATCAATCTTATGTCTTACTTACCTACTAGATCCAACTATCTATCTATTTATAACATCGTAGCCTTTGCTATCCGATGGTCCGCAAATCGTGGTTTGCGGACCCTAGAGCTACCCTTTAACCCATTAAAAAACATTAGGGGGTTTGACCCACCCCAAAACCCCTACGCAAGACTAACTATTGCAAAATTATACCAAAAACACAGGTTAGGGGACCATTTTCCAACAAATGTCAGCACAAACGGGTTTTTTCCCAGCAAGAGTAATAGGATAATTGAGAAACATGCCAAGGGGATGGGAAGAGTGGTCGTCCACGCACGAGGGTGATAGTGGAAGGGGATAACTCGAGTGATCCAATATTTTTCCAAACGGAAGCGGACATCACGTAGGTGGATGACCCCTCGTTAATGATACAACTGGGGAGACATTGGCATTCCAGGATCTTGACAGGTATTTGGAAGGCGATGGATGAAGGAAGGGGATGCTACGACTTGTCAACATCGAAAGACATTCAAACGATCATATGAACAATCCACAATTCCCATAGCGATTGCAAAAGCTTTACATTGTGAAGGGCACGATTGGAGGACTTCCGGTGTTGACATGGCGGTAGATTGTGCCGGGTCATCTGCTATACGCGTAGGTGTGGGTGGCTTTATCGGAAGTAGTATTTCGGTGTAATGGTGCCTTGGGGATCTTGGTATGTACCTATACCTTAAGCTAATGGATCTGTAAAGGACCTTTTGGTGTTGAAATTGGCTCTATGGGACCCGAATATTGGGGCTCAGTTGCGGACGTAGTGGGAGGCTTCATGTGGTGGCATGACCGAGTTAGAAGGTTGAGATCGACGGTATTGGCCTGGTCAGGTTGAATCATAAGGATCTGGTAATCAGAGGTACTAGACAGAGAAGGTTGAGCGGCTACCTGACCTTCAAGGGGTTGGGCAGCCACATATCCTTGCTGGGGGAAAGAATTGGTAAACACAACCGGTTGAGTAAGTGCAACATTAGGAGGAGCCGGGAGCGACAGAGCATTGTTTGTCTTCAAGATGCTTCTTTAGCTTCCCCATGGTTGACGCATACGAGGTAAAAGAGAAAAATCATGGGTATAATGACCAAGGACGACACAATAAGAATAAGGCTTATTCGTGCAAAGATGCCTTCTCACGCTTGGGAGCTGATCGCCCTGTTGGCTTTGGGTTGCAATGTTAGATGTATGCCCTTGGGGATTGTTTCTGGATTACCTAGAGAAGGTTGGCTCGCTTTCCTTTCCTCTTCTTTTTGGAAGTGGGAGGATTAGTCACACTACTTCTACGCATGACACACGACCACGAGGGGGTGGGGTGGGCTGCTACTTTGGAGCTTGAGAAGGCATGGGAGGCAGAGGTGCTTGTGCTTGGAGGAGCTGGAGCACCTGGCCACGGTATACTAATAGTAAGGAGGATGAGAAATGTTTGGGTAAATAGTTTGGGAAAAAATCGGGCCACGACGTCGGAGGATTCGGTTGGGGAAAAGGCGTGAGGCATCCTATGTCCTAGATACATGCTACCGGGAGGGGAAAAGTGTTAGAGGAGCTGGCCCCTCACGTGAGGGAAACCATAACTCATGGGAGGATGAGTGTACGGATTTGAAATGGATCCAACAATACATCGGCGTGCGTGAGATTCCCAGTGCATTAGGCACCACCATGTCTAGGTAAATCGAGGAAAAGATGGTATAAAACGATAACCGCAGTTGTGCATAGATCAAGTCATATTTCAACACAACTTAGAGGGCTTCTTCCTCGGTCCCAGGGAAAGTGAAATGTGGCATCTTTACCAATAGAGGGAAAAAGGGATCGAGAAACCAGTCCATGTAGACACAGGTCGTTCAAAAACGGGGAGCTCGACATAAGCTTTTCCTTCTACGCCATTCTTTAACATGGTCGGATAGGTTTGGGTGGAAGAAATTTTCGACGGAAAGCGGTCAAAAGTGCGATACCGGTGTCACAGTAAAGGGAAGCTGGAAATAGGACATAAACACCTTTTCAAGAGTTGCAAAATTAGCATGAGAGGCGGTGGCTATTTGAAAGAGCACTTGGAAACTTCTCAGTAAGCGTACCTTTGGAATAACCGAAGACACGACATAGTCATCGGTGATGGCCAGTTGGACGAACACCACATGTGGAAAGAAAACGACCATGGTTGGTAGGATCCTCTCCATAATTTCCTTCAAAACTTAGGGATGCTCGAAGGAAGCTTGGTTGGAATAACAAGCCAACCATAATCATGGTGTATAGGGTCATTAATCAACTCGCTTAATTCGGGAAGGCTTAGGCCTGCTATATAAGAGAAGCAAGGGAGCAACATAATCATTCTTGTTGCGACTCACTAGTAGAGGTTCTTGCATTATAGCTAGGGCCACCACCGGTGGTGAGTCCCGCACCGAAACATGATGAAGGTGAAAGGTGGAGGGGAACCGGTGGATAGAAACAAGAGAGGAGCAGGTGAACCAGAATCGAGTTAGAATGGGGACTCGGCGGAGGACTAACTCGGACCCTACACGAGTGGTAAGTATTCTAATGAAAATGAGGATGAAGGCCTTGGAGTCTCAGGGGATAAACGCCTTGGGGGCGTAATTATGAGAAAAAATACATAGAACCCAATAAGGAAGAGAGGTAAACTGAGGGCACGAAAGGTGAATTAATTGATTACAATGTTTTAGTCTTGGCACGGCGGTGCAGTAAATGAGGCGCTCTTTACGCTTTAGGTGTGTGTGTGTGTGTGTGATAGGTGTGTTAATTTTAATCAAGCCTAGACGTGTGTATAGAAAAAATAAAAAATATGTTGTATAACCGTAAATAAAACTAGAAAGTGACATGAAACAAAAGCTAAGAAAGCAACAATAAAATGAAATGTAAAGATGCATAAATTTAAACCCAAAAAGGAGGGCTCCCAAAAAACTATTCTAAGGGTGGGAGAAATCTACTCAAAACATAAAATATGGCCCAATGATCAAATGTCGAGAGGAATAGGGATCTAAAGGTCACAGTCTGTTGGAAAAAGAGGTGCAAAAAAACAAACGAAACCAGAGGGGAAAATGTCGAAAAATAGGTGGTAAAGGCTGCAACCTCAAAGGGAAACGTAGGTGACCCTAAATGGAGGACCAGCTGAAAATTAGGTGATTTGGATTGAAAGTAACAAATGATACGAAATGGATACGAAAAGGACGGGTTCGAATCTGAAAAAATGGTTGGAAAAAAATTGAAATCTTAGAAGACTTGTTTTCGGCTAAAATCCCCTAAAGGGTGGAAAGCATATTGAAGCCCTAAGGGCTGTTTCCTAATTCAAACGAGTAAAACTAAGTAAGTAAAGCTCTAATATGGGTAAAAACGGAGGTGGAGAAAACCTTGAATAATTGCCCTCATACATTACGAAAAAATCCAACAAAAAAAGTGATAGTCGCGGAGTTCTAACCTCGTTTTTAGCTAAGGTCGCGGTGGAATTTATCTTCTACAGGAAAGCTGAAAGTCCATCGGGTTTTTGGGCAAAAAAAGTGTGACCCGGCACTGCTATCTCGAGTGAGGGTTTTGCAAGGAAAAAGTGTCATCTATGTCGCAGATTTGACGTTGTGCACGAATGGCGAAACACACAAAAGTTAAAATTTTTGTTGTTTTAGGGTAAAAAATAGTTAAAAACAACATCAAGGAATGTAAAAATAAGAAAGTGAAGAAAAACCCTATGGGTGAGTATTTGGTCATGTGAGGATCTAAAAAATGACAGGGGTTGTAATTAAAAACCCTTTGCAGAGTCGCCAATTATTAGTGTGAATTCTAATCGCAAGTGTACGATCTCACTTTAGTTTATGCATAACAAAACAACCCTAACATAAAATATGGCTATCAATTTCCTTATATATACAGTAGGTGATCGAATAAATTCTATAAAAATCCAAATCTATGCATTTAAAGACATTAAACAAAGAAAAAATAAACAAGAGTTGCTCCATACATCCAATATAAAAGACAAGAATGTTTTATATTAGGACACACAGGAAGGGAACACGAAACATGTTACCAGTCCCCCTCATCGGGATGGGTTCTTGTATGTCCTCGATGCTTCTAATCCAAGATCTCTCTCGCTTGATGATGTAGAAAACCAAGACAAAATGGAACTCAAAGGGAACTCACAAGAAAAAAGCAGAAAAAAAATATGACAATGATGGAGGATCAAAGTCGGACCAAAAGCATAGATCAAGAAGTGATCAAAAGGTGGAAAAAAAGGTAGTGAATGAATGGAAAACCCTTCTATTTATAACAAAATATTGAGTTAGTCTAGATATTGGTGCATAATTAAAATATTATTTACCAAATCTAGATCCAACTTACGGAATATTTTATTATTTTTAGTGGAGGGAAAAGGAATTTAGAATTGGTCAAATCCATTTATTTAGAAATAATAAAGTAAATAAATTATTTATTTATTATTTCAAGGATGATGTTTAAGGAATAATTAAATAAATAATGATTTATTTAATTATTTTAGAAATGATTTGAGTCAAAATTTAACAAGGATATTATTAAATAATGATTTAAATAATTATTCCTAGAGAATAATAAGATAAATAATGATTTATCTAATTAATTCTCACGTTTTTGGTTAAATATGACCAAGAATATTAATTAAACGATGGTTTAGTTAATTATTCCCTAGTGGAAAAATCAAACAGGGATAAGGATTTATTTAATTATTCCTCATGGGGTTTCTTGTTTAGGCTAGAAATAATTTAATAAACTTATGGCTTATTAAATTATTTCTCATAGTGAAAGCAATTTTACATTGGTAAAATTTGTCTTACATGGTGTACTTTATTCCATCTAATAGTAACAAAGTTAGATGACCAAAAAATTGGTGTAACATATTCCCCCAACGTGTCGAGCGTTATGAGCTAATCGAATGACCAAAGTATGTTGTAAGAACATAATCACTGACACCAAAAGAGGAGTCGAGAGAGAGAAATATAAGACGAAATTTGACAGCGCGGAGAGGACAAGACACCTAAGGAGGCAAGAATTATGGGTGCGACAAAGTCTATTTTATTAGTGAGTACACTGTTTTGCAATGAGGCAAGGGAGGCATACCTATGCCCGTCAGAGATGATAATGTACAAATAATAATGGTGCGCGCAACAAACATGGGAGTGAGCTATATAGTGACATGTTGGCATAAACATGGGCCAAATAAAAAAACATAATGGATCCCACATACATATTATGCACAGGACAACAACCGGGACTTATACAATAATATATGAGTACATGAGATATAATAACAACCAAAGAGGCCATGTAAAACAGGAAAGGGACTCCGAAAATATGAATGATACATGCAAAAACTAAAAAGCGTTGCAAGCGGTTGAGGTCGAAATATCATATCTGTATGAGTTGCATCAAGAGTCGTAGTAAAGAGGTCATCCGGGTATGTGGGGGGCTACCTGAAGGGGCCACCCCCTCATGAGGTGCTGAAACATCTCACACACACCCGAGAATCACTTTCGGTAAAATCGTTGCATCACTTTGAACCATCAAGTATACGATCTCGATCATTCCATAAGGAGCTAGAACCAAGAAAGCAATCAAGTCATGGGAAATAAAGGGTCCCCTTTTTCCTAATCCAAGGCACCGAACAAGAGTGGAAGTTTGGAACCAAGGTACACCTCCCCTCTAGATCTCATCTTGGAATGAATAAGTTGATGTCGACAGAAGGAGGTCCGCCATAGGTGAGGCAATGAGGGATCCTCAACTAAGGCACGAGGGATAATAGTAAAGCGACTAATATACTCACACCGAGTGGATGATGGTGGAATGGGTGGGTACTAAGTAGCGGGTTGACGACTTCCCTTGTTAAAGCATAAAGGGCATGAATGACACCGGCAGCTACTGACTCAACTCCGAAGGGGATAGGGGGACGATATGACTAAAGGCCAAAATGTGTGACACGAGAGAGGGGAAAAAGTAATGAAGGATGGAATACTATGACGGGAGACAAAAGGAACTCGTGGGACAGACTCCATGGATGCGATGATGACTCAACTCGGATGCTCTAAACAAGGGCGAATCGATGATGATGCCATACGAAAATAGGCTCGGTGGGGACCATAAAAACATGAGTACAAATATGGTTACTCATGAAGAAAAATCGACACAAGCATCGACAAGTATGAAGGCAAAGTGGTGCCCTACATTACAAGTGTTTCAAGCGATGAAATTCGATTTTGAGAAACGGCGAAGTGACCCTCCTTGGAAAAAAGGTCTTCGGGTGAAGTATCAAATCACCAAAAAATGAAAGGATACCCATTTGAGTGCTCAATCGAGAGCTTTCCAATGATGTTGATGTTTTTCAAAGCGCGAGCTACGGTTTGGTCGCAATTGGTGAAAGAACAATTGGTTTTTTTCTTTTAATAAGGCAATTTCCTCCAATTTGATTGATTTGCAAGTGTAGCTATGGTGAATGTGGAGAGGAGAAAAAGGCCCTAAATCTTGCGGCGATCGTAGTAAACAAACCAACCATTGGAATCAGGATCTCGGTACTTTCATGTAGGCGAGCCTTACTTGTCTAAAGGTGGCCTTAATGCTTCTTGGAAGAGATGGTCCTCGTGAAGAATCAAGGTAATAAATGAATATGAGAATGAAACTGGTAGAGAAGGTCTAGAATCATCCCCACGCACTAAAGTCAAACGGAGGGACTAAGTGGTAAGTATAGTATCACACAAAGTAGAATATTTGAAGATAAGGGTATCAAACATCTGCGATATAGCTCGCCCAGATAGGCCCGTAGGTCCAAACTATCCAAGGAATGGGAGGACAAATCGACCATACCTAGATTGATGGGGTCGAGGCCAAGACTTATGAAAATCAAGTGAGAAGGTGGCCAGGGTGTGCCATCATGCCCCCAAGCATGGGATACTGCCCCCAAGAATATGTGATGGAGGGAGAGATATCGGTATGCAAAGGTGGGAATGATGCCCCTAGCTAGAGGAATTTTGTGGAGCGCCATGGTGTTCCAAGTGTTGAAATAATGGATTCAAGCCTTCAGTATCATAGGCACTAAATCCTCAAGAGGATGATGAGAAGGTATAGGGGCATAGGTGCCCCCCAAGCATGTTATGTTCATGCCAAATGTATTTATAAAAGTGGAATCTAAACATGTTTTTATGATGTGGTTCGCCATTTTGTTTTACGTTATGGTTATCTTCTATGGGAAGAATGGATAGATGCGGTTGAGAAAGGGAATGGAGGATTACCAATCTCTTTTGGTAGTGCATATAGGAAGCAAAATGGACTAAATTTCTGGGTTCGCATACATGGTGTCACTACCCCAAAGAGTGGATTTGGATATAATGAACTAGTGCTCACCTAGAAAACACACCAAAGTTGGTCAACAACAATGTCTAAGGGACCGGGTTGTTGATGTAAGATGAAGGAATGATGAAGTGGATCATTCCTAGAGTGATCCGAAGTGATATGGAACTCTATAGGTTCTTCTAAATGGGGAAGAATAATGGTACTAGAGTCTGACACTACACGGATGCACTAGGAGGGTTGTGGAGAAATTGCTTCTCTTGGACTCTCAAATATGGGTGCCCCCTTACCCAAACATTGGGTGTCGATGTAATGGCCATAAGGTGTATGTGGTTCGAATGCATGGGTTCGATGTAAGGGGGTGATAGATAAAGTCAGGGGGTGGTGATTGCTTCCATAATGTCATCATCACGGTAGAAGATGGGGTGACTAGTGGAAGGATGACCACATGACGCGGCGAAGCTACGCTGACTCGATCATTATGAGAAGTGAGGTTCACATGCACATCATCACGAAGAGGGTGACGAAGAAAAAGTAGATGAATAATCTACCAATGTTGTGCCCAAAGGTGATCGCTAAAGGGAGGTCGGGGGCGAAACATAAGGGGATGTCCTAGAGGGGTCTTCCACCGTGGATCTCATAGATGATGACAGGGTAGAGGATAGTGGCCGAGAGACTCCATCATCTCAACATCAAGAGAGGGTATGTCCATGGGAGTGGATGTGTCCTATGGTTTTGCTGAATCATAACACGCAAGTAAGGGAGAGGCGTACTTGTTGCGCTCAGCATCGTATTAGCGAACCACTTCTAATGAGGTACGGTAATCTTCAAGGTGGGGAAAAAGGTGAATATGGTGGCCATGGAGATCATACAAAGCACAAGGGTAATTTGTGTGCAAAGTATTGATTTTCTTAGCTAAAGACAATAAAGTAACATGGAATTCTAGGATATCAGACTCAGGAAATGCTTCGTTGACCATGGGTTTGATACAAGGAAATTTGGGTCAATTATGGGTAGCATGACTGACAACATCACACAAAGCACACTGAGATGTATGCTTTGGCGGCATAGGAGGAGCAGGTGTTATCTGGGCAGCCTTGTCCTTCGGTGCCTTTTTTGTAGATTTTTCCCCCCTCACTCGAGGGCTTTTGCAATAAGGAGTATATTCTCGTTGAGGTGGTTGAGGCACTAAAGCAAAAGGGAGGGGATCATAGCGATTGGTTGGGACCGGGGGTCAAAAGCGATGTAAGGTTTGAGCTGACGAGGGTGGGGGTATTGGTTGGAGGATCAATGTACCGAGACTTGGATCCCTAAGGTCATGCTTGGGAAGGGTCAAGGTAGCCATAATAGGTACCGAAAATACTCCTGAAGGGGGAGCAAGAAATGGTATCTAACTAGAGGGGGCAATGGCTAGGAGGAATAGCACCCAGATATGGTTAAGGCTAGGGGGAACCGTTCTAGGAGGGAAAAAGAGGATCGGGGACACCAGGCTACATATGAAGGGCCTTGAGGAGGAGGTCTCGAAAGGCTATTTCAAAGTACTAGGAGCAGGTTGCAAAGAGGGCGAGGCTAGCTAAACTAGTCGAACCAAACCGTTTGAGGTCGGACTAAAGACGATTGCATCATGCAAACATTTCGACGAGTTAGAGGTCAGAGATAATTGGAGGGAAGACCATGGGAATGAACCAAGCAAAGAGGAATCTTTATAGACTCTGGGTGAGACACCGCTCATAGGTTCATTGTTTGTTTATTGGCCACCGAAGAAATAATGGACTTTGGAGAGGTTTCGAGACTTTCGGTTTCGTGATATGTCGACTTCTCTATAGAGACGATCTTTCCGTTGTGAGGAAAGCACATCTTACGGTGAACCGTAGATGGGAAAACTGACATCGCATAAGTGTAGCTACAACCCAATAGAATGTTGTATTCTAAGGGGGCATTTATGACTTCAATGTCAACACAAACATTTTTTCCCGAGTAATAGGAAAATTACGGAACATGCCAAGGGGATGGGAAGAGTGGCCATCCCACGCACGAAGGATGATAGTGGAAGGGGATATCTCGGGTGATTCAAGATTTTTCCAAACAGAAGTGGACATCATGCAGGTGGATTCCCCCTTGTCAATAATACAACGGGAGACGTTGGCATTACAGATCTTAACAGGTATTTGGAAGGCAATAGATGTAGGAAGGGGGGGATGCTCTAACTTATCAACATCGAAGACAATCAAACAATAATATGAAGGATTCATAGCTACCATAGTGGTTATCACAGCTTTACATTGTGAAGCGAATGACTAGAGGACTTTCAGCATTGACATGGAGGAAGGGGATTGTTCCAAGTCATCTACTATAATGTAGGTGTGGCGAGGCTTTACGAAGTAGCGTTTGGCGTAACGATCCCCTGGGATCTTGGTATGTACCCTCTGCCTTAGGCTAAAGGGATCCGTAAATGACCATTTGTTGTTGAAGCCGGCTTTGTGGGACTGAATATTGGGGCTCGGTTGCGGACATAGCGGGAAGCTTCGGTGTACTGGCGTGGCCGAGTCTCGAAGGTTGAGATCGGCGGTATTGGCATGGTTAGGTTGCATCATAAGGATCTAGTAATCATAGGTACCATACGGGAGAATGTTGAGCGGCCGCCTAACCTTCGGGGTGTTGGGCAGCCACTATCACTTCTTGTGGGGGAAGCGATTGGTAAACACACAATTGTAGTAGGTGCGACATTATGAGGAACCAAAGAAGAGGCTTGTTGGCTTGGAGTTGCTGCTTGAGCTTCCCACAGTTGAAGCATATGAGGCAAAAGGGGACAATCATGGGTATAGTGACCAAGGACACTACAACAAGAATCCTGGCTTATTCGTGCGAAGAGGCTTGTTCTACTTTTGAGCTGATCGCCCTATTTTTTGGGTTGCGGTGTTATATGTATTCCTTGCGAGGGATAGTTTCTGGATTACCTAGAGCGGGTTGGTTCTATTTACCTTTGCCTCTTATTTTTGGAAGTGGGAGGATTAATTAGCTCTGTGTCGCAATTACGCGACCATGAGTGGTTGCTCTGATGCGGAGGCTTGAGAAGGCATGGGAGGAAGAGGTGCTTGTGTTGGAGGAGCTGGAGCACCTAGTTGCGGATGAGGATAGTGTGGAGGCTGAGCAACATTGGGGTAAATAGGTTGGAAAAAAGTAGGCCCTGGCATCGGAGGATGCGGTTGGGAAAAGGCGTGAGGCATGATGTGTCATGGATACATGCTGCCTGGAGGGGGGAAATTACTAGAGGAGTTGGTCCCTCCCTAAGGGAAACCATGACCTATAGGAGGATGAGTGTAAAAATGTGAAAGGGATCCAACGATACTTTTTGACGAGCGTCGAGATGCCGATCGGTACACTGGCACCGAGGTCCTAGGGAGATCGAGGGTAAGAACGGTATAAACATGGCGGATTGTGCGTAGGAGGATAGAGTCATATTTCAACGCAACTTGGAGGGCTTTCTTCACTCGGTACGAGGAAAGTGAGGCACGTTTCATATTGTTACCAATAGAAACCAGGGATGCTGAGAAACCGGTCCATGTAGACACGGTCTTCCAGAAAACATGAGCTCGACATAAGCTTTTCCTTTCTGCGCCATTCTTGAACATGGTCGGATATAAGCGAGTGGACGATTTTTGACGGAAAAGTGAGTCAAGAATTTTCGATTCTTGGCATCATATGAAAAGGAAGATGGCAAATAGGACATAAAATATTTTGCAAAGAGTCGATGCTTAGCATGAGAGACGGCTGGCACAGTCGACATACCACTTGGAAGCTTCTCCGGTGGCCGTGTTGCATAGACGTAGACGACAGAGAGTCTCATCGACGATAGAGTTGGATGAACACCACACGTGGAAAGATGAGCACTGGTTTGGTACGGATCCTCTCCGGCATTTGCTTCAAACTTGGGGATGTACGAAGGAATCTTGGTTGGCATAGCGAGCCAACCGGGATCATGGTGTATAGGGTCATTAATCAGCTGGCTTAACTTCGAGAGAGGCTTGGGCACACGCCATATAAGGAAGCAAGGCGTGCAGCCGTAACCATTCCTTTGTTTGTAGAGGCTCCACTAGTAGCGGTTCCCGGCATTGAGGTCGGGAGCCGAACACAGCAGGCGGGTCTGCACGACATGATGAAGGTGAAAGGTGGAGGGAACCCGGGGATAGAAACGGAGAGGAGAACTCGATGAACCGAAAATCGAAACAAAGTCGGAATGGGGACTGCGAGCGTAGTAATAACCTACGACCCTACGCGGTGGGGTAAGTCTTCCCTACGAGGCTGAGGATGAACGCCTTGGAGTCTCGAGGATAAATGCAGCGCGCGCAATGATGGATATACACGAGACCCCAATAAGGAAGAGGAGGTAACAAGGGCACGGAGGTGCATATTAATTGATTACAATGTCTTTAGTCTTGGCACAAGCGGGTGTAAAAGCCGAGGCGCTCTTTCGCTTTTAGCGTGTGCATGTGTGTGACATTTGTGTTAATTTTAATTAAGCCTAGACGTGTGTATAGAAAAAGAGATGTTGTATAGTTGTACGCTGAAAACAAAATGAAATGAAGGCTAAAGCGAAAGTAAATGAAGCTGGAAACAGCGAGTAAAATAAAGTATCTAAAGATGCATAAAGTTTAAACCCGAAAAAGGAGGGCTTCCCAAACAAACTAGTCTAAGGGTGGGAGAAATCTACTCAAAACCAAAAAAATATGACGACCTAGGTCGAAAGGTCAAGAGGAGACGAGGATCTAAAAGGTCACATGTCGTTTGAAAAAGCGGTCGCAGAGAAAACAACAAGAAACCGAGGAGGGAAAAATGTTGAAAAATAGGTGGCGAAAGGCTACAACCTCAAAGGGAAAGCTATGAGGGGACCCTAAATGGCGGACCAAAACAAAAAACCCGAAAAGGAGGTGCTTTTGGATGGACAAAATAACCGATCTGAGTGGATCCGAAAAGGCGGGTTTAGAAGCCAGAAAAAATGGATGAAAAACAACGAAATCTCATAAGACTACAACTGACCTAAACTCCTCCTAAAAAGATGGGGTAGCCTCTGAGGAAGCCCTAAGGTGCTTGTTTCCTACTTGACGAGTAAAAACTAAGCAAGAGTACGGAGTGCTAAGAAGGGTAAAGACGAGAGGGCATACGATCTGTACGAACGGTGCACTCGGAAAACCACGAAAATTACGGAAGAAAAATCTACTTCCAAAAATAGTACAAGTCGTAGGTTCTTACCTATTTTTGGCTAAGGTCGCAATTTTTAGGCAGTTATCTGCTACCTAAGAGCTAAGGTCGCAATTTTTGGGTCAAAAAGTGCGACCTTCACTTCCGGCTATCTCGGGGGCAGGTTTCAGAAAAAAGTGCCATCTCTGTCATGACTGATACCTATTACTTGTGCAAATAGCCCAAAAACACACAAAAGTTAGAATTTTGTATGTTTTTGGGTAAAAAAAGTTTAAAACAACATCAAGGAATGAAAAATAAGAAGCTAATAGAAAACCCTACGGGCTGAGCGAGTTGGTCATGCGGGGATACGAAAAACGACATCGATCGTAATAGAAATTAAAGAAACCCTTGTGGAGTCGCTAGTGTGAATTCTAATCACAAGTGTACAAAAAAATCTCACTTTAGTCATGCATAACAAACAACCCTAACATAAAATATGGCTATCAATTTCCTTATATATACGGTAGGTGATCAGAATAAATTCTATAAAAATCCAAATCTATGCATTTAAAGACATTAAAAAGAAAAAATAAACAAGAGTTGCTCCATACATCCAATATAAAAGACAAGAAATGATATATATTAGGACACACAGGGAAGGGAACATGAAACATGTTACCCAGTCCCCCTCAACGGGATGGGTTCTTGTATGTCCTCGATGCTTCTAATCCAAGATCTCTCTCTCTTGATGATGTAGAAAACCAAGACAAAATGGAACTCAAAGGGAACTCACAAGAAAAAAGCGTAGAAAAAATATGACAATGATGGAGGATCGAAAAGTCGGACCAAAAGCATAGATCAAGAAGTGATCAAAAGGTGGAAAAAAGGTAGTGAATGAATGGAAAACCCTTCTATTTATAACAAAATATTGAGTTAGTCTAGATATTGGTGCATAATTAAAATATTATTTACCAAATCTAGATCCAACTTGGAGATATTTTATTATTTTTTGATTGGAGGGAAAAGGAATTTAGAATTGGTCAAATCCTTTATTTAGAAATAATAAAGTAAATAAATTATTTATTTATTATTTCAAGGATGAGTTTAAGGAATAATTAAATAAATAATGATTTATTTAATTATTTTAGAAATGATTTAGTCAAATTCTAACAAGGAATATTATTAAATAATGATTTAAATAATTATTCCTAGAGAATAATAAGATAAATAATGGTTTATCTAATTAATTCTCACGTTTTTAGGTTAAATATGACCAAGAATATTAATTAAACGATGGTTTAGTTAATTATTCCTAGTGGAAAATCAAACAGATAAGGATTTATTTAATTATTCCTCATGGGGTTTCTTGTTTAGGCGTAGAAATAATTTAATAAACATGGGTTATTAAATTATTTCTCATAGTGAAAGCAATTTTACTATGGTAAAATTGGTCTTACATGGTGTACTTTGGTCCATCTAATAGTAACATGTTAGATGACCAAAAATTGGTGTAATAGTTAGTGTTGGAAATTCCATTCAGTGTCGTCGATATGTTCAAAATAGATTATACCCTCAGTTGACATTCGATACAATACTCTTAATTTCTTTTTGCTCTTGAACCAACTCATTAACATCATTTTGTCTCAAATCTTGATACTTGTTTCGTGTCGTTAATGAGGGATACATACATACCCTCTTGCGATGGATCACTTATTTTTGCCATTAACACATTATCCAGGAATTTTACTTAGAAACTCCCTTCAGTGCCTTGGAACTTGCATGCCTCAATGGTAAGTTTCCTCACTTTCTACGATAGGTTCTCATCATTGACCTTCGATTCGGAGATCAAGTGTATGATGTTAGAGCATCCAACTCATTCGTTCTTTACACCGTATAGATCGTATTAGCAGCACACTTGAGAGCGTTATCATTGTCAGGTGGTTTTCTCTCACATTAGTTAACAGAATTACATCATTAGTGCGGTGACTCAGTGATGGTGTCTACAACGTTCGACTTTAGCTCACTTATTCACATGGTTGAGACTTGTGCACTATCTTAGAAAGAGTTAAAATACCTCGAAATCTAGTTTCACATCCATCGAAAGCTTTCTTGATTTTATGATTCATACCATATCACTGAGTATGATGGCTATGATCATTTCATAAATTCATCCCAGCATGGGTCCACTATATTTCATTGGGGCACATGGATGTGACGATTGTACATGTAATGTTGGTTTATAGGCTGAGTGTGGCCATGCATACCTCAAATAGTAATATCGCGGTGTATTGTATGTTAGCACAGATGATCTCCAACCAACCAGTGTCTTCATTTGAACTTGACACAAGGAACAGCACTTTAGTCCTCATGACCAATTATTCGACTTTGTACTTTCAGGGAAATATTTTACGAACTATTTTTGTCAAATGGTGTGACCAAATCAATAAAAATCCTTAACACCTTGTCATTATCCCTTGCAAAGCCTCAAAGCATTGTTTCTCCAAAAAGTCTGACGTTTTGGGTCAAATCCGCAATCGAAAAGCCATGTTATTGGCCCCAACACATCTTGCACTTCAATCCACATGCAATGGCCACATTGGTACGAGAAAATAAGAATCGATCTGTCTTCTCACACATTGCAAGTTTTGATAAATGTTGGGTCTTCTAAATGGTGACTTATAATAGTTAATTTTCGCAAATGAACTTAAAGATGAAAAAAATCATGTGAAAAGCACAACATGATGAGAAATGAAAGAAAAGAGAACAACCATGTGATAACAGAGGTCACCCCTCCTGGATCTATGTCTATGGACCCTGCTGCAATGGCTCAGAGCCTCTTTATTTATCTCAACAACAAAAGAGTAAATTTCAAATATTTGTACTAGTATAATAAACACTCCTTATAGAGTGGCACTTGTTTCTCCTACAAATAAATTTTCTCCTTTATAGAACTCTCACTCAAGGCTGAGCTCCCTTTAACAAAGAAATGATGGTGTGAGAAAGAAAAATGGACTCTCTCCTTTGAATGTGGCAACGAGGTTCATTGTACTCATTCTCATATAAAGAAAGCACAAATCCAACTACTTCATAATGAAAGTGTTTAAATTCTCTTTTCCCACAATCATACTAAAAATAGGCGAAAACGATTTTCTCTAATGAAGAAACATTTGTTTGCATATGCATTTCGGAAAAGCTTGGAAGAACCCCTATATGGAAAGCTCTCATGCCAAAAGGTCTCGAAATGGCACATCAAAATAGTCTTTTGTCTGCATACAAAACAAAGGACTTGGAGATCTACAAAATTGTTGACATGCAATGCTCGAGTCACAAAAGACACGTGTCCATTAGTGTTCACAAATACCCAAAAACCCTTGTGTGAGCTCTTGTGACATCCATAAAAAATGACCAAGTTATGCACTCCTAGAACATATTCTCTATTCACACATGTCCGTCCAAAATCGAAAAAAATGGCTGGCTTGGCACGTGAGTCATCACCTCATTAAGAGACCTCCAGGCGTATGATTTCGTTCAGGATACGAGCAACAATTCTACGACTAAAGGTGCATTTTGTCGCCAATTTAGCATTAGCCAATGAGGACTTTGAGCTGTAAGAGCCGCTAACTCAAGAAATTGTGTTGCACTAACGTGGCCAGGGGTTGACGTGTCATGCCTTCTCTGAGTTCTGCGCCCTCGAGTTTGGTGTTGGTGCGTATGGGTTGTTCATGTGGCCAAGGGACGAGCTAAACTGCTCTCTCTTTCATAAATATTTAAAAACTTCTACCCGGTGCTTCGTTCATGTTAGCATGCATGGAGAGTCTCTGTGCACGCCAGGTACCACCTCACTCCGGCTCCCTCCACTCTCAGGTTCCGGGCAGTGGTCACGTCATATGTAACGATACCGAGTGTTGTAATGTGACCATCCCCTGTCGCTTCATCGTTGCAGTGTACGCATCTCACTTATGCCAGGGGCCATGAGGCTTACATTCACCCTGCCACTCCATGTTAGATGTGCGATTAAGTATGTGCGCCGGAGGCTAGGGCCCGCACACCTGCCCTCTTCCTAAATACTTCTCCAATCAATGTCAAATACCATACGCTTGACCACTATGGTTCCATACAACCAAACAGTGTGTGTGTAACAATAAGGTGTGGTAGCTATAGTGGTGAAAGGTCTATCGGAATTGAACTCTGTTAGGATGGGTCTGACTTTCACCAGTGAATTTTGGCATGATTTACAAGGTCCCTGTGCGTGCCACCTCATTGGGCCACATGGCGCCTCCTCATTAGCACCACAGCAAAAGCACTACCAACCAATCAAATCGTCACGAAACATATGTTTGACTTTTGCCATGTCAACACATAGAGATTGATTTTTCTGGAGGTGTATCACGTGTGCGATCACTTGTTAATGTTCAGCACATGATGTCACCGCTAGCATGTCCCTACCTCAGTTGTACCAGCTATTGAGCCTTGCACGTTCAGCTTTTTGTGTTTTACAGCGCGAGGAACACGATAACTTATCACAGACGGTGTTGGATTGTGGCGATTCAAGCGTCGTTGGATTCGAGTGGTACGAGAACTATGATTTAGTGATGCGTTTTGATTGGTGTGAAACCTTCAGTGAGCCTGTGTTTCTCCCACTGGATCCTTTGCCACACTGAACTTTTGTGCCACCAAAAAGTGTTTTTCTCGACATAGTGAGAGTTTTCAGCTCCCTCCTTTCTGATCTCCATCCACGCTTTGTTTCCAATAAAATTGGTACTCTTGATCACTCGAAGATACTCCACATTTCCTGTCTGGCAGTCCCTGCTTCTCTTTTCTGAAATTGAGGTCGTCCTATAGCAACTACATCTAAATGTCAAGAGAAAATATCCGAATTTTGATCATTCTCTTCATGACCATATTTCCTTCACGGTGGATCATACAATATTCTGAATTCTGTCCTTGTGATCTTTCTGACGAGACTTGATCTTTCGACGTGGAAATCATGAATATGCAGATGCATCGTCATGCCTCTTTTTGTACTTGGATTTGATTTTCTCAAGACTGCTCTTTGTACTCCTTGATGCTCTAGCTATACTTTTTCAAATCAAAGTGCTTGGCTTTGTCCACATTCACTATGTCCATCTACTTTCAAAATGTAACAAAGATTAAATACAAAAGAGACTTTGGAAAATAACTTAAACAAAGCTTCACATGAAGAAATACTTTGCATAGACGAGTGCTTGGCATGATTGTAAACATCTGGATGTATTTGAAAAATTTGCTCATTAAAAGTTCAATACCGAGGTTGTGGTCTCACCTCAATGGGATTAATAAGTTCCGCGACTATGGATTCCAATACCATTGACACCATTGTACCCCATTTTGGTCAACAATTTCATACCAATACCCTTGGCATGTTTCTTAAATGATGCTGAAAAGAAACATTATCACTGCATCGAGAGAATGAATTGACATGCAGTATCTTTCACACTCCTGTTTGCATGCATGGCTCTTGATCCTCTTCCTGAGGCTTAGCCATACGTCTTCCTTCTTCTATCATTTGTAGATGTAGTGGCTGAGATGAAGATCTAAGACAAACCACTCTTGTGATTTAACATATAGCGAGTTGTGTCTTTAAAATGAGCAGGGTATAAACATCGGTCATTCCATGACCACAAATTTGTTGAGTCTTAGGAGAAAGCCATTGGCATATTTGAATCTTCCCTGAGTATGCTCTTCAATGACATTACTGCAACATCAAGCACGACTTCTTCTTTTCATCCTTTGCTTGCTTCCAGGAAATGTTTCTTGAATTCCAACAGTCATCGATCAGAGGAAGTATTCATTTTCTTCCAATTCCAGGAGCTTGCTGTGCTACAAAATTTTGCCCATGCCATTGCAATACTGGTTAGAGCTTCGCTCCTTATACGATGATGATCTAAAAGATACCTGATCATCCTCGTACACTTCGCAAGTTACGATCAATTTTGGAGCTGAATGTGAGTCACATAGAATAGTTAAGTTTTAAATGAGCTTAAAGTTGACAAATCATGTAGAGCTCAACGCATGATGAAAACGAAGAAAAGAGCGACCATGTGATAATGGAGCTACACCCTCTTGGGCTGCATCTGCAGGCCCTCCTCACGTCATGTCTAGTGTGCTTTCATTGATATCGGAAACAAACAAAAAAAGTACATTTCAAAATCTTTGACTCATAAAGGTAAAGCCACTCCTTCTAAGAAGTTGCACTTGTTTCTCCTACAAAGAAAAATTATCTAAAGAACTCTCACTCTGCATGTTGACTCCATTTAAAAAATGATGGTGTCAAAAGAGAAATAGAACTTTCGCCGTGAATGTGGAAACGGGTCCTTGTACATCATTTGAGGATTAGAAGCACAAATCAGCTTGCTTTAGCTGTAATGCGGTGTTGAAACGGTATTTTCCCCACAATGCATGCTGATAAATGGTCGAAAGAAATGGTTTCTCTAATGGAAAACAACTACTGAGATGCGTCCACAAATCTTGAAAACACTTGTCCTGTAGCTCTCCCTCCCCCAAAGAGGTCTCGACACAGCCTCAGAAACATTCTCGGCTGCAGCACGAGGGGACTTAAAGGATGTGCCCAGTTGCTTCAAAATACAATACGCAAATCACAAAAATAATGCTTGCTTGTGATTGAGCACCCAAAAACCCCTGTGCCATGCTCTGCTGTGGGGCTCAAAAGGATTGAAAAATGACCAATTTAGGCCTCTTGGAAAATTTCTCTACTATCTATCCTACAAAATCGCAAAACTAACTAACCACGCAACAAATCACGCATTTTGGAAAACCGCGAGGTGACAAATTCATTCAGGATTGGCAGAAATTCCTTTGAAAAGGGTGCATTTTGTCATGAGTTTAAATTCACAAATGAGACCTTAAGTGCCTATTTTTAAGCGCTTCTCTAGGGCACGTGTTGCGCCATGTGGCTAGGGGCCGAGCCACATGTCTGCCCCTCTATTTTGGTTTTGGTCGCATGGGCTGTTAATATGACCCAATGTTGGGCCTAACTTCCTGTCCCTTTTCAAAATTTAAAAACTCTCATCAGTGCTTTTTTGTGGTTATGTGGAGAGTCATATGGCCTCGGGATGGACCTCACTTGAGCTCCCTATGTCATCAGCTCCAAGTTTGGTCACATCATTGTTAAGGTATAAGAGGGTCACCTAACCCCTCCACCTTCGTCATTGGTTTTATGTGTGTCATATGCCCCAGGGCCAAAGCTTAACCATCATGCCCCTCTCTGCTCTGTTGTTGGACATGTGTATTTCGTGTGATCGGTGAATGGGGCCACTCACCCCTCTGCCCAAACCACTGCTCCAATTAACGTTAAATATAACTGCTAACCTTTATGGTTAACAACCAAACTGTGTGATGTAACGGTAAGGCATGGTAGTTATACTAGTGAGGTTGTGGGGTCAAACTCCATCGGGTCGGTCAACTAACCAAAAAAAAATTAACACAATTTATGAGGGCCACGTAGTGCCTCCTCATTGGCCCACATCAAAACACAACCAAATAATCAGATCTTTCCAACCCAAACTGTATGATCCTGCCACATATAAACATGGGATTGGCCCATCTGACACGGTACCCTGCGCAGTCACTTGCTAACATCAACATGACATCATTGTACAACCTACCTAGTCAGCATCCCATTCAACCCTACAAGTTTACTTTATAGTTCTTTGTCAAAAAATCCAAAATGTGATAACTTTCACATACTGTGTTGGATTGACGCGATTCAAGCGTCATTGGAATCAGAACGCCAAACACTATGATTTGGCACTATTTTTGAGTGATTTAAAACACTTTGATTTTTAAACATATTTTGATCCCCTGGAGCATGCATGTTGCATACCTAAGCACATACATTGGTCAGTGGATGTTTCTCTACTCTACAAGTGCTATGGTTCTAGAATTTTGAGAAAAATAAAAAATATTTACGAAACTTCTTCTTCTAGAAGATTATAAGGTGGTTTTAACCATTTACTATTGATTGATATCTCGAATCCCTATCAAATCCTACTCTAGTGGTCATATCTCTTATCCATAGAGCTTATCCTCCTTCATATGTGGATCTTAAGCCTAGATTGGTAAATCCTAAACTACCCTTTTTACCCTATAAATTCAATTATTCCCATAGAGTCTGGTTTGGCTTTTGGAGACTCTTAGTTATTCCCTAATGTAGCTATTTTTACCTAAGGATCCATTACCATCCTTGAGTTGTGATTAAAGGCTTACCTTGTGGCTAAGGAAGAACAATTTTGGTGGGAATTCTACATTGTCAAGAATATGGAAGGACAATTTTCCTGAAGATGAACCATGGTGGTTTGGTTCAAAACGTTGAAATGAAAAACATGGATGCGACATACCCGGAAAACACTACTACACAAAATACTGATTGCAAAAGCCTAAAATCTACAGAGTCTACAAAGTCAAGAACTGCTAAAAAGGGTTGTAATATTCTCCCACATTTCATTAATACAAGAAGCTTTGTTTTCCTATGATTTGCATCTATTTGATGCATATGTATTTCAATTCCCACTTGACTCATTGAATAGAGATATTAGTGTATGCTAGGGATGTAGTGTAGTTCTCTTGTGTTTTTATTGTCTTGTAGGTTCCATTTATAATAATTGGAGCTAGACCCAAAGTCTACAAGCCAAGAGAAGAGGAATACTAATGTTCGATTCCAGGTAGGACTTTCCTCTATTTATTAATTTCTCTAAGGAAAACATTGTCCTTTTTTGTTTTTGTTGTTTCTAGACCAACCAATAGATCTAGGGGATTCACTTTTATCTACAAGAGAGAATTTTACATTTAAAAAAAAATGAAATTGGAAGATGATAGGTTTCTTAAGTATATTCATGGTCATTAGAGCGTAGGTTGGCACAAGTAAACATATCTTTATGTTGAATTATACAATTATTTTACCTAGCCATTTTTCCTTTATAGGACAAGTTGTTTAGTTTGTAATTTATTTTGATTTTGTAGTTTTTCCTTGAATATTAGTAGCCTAACGTTGTCTTTATTCACTTTTAAACAAAAAATTATAAGGTTCAATATTTTTTTGTTATACTCGTTAGTCTATCTTTATGAGCTTTTTCATTTCCTTTTCATGTGTTTGATATCTAATTTACCTTCCAAACTATATAGGGCCACATTTGATCTAGGTGGCTATTGGTGGCCACCCACCTATTCCACTTGGGGCCCCACCATTGTCTCTTTTAGTTTTTCAATTTCAACACAACTTACTATTTTTAACAGTTTTTTGGGTTATGAACTTCCGGAGTCGTTTTGAGGCCCTAAATGACGTTTTTTGGGAAAACCGGGAGCAACGTGGGTCCATGGACTAATGTTTCTCACATCAAAAGTTGTATTACTCGGATATATATTTGTAACGAGGTATGGTGCACGTCAAACAGAGATCGTATGCCAAAGTTATGTCCCCGGGAAGTTTCCAAACACCAATTTACCCAAACGGGGCCCATAGTTTTGGCACTTCATCTCCTAGGGTTAGGGTTTTGCATGTTTATGGTTTTCCATTTTTTCTAAATAATAAATAGGCCCTTGAGCCTCATTGTAACACAATTCAGAGGCTTATAGCCACCACATCTCTTCTCAGAGATAAGCTACCAATGCCCTAGCTAGTTTATTTCCATTCTGTCTTTAAGAAAATTTCAGTTCTTTTATATTAATGAAATGAATTTTTATTTCCGCTGCATCATTTTATTTATGGTTATATGTGTATTATGTTGCATTCCTGCCGTTTGCGGCTACTCAGGTCGATTCGACTCATGTCTAGTCTGAAGCTGACAAAGAGAACAACTTCATCGAGTGCATTCAGCACATCCGCCAACAGGTTCATGACATATTGGATAGAGCCAATGCTAAGTATAAGCAACAACATGATCAACATCGAGTGCTACACAACTTCTAGGTGGGCGACAAAGTGGTATCACCAGGTATCAATCAAACCCTCCGATGTGTGGAAGACTGCCTTCAAAGCCAAGGAGGGCCTTTTCTAATGGCTCGTCATGCCTTTTATTCCTGCATAAATCTGGATCAATGGTATCAGAGCGGTCTACTTTTTCTCGATCCTTCTTTGCATGTCCCCAACGAGGTCGGGGTATAAGGATTTAGGGCTTGATCTGGTGGAACCTTTGCAAGATCAGCCTCGCAAACCCAAACAGTCACCCATGGGGGATGAAAATAAATATGAGGGAGCAGGAGATCCTATCAAAAAATTGCTTGAGGAGGCCCTCAAAAAACAAAGGAACGTGATGATGGATAACTTTGCCCATATCCTTCAACTACTACCCACCGGTGGTGCATTTGCATACAACAACCACTCTGGAGGTGCGACTCCCTTTAAGGTACAAGTAAACTTTGACATTCCCATAGTAGAGGGTCAAATAGATGCAGATATCGTAGATAGATGGTTGAATCTATTAGAAGGATATTTCTCGGTTCATGACTTTTCCGACCAGGAGAAGATTATTTTTATGCTCCTCAAAGCTACCCCCCATGTCAACGACTGGTGGGAAACCTATTATGAGAAAAAGGAAGAGACATAACCCTCTATGTTCTCATTCGTACCCACCTGGAATTATTTCTGAGACGCCATCAAGGAACAATACTATCTTGTGGGGAGCTATGAGGACAAGTACATACAATGGACCACGCTATGGCAACAAAGGGATCAAGATGTGCATGAGCTGAAAAATTTGTTCCATACCCTACACACAAAGTTGGGTATCAAATATTCCGAGAAACATTTGGTGCTAAAGTATTGCAGTTGTCTGCACAGATACATTCAAGAGGAAATGGAGTTCCTTGACATCTCCTCGCTTGGTACAACATACCGATATGCTACCAAAATTGAGCATAAATTCAAACAGCAGAAGAGAGACTTTGGATCTGTGAATCAAAAGCAAGGAAAAGGTGCCCCCAAACTGCAAAACAAAGGACAAAGCCAAGGCATTGCAGCCCAAGAAAACCTACCAAAGCCACAAGAAAAGAACACCGTGAATCCAAAGAAGGACACAGGAAAAAACTCCAGACAGGGCTCCTCTACATGAAAACATCAAACGGCAAGAAGAAGACTATGGCCACAACCTCTAGATAGGGCTCCTCTACACAAAAACAACAAATGGACAAGGTTATGGAGGATTACGGGGACATCTTCACCTCGCCGACAGGGATTACTCTGCACTGTCAGGTCAAGCACCCCATTGATCTGACCCCAGGTCCACTGCTACCCAAAGGACCGATCTATCAGCGCTTTATTCTGGAGAACGATGAAATCAACAGACTGATTTAGGAGCTCCTGCAGAAAGGTCACATCTGTCCAAGTTCATTGCCCTGTGGGAGCCCGATCATGTTGGTACAGAAAAAGGATGGGAATTGGAGACACTGTATTGACTATCGGTCACTAAACAAGATCACTGTCTGGAATAGGTACCTGATCCCACGAATTGATGACCTTCTAGACCAACTCAAAGGGGTGACATATTTCAACAAGATCAACTTGAATTCTGGGTATCACCAGGTACCAATCGAACCCTCCAATGTGTGGAAGACTTCCTTCGAAGCCAAGGAGGGCCTTTTCGAATGTCTGGTCATGCCTTTTGAGTTGACAAATTCTCCCGCAACCTTCATGAGGTTGATGGATGACATCTTGCGGCCATTCACCAACTCATTTGTAGTGGTGTACTTGGATGACATTATGATCTTCAGCCAGAATTGGGAAGAGCACCTCCACCACATCCGAAAATTCCTCCAAACACTGCAGCAACACAAGTTGTGTGCCAATTTGGAGAAGTGCACTTTTGGCATGACCCAGGTTCAATATCTAGGATACATTATTAATGAAAGGGGGGTTCATGTGGATCCAACCAAGATCCAAGTCATTCAGGATTGGCCAGCCCTAACCACTCTAACAGAGCTTTGCAGCTTTTTGGGTCTTGCTAATTTCTACCGCAGGTTCGTGTTGGGATTATCTCATATCACTTGGCCCTTGAGTCAAGTCACTAAGGGAGGAGTGAAAGAAAAATTATTTTGGTTGGAATCTCAACAGAAGGTGTTCATAGAATTGAAACATCGCCTTTGTTCTGCCCTAGTGCTCACATTACCAAACTTGCAACAACTATTTGAGATAGAGACATATGCCTTTGACTATGATATTGGGGAAATTATTACTCAACAGGGGCATCCAGTGGCATATCACAGTGCGACATTTTCCGACACAATTCGCAAGTATCCCACTTATGACAAAGAAATGTATTCCATTGTACAGGCTTGTCGACAATGGAAGAATTACATTTTGGGGAAGGAAACAATCATCCACACAGACCACTGGCCTCTGCATTTCATACAGACAGAAGGGAAGCTGCAAAACGATCGCCATTAAAAGTGGTCCACATATCTGCAACAATTTCATTTGAACATCAAGTAAAAGAAGGTTAGCACCAATAATGTTGCAGACTGCCTCAGCCGACCACCGATCGTGGTGCTAACCACCGTTCTCAACTCTTGTGGGCACGAGACTTTTGATTGGTCACTTCTCTACAAGGGTGATCCAGAATTCGACCACACATACAAGGCACTCTTGGGGGGTACGCAAGTTCCAAATTTTCACCTCCAAGATGCACTATTATGTCACTTGGGACACCTTTGTGTTCCTTCATGTGACCGTGCCAAGATGATATGGGAATCACACTACAGTCGAGTCACTGGGAATTTCGGGGTCGAGAAAACAGTGGAAGTACTACAGAAGTATTTCTATTGGCCAAACCTTCGACAGGATGTCAGGAAGTACATCAGATCCTGCACTTCTTGCGCCATTGCCAAACCGAACATTAAGAAGCAAGGCCTCTATACTCCGCTACCTACTCCTAGTCAACCCTAGGAATCCATGTCCATGGATTACATGTCGGGCCTTCCTTCTACTAAGCATGGAAATGACTGCGTTTTTGTAGTCGTTGACAGATTCTTGAAGATGGCCATTATGGCGGCCTGTAAGAAGAATATCACAACAGAAGCCATTGCTAAACTCTTCTTTGAATGAGTGTGGGTGCACTTTGGGATCCCACAGTATATCATCTCATATCGGGACAGCAGGTTCCTCAGCACATTTTGGTCCAGCCTGTGGTCAATGCTAGACACCTAGCTCACCAAGTCCACAGCTTTCCATCCCCAAACTTATGGCTAGACAGAGGTCGTCAACAGGATAATTGTACACATTTTGCGCATGTACAATTCAAAGCATCCACGCACATGGGATGAGAGCCTCCCTTATGTACAAAATAGTTATAACCGGGCTCTCCATAGCTCAACCAGTCACATCCTCTTTCAGGTGGGCTTGGGATTCCAACCACTATGTCCCATTGATGTAGCCATGCCATTTGTGGCTACCAAGCCGATTTAGCTCATGTCCAGTCTGAAGCTGACAAAGTGAACAACTTCATTGAGCACATTCAGCACATCTACCAACAGGTTCATGATATATTGGACAGATCCAATGCTAAGTACAATCAAATCAACATCGGGTGCCACACAACTTCCAAGTGGGTGACAAAGTGTGGCCACATTTTTAAAAGGAGAGCCTCACTGGACCCCACCGCAAGCTTCGCCTGCTCTGATATGGGTCGTACACCATCACCAAGGATGTAGGGAATAATGCATTCAAGCTCAGTATTCCACCATTCCTTGTTCTGCACCCAATATTCAATGTGGACCGCCTTCGTCCCTACTTCCCACCTCTACTGGACACCTCTGACATTGCAGAACAACTCACACCAACAGAGTTAAACACAAACTGCATGGAACAGGCCACCACAAATTATATCATGGACATGCAAATCAAGAACACTTGCCAACAAAAGATCCAACTGTATCGTGTTGTCAATGTTGGCCAACTCCTGCACCAAGGAAAATGGTTCACCAGGGACCAAGTTCAGCAGAAGTTTCCTCATCTCATGGAGGAACTCAACGTAATGGGGACCATTGCTTCCTAAGGGGGAAGGAATGATCCAGATGGATATTGGTGGCCACCCACCTATTCCACTTGGGGCCCCACCATTTTCTGTTTCAGTTTTTCAGTTTGAGCACAACTTACTATTTTTAGCAGTTTTTTGGGTCCTGAACTTTCAAAGCCGTTTTGAGGCCCTAAACAACGTTTTTTGGGAAAACCGAGAGAAACATGGGTCCATAGACCGATGTTGCTCACATAAAAAGTTGTAGTCCTCAGATAGATCTTTATAACAAGGTATGGTGGGCATCAAATGGAGATCGTATGCCAAAGTTACGTCCCTGGGAAGCTGAAACACCAATTTACCCAAACGAAGCCCATAGTTTTGGCGCTTCATCTCCTAGGATTAGAGTTTTGGATGTTTAGGGTTTTCCATGTTTCCAAATAATAAATAGGCCCTCGAGCCTCATTGTAACATAGTTCAGAGGCCTATAACCGCCACATCTCTTCTCAGAGATAAGCTACCACCACCCTAGATAGTTTATCACTGGTAGCTTATCTCTGAGAAGAGATGTGGCAGCTACAGGCCTCTAAACTATGTTACAATGAGGCTTGAGGGCCTATTGATTATTTGGAAGCAATGAAAAACCCTAAACATCCAAAACCCTAACTCTAAGAGACGTAGCGCCAAAACTATGGACCTCGTTTGGGTAAATTGGTGTTTCAGCTTTCCGGGGACGTAACTTTGGCATACGATATTTGTTTGACACACACCATACCTCGTTAGAAATATCTATCCAAGGACTACAAATTTTGATGTGAGCAATATTGGTTCGTGGACCTATGCTGCTCTCGGTTTTCCCAAAAAACGTCGTTTAGGGCATGGCTCCGGAAGTTCAGGACCCGAAAAACTGCTAAAATAGTAAGTTGTGCTGAAACTGAAAAACTGAAAGAGACAATGTTGGGGCCTCAAGTGGAATAGGTGGGTGACCACCAATATCCACCTGGATCAACATTGTTATTTAAATTTCCCTCAATCTCTTTAAAATTCTTCATTGGATTATATACATGTTAGAATTGCAAACTCATTTTTAATATTTGACTTCACAAATTCAAGGCTTCAATATTTACAAATTAAAAAAATGCAAAAATAGTGGGATTCAAGGACCACTTATTATTTATATTTATACAAATTTTTTTATAAAAATTATATAATGTAAATAATAAACAAATGTCTTAATATGAACATATGCATTATTTTTTAAGGAAAAATAGCATGTCACTCTCATAAAAACATGAATTTTTTGAAGTTATACAAATGTTTCATAAATAAAAAATACATTTTTCTTTTTAATGGAAATCATCCTCTCTCTCTCTAGAGCGAGAGTAAGAATTAATACAATAATATTTATAAGCACATAGTCATTATAACAATATCTCCCATCATCATGTCACATGGAATTAAACCTAGATGAAAAAGATACCAACCATTTTTTCAAATTACCCAAGATAACTCCACTTGAAAAATATAAAAACTATATATTTCAAAAATTAATTTGATTTCCTACTTGGATTTTTTATACCAAATTCTAATAAATTGAACACATACGCATACTTCTAATCATCCATGCTAGTGAACAGTGTTTTGAAGAAAAATTAGCGTCTACCAACCCATTATAAACTCTTTTACTTATAACCCTATTGTTTTTTAGTTGGAAACTAGGTAAGGAAGGATTTTAATTGAGACAAAATGATTACAAGTGCGAGAAATGGCGAGCCTTATTTTAGCTGCCATAGAACCATTAATGCGACCAGGCAACTGATGCCCGCCGTCGGATTAAAGCCGTAGACCATCGTGCGGCGGGCATCAGCTGCCTGGCCGCATTAATGGGTCTATGGCAGCTAAAATAAGACTCGCCGCGAGAAATGGGGTTGGTTATAGAATAAGATATAGAGAAAGTTCGCTTCCGAGTATAGCAAGTGGGTCTCAAGAACGGGTAGGTTGAATTCACTAAATATTGTTATAAAATGTGTTAATTGGGACTAGCTTTAGCTGTTTTAAAAGAGAGTGTTATTCTATTGAAAAAAAAAACTTACAAGGTTTTATAAAATTCGTTTTCTCCAAATATTATATTTAAATGAGAATAACTTACCGAATATTTACCTAGCCAGAAAAGAAAATAGAAAAATATGTTTTCAATTTTTTTCTTTGACAGAAGAGAAAGAGAATCCATTGATAAAACGATATAGATGGTCTAAAACAAAAGGACATTGGAATAGTAGTTTTGGTTCTAAATTTAATTGTAATAGTAGTTTATGTTCTAAATTTAAATGTTTACATAATTAGAAAAGAGGAAAAGCAGGGGCACAGTATTTAAAATGTGAAAATTTCAAATTTAAGATATGATGGAAGATGGGTTTGACAAAAACAATAACATTTATATTCTTCTCCAAACAAAAAATAATATATATATGTTGATTTATTTTTCATAAATGTCCTTGAAATATAGAATTTTGATCATTTCCCCTTTTAATGGTTGAGACTTTTATACAAACGACTTTTATACAAACAATCAAGGAGATGCTTATGTTTGGCTAATTATTATTAAGTATGTATTGGCGACTAATGTACCGGGTTTTAATTTAATTTAAATTATATATATACACACTATTGGAATGTTATTTAAGGAAATTAAATTTTGATAACGACAAAATTAATTATTTTTATCATCTTCTGAAAATAATTTTAATTAATATATTAATTTATTTATTTTTTTCTTCATTGTTAAAAATTAAATTAAAATAAAAACATTAAGTCGTTTATTCAAATAAATATTTATTATTAAATTATTTTATTATCTTACTATATTATTAATATAAATTTTAATTATTTTTAATTTTTATATTTATTAATGCTCTTTTTAATGAAGAGTTTTAATAATTTTTATTTTTTTGTAAATTTCGTAGTCTTATCATTTTCTATTTATCAAAAAGAGAGCAAATTACCATAAATAAGCATAAGCACTTAGTGGTCTCAACCTGCCCAAAGAAAACCAGGTCTGTTGGCCACTTTAAGGAATTAAAAGCCAACCAGTATTGAAACAATTTCTTCCTTCTACTTGTCGCTATATCTACTTTACTATTTCCATCAAAGTATAACTTAAAACCATATAAAATTGCCGCAAAAAACATTAAAGACTATTAATATCTAAGTTCAACCATCTGATGAGTCAATAGGAGCCAGGTCCTTTGCAGTAGACCCTGATATATCGACTCGCTGTATGGATTGAAGTTGTCGTTCAATTCTGCCAATTCGAGCCGTTGCATGATACTGAGATACTCCAATCTCTTGAATTTCCTGTTTGATTTCCTGCAAAACTAAAACCACATTGGGGTTTCCTTCCATTTCCTGCATATTGGTCATTGCCTTAGCCAAAACACATTTGAGAATCCAATAAGTATGGATAGATTGGTGAAAGAGAGATAGCCTCCCTATTGTGTTCCTGGGGTCTGAGATGAAATCCATGGTGGCCTCTTGCTATTCAATGTCTTTTTCTTTGTGATTGCATTCTCTCTCCCAGCCATGAATTATATTATGAACCTGAGGTTGGTTTCCTATGGAGTAGAGATCAAAGATATTCTCCATGACCTCTTTTTTATTTTTCTTGTCGCGCTTTCTTGGACCACCATTATGAATTGGAAGCTTCTGCCTCCCTTTTCCTGTACCCTGATGTTTTCCAGATTTACCTTTTACCATGTTTTTAAACTGACAAACACTCGCTGACAGCTCCTTTGCAGCCCCTGTGGCAATATAAAACAAGCCTGTAGATGGCAAGTCAGAGTAAATAACAATACTCATAGGATCTCTTAGGGCCCACTACTTCCTTCGAAGCTATCACAACCACTGAACTTGTTACCATGCAGTCATTGTCGTGGATAACAACAACATAAATAGAAAACAGAGAAATCATATAAACCTCGATAACAACATTTAGGGTGGTTCACTGAACCGAAGTAACATTGACTGACCCTACTAGGGCGGCTAGACTATGAAACATAGTAGAGGTTACTCTCTCGCCCCACAACAAAGAATTATTCTAAGGATGTCAGGTTTGGGAGACAAAATTATCTTGTATTGACATATAGACAAGCTCATAGGCTTGGGATGTTTTAAATTTGTTCAGAAGCATAAGCCACAAAATCGACATTTTAATATGAGCTTCACTTCGAAAGAAACGCAAGAGTGTCTGTAAGTTTGCATCACACTCAAACGAAGAAGGTGTTATCACCCTAGTAATTTCTCAAAGTTGTGGGCTTTTGGTTTCTAGTCTAAGAAAACTAGGGGTAACCACAAACCTACTTGGAACAATAGGATCTAGCCTTCCTATAGTTCAGAGAGGGCTCTCTCTTTAAGCTTCATCTTTGTTTTGATTTATGTTTTTAGGCTAGTTATGATAGTTCAATTGGTTTTGTTTTAAGATTTTGGTGGGTAAAAATCACTTAGGATTAAGCTAAGGAGAAATCTACTTGTCCATTGGGCTATGGAGTCTAAGTCTAGATAGCAGTACTAGAAGGCAAGGCCAAAGGGGTACAAATGTATTCAAGGCAAGATAGATACCCCTCAGAGATTTGGGGAAAGGTTTTTGATGAAATGGTATGATCGGGATAAAGGGTAATGAAGAATCCTTTGATCCGGAAAATGGAAGAAGTAGGCAGAGGTCAAATGGGAGTAGGAGCAATGAAGGATTCCTAACATCGGAAATTAGCATAAAACATTTAAATCGTAACTTAGAAAAAAACAGGGAGCAAAAAGCTAGTCCTATAGTAATATTCCTGGTTACTCATTAAGATAGATCAAACACATAATGAATTGCATGAAACTCAAAAGAAAAACCAATGAGAATAAGAAATGTACTTCACTCTTCAACTTATTGCATGAATCCTGAATTATGATGCCACTTAAGCTTTGTCCAGTCTACTACTTTGAATTCAGTACATGAGAGCCTCCAATGTATCAGCAAAAGTCTATAGTAATCTTAGCAATTGTATTCCACGCTTAATACTTCAAAGAGTGAAGTATTTATACAAGATAGAATTTACAAATATTCTAGAGAGATGTAGGAATATCTTTAGGAAATACAAAATATCTTTACAAGAAAAGAGGGACAGCTGCTTAACAAATTAACAAGTTGTCCTCTTATCCCAAATATATAAAACAACTCTATCTAATCAAGGAGCTTTTATTAGCAAGTTGTCCTGCTTGCTGGCTGCTTAGGAAATATCTTTTTTTGAGCTTCTTTCACCGATACTCTTTCTTCTGATACACTTTAACGCTATTCTATTAACCCTAATACACTTTGACTGAAATTTTCACTCTTTACTAATGTAAAAGAAGTCTTTATTGTAGAAATTTGAACAATTTGCTGAATTATTCACCGAGATTATTCTGATTAGACACTATTTAAGCTTCATGCATAATACATAACCTCTTCTACAATTGATCATCAATATGTGGAAATAGAAACAGTCGCATGCGCACATAAACACAATAGTCAAGCACACATAAACACAGGATGTACTGGGGAAAGCAATAGCTGAAAACCCCCAACTATATGTATAATATAATGATAGAGAACATGTAACAATACATAGCACAAAGCTCTCACAGCTCTTAGCACTATCTCACATGCTACACACAAACTAGCACGGAAGCTGAACAAGTCACAGGTTCAAATCTCCTCCACAAGTCTGCCTGCCTCTACTACGCAACCCAAGATGAATAATGGTAAGATCCAAGTTCGAATCCACCTGGCTTGTACTGCACAATCCTCATTGGCAATCTCAATCCATGTGTGTGCAAATCTCATGCACAACTATGGTCACACTGATAGTCACACTCACCCTTTCACCCACCTCTAACACTGGTCTCCACTGAACTGTCCATGCATTGTAGTTAACTGATGTGTTCATTAGTTGAATTATGAGTTAATAATTAGTGAATTAATTATTAATTAATTCACACCACTCATCACTAGTGTATTTTCCAGTTAGACTAAGTACAACTAGTTCAACTAAGTTAAACCGAACACAACTCCACCAACTGTCTCATCAACTCCACCAAACTCCGCCACTTGAGTTCTAACTAAAGTCAACCATGCAATAGCTCAACTAACCCATAGGAAAAGCGTATTTCCTTCTGTCAGCTGCATGTGCCACATCCAAGCATCAAACTGAAGTGCTCCAAGAGGATAAGATAATGTTTATAGTCTAAATATTATTAAGGGTTAATAATATTTTACTGTTCTATTTTTAGCCTGGAAGTCTAAAAATAGAAACCGCCCAATGTCTAAAAATAGAGGTCCATATATTTTTACCAACTCGACAAATCATCCATAAATAGCATCCTGCAACTCATAGACCATGATCCATATGTCTAAAAATAGACATAGTCTAAAAATAGACTTTGCGCCAAAAATAGCCTGCGGGCCCACTTAGTGAAGGCGACTTCATTTCACTAAGCTCCATCATCTTGTTGCATTTTCAACATTTATTCACTAAAAAATCAGTTGACTGTCTTTTTTTGTTTCACTTTTGTTGGATTTTTTTTCATGTAGTTCTCTTCACTGTTTTGCCTTCTCAATGCTTACATTAAATCTATAAAAGCCTGCCATTGTTTTGCATTTGGTATTGTCACATTTTTGAGCTTTCTAAATTTTTCATCAGCCTCTGTGTACTTGGAAAAATTAGGCTTAAAGACAAAAATATTCTTGATCTCATTTTGAAGAAAAAACAAGTCTTCAATATATTGAAGAATGACCTTTCGTATGGGAGAGCCCTGTGGCAGTGGCTTGTTGATTTGTTTTTTTTCAAAATCCCTTATCTTCTTGTCATAATCCTTTTGAGGCATGAGTTTTTCATTGAAGACATGAATATCTGGAAGACCATCTTGTCTCAACATAGTGTATTTTGCTAAAAACTTGGTTATAGAAATATTCATGGCATCACATTTTTCCTTTAAACTGTTCATCAGATTTTTCTTTGTCAAAACCTTCTTGATCTGTAAAATGGTCTTTGTTCTATCCTACACCTTTAATTATTCTAACTTTGTTCTATTTTTACTATTCAAGAAAGTAATGAGCTTCAAAGCTTGTGCTGGTTTATTTGCTAACTCTTCTGTTGTCTTTTGGATTTCCACTTGTGCTACTAGAAGTAAATATCTCTGTTCATAGATAATTTGAATTGAAGGCCATTGGAGATGAATGGCATCAATTATATTTTTCCAAAGGTAATTTCTTATGTAAGAAATTTGTTCAGTGAAATTCAAGTATTTTTGTAGGCTTTTGATTTGCTCTTCAAGTCTTTTGGCCCTTTGCTCATGAATTTTGGCATTGATTAATGTTGTTTTGTTGGAGGTTTCCAGATTCTGAATCATCTTTTTCAAACTATTAATTTCATTGGTTTTTAGTGACATTTCCTCCATAACCTTTACTGTTTGGCCTGCATCATCTGTGTGTTGTACCTGTGTGGTTGAAGAATCTGTGGCTGATGTTGTAGCTGAATGCACTGGCACTGTAGTTGCCAATGGCTCATTAGGTGCTAATTTTTCTCCCAATGCAGAGGCCACAGCTGTGATAATTACTGATATGACTAAGGGGATAATTGGAGCTTCATCTTCTTTGATAGTTTCTTTCTCTTTGACAAGTTAGTCCAATTGTGTTTCCATTTCTTTTATTTGAGAAGTTAGTTTGAGAATCAACTGCATCATGTCTTCTTTTTCTATCTGTTCTTGAAGAATTTCTTTGGTTTGAGGATGCTCACTTTGAGGAAACTTCAGTTGTTTCCTCAAAGCTGCAATGTCTTCATTTTTCTTTTTAATTAATATCTCTACTGCTGGAACATCAAAAGGATCAACTCCCACCTGCAAAACTAAGTCTTTTAAAGCTTTAATCCTTAGATATTTAGCATACAAAGAGCCTTTGTCCAGCTTCATTTGATCCTACATGTTAATAATGGTATTCTGCAACTTTGTAGCACTCACAGCCTTTGTTACCACAGTAGAATATAACATCTTAGAGCTATGTCTGTGGAATTTTATTTGGTATAGTTCATGCACATTTTTAGTATCTACTTCAAACTCAACCTTTTTGCAGTTTTCCATTATCTTAGGTGTTGAAGTAGTTGGTTGCAGATATGACATGATCATTTTATTTGTTGAATAATCAAATGCTGTAAGTAACATGTTCTGATTCCCTGGCTTTTGTTTAAGAAACTGAGAGTAAATCTCACTTTTGATCTCTTCATTCTTTTGTTTGATTTGTTTGTACCTTTCTTTGATGTCTAAGTCTTTTTCCTCCATAGTGTGTGAGGAAGAAGCCTCCATGTTTTTCTATCTTTCAATCATCTGAGTATCTTGTTCACCCGCTATTTAATCTTTTTGTATGTATGTAAGAATCTCATTTACCATTACTGTAGCCTCATCATTATTTACCTCAGGCTCATTTGTATCCTCAACATCAATTAATTTTTCTTTCCCTATGGAACTGAATTTGAGCCTTTTATTGTAATTCAACTTAAATATAGTATCTGTGATGGTCTCTGTTGTGTAGGTCCCCTCATCTCTGCCTCTTTTTGTAGAGGTTTCAGTCTGCTTTGCAACTACCATAGTTTGTGTAAAATCCATCTTTTCTGTTGGCTCTGCATTTACTGTTGTTTTTTCAATGTATTATCTGCCCATTCTGTTTGATTTGCAAATTTTTCAATTTCTGGCTTGGGCTCATGTATAAAAGGAGGCAGTTTTCAGTTGACCATTATATGCTGAGAATGCCTTGAGGGTCATAGTTCCAAGGGAATCTTTCCTGAAATTTGAATTCTGATAATCTTTTCTCTATTTCCTTTTCAGCATTTATGTTATTTACAATAAAAGGACCAATCTGATTTTTCAACTTGAACTGATTTTTCTTTTTAGAAGCCATGAAATTAATGGAATCAGAGTTTAAAACCTGTCTTAAGTATTCTAATGCAAAGACTCTAATGCTCAAATACTTAGGCAAGTTGTAAGGTAGTAGATTTGATCCAAAAATCCTCAATTCTGTGTGCATTTCATACAAATAACAGTCTCCCATCTTGCATTGTTCTGATAACTACAATATTCTCTTCATGTCCTTATTTATCCTAGGCTGCTCTGCTTTATATAATATACTCATTTCTGGTTGTAGGAATAGATCTGAAAAATCTGTAAAACTAAAATCACTGTTTTTTTTCCTCAGTAAAGTAGTCTAGAAAACAATGGATAGAGGCTAGCCCTCTAAGTCCATTTTTTTTAATGCAATTGGAAACTTGTCACATTGAAAATATAAGAACAAGTGAAATAAGTATGATGAATAACTGAACAAACCTTCAATGGGTAGTTTGGTCAATTGATAGTGGATACTATCAGCTATAAATCTGGCATAGTCAAAGATCATAGCAGGAGGTTGACCAGGAGATAAAGTAGATAAAAAAAAAAGGATGGATTCATCAGTGAATTCATCTATGAAGTATCCTAGTATGAAAGAAATCATTGATATCACATGTCTGGATCCTTCGGGAAATTTGGAAGTGGAGTAAGGAGGATTTAGCTTTGGAATGTCCACATGAGCTGGCATAAAGTTCTGGAAAATCATGAATCTTTTAGGAAAATCTAATCCTAAAGATAACTGATTCAATGCTTCTATGGATAGAGGATCTGCCTTGGGATCAAATTGTAATTGTAACATCTCATTGATGGATTCTGCAGTAATAGAAAATAGAATCTCCCTATTAGCATTAACAATTGCTCTCTGATCTGGTACATAATGTTTCTGACATAATCTCACAAGGTCTTGGCCAGGGTGTGTTACTGGAACTACATATTTGGGTAGATTGGTCTCCCAAATAGGCATTTCATATTTATCTAAGAACTTATCAAAACACCAATTATGAATCTCCAATAAATTGAATTCTACCACAGGGTCTGCAATTTTATAATCCATATCAATCAATGGGATGATTTCTTCATTAGGTACTGGTGGTTGAAGGGGATTGACAGACACAGTGGTTTTTGCAGTGAGTGCAAGAGTGTATTTGATGGTTTTTGATGCTTCTGATTTAGGAGGCTTGGATCCCCCAGGTTTGGTAGGCTTAGAACCTCCAGCTTTGGATGTAATCTATTTCTTGGTCATTTTGAATAACTAAAGCAAGCTTAGACTGTTTTCAATAGTTGATTTTTTATAAAAGATGATAAATTTAGCAATTTGCAGGTTAAGGATGACTTTCAGTATTATTCTTGCTCAATTTAGGTTTTTGGGATATGCAAACTAGTTTGAGACAGAAAACAAGGGTTTTCTAAATAATCTGGGCTGTAAAAATGAATTTTGAGGAGATTTGTGGGCTTTAAAATATTTCCTGTTCCTTAAATTGACTTTCAGATGTTTTAAAGTGGAGAATTGGGCTTCAAAAAGAGGTTTCTCTGAAATCAACAATTTCTGGGGAAATTTTGCGAGGGTTTGTCCTGTTTTTGGTACTTTCTGGGCAAATTATGTAGACAATTTCTTTATTTGAAGTTTAATTAGTTCAACTGAAGGCTTAAAATGTGAATTTGCAGGTTGGAATGTCAAAAAATACCTTAACTGCAAGTATTTTGACAGTCGGGATGGTTTCTGGCAACTTCTGCGGTTGAATTTGATCTCTGGTTCGAATTTCTCGAGCCGAGAAGGTCTTCTCTAGTCTTCAAATAAGGAATTTAGAGTGAAATTTTAGTTTAAGGTATGAAATCATCTAATAGTGGTTTAAAACAAGGCTTAGGAAGCTTAAAAGGGCTAGGCGGAGCTCTTTTAACAGTCGGGTGCGAGAATAGCAGCGAGAAATAATGTAACAAAGGTGTAAACTTTGGATATAAACCTTCATTACTCATAATAAATGCAGGTCCTATCAAACAGGCGGGAATGGTTTTATTTTCGAATGCAAAAACCATTGGTGGATTTCGCGTTAGATTTGGGCTGTAAGTTGTATTGAACAAAACGAACGTGATGCAATCATATTTCGCCATGTTGCCGAGGGAAGAAATGGGAAAACCACCCATTTCACGTCTGTTTGGTCGGCGGGAGGTCGATTAATTTGTGAGCGCGAAACAAGTCTAGAACCGTTGGATCATCGGAAAAGGAGCGAAGGGTTGAGATTGATTTAAAAGGTGCGACTTAAAGAAAGGTTGGGTGGGACTGGGGAAACTCAAATAATAAGCGCTGGAATGGATTAATAATGTAATAAAACTTTATATAATATGATTTATAACCAAAGTTTTATTACAAAAGGGTAATGCGGGTTATGGAATGTTATATAGTTATAACAAAGGTTTAGATGTAGGATATGGGTGCGTGAGGCGGAATATGAAGATTTAACCATGGTTTAGGCTATGTATAGCTTGAGGCTATTACATAGTTGAAAATAATTAATGTGAATTACGATATAAACCTTTAGTTCATTTGCAATAAACCTTGGGTTAATGCGGGGATAGAAACAATGTATTTACAAAGGTTTTGGGGGAATAAAGTTTAGTTTAAATTAAACTTTATGATAAGCTCAGCATTAGTTTTATTTTTCAAATACATGTCATTCTTCCAAAAGCTTATTTGTATTTATATTTTTATTATATAGTTTTAGTCTATTAAAGGCTTAAAACCATAGGGGGCGGGATATTTACATATTGTTAGTTTTATTCCAAAGGGGGTATATTTTGGATTTTATTTCGACATGTGGATAATTAACTTTGGCATAAAATTTTATAATAGTGAGTTTTAGGGGATATAAAAAATAAAAGGAGTTATATTAATAGGATAAGGTCTCTTTTTAGGGAGTTAATAAAAATAAGTTAGAAATCAATATGACAAGGAAATGAAATACTCAAGAAATACACTTATATGACTAAGTAAAGTGAAAACCTTAAAGCAAAGTTTATCATTTGATGATTTCACACTTGTACTCAGGATAAGATATTTTTTTGAGGGTTTGTATGCTTTATGAAACGGAGGAAGTTAATCAAAATGGATATTATGTGTTTTTTAGTTGTGATGGGTGAAGGAAGGGTAAATAATGATAATTGGGGATTAATATAGGAATTTAACACTTTTAACTAACAATCATTGAGCCTTGGGTCCGGTCCCAACATAAGTCAGAGAAATGCTCTGAGCTTCTTTGACTGAGAGTCTAGAATGTAGAATTACTACAGGGGATGGGAAATTAGTAATTTCTACCCAATGATGAATATTTACAAGCTTCTTCCCACTTTTTTCTATCTACCCAACTTTAATCTAACATTTTTTCTTCCATTTTGCAGGTGCACTTGAGCTTGCTACTTTGAAACATTTTATTCTTTTGAAAAGCATAAAAACTATCTAAATCTATCTTATATCATCCGAGGACTCAGATTAAACTGATGAGCTTCTCTTTATTCTCTACCTATCTACTGATTAGTCATGATTAAATTGTCTGACTATTCTTTTTTCACTATCTAGAACATGAAAATTGAAAACATGACAAGTCAAGTTTAGATAGTTTAACTCATCATGGATTATGGCATTTATTGACACTCTGCCATAATCATTTGCAAAAGGTAAAAAGTAGTGGCATTTGGACTTGCACACTTTCATGTTTTATTTTTATTTTTGGGTCTATATTCTTTTAAGTCCTTTGATTTTTCTTTTAGGACTTTTACCTTTTTTTTTATTTTTTATTTTTTATTTTTTACAAAATATGGGAAAACAACTTGCAGAAAGTAAGATATGTACATATTTTACAAGACTATCATAAGTCAATTCTAAATTATAAATCATATACTTATAGGACCCTGACAGAAGTGGTTCTAAAACAAGGGTCTTCTGGCCAAGCCAGAAAAACCAAATTCAGCTTGCATGAAGCATTGATAGACCTTTTAGTGCAATCGAAACCCAAGAGGGTCTTTAATTGAGCTAGGGTCTTTAACTAAGCCTCATACTGAAACGAATAAGGGGCTATAAAACAAGGGTCTACTGACTGAGCCAGAATAACCATTGACATCATGCAAAAAATATTGACAGAACCTTCAAGACAGTTGAAACAAAGGAATTTCAAGATATTCCCAAATTGAAAAGAAGACCAGCAACTAATTCGACGAACCACATACATGCCAATGAAACCATCCATGAAAATGATGCCGCCTTCGTTACAATGAACATGTGAATGAAGTATATAAGTTACGAGCGCCATAACATACCAAGTTAATCAACTAACAATTAACTAACTAACAAATAATGGTTAGTTTTTAACATCTAGTATTCAATGGCTATATCCAAGCATATCCACACTATTTATTCATTAAAATCAATTTTTTAATATAAAATATATTTAATTATTAATTTATTTTCAAATATTTTTTTATTAATACTAACCTTAAATAAAATTATGTCAATATTTTTTAGTTATTTTGTATTTATATATTTCAATATTATATTAATCAAATTTTTTAATATAGAAAATACTTTTATATTTTATATTAAGAATTATTCATGAATTTAAAAAATCCCAAACATTATTTCCTATCATTGAAAATAAACTACTTGGTCAATATTAGATATAAAACATATATATATATATATATATATATATATATATATTTGGTATAAAGGCACAAGGGCCTAGTTAAACCATTGGGAGATCGATGAGAATGTTGCATTACAAAACATTAATAACATTAAAAAAATTGTTACTTCTAAGTTCAAAGAAAAAATGTGGTGTGAGAAAGATCTAGTAACTAAAAGAAAATTAAGATATTATAAGGAGGTCATCAACCCCACCCTAGAAGGTCAAAAGTATCTCTCTGTTTTAACTAGCTCAAAGAAGAAAATTAATATAGCCAAGATTAGAACGAACTATCATGAGCTCCATAGTGAAACAGGTCATTGGACAGTTTCTAAAACACCATGGATGGAAAGGATCTGTCATCTCTGTGAGAATAGTACAACCACATTAGAGCTCAATTTCATAATCTTTGTTGCAACACTGACCTTCCTAGCCTTTTAAGATGTCAAAATTATAGTGAGCTTGGGAGGTTTCTCTCCAAGCTTTTTGAGGATAGGAATAAAATTTTAAATCAAACTAAATAACTCTCTTTTCTTTAGGTCTGATAGACCAAAGATTGATTTGTTGCAACACTGACCTTCCTAGCCTTTTAAGATGTCAAAATTATAGTGAGCTTGGGAGGTTTCTCTCCAAGCTTTTTGAGGATAGGAATAAAATTTTAAATCAAACTAAATAACTCTCTTTTCTTTAGGTCTGATAGACCAAAGATTGATTTGTTGCAACACTGACCTTCCTAGCCTTTTAAGATGTCAAAATTATAGTGAGCTTGGGAGGTTTCTCTCCAAGCTTTTTGAGGATAGGAATAAAATTTTAAATCAAACTAAATAACTCTCTTTTCTTTAGGTCTGATAGACCAAAGATTGATCTATGTAAACGTTAACCTATATATATATATATAATTTTTGTATTAAATTAATTATAAATTTAATTAATCAAATATTTATAATACAATTAAGATATTTTAAATAAACTTTGTAAACCGTATCAATCTAGTACTACCTAAATTCTAAATTATATCCACGAACAACATCCACTTGCTGTGTGAACATAATTATTGTTATTATGACCATGTGTGGAAAATATGATTATAAATTGATACTTATATATATAAATATGTAACAGGAAGATTTAATATATAGCTTATTATTTTGTTCCCACATCCATATCCATGCATGGATGATGTTGATGGCTGGAATGCGATATAGCTTTCACATCTGACTTTCCTAATCCAGATGTAGATGTCGGTTCTACACACATAGAGCGGAGCGCCTTTTGAATATAGATAGCCACCATACATATGCAGAAATGTTAATTGTAAAAAAAAACTCATTGGGATGTGATCTTTTTAGACGATATGAATTGAATTTTAATGACGTACACTAACTAATGTGGTTTAAGGTATTTCCATATCGGATCAATATAATATTATATTATTAATGTATCTATTATATTAGATATTAGTTTTTGGATTTAATTGTATGAAGTAAGTTTTCGTAATAATTTTTTTAGCTGGTGTAAATTATGATAAAAGAGTTTGTCATTTTGTGAAACATTTTTTTACAAATAACTCTGTCTACTTTCATATCGTTTTTGAAATGACTAGAAATATTTTTATAAAGAAAACACTCCATTATAAAATGTCATTAAATTTTAACTATTATTTCATTAAAAAACACAAGTTCTTTCTCCTCACTCTTCTTTAAAAATAACTCATCTATCTGTTTCCCTCTAAAATAATGAAATACTACGATCCTTAACTATCTTATTAAAATCTTACCCTTCCCCTTGATTGCGACACCCAGATATGATCGTCACTTAAGCAGCAGTAAAGATCACAAAGGAAACCCCACAAACGCTTTGCTTAAAAGATCCAACTTTACCTCATTTGGAGGCGACAGGCTACTTCAACAATTACAAACGCTTGCTTAAAAGAGCCAACATTAACTCATTGGGAGGCGACATGCTACTTCAACGATTTCTGGTGTGCTCTTGTTCACAAAATTCAGTCCTCCTCACTCCACTGTTTCAGGAAAAGTAATGGCAACGGCAGTGAATGGGTACTCCTGAATAAACTTTCCCATCCCCTTCCCAACAACAGGCAAAGAGGTGAGGCCAATGGCTGCATCATATCAAGAAGGGCAAACCGAGGCAGCAACTCCAGATTTACCCACAAAACAAATTAGCAGTAGCACAGCTGATGTTGTTAATATGGAGGAGGCAAATGACAAAGGACTTAAATCAGAATCGAATGAAATTAAGTGGGTGGAGAAAGGGAGAAATATTAAGGGCAGAGAAGAAACACGGCATCCGGTGTACAGAGGGGTGAGGAAACGTAGATGGGGAAAGTGGGTATCAGAAATAAGAGAACCCAAAAAGAAATCTCGCATTTGGCTCGGCTCCTTTTCCACCCCAGAAATGGCGGCTCGTGCACACGACGTGGCCGCTCTGTGTTTGAAAGGCTGCTCGGCTTTTCTCAATTTTCCGGAAACTGTACATCATCTTCCTCGCCCCAGATCTAATGCAGCGAGAGATATACAGGCAGCTGCAGCGGCTGCAGCAGCCTTCGTTAGTCCGCCCATTACTTCTCAAACTTCTCTTCAGTCTGTGGATCTACAGGAGAAGGCAGAGGTTATTGAGACAGATAGTAAGCAGAGCGAGGATTTTTACAAGGCCGACTTGACACCATTTCTGACAAACATGGCGGAAGGCTTGCTTCATGCACCGGCATCTTATGATATGCCTGACAACCAATTTTTCAATTCAGATGAATTCGACGAAGATGATAGCAGAGCTGGTGAATTATTTCTGTGGCAATTTCCTCATTGAACAATATTGTAATTGTCTGTAAACATGTGAGATTGTATCAGCCTTCTAACCTGGCATACATTGTTGTATTAGACTGATGGATGTTTAGTTACTATTTTTTACTGTATTGTGTTCATAAGATTTTTTTAGGAAGCGTTTCTCATGCGGCTGTTACTCAAGTTTGGTTTTCAATCAGGCCGCCCAGATGGATGGGAAGTGTTATGCTATTTTTAGCGGATCAAAACTTCTGTAGCTGTGCACTATCGAATGGTTTTTTTTGTACACCTCTAACTTTAGATGAATGATATGGAATTGTTATCGTGAGACGATTTTAAAACTGTCTAGGCTTAAATTCAACTTACAGGAAAAGGTATACAGAATAAAAACATATTTATCTGTAGAAAAAATTGGATTGATAGTTATGTTTACTAGCATATTTTTTAATTGAATGTGTGCATACTCATTTTCCTTTCGTCAATATTTTATAGAGTTAAAAATAAAATTATAGATGTTAGGATATTCTGGTGGTTCTAAATGATTGGATTTTTTAATAATAAATTGTTTGTATTTTTTAGAGTTTTTAATAATAAATTGTTTGTATTTTTATATCTATGATTGTGTTTTTTCATTTACCTAATTTGACTACTATACTATTTTTCCATAACTATTTATCAAATTAATAAAAAGTTAAATGCTTATTATATCATTAGATAAACAAGAGTCAATGCCTATCAATATTCACCAACTACAACTTAGTTGATATTTATAGATAAAAATGAACTTTGTGAACTAGAGATTCAATGAAACTAAATGTTGTTTGATTAGAGAATGCTTTTTATTAATATTTTTTCAGCCAAGATGGTTAATGGATAGATTTGCATGTTCACTATTAGTATAGCATTGGCCAATGCAATGTTTATAATGTTTATTTATTTATTTTTTAATATTATTAAAAAATTATTTCTCAAACATTTGATTGCACCATAACTTGAAGGTTTTATTGTATTTATCTTCACAAAATATAATGACTCTTGGATAACTACCTCGCATATTTTATACCATAATTTATAGATATGATTGCAATATTCATGCATGATTTTAGATATTTGTGTAGCTATTTTTTATCTTTAAGCTTTGCAGGAAAACCATCCCAAAATAAAATCCTTGAAAATAGCTCATACTCAAATAACTCACATATTTATCATTAGTTACTTCACACCATAACTTAAGGAAGTCTTTGCATAAAAAAATGATAGGAATAAGATGTACATAAATATACTTGCAAGGAGTTAATTCCCACCATTATTTATATTTTCCTTAACACTTTTGTAGAAGTAAAAAAATAAATGTGTACTTACTAGTGCTTACTACCCACCAAAATTTATGCATTGCATTGTGCTTGAGCAAGCAATTATCCACTTCAATTATCCTAGCAAAGGAAGACTATTCTATTCACCTATTGATCACTATTAATTTAGCACCACTGTAGGGTATATTTTTTTCTAAAAGAATTCTCAAAACATAATTTCTAACTTGGGACTTGAATGGTAGAAATTGCAATACTTAGTTTTAATTTTAAAATTAAATATGGACCATTACATTATTAATATACATATTAATTATTTGTCAATTAGGATTATGTGGAGTGGTTGGGCATAAAAGTTGTCATTTTCCCTCGTAAAGTTTGCATCTCCATTAGTGATATGATGAGTCACAATACCTTTTCAAATATTCTTATAATAATTTAATGCCTATAAATATTGTTGTATTGACATTGTAAATTCAAACATTATGGAATTTTAAATGAGTATATATATGCATTGTTGTATTATTATAAAATTTATGTGAATGAAAATCAATAAATATTTCACTACATAGTTTTTAATATTTTATAGAGTAAAATGTGTTTTTGGAACTTAAAGTTATTTAAAAAATTTATACTTAATTATAATGAATTGCATTAATATTAATAACTAGAATTTGATTTAAGTAATTGGAAAATTAATAACTAGAATTTAGTTTAAGTAATTAGAAAATTTGTTTGTGATTTTCTTTTTTGGTTTTATAAAGTGATATGTTAGCTATGATGATAACCATTTTTATTTTTATATTTATCATAATTTTTATATTAATTTTAAGAATAATAATAATAATTATTATTGTTATTATAATAATAATAATTGTTTGATATGAATTTTAATAATAATTATATATATATATATATATATATATATATATATATTTTTTTTTTTTTTGATAGTTATGATTTGGACTTTCTTAATAATAATATTTTTAATTCTAATAAAATTAATAACAATAATATTAATAATTCTCCTATATTATCTTATTTTAATAACAATAAGGTGATTAAACTTTCTAAGTTTTCTTTTGATTCCTCTGTTTTATTTGTAGCATAGAATTTGGCATTAAGGAGGTAGGTGATAATTTGAAAGATGTTATTAAGCAAGATTGTGGGGTGGTTCTTAGGAAGGCCAAACCACCAAAAATAATATTAGTAAAGTTGAATTTGAAGGCCTTAAGTCCCTTAACAAGAACCCATACATTGTTATTCTAAAAGCGGATAAAGGTGGTGTGGTGGTTATCATGGATAGGGATTACTATAGAAGACATATGTTATATCATTTGTGTAATAGTGATAGTTTCAGGACGCTGCAGAAAAACCCCGTTAAAAAAGTCTCTAAAGTTTTGGTTGTTGCTATTAAATCTAGTAGCAACGTGTGATTCATTAGCCATAATATTATTGAGATAAACTCTATTATGCCTAGGATTTATGGGCTTCCCAAGATTCATAAAGAAGGTGCCCCCCTTAGACCCATTGTTAATACTATTGGTGGGCCTACTAATCTCATAGCGAAGTATTCAGCTCGTAAACTTAAGCCTCTTGTTGGGCTTTCGGATTTGTTTATGAATGACACCTCCTCTTTTTTCACCAAGTTGAAGGGTTTAAATTTTGAACTGAATGACAATCTCGCCATCTTTGATGTTGTCTCACTTTACACCAATATCCTAGTTAGTGAGGTTTTTTAGGTGATTAATCATGTCATGGACCTGGATACAGCCAATTTGGTGGATATTTTCCCTACCTCTACCTTTTCTAGCTTTGAAAGTGAGTTCTACGAAAATACCTGTGGGGTTTCCATGGGTTCCCCGCTCTCCTCAATTGTTTCCAACATGTTTATGGAAGATTTCAATTTCAAAGACTTGGCTTCTATTCCTTTCAAGCCTAATATTTTGAAGAGATTTGTGGATGATACCTTCATCATCTAGCATCATGATTGTGAGAAATTAGATGTTTTCCTCCATCACCTTAATAATCAATCTATCTCCATTAAGTTCACAATGGAGAATGAAATTAATGGTAGTATTTATTTTATTTACGTCCTTATCTCTAAGAAAGATGATGGTTCTTTTTCTCACCATGAATTTTAGAAGAAAACACACACAAAGAAGTATCTTCATGCTATTTCCCATCTTATTATGGCTTAAAAGGTTGGTGTTCTTAACACAATGGCCAAAAGAGCTCTCAGGGTTTCGAATGATGAACACTTGGAAAATGAGAAGACCCATCTCCTTAAAGTGTTTGAGAATAATGGTTATAGTAAGCTCCAAGGTTTTAGAGATTTCTTTAAGGCGAGTAAGGGTCCAAAACCTAAGAAATACCCTAGTGATTTGGTTGGTAGTTTTCAACTTCCCTTTATCCAGGGTACTATTGAAAATATAGCTCGTATTTTGAGGAAGCATAAGATCTCTTTAACCTTTAGACCCTTGAGCATCATTTTTGGTTCCCTCATATCCGTTAAAGACTTGTTGGCCCAAAGTACATGAAAGGTGTCTATTCGATCCCCTCTTCTTTTGGCACCCCATACATAGGGGAAACATGTCGCTCTATAAATTAGAGACTTCAAGAGCATGCTGCTGATATCAGAAACTGTAGGGCATGGTCCCCAGCTCTAGCTGAGCATGATAGGAAGAAAAACAACCATATTTGTTTGGAAAAATCCTAGGTCATTGTGAGGATTGACCATTTCCATCACCTCAAGTTTCAGGAGGCCATCGAAATAGAAAAAATGTCTCATACACGAAATCGAGATGACAAGTGAAAAATTAGTAGTTGTTGGATCTCGTCTCTTTTTTCCTAAATTTATTCCTTCTCCTCCGTTTTTCCCCTTTATTTTGTTATATATCGGGTCTCTTTTTTTTAATATTTTTATTCACTTTTCTTTTCTAATATTAAGTTATTTCTTTATTTTTATTTAGAATTTAGAATTTATTTTATTTTTATTACTTTTCTTTTCTATGTTAGGTTATGCATTTATTTACGTTTCATTTTTATCTATTTTTATATTCTTTTAGTTTCTTTTATTTGTATTTTTATTCATTTTCCTTTTTCAAATGTAATGTCCATTTTTATTTATTGACTTTTTTTAATTAATTTTATATATTTATATATATTTTCTATTTTATATTTATTTTCTTTTTATGTCTTTTAAAAATTCCCATTTATAACAATATTAAAATAATTGTTTTGATTCTCATTTTTTTTGGATTTTCTTCTAATAATAATAATAAATATATAAAAAACTAATATTGAATCAATGAGGGAAATTTTTTTATTTTTAAAATATTAACAAATTTCTCATAAATTAATATCTTAATAAATATAATTAGAAATATTTTATTACATTTATTATCTTAATCTTAATTCTAAAACTTTCATTTAATTATTTTATTCATTTGTTTCTACTTTCATTTCTTTAAATTATTTTTTTTTAATGATAAAAATTTATTATTATTATAATAAATATGTAATTCCAGGGTTCAATAAAATATATAGAATCTAAATACTTACATTTGAATACTTGTGATTAGATATTTCATTATTAGAAAGTTGTATATAGATCTCTATCTATATGCAAATTTTAAGTTATAAATTTATTATTTTAAATAATTAAAAAATATAACTTTAAAAAAACCTTAAAGTTATAAATTTATTATTTTAAATAATTAAAAAATATAACTTCTATTATAAAAAAAACCAATGAATTTGATTTTTATTATATAAATCTTAAATGAGAATATCAGACATTATAATCAATGAGCATGATTACTACATAATAATTCTTAAAAGAGAATATGAGACATTATAAAATGGTTCTTAAGCAGGAGGAAAGCGCATACCATGTTGTGAACAAATCCTTTAACTCACTAGAGTTTTAAAAATAAGTACACGTTTATATTTTTGAATCTTAATGAAATGAATAAAGAATGAATTATGGGTTTTAAAACAATGAAGTGACATGCTTTTTAATTTATTATTAATTTTAAAATCATCTATAATATGCATTTATCAAGATTTGTATTTATTAGGGGTGATATTTGTTGATGATTATCTTTGACCTTAAAGGAAATGAAATTATATGGGTGAGAGTTGTTGAGGGCTATCTTTGATTTTAAAGAAAATTAACTGAATGAGATTATATTGAGTATTTTATTGAAAAATGGAGGGAAAGAGGGGGTTCCATATATCCCCCTCATAATTATATTGTTTAATGAGATCAGCTTCTTATAATAATGGGTGTTGTTCTCATTTTATAATGAGAAAAGATAATAATTATATGTTATAATTTTTTTGATTTTTTATATTTTTATTTTTGTAAAATTAGAAGGTGGATGTTTTTAAGTAGAATGTTTTGGTTTTTATTAGGTTATAAATTTTTTGTTTTTTTCTAATTTTTATTGGGTTATAGATTTTTTTGTTGTTTTTTCATGGGATGATTGAACAGTTGTTATAATGGGATGTTATCTTCATTATTTGGTTTCAAAACTTACAATGGGATATCTTTAGCCTCTTGTGATAAGGCTCAAGGTGTAGTTTCTCCTACCCTTGTGGAGTCTCGACCCTTAATTCATAAATTCCTGATATATTTGGCTTACCAAATGTTGGATATACTCTTGGTGTTGGAAAAAAAAAACAAAAGTGATAAAATTCATACTAAGTATTTCTTAACTTGAAACTCAAGCCAGTCATCCTAGTCAGTCACTAATTCCTCTATTAAAAAAACACACACACACACATAAACAAATATAAATGTATTATTAAAAGTTTTGATATGTAAATTATAATATTTAAAAACATATCTATTAAAATGTAGTGTTAAAAAGTTAAATAATAATATAAATATATAATAGTCAAAGGATCTCATTGCATGGGTTCAAATCTTGAGAGACATGTTGTAACTCGCCCATTTTGGAATTTATGAAATAGTTGTATATGGTGTAACCGTTGTAGTCGATGTTTCAAAGTCACTAATTCTTCAGAAATCCTTTTTCCGATTAAAAAAAATAAAAAATAATCTAAGCATATAATAAATTCTAATTTTGTAATTACTCAAAATAATATGAGGGGAGGGGGAGGTAGGAGTGGGAGGGGCTTTAATTGGCCCTAATGAAGAAATAGTGTTAGCAATTTTCCTGAGGACTTGGAATTTTGACCAACAATCAATCTAATTTTTTAGCATAATGTAAAGGTCTCGAACAATCAATATCATCCTAGCTCGAATTCATAAGTTGATTAGATCAATGGCCCGATTGTTAGTCTGCCCTCAGATGTGAAATTTTAAACTTCTCTCCAAGTGGAATAGCCCTTGCCACAAGTAGAAACTAATCATAAATTATAATAACTCGATCTGATACAACCATTTGTCCAACCTCCAGTCAGAGTCAGTGGGTCTTTATTTGAATGAACTAGAACACACTCTATGCATTGAATTAAAGCTAATGGAAGCTCTGAATTCCCACACTTCTAATGTAATATTCCTTTTTGGGAATATTTCTAAAACACAGACAACTCTAACCAGAGATGGACTGGGAGGGAATTTACCAGATATTTCACCTCTGAGAAGAGGATGAGATCTGGAGGCTATCTGGTCCTTTCCAGACTCTGCCTAAGAGTGTGGGGGAAACACAACAAGTGGTACAGAAATATCAATGCAAAGGGGGGAAATAAAAGACATGCTGATAGACAATAATATGTATTCAAAGTATGAACAGATACTTAAGAAATACCACGGGAATGCTGAGCCATTTTATTAATCTGCCAAATACAGAGGAATACAATAATGATCAAAGCGATAGCTCCTAAACTTGCAAAAAGGCAAGTTAAGATATATTCTCAAAATGCTGCTATGTTTCAGATCTGTGTTGCATGGGACGACTGTGACTCAAATCTGCATTCCAGCTGATGATAAATGATTGTGTCGCTGCCTAGATGTGCCTCCTTACGGATCTGCGCTTTCCTCCAATTAATCGTGCATCCACTGGCTAGGATCTGCAATATTATAATCACCTGCTAATCCATAACTTCCCTCAATAGACGCGCTGCTATTCCTGCGCTTGATCTCCTACCCACGATCTTCCAAGAATACACCCAGAGCTTCCCAACTATGGACTGCGTCCTTCTGTGCAGCCAATACAGGTGCTACACAGTTAATAAACACGCTGCTCCTTTACAAATACAGCGGATCGTTCTTCCCACACAAATGCTGACGGAAATACCTCACCTGAGCAGGCACTCAAAGTCCCCTGGGGCTGAGGGTAAGATCTCTGAATGGAGACACTCAATGCACTAAACAACGCTGTAGACAGGCTAAATAGCCAGCGTGCTCAATAGTTGCAATGACCACATTCAAAAAACATAAATTCTCCATGATCCCTAAATGGGGAAATTATATCCTTTATATAGCGTTGGCTGGTCTTGAATCCTACGACCGCCTTAACTCATGATACCATGGTAATACCCTTTTGCTGTGTGCATCTCCACCCATGGTTATACCCTTTGTGCTGCATACCCCATTTGGCCTTCCCTAATTACCACATGCGTCTTATTTTAGAATGGTCCTTTGACTCACGTTTATTCACAAACTAACTACTTAAATAAAAATGGACTAAAATATAATATTTCCAATTAGCCATTGCTCACTAGGAATATTACAATCTCCACCGGCAGAATGTTGCTTGTCCCCAAGCAACTGTAGTGATGGATGCTGCAAGATTTTCTCATTCTCCCAAGTTGCATCCTCATCAAGAAAATTATTCCACCTCACCAAGAACTCCCGGGTTGTTCGGCTCCACAGCTGCCTTTCCCCGGTATCAATAATTGCCTCGGGCTGTAATACCAAATGCCCTTCATCATCTGTAGGTGGCAGCGCCTTTGTCACTATCACCTGCTACCCCAATGCCTTCTTTAGACAAGACACGTGGAAAATGTTATGAATCTTGCTACCTTGGGGCAGCTCCAACTCATACGCAACCTATCCCACTCTGTGTATCACCCTGTATGGTCCATAAAAATGAGGCTTGAGTTTCTCAGCTCCCTTATGTTTCAGTGATGACTTTCGGTATAGCTATAAATGTAGGTAGACCAAGTCTCCTACCTCAAACTGTCTTACCATCTGCCCCTTGTCGGCATACCGCTTCTGCTGGTTCTGCGTTGTAACCATGTTGTCCTTGAGAGCGCGGAGAATATCTTGACTCTCCTGTATCCAATCTTTGGCTCTCGGAGCCTTGCTAGCACCCAATATAATATCAACAAAAGATAAAGAATGGTACCCATAAAAAACACAGAATGGTGTCATACCAATGGACATATGATATGTGTTATTGTAACAATACTCCCCCAGATCCAGCCACTTCAGCCACACTTTCTGCTACCCATTAACATAGTTAAGAAAGTAGCCCTCCAGCCACTTGTTAACTACTTCAGTCTGTCGATCTGTCTGTGGGTGATAGCTGGTGCCTGGTGCCAGCTCTGTTCCTACCAGCCGAAAAAGCTCCTGCCAGAATCTGCCCATAAAGTGACTGTCCCTGTCACTAATGATGGTGTTGGGAAGACCATGCAACCTAAAAATCTCTTTAGAGAACAACTCTGCCACATGTGCTGTTGTATAGTGTGTGGATATGGAGAAAAAGTGTGCATATTTTGTCAGCCAATCAACGAAGATGTATATGCAGTCCTTGCCCTGCACCGTGGGCAACCCTGTGATGAAATCCATCGAAATTCTCTCCCATTTCCCCTCTGGAATGGGAAGAGGCTGCAACAAGCCTGCGGGATGGTTCATCTCCCCCTTGTTTCTCTGGCAAACTTCGCATTCCCTTATATGCCGGAGCACGTCCTCTTTGAGACCTTTCCATGATAGCCTCTCTCTGATGGCCCGGTAGGTTTTGTTAAACCCCTAATGTCTAGATAATGGTGATTCATGAGATGCCTGAAGTATATTCTCCTTGAGCTGGGAGCCCTTCGTCAAGAAGATCCTATCTCTGTAGTAGATTATTTCATCTATCACACTATATCTGTCGTCTGTCACCTGACCATTCAGAACCTCACAGGAAAATCTATCCTTGGAGTACTCCACCAAGAGTCGATCCTTCCAATCTGTATCCAAGCTTATCAGAGACAACATGGCTAGCCTACATGAAAGTGCATCAGCTACCACGTTGTTCTTCCCTTTGACATATTCAATGTCAAAGTCATAAGCTTGGGTCTTGCTGATCCACTTCTGTTGCCTCTCCTATAGCAGTTTCTGCTCCAAAAAGAACCTGAGGCTGTTGTGATCAGTCCTTACCCAGAACCTATTGCCTACTAGGTACTACCAGAATTTGGCCAATGCATGAATAATGGCCAACATCTCTTTATCATAGATAGGATACAACTGCTCATGAGGAAGGAGCTTTCTGCTCTCGAAGGCTATAGGGTGGCCTCCCTACATCAAGACTGTGCTGATCCCCTCTCCTGATGCATCACACTCCAAAACAAAAGGCTGTGTAAAATCTGGCAATGCAAGCACTGTACAACTGCTCATAACCTCCTTGAGCTTGTCAAAAGCCCGTTGCGTTGTATCCGGCCAAATGAATGCCCCATTCTTTGTCAGATTTGTAATGGGTACCGCAAGCTGAGAGAAACTCTTGATGAACTTCCTATAATAGGTGCAGATGCCAATAAACCCTCAAATCTCCGTCACGTTTCTCGACTCTGGCCAGTCTCTGATGGCCCTAATCTTCTCCTCGTGGACCCTCACTCCATCCACTCCTATGATGTGTCCCAAATACGACATCTTTGTCATCCCAAACTCACACTTGGAGAGCTTAGCATAGAACTGTTGCTCCTCCAAGATATGCAGTACTGCCTCTATATGTTGGAGATGCTCCTCCCAAGTCCTGCTATATATCAATATATCATCGAAAAAGACCAACACAAACTTCCTCAGATGACTGCAGAAAATATGGTTCATGCATGACTAGAAAGTAGCTGGGGCGTTGGTTAGCCCGAAAGGCATGACCAAAAACTCAAAGTGGTCGTAATGGCACCTAAAAGCGGTCTTGGGAATGTCTTGTTCCCTCACACGAATTTGGTGGTACCCGGATCTCAAATCATTCTTTGAGAAGAATTGGGTTCCCCTTAGCTCATCCATCAACTCGTCAACCCACAGTATGGGGTACCTATTCTTCAGGGTCTTCTTATTTAGGGCCCTATAATCAATGCACATTCTCAATGTGCCATCCTTCTTCTTCACCAACACCATCGAAGAAGCAAAAGGAATAGTGCTTGGCCGAATATGTCCAAGAGCCAACAAATCCTGGATGGCCCGCTCAATCTTGTCCCAATAGGCCTTGGGGTGCCTATAGGGTGTGGTAATAATGGCCTGGATGCCTCATTCTAGCTCAATAGTGTGCTCAAACACCCGATTTGGTGGTTGTCCCAACGATATTTTTTCGAATACCGTCTCATACCTGTCGAGGATGGCCTGTATATCCGGATGAACTGTCTGCCTGGTAGCCTCTGCCACTGATGCCCGTAACTCAACTAGCCACTCTATGTCTCCCTTCCAGAATTTTGCCTCTATCTGGTGAGCTGAAACAGTCTGAGGTGGGTAAGTGTGCATCCCACGTATCTTCTCATGCTTCCCAGTCTTATTGTCATCCCATTCCATCTCCAAGGCCTCCCAATCTGTGGTGACTTTACCCAAGGTAATCAACCACTATACACCTAATACCACATTGGTTTCTGGTATGTTAACCATGAAAAAGTGGTCGGTCACTGTGTAGGTTCCCATCGTCACAGCCAGTTCTGGAACATACCTGGCACATTGCATCGTCTAATCACCTGGGACCAATATTGAAAAATCCATCAAAGCTCTCTGTCAGTATGCCTCTCCTCTCAACCATCTGTGCATCGATGAAGTTGTGGTTTGCCCCACTATTTACTCGGATTGAAACTCGTTGCCCACGTACTGGCCCTCGGACCCGTAGTGTCATATACTTGGGTACTCCTCGTAATGCTGCAAGGGTACCCCCTGTGGGTGCAAAGGCTGCACCTCCTGCCCCTGAAGGTGGGGTTGGAAAATTATCTTGCTCCATCTAACTGTCTCCTCCCTCCCCATCCTCATACTCATCCTCTTCCCCGCTACTCTAGGAGAAAACCTCAATAAAATGTGCTTTGTCAGTAGCATATCTGTGATCCGGTGCCCATGGTTCCTGACAGGTAAAGCACAGCCTCTTCTTCTTCAACTCCCTCCGGGCATCATCATCAAGTTGTACCCTCCCCTGATTCCATTTTGGAGGCGGAATCCTTACATCCTTCCCCTTTGGCTGGAAAGTTGGTTTCTGGGGGTAAGATGTCTTGGTCCGAGGTAAGGCATTCTGCAAATCCCTAGTCCTGCCAATGGCATCCTGGAGTGTGGCTGGTCTAGTGGATCTGACTAGATGTGCCCATGGTTCTTGACAGGTAAAGCACAACCTCCTCTTCTTCAACTCCCTCTGAGCATCATCATCGAGCTATACCCTCCCCTGATTCCCTTTTGGAGGAAGAATCCTTACATCCTTCCCCTTTGGCTGGAAATCCGGTTTCTGGGGGTAAGATGTCTTGGTCCGGGGTAAGGCATCCTACAAATCCCTAGTCCTACCAATGGCATCCTGGAGTGTGGATGGTCTAGTGTATCTGACTAGACCTCAAAGTGGCTCTGTTAACCCTTCCAAAAACATATATATCATCCGTGCCGCGGATAGATCTGGCACCATCACTGAAATCCTCAGGAAATCTATAATATACTTCTCAAGACTCCCGTTCTGTTTGAGCCTTTTAAGTTCAACAAAGTGTTCCTCTGGTTCCTTCCAGTCAAACCTGTCAATCAGTCTCCAAGTGAACTCGACATAGGTAGTCACGGAGGAATTTCCAAGTGTTACCCTTCCATGGAACCACCAATCCTGAGCCTCACCTTCCAAATGCAGCGTGGCCACCTTGATGGCCTCTGTTTCTGCCATCTAGTTGAGCTAGAAATATACATCTAGCTTTTCTACCCAAGATTTTACTAAACTATTTGATGAACCATCAAACGTAGGCAAATGGAATCGGCTTGCTGTACGCTGGGTATCTCCATCATGATAATGTATGTGCCCTTTAGGATGGTCGCGGGGTCCGATGTCCCGCTTGATCTGAACAAAGTCTTTACATAAAATGGCAACCCTGAACTCTTGCCCAGCTGCCTCATACTCAGCAAAATACTCACTTATGTGGTCTGGTTCTTCTTGTGCTCCTGACCCCGTATCCGTACTCAGAAACATGGGCATAGTGGCACGAACGGGGGCATGTGATGCTGGGTGTGGAGTGGAAACCTTCTCTTGCAAATGGTGGGATGTGTACGACCCCTCATCAACATGGAAACCCTTTGGGACTTCACGCTATCTAGCTTCTACAGCCATGAATATTTGGCCCATTACTTCTATCTGCTTTGCGAGATCCTACACTGATTTGAGGAGTGCTTCCCCAAACTGTTTTGCATCTCTATTGTTGTGCATATTCCCTCCTCCATTTAAATTTTGACCACCAGTTCCTTTAGATCTGTTCCAAATATCTTTCGTGATCAAAAACCTCCATATTGTGCTCATCGCCACCATTTCCTCTCAAAAATACATTATCCAAAGGCTAAAAACCCGCTATTAATATTATATTGAGCCAAAGCCCCAGGGCCTTAGCCCCTTTTCCTGTCGACATCACATGACCCGAGCCCGAAAACCACCAGCCAAAAGGAAAGGGAGCTTATTGTCTTATGTTTCGGGCACAATTGTAGCCGTCCGATCGAGTTCAATCAACGGAGCGGCGAACGTTCTATGTGGTGGGCCCCGCACGCAGAAAATCGGCGGTAAATCCTGCACCACTTCCACCGAGTCGGCGGTATTTACCATGGGGGCAATGATTCCATTAAAAACGCGCCACGTGTCTTTCGTACGGACCCTAAAAACCGCTTTCCCGCACGTTAAATATTGAACCATGGCCGGGCAGCGGAATCCACCCGCGCCGTTGGATTTGCTGATCTCCATCCAACGGTGGATATCCCCTAAACTTGCTCACCAGTTAACTCGTGTCTGTCATGTCCTATGGCCCACCTCCGCACTGCTCCTTCGTGGATTGTTGTGTTTATAATCAAGCGGCAGAATCAGTCTCTCGTTATGCATTCTGTGACCCGCAGCCTTCACACTATTACCGTGCATAAGTTGACCATCTATGTGTGCGATATTTATTATATATATATATATATATATATATATATATATATATATATATATATATATATATATATATATATATATATATATATATATATATATATATATATATATATATATATATATATATATATATATATATATATATATATATATATATATATATATATATGCATGTGTTTTCATTCATACCCTTCATTCTTATTCATTCCTCATGTTCAAACTGTTTCACATGGAGAAGTCGCACTCCATCTGCTTAATCAAAGCCTCCATTGTTTCTCCTCCACCACTCTACGTGTTCTTCCCAGTTGAACATGTCTCCATCGTCCTCGTCCCCATCCCTGTCTGGTTTTTCTTAAAATAGTTCGTGTTTTTGCAGGTTTTCCACGGTCTATGATCCATCATAATTTACTGCTTTGTACGCGGAAATTAGGAACATTGCCCTTGACTGTTTCCAAGGAAGAAATTCAAGAGGGAAGCTGAGGGTAGGTGTGTGAAATTACCATCATTAAAGAAAAAAAAGATATGAATCTACGGAACCCTCCAGAGAAAATCAAGAGACATATCGACCTGTATTGAAGATCTGGAATTTAAATTCAAAATTAAAAGGGCTGAGAGTACAATGCACAGTCACAAGCTATCTAAGGGTTTTACGGCAGCAAATTTTTCCCTCAGCGAAAGGAAGAACATTGTATATTTTATTATTTGTGTCTTGTTCATAAGGATATTTTCATCATCCATCATTTATTTCTAGAGACAGATTGTAAAGTACAGTCATTTATAGTCCACAACATCTTTTTGGCGCCGTTGCCAGGGACCGAATTCAAGAATATCAGTTTCCCTGGGCCTCGACAAATTGTTTTCACTCTCTAATCAGGTTAGCACAGAGAGTTGAAGAGTTGCGTATCTCTCACCTTGGTGACTCCACTGTTTTCATTGGATAAATTTATTGGTAGTCCTGGCTCCTCGTAAGCCACATTTGAGGTCAGATAAATCTCAGTCAAAAACACCTTACGTGTCTGACCCAGAGACGATCATCCAAAAAAGAGTTTGGAAGGAGAGGAAGCCAGTTCGTGCTGAAAACCTTGAATATTCCATTGAATATTATCCGCCCTCTTCTTCTCAAGAGATTAGAACAGAAAATCCCGAGTTTTACTCAGAAACTCCACGTAGAGGAAATACCTGGATTGAAGGGTCCTCCCTATAGAAGGCACAGAAGAAGTCAAAGTCTTGGCTTGGCTGAGGCCATGCTTATGAACTATTCCCATCCACACACTAGGAAGCTATGCAGTATTTCTGTTGTTATTCTGCTCCCTTCCCTCTCTCTCCTCTCCTTTATGGTACATCTCAGGCCTTATTTTTAACCCCACCTCCTCAATGGCTAATATTCTTGCTTTTCTTGAATAAATATGCTCACTAGCCTTTTGGAGCTTATCAACAAACCCAGGATTGTTTGAAGAATATTTATGAGATTTAATGGTTAAAATGAGGTATGAACAAACATCTTGAGACTCGCACTTTGCGAGGAAAGAAACAATGTCAGACATTTGGATGTAGTCTTAAGATTATTCGTCCAATCTCTGGATGGTGAGGCACGAAAATGGTTTAAGAAATTGGGAAATCGTTCCATAACCACTTGGGACGAGATGGAGAATACTTTTCTCAGAAAATGGGGTGAGAAAAAAGATCATAGTCAATGTGCATCTTGCGGTTTTATCTTATGAAGAAGAAACAAAATGAAGGGGTGTCAGAGTTTATTAAAAGATTCAACAAGTTATATTTGAGCCTGCCTCCTGAAATGAAGCCCCATGAAGCTGCCGCAAAGATAATTTTCATAGCAGCCTTTGATTTTGATTTTGGATTCCCATTGAGAGAAAGAAAACCTGCCACTTTAGATGATTCACAGTCAGATGCTTTGGAGTTGGAAGCAAACTTTGCCTCCACTGGGAAATTAAAAGGAAAAGCTGAACAAGATACTAAGAGGAGAGGCAAAGAAAAGGTTTCCACCTCTAATCAAGATAAGGATTCTGACAAAATGGGTGAAATAAGCAAAATGATAAAGAAGATGGTCAAGCTTGAACTAGAAGCTAAGAATGTGGCTCCCCAGAGCTATAATGCCAAGCAAGGAGGATACAATCCCCGTGCCAGAAGACCACCATTGCGAATCACAAAGCGAAAGGAAACGAACATGAGATCGAGGTACTTACATCGCATACTGGAAGGGCCGACGAATGACTCCAGAATCGGCTTGGTTGGTGCCAAATCGCTTTAAATATGATGACATGGAATGCCCATTGCAAGACGAAGACGAAGAAGCAGAGATTGATCATTATTGTAAGCAATTTTCTGATTTCATGCAAGCGCAATTCAATGTCAAATATGATCTCAGATCTTCAAGGAAGAGGACCAGAACCCAAGATCAAGAAGAGGAGACACCTCAAAAAGAAGCATCTGCTCAGAAGGAATCAGCAACAAAGAGAAACACAGAAAAAGGTAAGAATCCTCTAAATACTCCCTTGCAGTCCAATGATCGAGTTACTTCTTCTTAACATTAGTCGGTCCTCACAATGCTAGACAATGTCAAAGAAATTAAATCTTTAGCTAAAAATAAGAGGCAAAGTAGTGATAAGAAAATCACTTATGCTTTCAGTATAAAAAGAACTTGAGAAAATTAAGATTCATATCCCCACAGTGAACTATTAAACATCACAGCCTGCAGATCTCCGTCGCTTCCTTTATGGCTTCCCTCACAATATGATTACCTTGATAGAGGCCTCCTTCAAGAAGAAAGACCCATGGTAGTCTTTGGCCCACATGTCGAGGAGATAGATCCTTCTACTCCTCCCTTTTATGTGTCCCTAGTTATTCATGACCTGCTATTGCACAATTGTATGTTAGATTCTAGGGCTTCCCATAATCTTATGCCTTTGTCAGTCATGGAACAACTAGGACTGCAAATTACAAGACCTTATAAAGACCTATATTCGTTTGATTCTAAAAGAGTTAAGTGCTTGGGAATGATTAAATATTTAGTGGTCAATTTGGCCCAAATTCCAGCAAAAAGTGTGGTCATGGACATTGTGGTTGCTGATATCCCAGCTCGCTTTGGCATGTTACTATCAAGGTCCTGGGGTACAAAGATTGGTCGGTCAATTAAATTGGATTTAACATATGCTACTGTCCCAGTCTTTGGAGGCCAGGAAAGGAGGTTATACAGGGAGACTAGATTTGTTAAAATGGTAACTAAGGCTGACTGCTCAGAGAACTCCCCGGTTTATAACAAAGAGGGAGATTTTTCATGTCTGATGTTAGAAGAAAATCAAAATTACGCTCATGAGCCCCTTTTTGGTCAAATTCAAGCTGAGCAGCCTAAAGAAGATCAAGAATCAGAAATTTGGACTTTGCATTTTGATGGGGCAAATTCAAAGGAAGGCAATGGAGCTGGGGTATTATTAATCTCTCCTACAGGAAAATGGGTGCCACTGTCCTTTAAATTGGAGTATGAGGCTACAAAAAATGTAGCTGAATATGAAGCAATATTATTGGGACTACAGACAGCTAGAAACATGGGCATCCAATGTTTAAAAGTTTTGGGAGACTCTGAGCTGGTGGTAAGACAGATAAAAAATCAATGCCAAGCTAAACATCCACGGCTGAGAGCTTATAGAAACAAAGTGTGGGACATGATAGAAAATTTCTTCTCGGCATTTAACATACAGTTCATGCCCCGAGAACAAAACAGAATAGCAGACTCTCTTGCTGTGGCTGCCAGCACATTCCGTCCTCCTCATAATCCTCTTTTCAGATATGAAGTGGAGGTACGCTACAGACCATCCATTCCAGATAATATAAGGCATTGGCAGGTATTCGAAGATGATGAACAGATGAAGAGATTCATGGATACAGTGGGAGAATTCTCCAATATGGAGATTGATGATAATGAAGAGGAAGAAGTTGAAAATATTGCAGGAAACAAATGGGAAGAGAAGATAGTAGATAATAAAGTGCTGCAGCTGAAAGGAAATGTAATACCTAGAGGGCTGGTGCCTCTAGAAAGATTATTTATCAAAGATGACATTCCATTGCAGCCAAACAAGGTGACAGAAGAAGATCAAGTGGGATATTTGAATCTAGGTACTTATGCTGATCCCAAAATTGTAAAGTTATCTAAAAGAGTCCCAGAAGAATATAAAGAAAAATATTTGAAGTTGTTTCAATCTTATAAAGATGTATTTGCTTGGTCCTATCAGGACTTAAAAACTTTTGATGTTAATATAATGCAGCATAAAATTCCTTTGAGGGAAGACGCAAAGCCTTATAAGCAGAAGCACAGACAGATAAATCCTCTGCTGCTTCCCTCTATTGAAAAAGAAATTAAGAAGTTATTGAAGGCCAAAATAATTGTGCCATTGAGATACTCAGAATTGATAGCAAACCTTGTTCCTGTTCGAAAGAAAAATGGAGAAATAAAGCTGTGTGTGGATTTCAGGAATTTAAATAGAGCATCTCTAAAGGATAATTATCCACTGCCTAAGATGGACTACATCCTGCAGAAAGTGGTGGGGGCATCTAGAATGTCAATGATGGATGGTTTTTCTGGTTATAATCAGTTGGATGTTTTCCCAGAGGATCAGAAGAAAACTGCATTTACTACACCATGGGGAACATTTATGTATGCCAGAATGCCATTTGGATTAATTAATGTAGGAGCTACTTTTCAAAGGGCAATGGACATAGCCTTTGTTGGAGAGCAGGACAAGTTTTTGGTGGTATATCTTGATGATATCACAGTGTTTTCAAAGAATGATGATGAGCATATTGAGCATTTAAGAAGAACTTTTGAAAAATGCAGAAGGTATGGCCTATCCCTCAACCCTCAAAAATATTTATTTGCATTAGATGAGGGAAAACTCTTAGGGCACATTGTAACTAAAGATGGTGTGAAAGTTGACCCTAAGAGAGTTGAAGTAATAAACAATATTCCCTTACCAAGGAATAAGAAAAGTACAGGTGTTTTTAGGCCGAATCAATTTTCTAAGAAGGTTTATCCCTAACTATGCTGAGATAGTTAGGCATATAATTGATATGTTGAAAAAGGATAATGAAGTGAAATGGTCCCAGGAATCTAGAGATGCATTTACAAGGATAAAACAGGCATTTGCTGAAGCTCCTGTGCTAGCTGGACCAGATTACAATAAGTCATTTATGATATTTTCATTTGCTTCACCCCATACCATTGCTGGAGTATTATTGCAGAAGAATGAAGACGGATATGAACAGCCTATAGCTTTCTTCAGCCAAGTATTGCATGATGCTGAATTGAAATATAATATATTGGAGAAGCAGGCATATGCCCTAGTAAATTCCCTTAAAGCTTTTAGAACCTATGTTTTGCAATCTCACATTACTGCATATGTTCCCACAACAGCTGTCAAAGACATTCTTGTTCAGGGGGATAGCGAAGGTAAAAGAGGAAGATGGATTGCAAAAATACAGGAGTATGATTTGGACATAAGGCCTAATAGGCCGATTAAAGGACAAGGACTTGCTAAGATGTTATCTGAATCAAATCATCAAGCTTTGGGCATTAATCTATCCATGATAGCAAATGAAAAATCTAAAAAAGGAGCAGAACAGCAAGGACTGGAGATGGCCACTCAAAAGGTACACATGAAATATCTAACTAGTCCTTGGTATAAAGAAATAGTTGAATATCTTTTAACGCTTAGCTGTCCTCCAAGTTGTGACAAGGTAAAATACAGAGCTATAAGGATGAAATCCCAGAAGTATACAATTGCCAATGGACAACTATATTGGAGAGACCCTTCAGGTATACTACTGTTGTGCCTCACAGAAAATGAAGTAGAAAGTATAATGACAGAATTTCATGAGGGAATATGTGGAGGACATTACAGCTGAAGGGCTACAGCTCAAAAGATCCTGAAGGCTGGGTTTTACTGGCCAAAATTGTATACAGATTCTTTTTCTTGGGTCAGAGCATGTGACAAGTGCCAAAGATTTGCAGAAAGACAGAAATCATCAACTTTGCCTTTGATTCCTATTCATGTAAATGAACCATTTAAAAAATGGGGACTAGATTTTATAGGAGAGATACATCCCCCATCAAGTGGCCAATATAAATGCATACTAACAGCCACAGATTATTTTACAAAGTGGGTAGAAGCCATACCTACAAGAAATGCTACAGATACTGTAATAATCAAGTTTGTAGAGGAAAATATTATATCTAGGTTTGGCTGTCCTGCTAGGATCGTAACTGACAATGCATAGGCATTCAAATCTTCCAGGTTTGTAAATTTCTGCCAACAATATAATATCATATTGACTCACTCTACCACTTATTACCCCCAGGGAAATGGTTTAGCGGAATCCTCTAATAAAACCCTAGTGAGAGCCTTGAAGAAAACAATCAGTAAAAATCAGAAGAATTGGGACTCCCAATTAAAGTTTGCTCTATGGGCGAATAGAATAACCAGCAAGAGAGCAACAGGGAAATCTCCCTATGAGCTGGTGTACAGTCAAGAAGCTGTGTTTCCTGTGCAATTGGCGTTGCCAGTAGCACGTTTTATGCAGGAAATCCAGGAAGAACCAGATGACATGATCAGAAGGATTAATAAACTGGCAGAATTGGAGGAAGCATGGAACCAGGTGAATCAGAGATTGATAAAATATCAGGAGAAAATGAAGTATGTATTTGATCGGCATGCAAAAGACATGAAATTCCAACTCGGAGACCTGGTTCTTCGATGGGATGTTCGAAGAGCAGAGAAAGGCAAGCATGCCAAGTTTGATCCGCTGTGGTTTGGTCCATTCAAGATCGTGAATCAAGGGAGAAATAATACTTTCATGTTAGAAAAACTACAGGGTGATCTGTTGGATGCCCCTGTGAATGGCCAATTCCTCAAGCCATACTTTCAATTCTGACCCAGGCTGGGACTGCCTGATTGTATCATATTGTATATAAGTTGTTTTAGTTTTTATTTTCATGAAGAAAAAGATGCTGGCAATTACCTGAAGAAGAAGTGCAGGGGAATTGAAAAACATAGTGAAATATTCAGTGGTCTGCGTGTCCTCAACATGCCTGAGGACGACCATGCCATCCCCAGATGGAGCCGATGTTGTGCATATTCCCTCCTCCATTTAAATTTTGACCACCAGTTCCTTTAGATTTGTTCCAAATATCTTTCGTGATAAAAAACCTCCATATTGCGCTCATCGCCACCTTTTCCGCTCAAAAATACATTATCCAAAGGCTAAAAACCCGCTATTAAAATTATATTGAGCCAAAGCCCTAGGGCCTTAGCCCCTTTTCCTGTCGACATCACATGACCCGAGCCCGAAAACCACCAGCCAAAACGAAAGGGAGCTTATTGTCTTATGTTTCGGGTGAAATTGTAGACGTCCGATCGAGTTCAATCAACGGAGTGGCGATCGTTCTATGTGGTGGGCCCCGCGTGCAGAAAACCGACGGTAAATCCCGCACCACTTCCACCAAGCCGGCGGTATTTACCATGGGGGCAGCGATTCCATTAAAAATGCGCCACGTGTCTTTCGTACGAACCCTAAAAACTGCTTTCCCACGCGTTAAAGATTGAACCATGGCTGGGCAGCGGAATCCACCCACACCATTGGATCTGTTGATCTCCATCCAACGGCGGATATCCCCTAAACTTGCCTACCAGTTAGCTCATGTCCGTCATGTCCTGTGGCCCACCACCGCACTGCTCCCATCAACTTCCAGCCGTTGATATGTGTTTGCAATCCGACGACCCAGAATCCAGTCTCCTTGTTCTGTCGACTCTGTAGCCACGTCACCTTCCCACCTGTCCCCCGTACACCCACTTGTTTTACTCCCGCGCGTCTAAGATATTTCCCCTGTCATATATATATATGCGTGTGTTTTCATTCATACCCTTCGTTCTTATTCATTCCTCACGTTCAAACTGTTTCACATGGAGAAGTCGCACTCCATCCGCTTAATCAAAGCCTCCATTGTTTCTCCTCCGCCACTCTACGTGTTCTTCCCAGTTGACCATGTCTCCATCGTCCTCGTCCCCATCCCTGTCTTGTTTTTCTTAAAATAGTTCGTGTTTTTGCAGGTTTGCCACGGTCGATGATACATCATAATTTGCTGCTTTGTATGCGGAAATCAGGAACATTGCCCTTGACTGTTTCTAAGGAAGAAATTCAAGAGGGAAGCTGAGGGTAGGTGTGTGAAATGACCATCATTAAAGAAAACAAAGATATGAATCTACGGAACCCTCCAGAGAAAATCAAGAGACATATTGACCTGTATTGAAGATCTGGAATTTAAATTCAAAATTAAAAGGGCTGAGAGTACAATGCACAATCACAAGCTATCTCAGGGTTTTACGGCAGCATATTTTTCCCTCGGCGAAAGGAAGAACATTGTATATTTTATTATTTGTGTCTTGTTCATAAGGAGATTTTCATCATCCAGCATTTATTTCTAGAGACAGATTGTAAAGTACAGTCATTTATAGTTAGTCATTCACAGTGTGGGCGCGAATGTTTTTCGCCATTTTATTCAAATTAAGTCATTAAATGTGCTCCATCTACCTTCTTCTCTAGAATTCTCTATCTTCTCTATAAAAACCCAAAAAGAAGACATTGTAAGGGTTCCAGATTTCTATCAGCAAACTGTCCAGTGAAAAGGCTTTTGTATACATTTTGTAATATTTCTGTATGAAGGTTCAGAGCCCGTAGGGTCTCAGTGAGGAGGAGTTATAACTGTAATGAAGATTCTGGTATTTGGTATCTCACAGTATGTAATTTCCTCTTATGTGTTAATACAATATCTCATTTCATGTTATTTATCTTCTTGTATCATGTTCTAGAATGCGAGTGGCTCACTAATTTGCAGTAAGGATTCATCCTTGTTGATGCCCTTCTGGAATTAGTCAAGCGCTTTAAATAGGCCTAGTCATGATATACTGTTCCATGTTCACTTCATCCATATGTTCTGCTATATTAGTTACTTGAGGAGGGTGATTTTAAAACACCATTGTCATATAAGGATTCATAAATTAATATGCCCTTATGTGGTTCTATTGTGTATCTGGGTATCAGTCTCATGTTAACTAATATCCTCTTGATTATATTCTTCACTACGCTCACTTCTTGATATCTGATTTCTGTGATATATTATTTGAACTGGCCCTCTTTGCAGTAAGCTACCTCTTAACTGTCTGATGCCTTTGTATTGGAGTTTTACATGATGTTCCTAAACTATTCTTATCTTTGTGTCAGCTTCTGAGAGAGTTTGGTCCCATTTAAAACTTATTTCCTTGTTTTACAAGAGATAGTAAGAGAGCTTTTGGATTGACAGCCCAAGCTATATGAAAAGCTCCTTGCTATATTAAGATGTCCTAGGCACTGGTCTATGGCAACTCTAGACTGTCTCTAGGGGGTGAAAAAATTGTCCACAACATCTTTCTGGCGCTGTTGCCGGGGACCGAATTCAAGAATATCAGTTTCCCTGGGCCTCGACAAATTGTTTTCACTCTCTAATCAGGTTAGCACAGAGAGTTGAAGAGTTGCGTATCTCTCACCTTAGCGACTCCACTGTTTTCATTGGATAAATTTATTGGTAGTCCTGGCTCCTCGTAAGCCACATTTGAGGTCAAATACATCTCAGTCAAAAACACCTTACGTGTCTGACCCAGAGAAGATCATCCACAAAAGAGTTCGGAAGGAGAGGAAGTCAGTTCATGCTGAAAACCCTGAATATTCCGTTGAAAATTATCTGCCCTCTTCTTCTCAAGAGATCAGAACAGAAAATCCTGAGTTTTACTCAGAAACTCCACGTAGAGGAAATACCTGGATTGAAGAAGATTCTCACCCTAATCCCGAGGCTGAGGAAATTAAAGAGGTCACAGAAGTAGCTGTTGTTAACCATGAACTATTCCCATCCACACCTCAAGCTTCTGTGCAATATATTCCCATTGTTGTTCATACTCCACTTCCTCCTACTCCTCTCCCTTCATTTGTATCTCAGACTGTTGCACAACCCCCACCTCCTCCAATGGCTAATGTTCCTACTTTTTTACTGAATAAATATGCTCCACTGGCCTTTCCCCAAGTGCTAAATGATATGCCACAGGATTATTTGAAGATACTGCTGAGATTTAATGGTGAAAATGAAATTGACGCTCAGAAACATCTTGAGACTTTCTGCTCTTTTGCAGAAAACTTAAATGTCAAACATTTGGATGTGTTCTTAAGATTATTCGTACAATCTTTGGAAGGTGAAGCCAGAAAATGGTTCAAGACATTGGGAAATCGTTCTGTGACCACCTGGGACCAGATGGAGAATAATTTTCTCAGGAAGTGGGGAGAAAAGAAAGATCATGGTCAATTTCTTACTGAGTTTAATACTATGAAGAAGAAACATAATGAAGGGGTATCAGAGTTTATTAAAAGATTCAAAAAATTGTATTTTGGCCTGCCTTCTGAATGAAACCCCATGAAGCTGCTGCAAAGATAATTTTCATAGCAGCCTTTGATTCTGATTTTGGATTCTCATAGAGAGAAAGAAAACCTGCCACCTTAGATGATGCACAGTCAGATGCTTTGGAGTTGGAAGCAAACTTTGCCTCCACTGGGAAATTAAAGGGAAAAGCTGAACAAGATACTAGGATAAGAGGCAAAGAAGAGGTTTACACCTCTAATCATGAAAAGGATTCAGAAAAAATGGATGAGATAAGTAAAATGATAAAAAAGATGGTCAAGCTTGAACTAGAAGCTAAGAATGCAGCTCCCAAGAACTTCTATAGTGCTCCAAACAGAGGATACAATCCCCAATATAGAAGACCACCATTGCAGATACTGCCACGAGAAGCAAAGGAGCAACAAGATCAGGTACCACATCCCTTGTACCTGGAAGGGCTAGCAGATGACTCCACTGGAGATGCAGCTTATGGATTAGAAGATTCAAATCCGGCTTTTTCAAATAATGATGACATGGAATGCCCATTGTAAGACGAAGAAGAAGAAGAAGAGATTGACCATTATTGTAAGCAATTTGCTGATTTCATGCAAGCGCAATTTAATGTCAAATATGATCTCAGGTCTTCAAGGAAGAGGACCAGAAATCAGGATCAGGAAGAGGAGCCACCTCAGAAAGAAGCAGCTGCTCAGAAGGAATCAGCAGCAAAGAGAAACACAGAAAAAGGTAAGGGTCCTCTAATGATCCAGGTGGATTACACAGGTACAGGTACAAATGGCTTAAGTACAAGGCTCAGAAATCAAAGTGTTCGAAAATCCTTCGAACCAAGTTCAAGTTGTAGATCTCGAAATTCCAGTCGTAAAACGCGAGACGACACTCAATTCCGAGTCTGAATGAAGGAGTTAGGAGCAGTCAAAGTTCAGAGGTTGACTTGGTGATGTGGCAGACTAAAGAGGCAACAATTTTGCTGAAACTCGGCCACCGGATTCCGGCAAACCTAGCCAGATTCCAGGCGAATTTGTGGGACCGTTAAAAGCACTCCTACGGTCAAAAAATCGGAAGGTTTAAAAAACAAACAGTTGGTTTTAAATAACAACAAAACAAAAAATATATATAAAAATGGGTGGCGGGCCACCAACCCCGCCACCCCATGCATATCCAAGTAATATTAAAAAAACAAAATTTTGTTGGGGGGCGGGTGGTCAACCCCGCCACCCTGCGGTCTCCACTGTACCAACGGCCGCAGCCAATGGCAAACAATGAGAAAACAATGATACGGGGCGGGGGTTGTTAACCCCACCGCCACCGTCCCATATATATATACGTGGCGCGGTTTTATACGGGGCGGGCCGCCCAATATGGGTCCGGCCCCCCACGTCACATCAACACGGCTCTTCAACATTAAACGGTTCAATGCAGACTTTTAAAAATATAAAACAGTTCCAACGCTATGTTAAAAAATGTAACGCGGTTTAAAGCAAGCAACCTTTTATGGAGGGGTCGGGATTTGACCACCTGACCTCCTCCCAAACAAAGAGGATCCATAACCAACTCGTCCAACGGTGAGTTTGGAAAGTCCGCCAACGTTTTAGTATTTAAACCTTCATTCATTTGTGCGCCCAAGGACAGACAGGAGCGGGCACGAAAAACGAGGCAGTGGAACCTTGAGCAGTGTGCAGAGGGGGCGGAACCATGATCTGAGCCATTTTTCCAGAGGGGCCATATTTTCACTTTGTCCGATTGGGGCAAGTTTTATATGGATTCAGCACTACTCAATGCCACAAATCCAACGGTGCTGCCCATTTTGTCAGCAGAGGTCTGCAATTTTCAGCCATTTCCAGATTGGGCAGGTATAAGGGTGTAATTCCTCATTTTGTACTTGTACTTTCATTTTGCCATTTAATGAAAGCAGGGCCTCCCCACTATTAGAGCATGGCCCGGAGACGTAGTCCCTCATGGAAGAACTCCGATATCAACTCTTGTGTCTTCGTGCATGATGTTAATTGCTTCTCTCTTTTTCCTCTTATGCCTTTAAATTTTCTTGTTTTAAAAGCTACAATTTTCACATGTTAATTCTTTTATACATCTCAAACAAAAGATTTTGGATCAAGTGGTATCGGAGCGGGTGTTTGTAGATGTGAATTACATGTTTGTATGCTAACAAGAAGCAAGCTAAGAAGAGGCGAAGGGACGCTACAGGCTTTTGATCCCGAAGCAGGAAGTGCACGTCAGAGAAGGAACATGGGAGATGAAGATCGGAATGAAGAGGAGCTCAATTTCCGCAAAACTTTCTATACCATGGCAGATCGAGTAGAGAGACTATTCTCTAGACTTGAAAGGTTAGAGAAAACAGGAGATCATTCTTTAGAAGGGCAAGGTTCAGCGCATGGAGATGGTGGAGGAAATCCACCCCCTTTAGGAAATGAAAGTCCTTCCTCCTCTTCTAACCATCATAATAAAAATCCTGGAAATGCATCTAACAAGCCTTTCTTTAAGTTAGATGTTAAGTTTGATCTACCAGTATATAATGGTGAAATTAATGCTGAGAAGCTTAACAATTGGATTAGGCAGCTTGAACTCTATTGCAGGATCCAGCAGATTATGGAGGACGAGGCGAAAATCCAATTGGCTTCTCTTCGATTAAGTGGCACAACTCTCATCTGGTGGGAGAGCAAACTTCGAAGCAGCAGTAACTTGGGTAACCTTCTTTCTTCCTGGTCAGATTTTATTACTGCAATTAAAAATCAATTCTATCCCTTAGGTTACAAGTAGAAAGCCTTAATGGAGTGGCAGTACCTAAGGCAAGGTAAAGGACAAAATGTGCAAACCTTTACTGAAGAATTTCGAAAATAGGCATTAAGTTTGGGCATCTCTTTAGATTCTCCTGAAGTTGTAACTAAGTACATTGGTTCATTGCATAGTTACATTAGACATTCGTTGTTAATGTTTGAACCTACTACCATTGACTCGGCCAGTGTGAAGGCCATTCATCTTGAAAATAGGGGCAGAAATGATAAGGACGATCATTCAAAGAAACCTCTTTCCAAACCTTCAAATGGAAAATTCAAAGGGAAAGGAAAGGGAAAGGAAAAGAAGACGGCGTCAACAAAGAAGGATGAAGGAGAAAAGCCTTATTGCACTCACTGCAAAAAGGAAGGCCATGACGACGATCATTGTTGGAAACTTTATCCAGAAAAGAAGCCGAAGAGATATGGAGGAAAGGGTAAGCAGAAGACGGTAGAAACCGCACAACAGGACCTTGGATCCGACTCAGGCGATGAGGCATTGATCACAGCAGTAGGGACAAAAGGTACTCCTTCTCTTCATGATTCTGAATCACATGAAAGCACTAGTACATCAAATGAGCCTCTTTCTAATGAACGTAAGAGAATTGAGTTGTTTCATATTAGAGTTGTTATAAACCATGCAAAAGTAGAAACTCTATTTGATTCAGGCTCTCAAGAAAACCTTATTTCAGAATCCTTGGTTAAAAAGTTAGGCTTAGAAGTTAAGCCTCATCCAAAACCTTATCCACTTGGATGGATACATGATAAAGTAAAACTAAATGTAACCAAGCAGTGTAAGGTAAAATTTGTTATTGCTTCTAAGCTGGTAGATGAAGTAGAATTGGATGTAATACCATTGGATATCTGTAGCATTGTGTTGGGGAGTCCCTATCTTTATGATAGGAAAGCAGTTTTCTTTCGCCATGAAAATAAATACCAAATCACTAAAGATGGGGTAGAATACATTGTAAGAGCTCATCAAACCAAAGTCAGTGCCAGCCTTGTAAGTGCAGGACAGATGAAGAGATTGGTTAATTCCAGCAAGGGGTGTTTGCTCATGGTTGTGAGAGCAAAGGATGAAGAAATAACCGATGCTTTCCGAGGATGTGATCCGGCTCATAAACAGGAATTATGTGATGTTATTTCTAACTATGGTGAGTTGTTTCAGGAACCCAAAGGTTTGCCTCCAAAACGAGGGATCCAACATGAGATCCATTTGCAACATGATGCTCCATTATCAAACATTGGTATGTACAGGATGTCATCCATCGAAATGGAGGAAATCAAAAAGCAGGTACAGGAACTGTTGAACCAAGGGGTCATTTGGCCAAGTACTTCTCCTTGTGGCTCGCCGATCGTGTTAGTGCCCAAGAAAGATGGCACATGGAGGATGTGCGTGGATTATCGGGCACTAAACAAAATCACGGTGAAAAATCGATACCCTCTCCCTCGCATTGATGATTTATTAGATCAATTAAAAAATGTTGTTTATTTGACTAAATTGGATTTGCGTAGTGGTTATCACCAAGTCAGAATTGCAGAGCAGGATGTGTGGAAAACCGCCTTCAAGACCAAACAGGGGTTGTTCGAATGGATGGTGATGCCATTCGGACTTTGCAATGCTCCAGCCACATTCATGAGGGTCATGAATGATCTTTTTAGGCCTCTCATTGATGAGTTTGTCCTTGTGTATTTAGATGATATTCTTGTATTTAGTAGGACTTGGGAGGAACATGTATGCCATGTAATCAAAAGTGCTTGATGTTTTAAAGAAAGAACAATTGTATGTAAAGTTGTCAAAGTGTGAGTTTGGGAAAACCTCTTTGGTTTACCTTGGTCATATTGTCAGTAATGGTCAATTAAAAATAGACCCCTCAAAAGTCGAGGTGATTGTAAATTGGCCTAAGCCTACCAATGTAACAGAGGTCCGTAGTTTTTTAGGTGCAGTACAGTATTGGAGGAGGTTCATTGCCAACTTCTCCGTTATTGCATCACCCTTACACACTCTGACAAGTATCAAACAATCCTTTCAGTGGGGAGGAAAACAGCAGAAGGCCTTCGAAGCACTGAAAGAGAAAATCAGCACCGCACCAGTCCTGGCTTTACCCGATCTCCAGCAGCCTTTTGAGATCGAAACCGATGCCAGTGGGTACGCCATGGGAGCTGTACTTTTGCAGCAGAAGAAACCGATTTGTTACCATTCGGAGAAGTTCTCCCAGGCTGTAATAAATTACCCCACTTACGACAAGGAATTGTATGCCTTGGTCCAAAGTGTGAAAAAGTGGAAACACTACCTGATCGGCAAGGAGACCATCATCCATATGGATCATCAGCCCTTGCAATACCTTCAGTCACAGACCAAGCTACAACAATCTCGTCATTTCAGGTGGATGGGGTTCCTACATCAATTTCATCTGGTAATAAAGTATAAGAAGGGCACTAGTAACAAAGTAGCAGACATGCTCTCTCGCCCTCCTATCGCTGCTTCTATTATTTTGCATAATGCGTCATTATCTTTTGAAAGTTATGTTGAACAGTACACTAACGATGATGACTTTAAAGAAGTTTATTCAAAACTAACTCATGGTTCACAGGTGGACAACTATCATTTGCAGGGGAAGCTGTTGTATCACCTTGGTAAATTATGCATACCCACAGCAAAAAGGGTACATATAATTCGAGAGGCGCATACCTCTCTTGTGTCTGGTCACTTTGGTGTTGAAAAAACCTTATGTCATTTGCAAAGGTTTTGTTTTTGGCCCCATATGAAAAACATTGTAACCCATTTTGTAAAGGGATGTGTGATGTGTTCTGTTTCAAAGCCCTCTAATAGAAAACTCGGGCTCTACACACCACTCCCTATTCCGGGTCGTCCGTGGGAAAGTGTGTCGATGGATTTTGTAGGAGGTTTGCCTATGTCAAGAAAGGGTCACGACTATTTGTATGTTGTCGTCGACCGCTTTAGCAAAATGTGCATATTGATGCCTTGTAAAAAGCAGGTCACTGCTGAGCAGACTTCTTGTCTTTTATTTCAGTATGTTTGGGTCCACTTTGGGTTGCCCACGTCGATTGTGTCAGATCGAGACTCTCGTTTCCTTGGAGAGTTTTGGACCAGCTTGTGGCGCATGATGGATACCAAGTTGAAGAGAAGCACGGCATTCCATCCACAAACCGATGGACAGACAGAGGTCGTTAATCGTACCGTGGTACACTTGTTGCGGGGCTATTGCAGCAAACATCCCAAATTGTGGGATGAACACCTTCCATATGTGCAGCACGCTTACAACCGAGCAGTGCACTCCTCTACGCAGCGTTCACCTTTTGAGACATGCTTTGGTTACTTACCAAAGGACCCTTTCGATATGATCTATGGAAGGGATGAAGATGCCAGTGGGCGTGATGACAGGGATAAAGTACATCGGTTCATTCAGCGGATTCAGACGATTCACCAAGTAGTGCAAGAGCAGTTGGAGAAGAGTCAGGCCCGATATAAGGCCCGACATGATAAGCACCGAGTTGACCATCAATTTCAAGTTGGCGACAAAGTGTGGTTCCACATCAGCAAGGATCGAATGAAGGGAGAAGGTAAGAAATTGCGACCAATCCGGTATGGTCCCTTTACCATATTGGAGAAGATTGGGAATAATGCTTTCCGACTCGACTTGCCGGTATACATGCAGATGTACTCGGTTGTGAATGTTGAAAATCTAAAACTTTATGAACCCCCATTGATTATGGACACTGAGGAGGTAGGATCAGTTCCTACAGTGGATGACTTTGCACCAGAATATCTCGATGACCTGCCAAAGGACATCATTCTCGATCGAAGGACCAGGACTTCGCGACGAGGAGATGTGGAGTATCTCCGTGTTGGTTTCAAAGGGATGCACCCAAGTAAAGCCAAATGGCTTGAAAAGGAGAAGGTGAGGGAGCAATTCCCTCACTTGCCTGTTGATTGATGAGGCTTTTGGGGTCCAAAAGCTCTTAAGTGGGGAGGAATGATCCAGGTGGATTACACAGGTACAGGTACAAATGGCTTAAGTACAAGGCTCAGAAATCAAAGTGTTCGAAAATCCTTCGAACCAAGTTCAAGTTGTAGATCTCGAAATTCTGAATCCAACGGCGCAGACAGCACTCAATTCCGAGTCCGAATGAAGGAGTTAGGAGCAGTCAAAGTTCAGAGGTTTACTTGGTGATGTGGCAGACTAAAGAGGCAACAATTTTGCTGAAACCCGGCCACCGGATTCTGGAAAAACTGGCCAGATTCCAGGTGAATTTGTGGGATCGTTAAAAGCACTCCTACGGTCAAAAAATCGGAAGGTTTAAAAAACAAACAGTTGGTTTTAAATAACAACATAACAAAAAAAATATATAAAAATGGGTGGCGGGCCACCAACCCCGCCACCCCATGCATATCCAAGTAATATTAAAAAAACAAAATTTTGTTGGGGGGTGGGTGGTCAACCCTGCCACCCCGCGGTCTCCACTATACCAACGACTGCGGCCAATGGCAAACAATGAGCAAACAATGATATGGGGTGGGGGTTGTTAACCCCACCGCCACCGTCCCATATATATATACGTGGCGCGGTTTTATACGCGGCGGGCCGCCCAATATGGGTCCGGCCCCCCACGTCACATCAACACGGCTCTTCAACATTAAACGGTTCAATGCAAACTTTTAAAAATATAAAACAGTTCCAACGCTATGTTAAAAAATGGAACGCGGTTTAAAGCAAGCAACCTTTTATGGAGGGGTCGGGATTTGACCACCCGACCTCCTCCCAAACAAAGAGGATCCATAACCAACTCGTCCAACGGTGAGTTTGGAAAGTCCGCCAACGTTTTAGTATTTAAACCTTCATTCATTTGTGTGCCAAAGGACGGACAGGAGCGGGCACGGAAAACGAGGCAGTGGAACCTTGAGCAGTGTACAGAGGGGGCGGAACCATGATCTGAGCCATTTTTCCAGAGGGGCCAGATTTTCACTTTGTCCGATTGGGGCAAGTTTTATATGGATTCAGCACTACTCGATGCCACAAATCCAACAGTGCTGCCCATTTTGTCAGCAGAGGTCTGCAATTTTCGGCCATTTCAAGATTGGGCAGGTATAAGGGTGTAATTCCTCATTTTGTACTTGTACTTTCATTTTGCCATTTAATGAAAGCAGGGCCTCCCCACTATTAGAGTAGGGCCCGGAGACGTAGTCCCTCCTGGACGAACTCCGATATCAACTCTTGTGTCTTCGTGCATGATGTTAATTTCTTCTCTCTTTTTCCGCTTATGCCTTTAAAGTTTCTTGTTTTAAAAGCTACAATTTTCACATGTTAATTCTTTTATACATCTCAAACAAAAGATTTTGGATCATCTAAATACTCCCTTGCAGCCTAATGATCAGATTCCTTCTTCTTCAAACGTAGTCAGTCCTCCTAATGCTGAGCCAGTGTTAAAAGAAATTAAATCTTTAGCTGAAAATAAAGAGCCAAAAGAAGTAGTGATAGAAAATCCCCCATCTGCTTTCAATCTGCAAAAAGAACTTGAGAAAATTAAGATTCCTGTCCCCTTGACTAAACTATTAAAACAACCTATATACTAGTCTCAAGTCGCTTCCTTTATGCTTCCTCCTGAAATACCAACTGCACCTGATAGTTTAAACCTTCAAGAAGAAAGACCCATGGTAGTCTTTGGCCCACATGTCGAGGAGATAGATCCTTCTACTCCTCCCTTTTATGTGTCCCTAGTTATTCATGACCTGTTATTGCACAATTGTATGTTAGATTCTGGGGCTTCCCATAATCTTATGCCTTTGTCAATCATGGAACAACTAGGACTGCAAATTACAAGACCTTATAAAGACCTATATTCGTTTGATTCTAAAAGAGTTAAGTGCTTGGGAATGATTAAAGATTTAGTGGTCAATTTGGCCCAAATTCTAGCAAAAAGTGTGGTCATGGACATTCTGGTTGCTGATATCCCAGCTCGCTTTGGCATGTTACTGTCAAGGTCCTAGGGTACAAAGATTGGTCGGTCAATTAAATTGGATTTAACATATGCTACTGTCCCAGTCTTTGGAGGCCAGGAAAGGAGGTTATACAGGGAGACTAGATTTGTTAAAATGGTAACTAAGGCTGACTGCTCAGAGAACTCCCCAGTTTATAACAAAGAGGGAGATTTTTCATGTCTGATGTTAGAAGAAAATCAAAATTACGCTCATGAGCCCCTTTTTGGTCAAATTCAAGCTGAGCAGCCTAAAGAAGATCAGGAATCAGAAATTTGGACTTTGCATTTTGATGGGGCGAATTCAAAGGAAGGAAATGGAGCTGGGGTATTATTAATCTCTCCTACAGGAAAATGGGTGCCACTGTCCTTTAAATTGGAGTATGAGGCTACAAAAAATGTAGTTGAATATGAAGCAATATTATTGGGACTATAGACAGCTAGAAACATGGGCATCCAATGTTTAAAAGTTTTGGGAGACTCTGAGCTGGTGGTAAGACAGATAAAAAATCAATGCCAAGCTAAGCATCCATGGCTCAGAGCTTATAGAAACAAAGTGTGGTACATGATAGAAAATTTCTTCTCAGCATTTAACATACAGTTCATGCCCCGAGAACAAAACAGAATAGCAGACTCTCTTGCTGTGGCTGCCAGCACATTCCGTCCTCCTCAGAATCCTCTTTTAAGATATGAAGTGGAGGTGCGCTATAGACCATCCATTCCAGATAATATAAAGCATTGGCAGGTATTCGAAGATGATGAACAGATGAAGAGATTCATGGAGACAGTGGGAGAATTCTCCAATATGGAGATTGATGATAATGAGGAGGACGAAGTTGAAAATATTGCAGGAAACAAATGGGAAGAGAAGATAGCAGGTAATAAAGTGATGCAGCTGAAAGGAAATGTAATACCTAGAGGGCTGGCGCCTCTAGAAAGATTATTTAGCAAAGATGACATTCCATTGCAGCCAAACAAGGTGACAGAAGAAGATCAAGTGGGAGATTTGAATCTGGGTACTTATGCTGATCCCAAAATTGTAAAGTTATCTAAAAGAGTCCCAGAAGAATATAAAGAAAAATATTTGAAGTTGTTTCAATCTTATAAAGATGTATTTGCTTGGTCCTATCAGGACCTAAAAACTTTTGATGTTAATATAATGCAGCATAAAATTCCTTTGAGGGAAGATGCAAAGCCTTATAAGCAGAAGCTCAGACAGATAAATCCTCTGCTGCTTCCCTCTATTGAAAAAGAAATTAAGAAGTTACCGAAGGCCAAAATAATTGTGCCATTGAGATACTCATAATGGATAGCAAACCTTGTTCCTGTTCGAAAGAAAAATGGAGAAATAAGGCTATGTGTGGATTTCAGGAATTTAAATAGAGCATCTCTAAAGGATAATTATCCACTGCCTAAGATGGACTACATCCTGCAGAAAGTGGTGGGAGCAACTAGAATGTCAATGATGGATGGTTTTTCTGGTTATAATCAGTTGGCTATTTTCCGAGAGGATCAGAAGAAAACTGCATTTACTACACCATGGGGAACATTTATGTATGCCAAAATGCCATTTGGATTAATTAATGTAGGAGCTACTTTTCAAAGGGCAATGGACATAGCCTTTGTTGGAGAGCAGGACAAGTTTTTGGTGGTATATCTTGATGATATCACAGTGTTTTCAAAGAATGATGATGAACATATTGATCATTTAAGAAGAACTTTTGAAAAATGTAGAAGGTATGGCCTATCTCTCAACCCTCAAAGATCTTTATTTGCATTAGATGAGGGAAAACTCTTAGGGCACATTGTAACTAAAGATGGTGTGAAAGTTGACCCTACGAGAGTTGAAGTAATAAACAATATTTCCTTACCAAGGAATAAGAAAGAAGTACAGGTGTTTTTAGGCCGAATCAATTTTCTAAGAAGGTTTATCCCTAACTATGCTGAGATAGTTAGGCATATAACTGATATGTTGAAAAAGGATAATGAAGTGAAATGGTCCCAGGAATCTAGAGATGCATTTACAAGGATAAAACAGGCATTTGCTGAAGCTCCTGTGCTAGCTGGACCAAATTACAATAAGCCATTTATGATCTTTTCATTTGCTTCACCCCATACCATTGTTGGAGTATTATTGCAGAAGAATGAAGGCGGATATGAACAACCTATAGCTTTCTTCAGCCAAGTATTGCATGATGCTGAATTGAAATATAATATATTGGAGAAGTAGGCATATGCCCTAGTAAAGTCCCTTAAAGCTTTTAGAACCTATGTTTTGCAATCTCACATTACTGCATATGTTCCCATAGCAGCTGTCAAAGACATTCTTGTTCAGGGGGATAGCGAAGGTAAAAGAGGAAGATGGATTGCAAAAATACAGGAGTATGATTTGGACATAAGGCCTACTAGGCTGATTAAAGGACAAGGACTTGCTAAGATGTTATCTGAATCAAATCATCAAGCTTTGGGCATTAATCTATCCATGATAGCAAATGAAAAATCTGAAAAAGGAGCAGAACAGCAAGGACTGGAGATGGCCACTCAAAAGGTACACATGAAATATCTAACTAGTCCTTGGTATAAAGAAATTGTTGAATATCTTTTAACGCTTAGCTGTCCTCCAAGTTGTGACAAGGTAAAATACAGAGCTATAAGGATGAAATCCCAGAAGTATACAATTTCCAATGGACAACTATATTGGAGAGACCCTTCAGGTATACTACTGTTGTGCCTCACAGAAAATGAAGTAGAAAGTATAATGACAGAATTTCATGAGGGAATATGTGGAGGACATTACAGCTGGATGGCTACAGCTCAAAAGATCCTGAAGGCTGGGTTTTACTGGCCAAAATTGTATACAGATGCTTTTGCTTGGGTCAGAGCATGTGAAAAGTGCCAAAGATTTGCAGAAAGACAAAAATCAGCAGCTTTGCCTTTGATTCCTATTCATGTAAATGAACCATTTCAAAAATGGGGACTAGATTTTATAGGAGAGATACATCCCCCATCAAGTGGCCAATATAAATGGATACTAACAGCCACAGATTATTTTACAAAGTGGGTGGAAGCCATACCTACAAGAAATGCTACAGATACTGTAATAATCAAGTTTGTAGAGGAAAATATTATATCTAGGTTTGGTTGTCCTGCTAGGATCGTAACTGACAATGCACAGGCATTCAAATCTGCCAGGTTTGTAAATTTCTGCCAACAATATAATATCATCTTGACTCACTCTACCGCTTATTACCCCGAGGGAAATGGTTTAGCAGAATCCTCTAATAAAACCCGGGTGAGAGCCTTGAAGAAAACAATCAGTAAAAATCAGAAGAATTGGGACTCCCAATTAAAGTTTGCTCTATGGGCGAATAGAATAACCAGCAAGAGAGTAACAGGGAAATCTCCCTATGAGCTGGTGTACGGTCGAGCAGCTGTGTTTCCTGTGCAATTGGCGTTGCCAGTAGCACGTTTTATGCAGGAAAGCCAGGAAGAACCAGATGACATGATCAGAAGGATTAATCAACTGGAAGAATTGGAGGAAACACGAAACCAGGTGAATCAGAGATTGATAGAATATCAGGAGAAAATGAAGTATGTATTTGATCGGCATGCAAAAGACAGGAAATTCCAACTCGGAGACCTGGTTCTTAGATGGGATTTTCGAAGAGCAGAGAATGGCAAGCATGCCAAGTTTGATCCGCTATGGTTTGGTCCATTCAAGATCGTGAATCAAGGGAGAAATAATACTTTCATGTTAGAAAACCTATAGGGTGATCTGTTGGATGCCTTTGTGAATGGCCAATTCCTCAAGCCATACTTTCAATTCTGACCCAGGCTAGGACTGCCTGATTGTATCATATTGTATATAAGTTGTTTTAGTTTTTATTTTCATGAAGAAAAAGATGCTGGCAATTACCTGAAGAAGAAGCGCAGGGGAATTGAAAAACAGAGTGAAATATTCAGTGGTCTGCGTGTTCTCGACATGCCTGATGACGACCATGCCATCCCCAGATGGAGCCGATGTTGTGCATATTCCCTCCTCCATTTAAATTTTGACCACCAGTTCCTTTAGATCTGTTCCAAATATCTTTCGTGATCAAAAACCTCCATATTGCGCTCATCGCCACCTTTTCCGCTCAAAAATACATTATCCAAAGGCTAAAAACCCGCTATTAAAATTATATTGAGCCAAAGCCCTAGGGCCTTAGCCCCTTTTCCTGTCAACATCACATGACCCGAGCCCGAAAACCACCAGCCAAAAGGAAAGGGGGCTTATTGTCTTATGTTTCGGGCGAAATTGTAGTCGTCCGATCGAGTTCAATCAACGGAGCGGTGATCGTTCTATGTGGTGGGCCCCGCACGCAGAAAACCGGCAGTAAATCCTGCACCACTTCCACCGAGCCGACAGTATTTACCATGGGGACAACGATTCAATTAAAGACGCACTGCATGTCTTTGGTACGGACCCTAAAAACCGCTTTCCCGCGCGTTAAAGATTGAACCATGGCCCGACAGCGGAATCCACCCGCGCCGTTGGATCTGCTGATCTCCATCCAACGGTGGATATCCCCTAAACTTGATCACCAGTTAACTCGTGTCCGTCATGTCTTGTGGCCCACCACCGCACTGCTCCCATCAACTTCCAGCCGTTGATCTGTGTTTGCAATTCGACAGCCCAGAATCTAGTCTCCTCGTTCTGTCGACTCTGCAGCCACGTCGCCTTCCCACCTGTCCCCTGTACACCCACGTGTTTTACTCCCACGTGTCTAAGATATTTCCCTTGTCATATATATATATATATATATATATATGCGTGTGTTTTCATTCATACCCTTCATTCTTATTCATTCCTCACGTTCAAACTGTTTCACATGGAGAAGTCGCACTCCATCCGCTTAATCAAAGCCTCCATTGTTTCTCCTCCGCCACTCTACGTGTTCTTCCCAGTTGACCATGTCTCCATCGTCCTCGTCCCCATCCCTGTCTGGTTTTTCTTAAAATAGTTCGTGTTTTTGAAGGTTTGCCACGGTCGATGATCCATCATAATTTACTGCTTTGTACGCGGAAATCAGGAACATTGCCCTTGACTATTTCCGAGGAAGAAATTCAAGAGGGAAGCTGAGGGTAGGTGTGTGAAATGACCATCATTAAAGAAAACAAAGATATGAATCTACGGAACCCTCCAGAGAAAGTCAAGAGACATATCGACCTGTATTGAAGATCTGGAATTTAAATTCAAAATTAAAAGGGCTGAGAGTACAATGCACAATCACAAGCTATCTCAGGGTTTTACGGCAGCAGATTTTTCCCTCAGCGAAAGGCAGAACATTGTATATTTTATTGTTTGTGCTCTTGTTCATAGGAGGAGATTTTCATCATCCGGCATTTATTTCTGAGACGGTGCTTAAAGTACGGTCATTTATAGTTGGTATTCCACGGTGTGCGCGCGCGAATGTTTAAAAACATTTTGTTCAAATTAACCTATTAAATCTCTTGCTCCATCTACCTTCTTCTCTAGAATTCTCTATCTTCTCTATAAAAACCCGGAAGAAGACATTGTAAGGGTTCAGTTTCTATGTTGGTGTCAGGTGAAAATGCTTTTGTATACATTTTGTAATATTTAAACAACAGAGGTTGAACTGTGGGATCTCAGGTGAGGATGAGTTATAACTGTAATGAGGATTCTGGTCTTTGGTATCTCACAGTATGTAATTTCCTCTTATGTGTTAATACAATATCTCATTTCATGTTATTTATCTTCTTGTATCATGTTCTAGAATGCGAGTGGCTCACTAATTTGCAGTAAGGATTCATCCTTGTTGATTCCCTTTTGGAATTAGTCAAGCGCTTTAAATAGGCCTAGTCATGATATACTGTTCCATGTTCACTTCATCCATATGTTCTGCTATATTAGTTACTTGAGGAGGGTGCTTTTATAACGCCATTGTCATATAAGGATTCATAAATTAATATGCCCTTATGTGGTTCTGTTGTGTATCTGGGTATCAGTCTCATGTTAACTAATATCCTCTTGATTATATTCTTCACTACACTCACTTCTTGATATCTGATTTCTGTGATATATTATTTGAACTGGCTCTCTTTGCAGTAAGCTGCCTCTTAACTGTCTGATGCCTTTGTATTGGAGTTTTACATGATGTTCCAACACTATTCTTATCTTTGTGTCAACTTCTGAGAGAGTTTGGTCCCATTTAGAACTTATTTCCTTGTTTTACAAGAGATAGTAAGAGAGCTTTTGGATTGACAGCCCAAGCTATATGAATAGCTCCTTGCTATATTAAGATGTCCTAGGCACTGGTCTATGGCAACTCTAGACTGTCTCTAGGGGGTGACAAAATTGTCCACAATAGCTATCATCCGCCATTGACCCTCTCTGCTCTGCTTCTACCGCAGATCCCTCCTGTTTTGTATCAACCACCTGAATGCAGTCTCCTTCGTCGTAGGTGTTCTTTAACCTACGCTCAATATCTCTGTACTTTCTACCTCTGTGGTAGATGTAGGGTTTTTCTTCCGATGACATAGACTACTAGCTCCACATGCTGAGCCATATCTATGCTTTGATACCACTGTAATATTCCTTTTTGGGAATATTTCTAAAACACAGACAACTCTAACCATAGATGGACTCGGAGGGCATTTACTAGATATTTCACCTCTAAGAAGAGGATGAGATTTGGAGGCTATCTGGCCCTTTCTAGACTCTGTCTAAGAGTGTGGGGGAAACACAACAAATGGTACAGGAATCTCAATCGAAAGGGGAGAAATAATAGACATGCAAACAGAAAATAATATATATTCAAAGTATGAATAGATACTCAAGAAATACCACGGGAATACTGAGCCATTTTATTAATCTTATAAATACAGAGGAATACAATAATGATCAAAGCGATAGCTCCTAGACTTGTGAAAATCCAAGTTAAGATCTATTCTCAAAATGCTGCTGTGTTTCAGATTTGTGTTTCATGGGACAGCTATGACTCAGATCTGCATTCTAGCTGATGACAAATGACTATGTCGCTGCCCAAATGTGCCTCCTTACGGATCTATGCTTTCCTCCAATTAATCGCACCTCCACTGGCTAGGATCTGCAGTATTATAATCACCCGCTGATCCAGAACTTCCATCAATAGACGCGCTGCTATTCCTGTGCTTTATCTCCTACCCACGATCTTTAAAGAACACACCTAGAGCTTCCCAACTATGGACTGTGTCCTTCTACGCAGCCAATACAGGTGCTGCGCAGTTAATAAACATGCTGCTCCTTTACAAATACAACAGATCATTCTTCCCACACAAATGTTGACGGAACTAACTCACCTGAGTAGGCACTCGAAGTCCCATGGGGCTGAGGGCGAGATATTCAAAAGGAGACACTCAATGCACTAAACAGCGCTGTAGACAGGCTAGACATCTAGCGTGCTCAATAGTCGCAATGACCAAATTCAAAATACATAAATTCTCCATGATCCCCGAATGAGGAAATTATCTCCTTAATATAGCGTTGGCCACTCTTGAATCCTACGGCTGCCTTAACCCATGATACCATGGTAATACCCTTTGTTGTGTGCGTCTCCACCCATGGTAATACCCTTTTTGCTGTGTGCCCCATTTGGCCTTCCTTAATTACCATGTGCGTCTTATTTTAGAGTGAGTTGTGCTCCAACCTATCCTGCGAGCTCTCTATGTTTTCTCCGATCCTCTTTCCGCCTGCTCACTGCTGCTCCAGCTTGCCTCGCGCACCTCCTTCGCCATTACTCCCCCTATTGCGTGCTCACCCTGCTGCATGCCCCCCTTGTTTTGAGCCCCCTACTGCGCACTCCCCTGCTGCGTACCCCCTGCTGCGAGCCCCCCTGCAACACACCCCTTGCTACGCGATCCCTTGCTGCAAGTTTCCCTGATGCGCTCCTTTTTTGCGTGCCCCCTTGCTGCATGCCCCCTTGCTCTTTTCCCTGTCTCAAATCCAACTCCCCATCCTCTACTTTCCAGCCTCTCCATGGCTCCGTGCCAACTTCAAAAGCCCATCAGGGGTAGCTACAAAGGGGCACTCTCTGGCCACTCTCACCGTGGCCAAGACCAACTCCTGGAATCTAATGAAGGATCCTCATCAGGATTTCATGAAATGTTGGCTACCCAAATGCCTTACAGCACTCAAGAGGATATTTCTCAGCCACTGGAGAAGCCAAAGTGTAGAAGAGGCTGCAAAAAATCCACCATTGTGTATTCTGAGCCGCCAACACCCCGGAAAACCGAACCACTTCCAGTCCATGAGCCTGCGGAGGAGGAGACAAATGTTTGGATTATGGACTCAGATGGCGTCTAGACTAGAGTTCCTGACGTGGAGTATCATGTTGCTCCCATCATCCATGTGGTCCCTCCAAAGCCTCCTTGTGCGCCCGCAACTGAGGAGGAAGCCATTGCAAGAGAATACGAATGCCTAATTGAGGAGGATGACCACATGATAAAGGAAGATGATGGAACTCCATGACTACTCGGTAGCAAGGTTCATCTCTATTTTTAGTCTTCTCAGGACATACTAAAGCTATTTTGTTTTCATATGTGTCACAAATATTTTGTACATCAGGACAATTTGAAACTCTTAAGGGGCTCATTTCCTCCCATGAGGCAGCCCCAAACATGGTTTATTTTGAAAACTTTTGAGGCTGGGATTAGCTAAGTATTTATTTCCATCCTTACCCATAACCTCTGTAAAGTTCCTTTTATGATTTCAATATAGTTTAGCCTAACTTAAAAAAATAATAATAATATGAGGTTAATTTTACATTTATGACCTAAATTATACTGCATAAAACTTTCAATCTAGGAAATATTACATACGGTATGATAACTATGTATGGAATTTTCAACTTGCTAATAATGAAATATTTGATCACAAATAGCATTCAAATACTTGTGTTTAGATGGTATTCAACTAATTCAATATTTTACATGTTTTATTGAAATCCTATATTCTTGTCGTCATTCTTAACTTTATAATACATACAATAAGCTATACAAAATCATTGAAAGAATTTTTTTCAAATAACATCGAATCCTCAGTCTCATATGCAATGCCTTTAATTTGTTGATTACCATATTCATTTATAAATGAGGCTTGAAAATTATAAAAAGTAAATTCAATATATTGTAAGTATTGGGTAGGGTAATTTATAGGTATTAGAGGGTGTAAAAAGAGATATTGGGTAACAACAGAGGATATCTCTTAAAAATAGAGGTTATGTACTTTATTCTTATAAATAGAAGTTACTTTTATTAGAATAATCTATTGGGAGGGTGGTTAAGGAAATAATTTTGAGAGGTTTTTGTTAATACATAATGATATTAGAGGTATTCATTAATATCTCATGAACGTGAGCGTTGTAACACAAGTTTCTTAAGTAGATACCATGTACTCTCATGAAAGTGTGAGAAACAACCATGAAAATACTAACAATTTTTTTTCTAAATTAAATATATAAACATTAAGATTGATGTTCATGTTAATAGGGCCTTTCCAAATTGGTGAAAATGGGTAATTGTGGTTTAGATTACTTAGATTCAATTGTCCAAATTCATTAATGAATATTTAGTTAAAGGATTCCAATTTGAGCATTGTAAGATAGCTATATTGATTGCAATATTTCAAAATTAAAAAATGCATTCTTATCATAAGGGATGAGGGAAAAAAAATTAATATCCACACATACAAAAAAAAATGGACAATAACATTGGGGAAAATAGACATTGAAAAGAAAAAAACATACACCTAAAGTAACTCCAAAAACATAAAATTAATTACATTAAATGTTTGGTTGAAGAAGTTAGAAAAGATAAAAAAAGATGAATATATAAATAAATGTAAATTACTCATAACTATTATTTAAAAATATTAATAAGCTCTCAAATAATTTATTAGTAACTTATAAGAAAATAACCAAATCATTATAATGTGATTAATCCAAAAGTCATCTTTCTAAAATATAGATTACAAAAATCTTAGATCTAACAAAAATATTTTTAAATTTGAAATGATTTACCTATTTCATTAAAAAAAAAAAACAAACTCCAAAAACATAACTTTAATTCTTAATTTAAAATCATAACAATAATTTCAATATATATAATAAATATAAATTTTAAATAAATACAAATATAAAACATTAATTAGAGAAAAGATGTAACATCAATATCTTCTTTGAAAACTAATACCAATCATATGTTTATTCTAATATATTTTAATAATATGATAGGTAACCCAAAAAAAAATTTATATAATAAATTTAAAAATTTATAATTATTTTATTGAGTTTGAGAGGTGTTGACTTGCTCAAAATAAAATAAAATAAAATTAAAATAAATTAAAATATAATATAATAATTAATAATTAACAATTATCATTATCTTATCATTAAAATATTTTAATTTAATTAAATTATATAAAAATAAAACTAAAATAAAATAAACAAAAAAAGAATAATTATAATTAAATCGGTTTAGATTTATTTTAATTATCAAATTTATTAAAATGCAAAACATTTTTTTTAAGGGAAAAAAGAATTGATTTTTCTCTATTATTAAATCTTTGGGATCTATAGCATGTTCTCCTCTTCTCAAACCAAGTCACAACGAGGAAATTTGAATCTTGAAACTCTCAATTTTCACACTTTACATTGATCACTAATTAAACCATCTCTAAAATTATATATCTTATATTAAATTAACTTTAAACTAATTATATAAATCTTTAAAAATGAAAAATACCATTATAATTTAACTTACTATTTACATTACAAACTTATCTTCAATAGGATGTAAACATATTAACAAAATATGGATTTTAAAACAATGAAGCAACCTACTTTTTAATTTATTATCCATCATTATTTTTTAAGTGACATATAATAAGTATTAATTGAAATTAAAATTTATTATTTTTATTTGTTACGGCTAATAGTAGCTGATGGTTCCCCCAAATGCGGATGCTAAATAGCTCAGCATGGCTACATGGGGCTGCCATGTGGATCACCACATGGCGCGCCCATGTGCCTCGGCCTTGGGATGCTCATCGCCTTAAATTTTCGTGTGGACTGGGCTTTAAGGCCCCATGCGCCACCCTCCATGTGACGTACTTGGCGAGTCTCAGAATAACTCTCTTCTGCAACATGTTGTTTGGCACTCTCGCTATCTCTTTGGCTCTCCCGCCCGCTTTGGTCGCCCTCCCTTTGGTTTTCTGGCTTCAGCCCTCCCCTGCTCAGGCGAGAGGCTTTTGGGCTCTTGCCTCTGCAATGGTTCCTCAGCTGTCTGATTTCTCTCCCAAGTCGGCCTCGATGCCTCATCGTCACCGGCAACGCTGTAGGCGAGCTAGGGGAAGGGGTCTCCCTTCACGTCCTCCTCTGTCCAATACCTTCCCTTAGGACTTGAATCTCCCCATGGACTGGGCCATGACAGACTTGTCACCCACTGAATTCATGACTGCCTCGCGTCCCTTGCTGCTCCCCGACTCCTCCACTCCTCCCTCCTCCTCCTGCTGTAAAAAGTGGGCCCGTAAGTCCACCATCCCCGTAGAGCCAACCTTCCTCCCTTGAAAGCTTAAATCTCTCCCCGTCTAGCCTACCTCTAACTCCAATTCTAAAGATAATGATATTGAGCCTATAGAAGATAAGCATCTTCTGGGACTGTGTCATTCGGGCTCCTCCTTGTGGAATGACGACTTCAACTTGAACGCCTCCCTGGACATTCCATGCACTCTGTAGGACGAAGCCACTCAGGACACTCCAACGAAGCGCCTCGGGCTTCCAGTATCTCTTCGTGTGCCGCATGAGGACTCTAAGCCTGGGCTCGATTCTTTGGACTACAGCTACATCTGTTGCATTGTCGAAGAGGCGTCTCCCTCCATCGACAAGCATGAAGGTTCTCCATCGTGTTCTCTCTTCGGTTTTTTTGTAGTATGGTGGTTTTTCATGTCATGTTTGTTAGTTCTTTCTACTTCATTTTGCATAGTTTTAAGGCTGGTTTCCCGCTAAGGGAAGCTCTTTTCCTTGGATTATCAGGGCTGGTTTCCTATCTAGGGGAAATCTAGTTTTTTACAGTAGTTTTTTTACTATTCCCTCCGAAATGGATTTGTCCATTTCTTAGGATGGGCAATGTAACTTATGGTTGATGATATAATAGAATAAGTTTTACTTAGAAAAAAAAATAGTAGTTGATGGTTTTTTTTATTATAAAGAAAATGAACTTAATTAGTCTGTATTTATTAGCTGTTAGATTTGTTGATGGCTATTTTTAACTATAATGTAAATGAGGTTAATGAATTTGTATTTATTAGGTGTAATAATTGTTGAGAATTATTTTTTATTTTTAAAAGAAACGAAGGGGATATTTGTTTTGGAATGGTAATAGTTTTGATGAAATGTTCGATTTTGTTTGTAATTTTAAGGGTAGTTTAATTTATAAATAAAATATTTTTTTTCTTTAGTATTTTGTGATACAATTTTAAGTTATAATGTGATTTTTTGTTATTGAAAATACATCTTTGAATACATAAATGGATTTAATACTCTAAAAAATTTTGGGGTACTTGAATTCTACAGATTAAACAACTTAAACTCAAGTTTTTAAAAATATTTATGAGATTTTGGCTAAAATTAACAAGGAAAATGTGGTGAAAAAGGTTATTATGTCTATAAGATATAGACTACACCCTAATTCTATATTCATACACTCTAATTATTACAGTATACTATATATATATATATATATATACATAAAATTGGTGTTGTTTATATGTGAGACTTTGAGAAAAAAAATCCTAGCTTATTTTTTGATTTGGTGAAATATTCACAATCGAAGTTTCCCAGGAACTTTTGAGGGTGCTAAATCCATATATGCTGTGAAAAACATAGTTTAAACAAAGAAAATCAAAATTTTACCACATATTCACAACTGAAGTTCCCCATGAGTTTTTGAGGGTGCTAAATCCATATATGTAGTCAAAAACCTAGTTTAAACAAAGAAAATCTAAATTTTACCACAATTGTTTTCCCACATTTCGACCAAAAATAAGTCAAAAACTCCAAAAAGTCCCACATATAGACAACTCCTATATAATTTATGGTTTTGATTTATCTATTAAAATAACACATTTTTTCATAATAATTATTGTGTTTTATGTAATATGAAAGTGTTATAGCATAACCTCAAGTAGTATAGAAAAAACAACATAAATTGGACTATCACATGGAATCATTGGAAAGATGATAATGTGAAAGAAAACTATGTAATTGATGTAGCAAGAAGCATAGTTAAATATTCATAAATGGAAAATAGAAATAAATGATATCATGAATATATATAAAGGGAAATAGTTAGAAATTAGTTTTCATGTAAAAACTCTTCAAAAATAAGTTGTAGTTGTTCACCTTTTCTTGACTTCTTATGCTTCTTATGGTAGAAAATTCAACATTTAAGTCAATGGATATTGGCTTTATGTGTTTCTTTACAGGGTGATCATACTATGACCTCAAATGGAAACTAAACACTTCTGCATTTGTCAAAATTCAATCATAGATCCATATCAATATCCTCAAAACTATTAAAAAAAGAGATGGTACATAAAATATGGTATAAGGAAGAAACACACTATGAGTTTTATTATTATTATTTTTTATTTTAATTAAATAATATTTTGTTATTCGTAATTTTTTTTTACAATATACAAGACAATATTTCTACTATTATATAGTAAAATATATTTTAAAAATTAATATTGACATTTTTTATAATTTAGATAATTAATTTCTTAAAAATATTATTGTAATTTTATTTTCATATTTTATATGATACTATCACCACCATTTATAATATAAATATTCTTTATTATATAAAAACATATATATTAATTCAAAAATAGAAAAAATAAATATATAAATATTAAAATTTATTTAGCATTGAAAGATAATAAATTAAATTATAGTTATAAAAATAAAGTGTTATATTTCATATACAAAACATGAAATTCAAATACTTCTAATTTCTCTATATCTTAAAAAAACAAAAACATACTGAAATACCTAAAACAAAAATAAAAACTTCTTTAAAAAACAAAACAACAAGTGAATTGTTGCATGGCAAAATTACTTTAATATTAACTCTTGCATGACATTTTATTAATATCTTCCCACACATATTGCTTTCCATACATAAGCAATTGATTGATATCTCATCCACTCATGTTGTTTTCCATGTATAAATATGAATATATGTTGAGTGTTGACATTTTCTCTTACGTATTTTGAAATAATATGCGCACTTGAGTTGAAGTGGTAATCAAAGACTTTCTTTCTAAAGCAACAACTTTGTCTTATAATAATAGATAATGGAAACCAAATGTCAATGGAAGATTAGACATTTAAGTAATGCTTGTAGGAAGAGAGACCCATGGCTCGGATTTGGAATTAGAAAATAGTAACTACAAACTGCCAATGATTATTGTCTTTCAAATAAAAAACATTTTATCTTACGTATTTTGAAATAATATGCCCACACTTGCCTAAGTGGTAATCGAAAACTTTCTTTCTAAAGCAAGATTTGTCATATAATAATAGATAATGGAAACCAAATGTCAATGGAAGATTTGACATTGTAGGAAGAGAGACCGATGAGTTGGATTTGGAATTGGAAAATAGTAACTAGAGCCTCCAATGATTATTTTCTTTCAAATAAAAAACAATTATTAAGATTTTTATGGTTAGGTGTCATCACCTCCCCCTTAAGTTTTTAGGTGTCATCACCTCCTCCAATAGATAACCAAAATAACCAAAATATCTATTGGTGAATAGCCATAATCATGTTTAACCACCACCTTTTTATTAATGTTGCGTGTTTCTATGTAGCTTGAAACAAAATTATGTTTGGTGTACCCCTTGAAAACAGTGGGAATGATATCACACATCTACATGCAGGGTCTTTATTGTTTTTAAATTCATTTACTAAAGTAGTTCCATCCCACTAGATGAAATCAAATTGTCCACAATGAATGTAGTGGGGTATGCCATTTTCGGCCTAAAGAAGCTCGTAGAGATGCATCATGGGCTTATTTAATCGATGAGGGTGGAGTCGTCACTAATCATTATAACATTAATAAAAAATTGTTGGAAGATATGATACCGTGTACCCTGGTAAAGGATCATCAAACTTTCCTCAAATGGAGATCTCATCACCTAAATCTTTGGGCCCCACATTCATTATTACTTTCCCCCTTTTGGACCATATATATCTTGGATCTTCTTCATAAAGGGCAAAGTTTGACAAATATAGAAACCCCTAAGAGATGCATCATGGGCTTAGTTAATCATTGAGGCTGGAGTCTCCACTAATCATTATAACATTAATAAAAAATTGTTAAATTGTTGGAAGATATGATACGTTATATACCCTAGTAAAGGATCATCAAACTTTCCTCAAATGGAGATCTCATCACCTAAATCTTTGGGCCCCACATTCATGATTACTTTTCCTTGTTGGGTAATACATATATGGGATCTCCTCTATAAAGGGCAAAGTTTGACAAATATATGAATAGAAAGATCACATATATATTCTAATTGCTAGCCTAACTTCCAACACATAGGACATGTCTTTTATAGTTATTTGTGTAGTTGAACTGATATGGCACAAGTATAAAAGTGTCCATATTGGTGTGAATGAATTGATATGAGAAAGGTATAGAAGTGCTCATAAAGTTGCATGGGTCCCTACGTTTTTTCCACCTCTCATGCAGCCACCTACTCCCCCTAGTGACCCCTCCACCCTTCATGTAAATTACACATTTCAAAATGCGTGAATCAATCATATAATAAAAGAAAAACATTATATACACCAATCATAAACTTGTCTCATTTATTATTTTTGATATTTTTGTCTGGTATGGAAGACCCATGACTACCACTAAATTCCAAAACCAAAGCAAATTGCATCGCCTTTTTCAATTATATAATTTTTGTAAATGTGCCTTAAGATTGGGGAACGCCTTTCATTTACGTTGGCAAAAGTTGTTTGGTGGGCGTTGAAGGATTGTGTTTCAAAGCATTATGGGGAGACCCCACCTTGAAAGTGTTCTAGAATCTCTACATATGCAACTACCAAAATATATATGTTTTCAATTAAAATAATAGAAAAAAAAGTGTTGAAAATTGTGTTTAAGTAAGAAGTTAAATTATAATAATTACTCTATAGTTTTATTTAGAATTACTGTTAGATTTTACATATGCACCTAACAATAATATATATTTTTTGAATTAAAATAATAGAAAAAAATGTTCAAATTTGTATTTAAGTAAGAAGTTAAATTATAATAATTATTTTCTAGTTTTATTTAGAATTAAGGTTAGATATTATTAGAAAGAAATATGATTTTAATATTGATGATTGTTTTGTTTTAGGGGCACTTTAATTGGCAATTGAAGTGATATGAAATAGTGTAACCTAAGAGATCCAAGGTTCAATCCTCAAGGTGTAACCTAGTCTATGGAGATGAGGACAAGTCACAGGCCTCATAAATATAGTGGCACAAACAACCTGTGTCACAAGTGTACATGATTGACCTAATTTTTGACCCAATTGTTGATTCCTCTAGTTACAAAAAAATTAAAATTATTGATTCCTCTAAAAGAAATTCATTTTTTCACAATCATTATTTACTTAAAACTATCTTTTAGTTATCTAAGTTAACAAAACTATTTTTAATTAACTACAAATTCATCTTTTTGAAATATGTTAATGACCTAAGGTTCATAGACATCAATAAGAGAACCAACAAATTACTTTGGATGATGTGATTTTAGTTAAATAACACTGATGACTCAACCTCCATCATAAATAACAACTGATAATAACTACCTTATCAAATGTACTCAATAATAATTTGTTTTTTTCAAATTAACTAATAATTTTATATATATTGAAAATTAATTATTCAAAATCTCATTTTAGTGAAAAGTGGAATTATAATTGGAGTAGTGTGCTTTTATAGGTAGGATATTACTAAAAAGACATACCATTTTATGGACAATGACTACAAGGAATTTTTTTTTTTTTTTTTTTTTAAATACCATTTACACTACAATCATATTTTGGCTCTAAAGTAAGACTTAAAAATACTTATAATTGGTTAAAGTGCTAGTCTTTTTAGATATGAAGAAACAAATTAATGGCCCAGGACCCCAAAACATCTACTAAGACTAAAATTATTTCCTCTTATGGATAACTAAACTATACTAATGTTTTTCTTTAAATAATAATGATGAATCCACCCACATTTATGAATATTGTTAATAATTATCTTTATTATCAATTGACTATTAACTTATGATATTTTTCTCACTTTAGAACAAAGAAAAAATATTGAAAACTAAAAACTCCACTATTACATATTTAGGGTGTTTAGGAATTTCACTCTTAACTTTAAATCAAACTTTTGTTTCTTTTTCTCTATGAGAAATATTATAACAATAAGGTTAAAAATCATTATAACAAAGTTCACCATGCCATCTACCTTAATTAAATATAGATAGGAAAGATAACAATTATTCATTTATAACCCAATTAGAAATTGCCTCGTACTATTTAAACAATATAAACAAAACTAACATATACTTTTACAATAAATTCATAACTTAAATAAATTATTAAATATAATATGCAATACAATCAATATATATATATATACAAATTTTATTATTTTACTTATAATTTAACAAGTTTAAACAATATGTCATATTCTTTTAAAGAAAGAAACATGTACTCTCCAAATGATTTTTATAGCCAAAATAGCCTACCAAACATAATGGCATTAATAGAAAATATTAAACATATATATATTAATTTTTTTTTGTATTTTAGATTTCTAGATTTTACTATTGTAACCTATTCAAATTTAATTATATTTTGTTAAGGGTACTCCATAATAATTTTTTTTATTCAATTTATTTTTTTTAAATTGTTTTTTAATTTTTTCATTTATATAAATTTCATTAAAATATAAGTTTAAACAATCGAGATATGATTATTTAAAGATTTCCCCTTGGCACCATCTTAATGTTATTAAGAAATTGACACATGGTAAATGATTTGGCACCCTAATCTATGTGTCACACAAAGGAGAGCATTGAGTCAGCACCAAGGCCATCTAGCCCAATATCTTCACCTACAAGCTCCAATTAATTTACTTTATGTGTATTTACATGAATGGTTTCTAAATAAAACCTTAATCCATTAATTCCAATGAATATTTATATTCCACTATTATCATAATATTTAAATAAATTATATATGAAAACAAAAAAAAAATCATTAATTAAACACAACTTTATACCAATATTTAGTAAGCGTAAAATTTATGCAACAATTGCTCAAAAAACATGTGAACTTATATAATTGATGTTTCAAATTCAATTCCATGAAAGAACGAAACTTCAGGAAAACTTCATACTCATTGAAACAAACATAGTTACCAAGAGTTACTACCCACCATAATTTAAAGAAATCTTTGCACCCAAATCTTAGGTTCATATGGAATTAAATATACTTTCTAAATGTTACTACCTTTCATTATTCACTCATTTATTAGCATAAAAAATGTTAGAATTAAAAATACAAATATGTAGATTTACTAATGGTTACTACCCACAAAAAATTATATAAGTATTTGTATGTAAACTTGGATTAATATACACTTTTACAGAGATATATTACACTAAAATATATATTTACATATTTTCATGAACATTTATGTATGCCATAATCATATAAACACAATTTTCATTATGAGGACATCAAAAAGTAACAAAATTTTACTAGGTTTATTCAAGAAAAAATGAAGAATAGTCAAATTTATAGAGGAAACACTTATATGAACTTTCAAGCCGGAAACTAACATGAGAAGAAGCCTTTCCAACCCAACCATAGGCTTATATACACATCAACTTTCTACAATTTTCCACCTCCTAGCGAGACCATGATACCACAAGGGGAAAACTAACAACTTAGTGGTAATTGGGCTAGGTGAAAGCAACGCTCCTTCACACATATGATAGAGTTAGGGATTTATTTTCCCAAATGAGCTATTACCTTTGTGATCTCCATATGCCTCTCAAATGGTTATTAAATCAAATAGGGGAATCCCTTCATTTCTCTAGAATACCTTGGTGATTTCCCCACCTCTTGCTTATGCTCAACCAGTACACATTAAATCAACATTGGCATCGCGCAAAATAACAAATGAAAGTTCATATATCTAGAAAAGGATACCTATATGGTGGGGAGGAGAAATAAATAAATGGGTTGGTCGATAAAATGTAAAGTTGATAAGGGGTTGGGATTAAGATAACTTTGGTTCTAATTTATAAATTATGCTATAAATCTTCTCAAGCAATACCCTAAGCAAAGAATTCCATTCAAAAATCCATGCCTAAAAAAAGTGTAAGATCATTTTGAAGTCCATTTAGAAACCAAATCAATTAGTCCAAATTTTCCAAATCCTAATCAAAATAGCTTGAACCAACTTCAATCCCATAGATCCAAGTTGTTTTTAAAAGAAAAGTTCACTATCGGTGTTATAGCCCACTATGACTAGCTAGAGTCCAAAATACTTTTGCAATTGTTCAATAAGAAAAAATATTTTTAGGGAGCCCAAATCACACCATCATCATTCCAGTCCTTGATTGGCATTTTTTTTGGGCATATTTTTGCATTCAAAACATTGTTTATTCAACCAAAATTATCCAACCATTACCCCACTCAAGATTGGAAACATTTTACTCACAATTCTCACTAATCGGGCATCCATGTGTGTCTATTCTATGTGGGTGACTCTCTCTATATGTGTATGGTTGAATCTCTATGTGAAGGAATGTAACACACATTTTTTCTTCCATGGGGATCTTCCTCCTTCTAGAATTTTCTAGAATCAACATATTTTGCTGCTACATAGTCTTAAATTTACCTTAGTCTTCTAAGTTATCCATGGACCAAGTTCAAAATCGAATGAATATACTCAACTTATTATTTCAGGTAAAGTTTGAAGAACTATTGTAATTACCACCCTAACTTTCATATTTATGAAGGTGAATATTCCAACTACCTACTACCTAGTTATTCATAATCAATTGTTTATTGGGTAGGAGGGAAAAGTTTCATTATTTTAATTTCAAATTTCATGGCAAGGCTTTAGCAAGACAATTCACTGCAAGACCCTCATATTTATCCTACTCATGGTATTGTAGCCCATATCAATGATCCCATGTGCCTAGTTGGTTATGTCAACATAATCATTAATCAACCATTTAGATTACATATACATTATTTCTAGATTCATCGTGTTCATTTTTTCATAATAGTGAAACATCCATATAAGCATACACAATACAATGTCATCAACATAATTAATTACAAATTAATTCAAATGTCAAAATAAAAATGTTATAATTATTACAATTATAATAAAAAGAGTGTTAATGAAACATTTTTTTATATGAGTATATATATTTTGTCCTAGACACGCTATCCAAAATCAACAACACTTGAAGCCAATAAAACAATGGTGATCATGTTATTTATGGGAATCAGAATTACGTAGAAAAAAACAATCATTCCTCCAACCACCTAAAATATACCCAACTAACATAATAATCAATAACTTATTTAAATATTAATATATTAATTATCGATTTTCAATTTTATTATTTGTTATTTCTTTAAAAATTATTATTAAATTTACAAAAAATAAGAAACAATGTTATAAATAATAATAATAATAATAATAAAAACATAACATCACTCGTCATTTAAAATGATTTTCATGGTCCATTTTAAGCATTGACTAGTACTTTTCCAAATTGCGCCAATTATGACCAGGGATTTTGGTATTAATAACGTTGTTGTTAGATGATGTCATATGACCCACTAACAATAGTGAGTAATATGAGGCTCCAAATTCAACCAAGGTTGGAAAAGCATCATGACATTAGTTTTCCAATGCCCTATGACCTAATACCAAAACTACCACAAACTTGTTTATAGGTTAAAGAAATATATTTAATTTTCTATATATACCTATTATAATAGTTTGATTCTTCAAAATTGGCTACATTTTTTACAACCTCATTCAAAGTGGTTTCCCAATTAAATGTCATATACCATCCATTAAATATGGGTAGGTGCCCAAGATCTCCCCCAATATATTTTCATTCCAAAATAATTAATATAAATTTATATTAATAAAATATAAATGTGTTATATATATACTAATCAAATGCACATTTGAAATTATAGTCAAATCCATATCACATGGGGTTCAATAATTACACAATATTATATCATATAAGTTCAACTTGGGGAGTTCAAACTTTTAGAAAATGAAAGCAATGATTACTGGCTATTAAAAGTATATAGATATTTTGGGGTTTACAGTTAGGTATTTAGGGTTTGTGGGGTATACATGGATTTGTACTAGACTTGCTTAAGCCTTTTAAGGTTCACACTAACGTTCATTTTCCTTGGATGTTCTTCTCCTTCTGAGTTATTTTTTGTTTCAAATTTTGTTGATAACCTATGAAAATCTCACATTTACAATAACCATATCTCCAACCAATTCAATGAAAAATTAAAAAAAAAATCTACCAAAGGGACGGAACGACTAGGCAGAAACAATTAAAACGTCATAGGAATCTATGCATATAGCTTCTAGAAAGCATTTTCTTCACCCACTATGGAGAGTGAAGTGGACATTAATATATGAATGAATCAAAAGCTGACATTTGTGCTACTAGTATCTTTGTGTGGTTTTCTCTTGAATCCTTTAGAAAAAGTAAGACACATGATTTAGGTAATTTGGATTATTTTGAACTCATTAGATGTTGTAATGAAATTAATGCGGTTAGAATATTCTGCGTTAATATTCAATTGATTTGTTAGTTAATTAAAATAAAGAATAAAAATAGAAGTCCATCATTTTGCATAATCCTCGTCCAGGGCATATAAAATTTTGTGCCACATCACTATAATAGGGATAATTTTTATTATTATTAAAAGTATCACAAAAATAGATAGGTAGGATATCTAATGAAAACAAGGTGTTTTTTAATTGGAAAATTATATTCAAAGTGGGGTTTAGTAAAATATGGCCATTCATTAATATATTATTAATGCATGGGTTATGTGTTTGTTATGTTATAGGTTTATTAAGTGAAATTTCTTTAATACATACTTGATATATTGATTATGATGTCTTTTAACATTTTTGATGTATTTTAACATTTTCTAGATTATTTTGGTCTATAGGAATTATATAGAGAAAGTGAATAAAGAAATAAGAAAATGAATCTTCAATCTTGTCTAAGTTGCAAAGATTACAAAATCTCATTTTCCAATGATTTTTTAGAGAGGCCATCTACAAATTTGTCTACGAAAATCATGAGAGGTAGTTCTTAGCTTATTAAGAATTATTTATATGTTAACGATTGTGATGTGTTGCGGTGAAAACAACCACCCATTTTATTTTTCTTATACAAGCAAAAGGAAAATATCCCCCAACTAATTTTTTTATCTTAATTCCAAATATAATACCATTGTGAGCTTACTATCCATTATTTGACTATATAGGAGGTTAAGGTTGGGATCTCTATTTATAGTCCATCCACCTATCTACCGTGGGGTTTAGGGATTGGATATTTATCAATTACCGATATTTCATTATGCCCTTGAGCCTTATACATTTTGTGTCTATGATTGAGTATTTGGTTTCTAATGCTCCTTCTATCCTTCGAGATACTCTTTGTAAATAGTTCTTTTAGACTCTTTTATCCATTGATAATGTTTAGTGAGTCCTTTAATTTAAATTTTTTATTAATATTTAAATTTTTTTTCTATGATGACTTCATGCTTTGTCTTACATACTCAAAAGAAATGACACAAATTTGAAAAGAAAATGTCAAGATATGGTATGAGTGAGGAAAACCACTTGAAGACTAATCTTATAGTGATCATGTTATTAAGCATTCCTAAGGTCAAGTATGAGTAGCCTAAGGTAAATTTTATAATACATCATTAATTCTTATCTAGACCTACATATCATTCCATTGAGGCTCATAAAATGATTGATGTTACTAATTTTCCCTTTCAATCTAAGTTTTGATTTAATAAATTATATACATACACACACACACATAGATACATATATAGTTCCTCTCAAAACAATGTTACCAACTTAGCAAGAACTTTACCAAGTTCCCATTTTTTTGGAGATCGCATAAAATCATGATTATGATGCCGAGTTGAAAAAAAGTGATGTAGCATCACCCTATTTTCATTTTAGGATTAAAATTCCAAAAAATTTCAACCGTGAAATTAAAAACCAAATATGATTATTGAGAAAGACATATAACTACGTCAAAATGCAAAAGTGGTGATGTTGCATCACCTCTTTTTTAGGGGTTTAAAATTTTTACAATTTTAAATTATGGAATTAAAGACCAAATAGCATCGCTAAGAAGACAAGAAAAAACACGTCGAAATGAAAAATTAGTGATGTAGTATCGCCCATTTTTTTAGGTTAGAATTCAAACATTTTTCAACCATGATATTAAATATCAAATATCATGAATATAAAAATTAACGCCTCTAACTCTCTTTTTCTTCTTTTATTATTGTTTGTTTTAAGTGTCTTTCGAATTTTTTCTAAATTTTATTTTATTTTTGGCATTAAAATTATTAATTAATAAGCACTATGGCCTTGACCATTGGTACCATCAAAAATAAAAAATAAAAACATAAAGTTGATTATAAATCTAAAAGTGGCATTACATAATATCGTCTCAATTAAGAAAAAATGAGAAAATTTGTAAATATGATTTTAGGGAATAAATTTTTAAAAATAAAATACAAATTTAAATAAACAAGGGTAATAGTTGTGATGCAACATAGTCCCTACCTTTACCACTATTTAACTGATTTTTTTTGCATAGTGTTTTCCAATATTAAAATAAAATAAATAGCTTCACACAATGAGATAAGTTCCACACAGTAGGCTATAAGCTCAGCAGAATGAGTTAAGCTCCACACAATAAGCTATAAGCTCTACAAAATGAGCTAAGTTTCACACAATATGTTAAGTTTCTCGCATCTGCGCAATAGGCTAAGTCTCTCACCCAAGAGTTATTAGTTGTTTTATCGATATTGATGTATTCCTTTTCCAATAATAAAGGTAATGACATATTAGTTTTTCAATAATAAAATAAAATAAATAGCTCTGCACAATAGGCCCTAAGCTTTGAACAGTGAACTAAGTTCTACACAATAGGCTATAAGCTTTGCACAATGAGATAAGTTCCACGCAATAGGCTATAAGCTCTACACAATGAGTTACGTTCTGCACAATAGGCTATAAGCTCTGCACAATGAGATAAGTTCCACAAAATAGGCTATAAGCTTCGCACAGTGAGATAAGTTTCATACAATAGGCTAAGTTTGTCGCTTCCACACAATAGCCTAAGTTTCTTGCACAAAAGTTATTAGTTGTTTTCTCTGTAATCATGTATTCGTTTTCTAATAATAAAATAAAATAAATAGCTCCACGCAATGTGCTAGGTTCCTCACAATAGATAGACTTTATTTTATTGCCACACTATAGGCTATAAGCTCTGCATAATGATATAATTTCCTCCTAATAGGATAAGTTTCTCACTTCCGCACAATAGGCTAAGTTTCCACAACAAAATTTATTAGTTTTTTTCTCGTTAATGATGTATTCATTTTCCAATAATAAAGGTAATGGCGTATTCGTTTTCCAATAATTAAATAAAATAAATATCTTCTCACAATGAGCTAAGTTATGCACAATAGGCCCAAAGTTCTACACAATGAACTAAGTTTCGCACAATAGGCTATAAGCTCCACACAATGAGCTAAATTTCGTACAATAGGTTAGTTTCTCGCTTCTGCGCAATAGACTAAATTTCTCGCACAAAATTTATTATTTGTTTTCTCGGAAATGATGTATTCATTTTCCAATATTAAAGGTGATGATGTATTCGTTTTCCAATAATAAAATAAAATAAATAGCTTCGCACAATGAACTAAGTTTTGCACAAGAGGCCCTAAGCTATGCACAATGGACTAAGTTTCACACAATAGGCTATAAGCTCTGCAAAATGAGCTAAGTTCTGAAAAATAGGCTATAAGCTCCGCACAATGAGCTAATTTTCATACAATAGTCTAAGTTTCTCTCACAAAAGTTATTTGTTGTTTTCTCGATAACGATGTATTGATTTTCCAATAATAAAGGTAATGACATATTCATTTTCCATTAATAAAATAAAATAAATATCTCCATACAATGAGTTGGGTTTCACACAATAGGTAAAGTTTCTCGCTTCTGCGCAATAGTTTAAGTTTCTTGCACAAAATTTATTAGTTCTTTTCTTGGTAATGATGTATTCAACTTCAAATAATAAAATAAAATGAAAAAAATAATGACGTATTCATTTTCCAATAATAAAATAATATAAATAGCTTCGCACAATCATTTATAATATTTCAATTGTAAATAATTAGGCATATGTACAGAAGTGAAGATGAGTTGTATTATGCAAAGGAATCTTTCAATGTGTTTCTGGATATTTTTCTACGAAAAACTAGTCGTTTTCTACGAAAAACTAGTCATTTTCTCATATATATGTTATTAAATCATTATTCGAGAGTGTTTTTCGCACTTACATTTTTTCATTATCGTCGCCTATGTTTTCTCGTATATGCGTTATTAAATCCTTATTCAAGAGTGTTTTTCACACTTGAATTTTCTCGTTATTGCTGCCTATACACAACTTCTTTTGCACAATTAGTAATTGTTTTTGTAATTGTGTGGAGAGGTCTGTATTTCATCCACATTTCTTGTTTCGCTCTGCTTTCTCCACACAATGATGATTGCACAACTTCTTTTGTGTGCGTTATGGGTGAAATCCCGAAGTTTGGAAACACTTTTTGGCGGATGGCCAGAATTTGGGTGAAATTTTTAATTTCTCATTCAAGAAAATAGTCAAATCAATTTCTCGACCGAGAGTTTTTAGAACTCTAGTATGAGAGATTTTTAATGTCTCACCTAAGAGTTTGATTGGGCTTGATCGGAGTTAAAATACTCTCGGATGAGAGTTAAGTATTTTCTCATCTGAGAGTTTTATTGACATAAACTCTCAGGTAAACTCTCGGACGAGAGTTGTAAAACTCTTAGCCTAGAATTTTTTTAACTCTCATCCGAGAGTTTTATTCTCATAAAAAAAACCCCAAAATCTCATCTCCCCTGACATTTTGCAAACCTGTACACTGGAGCATTGTCATTTTCGTTGAAGCACTGTCATTTTCACACTGACTGTAACGACAATTTGGATAGATTCTAGCCAGGTAAGTCTCGAAAATGACTTTTTTTTAAGGTAAATTTTATTCTGTGGACTACATTCTCATAGCTAAATGCATCCCTTCCATTTCTAGAGTTAGTTTCGGAGCCTGTAGAGAAGCGGTTCAAGAGCCATAATAGGATCCTAGTAGCTTCCTTTCGCTTAGTTATAGATTCACCAGCATATGATACAGAATCACTTCTTGGAGGCATGCATAGGGAACATGAGAGAAGGAAGCATCTATACTAGTTTCGGGGGCAGCCACACCTCTTACAGTGAAAAAACCAATAGTTATAAACCCACATTAATAGCATAACTACCATCAACACAGAAAGAGGTAGTCAAAAAACCCCCCACGGAGGTATGAAAAGGAGCTGTGCTAATTCCATTTGGAGAGCTCATAACATCTCTTCTAATTCTTGATCCAGAATCAAAATAAGCAAGGGTGGTGGCATCTCGCCTAGCATACCTTCTTATCTCATCTTACCCTCACACAATTCCATATCCAATGGCAATCAAAGAATAGAAAAAACGAACACAACCCTCATTCATTATTTTTTGGACCTGTGGACGATGAATAGTTTTGTGGAATTTTGGGTCTGCAACTATTACTATACCTTGGACCTGTAGCTAGTTCTATGAAATTTCGGGCCTGCAACCACTAATAGAACTTAGATATGCACCAGACCTCAGTTTTGTGGCTTGTTCTGTGGAATCTTGTTTCTGTAACCAGGATTTGTAGTTAAATTTATTGAAGAGATGTTTGCAATGATTCAACATGAGAGGTAGAGGAAGTAGATTATAGGTCTTAGAAAGCCTTAGTGTTATCCTGTGTACAATTTTTGTTCAAGAGTAGAAGTCATATGAGGAGGGTGATTGTGGGCTAGTGGTTTAGATGCGCTAATTTCTTCCATTTGGTGTAGTATCCATCTAGGATGGGAGTGGAGAAGTGGTTTCATGTTTATGATAGATAGAAGTTTCCTTTTGATTGGTATCCATAATGTAATATTTCCTCTCCTTCTTGGAGTGGAATTTTTCGATTAGTTAGTGCTTGTTGAAATGCATTTTTTTTAGATGTTGGCTAATTTTGTTTAGTTAGTCCATTATATAAATTTTATCCTATGAGAGGAAGTGGAAGAAGAAAAGAACCAATATTATGCAACAATTTTGAGACCATAGTGTAGACTGAACTTGAATGGAGCGGAGTTGAGATTTTTGGGATAGTTTTGGTCATTGACACTAATAATATTTCCAAAATAACGCTTTAGCCATTTTTTATTTCCCAGAATAAATGTTTCATGATGATATTTGTGTTCCAAAGAGACGTTACATATGTGTGATCCTCTTATTTTGTCTGCCACTGATGATTTTTTATTCTCATAGGTTTGAGGTCCATTCGAACCACCACATTTTTACTCCATACGACATTTGGGTTTTTTATCCATCTCCAACATGTTTAGGCACAAAGTGTTTTGATGATGGTTTTTGCATCTCTTAGCCATATCACTCCTTTCAAATTTGGTTGACAAAGTTTTTCCCAAGAAATTAGAGCCAATCTTTATCCCTTTTGGCTCCTCCCCATAGGCAGCATCTGATATTTCAAATTTTTCTAAGAATATCTTTGGAGGAAGAAAAGGTGGAAATAAGATAAATAACAAGGGATTGGAGAATATATTTGAGGAGGGTAAATGGACCTGATAGATTCAACAAGAGAGTTGGTCCTCAAATTTTTGAATAAGGTTTTCCTGAATTGATTTTCTAAGGGGATTGTTGATAAGAGGGGCACCAAGGTATCTGGTCAGAAGGAAAAATATTTTGAAAGCTAAGAGTTGGTCCTCAAATTTTTGAATAAGGAATGTATGGAGTCTTCAACAATGTGTCATACAAACTGGCCTATGATTGGCTAGCAAGTTTGATAAAACTCTATAGTTAGTCCATAAGGTCTTCGATATTTTCATTTGGGCATGTCAATAACTACATCTTCTACTTATTTCATTGTTATATCTTTAAGTAAAATTTATTCTACTCCTTGGTAACAATTTTGGGCTTAATGATTTTTTTATGGCTGACCTTCTATTAGGGGTGGGTTGAGTTAGAATCTTGTTTCTATAACTAGGATCCTATTTCATACCATGAGGAAAAATTTTCAGTACACTCAACTCTCCTTAATCTTTCTCTTCAACACAGTTTCTAGGCATACCTTGAGCATAAATTAAGGCTCTCAAAAATAATATTTGGATGCAATTATTGGAGTTTACAAGTAAAATTTGATCATTCCCTGAGTCCTTTTTGAAAGCAGGCTTGGAACAATCCTCTGAATATTTTTGAAAGGAACTATGGAAAACAACCTTGACATGTGAAGTTGATAGACACTAAGAACAATATCATTTGGAGTAGTTGAATTACTATTGAAGGGAATATTGTTGAGCCCTAGTTCAATCATCATTGGAGAAGAAAATTAGCATTCCTTGTGTGCACGATCGTGATTAAAGATCTAGAAGACATAGTTGAATACCTTATGGAAAAACCTATTGAATAAATTTTTGTCTTGTCTTAAAAAATCACCAAAGCATTACTAAAGGATATTTGAAGTTTTCACCCTTGAATAGATGCCCCCCTCATCTTCATTCTCTTTTATAATGCCTTGAACTATACTATTGAATTTTGTAGCATATATTAACATGGTATAATATTTAATATCATGACAAACACTGAAGTACATGACAAGAAATAAATAGGAAAATAATTATTTCATTGAGTTGAAATGTTTGTCCTCTCGACACTCATGTCAAGAAGCCATTTTGAAAACTACAGAGGTCAATAATTGGTAAGTCAAAGAGTTTCTCTTTGACTCAATTAAATACAATGAGGCTCATAGGTAAAACACAAAATAACCAATTTTGAATTCATTTGGACAAGATGACCAAAAAATAATAGTATAATTCAAATTCCTAATTCCAGGGTTGAAATATCTAAAGGATAAGCTTTTATGATTTGAAATGGAGGATGTTGTTATTGAGTGTTTATAATTGAAAGTCGTCTAAGAACAAAAAACCATTTCTATGAAAGATGAGGCATGTAAAGTTAAAGTTTGAAATTATTACCTTCTCAATTGAAAAATGGAACAATATGAAATTGGAACAATCAAGGACCATGAGCCCGTTAAAATTCATTTCCCCAAGGAGGAATTATCTTTACTAAAATATAAAACAAGGCTTGTGTGATCAAAATGAAAATTTTGAATGCATCATGGAAATCTCTTGGAGTAAATACAAGGAGAATCAAGGTTAATTAGGTAGTAATAAACCAGGACATTATCTTCATACATGCTTCTAGCCAGGACATTATCTCCATACATGATTCTAGGGAAATTTAGCAATACCAAAGGCACAACATCACAAGTTGGTTGTATGATCACTTTAATGCAAATAAGGCACAAAGACAATTGCCACACATTTTTCAAGGGTTGAGATCAATTGTCATATAACGACTCCATATAGATTCCCAAGGAATTATGTTTACCAAGTTGGGGAATGTCGATATTGGTCTTAAAACTCATCTACTTAATGAAAAATGTAGTAGCAGGAAAATGTACATTCAATACAACAAATGAACATCAAAACTCTATTCATCATCTCATGAGATCCTCCATAATTTTGCAACAACATTGGAAACAAATCATTTAGGATTCAAAATAATCATCTCTAATTTCCTCATAATTTTTGAAATAATCTCAATAGAAATGTTAAGATTGATTGCACATGTGAGAGTCATTAGAAATCAGAGTCAAGTCTTACAACTACAGGAATGATTGACCCACCTTAGTTAGTGCCATGAGATATTATGCCATGTACTATTGTCGAGCCCTTTTATGTCAAGGAGCTATAGTACCTATTATCCATTGGTTGATGACATGACTATCGATTGATAATTTGTTTTCTAATTTGTTTATGAGGGGCCAAAAAATTCATTTGATACTATAGCAAAAACGGCATCAGGCAAGCCCTCCAGAGACCCCTCCATGAGAGGAGGATTATCAGGTACATTGGTTGTTTAGTTATGTCATGTTTTCAAGTAGGTTATATTTATTGTTCGTTGTCAAAAATTTATTAATGTGAAATTTTTTTGTCCTGCACAGGTGGACGCACTCATATGACTCGTGCACCCAGACACCAAATAGAACAAGAGGAGCCCCATAGACCTGTTCCCATTCATACCCAATTTCATAGAGCCCATTCTGAAGGGTATATTATACATGGTATAGGTACACATTAGATAAATTGCTAGTTAAAATGTTCAAGTTTACGTTATATTCAATGTTGAACAAGTGAATTTTTTTTTCAAATGACATGTGTTTCATGTGAAAAAATTATGATCCATAGGTGAAAATGTAGGAGTTTGGGTTGGCCCTATTATTGGTGAGGGAGAAAAGAGAACAATGTCTCAGCCTGTGGCATCCATCCCACACTTGGATAGTTCTCGTTTAGGTAAAATCTAAAGGAAAATTTATTATTTTATGTATGTTTAATGTGAAACTTATTGTGTCTCTCATGTACTTGTGTTATAAAACAATTTTATGTTTTGTATAGTGGCTAGTTGAGAATTTCATTCCTCGGAAGGGAAAAATCGTAGTATGAGCGAAGAGGATGAGATAGTTTTTCCATGAGGTATTTTCAAATGACCAGATAAATTTTTTAAATACAAATTTTCCTTACAAATTATTTAATTTTTAATATGTGCAATAATTTAACAAGTCACAGGTGGTGGTCATCGCCACCCTAGGGGGAGAGGTCATAGGGTTCATGATTTTCCTCGAAATCTGAGCTATGATCCCCTTTACACCCATCTCGGTGATATTCCTGAGCAGATGCCTTGGGAAGATACCATCTCCTTACTTACTATTGATGGGATGAGGGAGAATTCCATGAGATTGCGTAATGAATTGCAAATTTTAAATCTCTGTACCCCTAGTCGAGATTATCTCCAAATTGTTTTGCACAATTTGGAGAGTTTGACAGAGACATATTGTGCGATTGGACCATCAACCCAATTTTTTTTTGACATGATGCGTAGGAGGAGAGCGTCAGTGATTTGTATCCAATCCTACAATAAAGTTGAAAGTATGTCACTAAAGAAATGGCCTTGTCACTATTTGAATTTCGTCCTAAAGACAAAAAACGTCTAAAGATTGCAAGATTCAATGATCCCAATATTGCACCTTATATTTATGGGAAGTTCATGTATGCATACAGGAATTTCCCAAATAATGATAAGGTGCCATAATATTTTGTTAGGATGTCGTATGCTCAATTGCGAGAGCACATGGACCCTAACTATACAAATACAGGGTCCAAATTCTATGAAGCTGGAAAAGGTCGTACATATGAACAACCTGATGCCATGCAAGATTTTGGGTTTAGGCCTCCAACACCTCATTTAGCACCTCAACCACCTAGGGTAGTTACACTTCCAAAGGAGTTAGCCCTTATCTTCAGTTCTACATCACAGATGAGGGAGAAGATACAAGAACATATTGCAGCTGCTTTAGGAGGGGTGGAATTCGGCTTAGGGACAAGCCAACCTTCATCTAGTGCAGGAGTTCGTTCATTTGTGAGTATTCCAGATGACATGTTGAGGGAGATGGAGTGAGATGAGCTTCTGGAGTATGCATCCTCATGTAGATACCACTATGAGTGAGCCAATAGACAAAAATGCACACCATGGGCAATGTATGTACAAGCATGTTTTGATCTATTTTAAAATACACATTTGTAAGATGAGCTAGAGTGCATGTAACATGTTTTTTGGTGTATATACATTTAGTCTCCAAAAACTTGTGCCAATATATTTATTTAACTTATGCAATTTACAACATTCTTAGAACAACGTTGTTATGCCCCTGATCCTCATTTTGTAAATCATGGACATGATCATGTACAAGTACCACATTCATTACTATCTATCTATATTTTTGTACGGAAAATTGAAAATGAATTTATGTCACATAATTTTATATAGTATGAGTCTTAACATTATGGAATTTTCAAGTTAGCACTACACATGAAGGGCTTCTCAAAGACATGATACCTTAATATGTTTGAGTGTTCTCATAGGTATTATCTATCTATATTTTTACGCTAAATTGCAAGTGAATTTAAGATGAACATAATTTTATATGGTGTGGCTCTTAACATTTATTGAATTTTCAGGTATGTGCTACACATCAAGGGCTGTCTGAAGAGATTATTCCTTCTTAGGTTCCAGTCATGACACAGGTATCGATACTTTTTGTTAAGCATATTTATTATGTTTATTATATTTATTTTCACAAAATTTTCTATTAACTTTTATTTCTACCTTTCAGGCTACAGATAATATTGAGATGATGCAAAATGAGCCTCAAGGAGATCGTGTAGGCTTTGGGTTAGAGAGTCTGTATTAAACCATGGTAACCTCTTACCATTTCTTCGTTGGTATCATTGCCACATTATAAATAGAATATCTAGTGAATTTATAGACAGTTGAGAGGTTCCTTTATGTATCTAGTAAATGCTAAAACTAATATTTATTTTTCAGTAAAAACTTTGAGCCATAGTCAATTCACTAGGTTTCTGATAGTATAGGTGCTTCATTTGGCTTAGATTAATATGTAAAACTATGTCATGGCATCTATGATGACCTTATTTGACATTTTTTTTCCTTTTTTTATTACTTTTATTTTATTTTGTTTTGTTTTTTGTTTTTTGTTTTTGCAGTTGGAGAGTCTTCCTGCTATGGTTGCAGGAGTATGGTCTGATGAACCTAACCTAAAGCTTGGAGCAACCACCCAATTCCGAAAGTTTCTTTCAATTGGTATTTACATCAAATATTCTATATTATTTGTCAATGAAGTGCCATTTTATTTGTGTCTATTTTTTCCATCACGCAACTGACCATTGGTTTTGTTTTTTTGACAGAGCTTAGTCCTCCTATAGAGGAAGTTATTGATGCAGCTGCTAGCCCAAGGAATTCTCTCAACCACCTATCAGCAAGGTTGCTATGCACTTGGTTAGTTTTTATACCAATCAATTTACTAGGGGTGTACCAACTATCAACTCAATTTATTGTACGAAGGAGGAGCTGCTAAGTTAAGATATGATAAGTAATTTTTCCAACTTATTTCATAATGAATGAGTCTTAAAGTTGAAAGAGTAATTATGTATTTTTACCTCCTACCATAATTCCTTTACATCATATTCCCAAATTATAACTCGTCTATCGGAAACCATTAAACTCATCACTCTGCACTAAAATTGGAAACTACCTCCCAAAAATTGTCAAATTTCCATTTTTCTCTTGTAACAGTGATATTTAAGAGAAAAATAGCTACAGGTACCATGGGAGGTTCGATTATATATAATGAACCCATTGAAGTAGTGATCCTAGGATCTTTCGACCACGTTCAATTTATTTTTCAATAGGAAGGATGGATGGAATCTGTGCATAGGTTAAATGGTTATGATGGTGATATAACACTAGAGTTTTCCTTCATTTAGGGACAATTTATTTTTAGTTGTTGGAGTTGTTGTATAGGTGAGAGGAAACTCCAACTAAAGTAACTAAGCTTCCTCACAAAGTGGAGCAGTGGTACTAAAAACAAAATTCCAAGCTTGAAATTTTGCAACAAATCCTAGAGCTAGGAAAGAGTTTGGTAACATCACTTGCTGGAGAAGTTATGGGATTGTGTACTTTTAGCACATTTGTTTCCTTGACCATCTCAGACATTTTCACAATGTCAATATGTCATACTTCTTACTCAATTCCTTGCAAAATAAGGAAGCCCGTGCACAAAAAGCAAACATACCAAGATATTTCATCTCTCACCATGGCCTTATCAGGTTACTCATGGTACAATCTCTAAACAAAGCAAGAAAATCCTGGGAAGAAGTCATTGCAAATCCAATGGTTACAACTTCACTAAATGAGCCCAATGTTGTGTGAATCCACCCATTGCAATTGTGAAGGAAGAAGAATATATTGTCATGAATCCCTTGGCTACAAAATACCTACTAATTCATATTAAGGAAGAAGAGACAAATTATGGGTGCTACCTGAATCAATCAACACTATTACCTTTTTCTTCTTGATATGTCCTTCTATCTTGAGCATTTGAGGAGTGGTAATTATTGCCAATGCATTACACGATATGGTTGGACTCATTTCTTCCTCTTCTTGGGTTGGTTCCTAGTGTATATACTCTTCTTGTTCATTTTCTTCTTCCTCTTCACAATCTATGTAAAATAATTTCTTCTCAGCACACTTATGACCTTTAGTGTATTTTTTATCAAAACTGTAGCAAAGCCCTTTTGCTCTTTTTTGTTCCAATTGTTGTGGTGTCAACCTTGTAGGTTGTGGAAATACAGGAGTAACAGCACTTCCCTCTTTATAGAAGTGAGTGGTAGGCTTCCTTGTTTCCATAATTTTACATTCAATTTTTCTTGCCAACCTGAATGCCTTCTCCAATGAATCAGGTTCCAAAACGCGAACTTCATGTTGGATGTTATCCTTTAAAGTAACTATGAAGAGATCAATCCTATGTTCCTCTGGAATCTCAGTTACCCTTATATTCAACTTTTGGAATTCCTCAATGTGCTCCCCCATTAAACCCTTTTGTTTGAGATTTCTCAATTGGCTAAAGAAGGTGTTGCTCCTTGTATCCTCATAATGTGCTATCATTCCCTTCGTAAAAATTTACCAAGTGACAATTTTTTTACGAGAGCAAAGCCATCGATACCATACAAATGTATTTTGTTCTAAATGTAAAGTTGCAATGCGTACCCTTTGTGTGTTTTTCACATTATGGAGATCAAAATATTGCTCCATCTGTAGTATCCATGAACAGATCCATGCTGCATGTTTCCTCATATCCATTTTTGGAATATGGTGGTTCTTCCCACCAACATTAGATTTTATGAAATCACGATTAACATTTTTTTTTTCTCATCATGAGTTTCCTCTACTATATTTTCACCATTAGGAAACATTTCTTGTATCAACTTTGTCAAACCTTCCATGTCTGCTTTTAGATCATTATTCATGTCTTCCATTTTCTCTTCCATGTCATCCATCTTAGATTCCATGCCAGCTTCCATGCCATCTATCTTCGATTCCATGCCATTCTTCAAACCATCCATATTAGACTCCACGCTTTTCTTCAAACCATCCATCTTAGTTTCCATACCTTTCTTCAAAACTTCCATGTCATTTTTTGTTGCTCTTTGTGAGAACGAAATTTGTTGCACTTGCTCTTGTAATTTTGATATGTCATGTTGTCATTCTTCGTCTTCATGAGTCATAGTAAAGCTTTCTAAAGGTTTAACGGGTGTTGAATTATTTTTAGGGGACATTTTAGAATCCAATACTGATATCTATTCTACAATATGCCCTTGGAATCAATTCAACTTGATTCTTCAAACAAGACTTATGCAATTCGGGAGAAAACAATTACACACCTTTTACTTGCTTTTGATGAGCTCAATATTAAAATTAAATTATCTCCATAATTGTAGATCCTAAATATCTAGAATTTCGCCCTGTAGTAGCCCTCTGAAGCTTCTTTCAAATGCCACAGGTCTGATCTGATTTGGATTGTTCAAGGAAAAGTTATGTCCAATCTCCCACAATGACCCAATTTTGGACTAGTTCAGTAGAGCGAACTTGTACGACTTGCCACGTGTCATTGTTACCTCCTTTGCCTCTGAAATTGATAGAATGAAAACTAAATTCCATGTACCTGTGGCCACTTTTTACAGCATTCCAATCCGATGCTCACAGAGAGAGATATGAAGATTTTCCCACGATCACCTCTGTGAGATGAAATTTATAAGCCTAAAAAAGCCCTAACTTCCACAGATCATATCTCTGAATTTTGTGAACCAATATCTAAAATTTTGCGATGATGTTCCTCAGGATTGTGGCTTCACACTCTAAAAAATTTCATCTTCTGAACCTTCATAGAAAAAAATTTATTACGAAAATACCACGATGACCTGTTTAGGTTAAATTTAGAAGCCTCAAAATGACCTAACTTGCACAGATCATATCTCCGAAAATATTGCAAACCAAGCTCTGAAATTTTGTGAGGATGTTCCTCAGGATTTTTACTTCGCACTATAAAAATTTCAGATTCTGAACCTTTGTATAAAAACATTTAGAGCGAAAATGCCACGATGACCTTTTTGGAGCAACGAAACCCTAGAATCTCAAAGCTCTGATACCAAATGTTGTGAAACCAGCTCCAAAAAGAGAAGAAAAGAGATATCAACGCCTTAGAAATAAGCCACTTCGAGGGGGCAAGCTCCAATACATTACATGAATGAACAATTCTTGGATGATACAAATTACAAAACCTCCTTTCTATATATAGGAGTCCATGGGGGCCACAATGTAATCCTAGCCGACCTAACAATAATAATTTAAGGGCACAATAATAACAATATGGGGGTTACAAGGGTACAATAATAACAATAAGGGGGTTACTCTAACAACAATAAGGGACTATACTAGTAATATAGGGACCTAACACGTCATATCCTTAGAGCTTCTAGGCTACTGGTGGCTAGGAGGGATAGACGTCATGGAGATGCACGACGCAACTCATCAAATCATCATGATTATGAGGGGAGTGATAATTATAGTACTCTACCTCCTCGTCCTTCACATCGCGCTGGAGATGATCAACCATCATCTAGTCTTGAGCAGACATCTTCTGAGTAGGCACCATCTCAGCAGGCACCTCCTGAACAGACACCATCTGAGTAGGCCTCCACTAGCTATAGTATTGATGTAAGACCAGATATTTGATATTTTTATGCAGCTCTATTACAGTTGTATAATTTTGACATTATATATATATATATATATGTGGTGCATGTATTTTATGTTCATATAGATGTAGCTAATTTACATGTTGGTGTTCATCATGATGTGTATATTTTTAGGTCATGTTAGATATGTTCATTTAATGTGCTTGCAGATAGATGTGTATGTTATAGTAGTTATTTGACATGAGATGTATATTTTATGTTTGTGTTGTGATGATGTTATACAATGCTTGTATTTTGTTAGATGATCATGATCATGATTATTAGATGATGTTAGCGAATTCGAATGTGTATTTTAGAATATGATGTTTGTACGATGGTTATCATGATCACGATGTTTATTTTTAATATTAAATCATGATATTTATCAAAATTGTAATTGTAATTATATCTATTGTCATGATTCAATTTTTACTAAAATTGTAAAATTTGTATATTTGTAAAATTATAAAATTATAAAATTGTAATTGTAATTGTATGTATCGTGATTGTAACTGTAATTTGAATTGTAATTGTATGTAAAATTTTAAAATTGTATTTGTAATTGTAATTGTATGCACTAAAATTGTAAAATTGTAATTGTAATGTGAAATTGTAAAATTGTAAAATTGTAATTGTATGTATTCTCGTGATTCAATTTTATTAAAATTGTAAAATTGTAAAATTTTAAATTATTTCTCAGATTTGAACCATGACTACCATATGCAGTAAAATTGTAAAATTGTAATTTTAGTTTTAATAGTAATTGTAATTGTAATTGTATTGTGAAATTGTAATCGTATTTGTGTGTATTGCCATGATTCAATTTTATTAAAATTTAAAAATTTGTTATTAAATTTATAAATTTGTAAAATTGTAAAATTGTAAATTAATTGTCAAATTTGAACCATAACTACGTAAAATTGTAATCGTAATTTTAATTGTAGTTGTATGTAAAATTGTAATTGTAATTGTATTGCGAAATTGTAAAATTGTAAATATAGGTATTGTCATGATTCAATTTTATTAAAATTGTAAAATTTGTAAATTTGTAAATTTGTAAATTAATTGTCAAATTTGAACCATAACTACTGTATGCGTAAAATTGTAAAGTGTTAATTGTAATTGTACCTAAAATAGTAAAACTATAAATTAATTGTCAAATTTGAACCATAACTACTATAAAATTGAATCATCGTAAGATTGTAAAATTTATACAATACATATTGTTAAATTACCATAATTGTAGAATTGTAAATTGTAAATTTGTAAGAATATAAATAGTTATAAAATAATAAATCTAGAATAATATGAATTTTGTAACATAATAAATATTAGAAAATAATGCAAATAAATTGATTTTTAGAAATATCATTATTTTATTATGATCTTACATACCAAAAATAACAATATAAATTAATACATTTTTTAAAATTTTCAAGATATCATTCATATATATATAGGGTGCATTTATTTAATTAATGGTGTAGTGAAAAACCATTTAAAGAAATCAAGTAGTTGTATTATTTTAGGAATTAACATAAAAAAACGAATAACTTGATACAATGCATTTCTTTTGAGATCAATATAATTGCAAATTATCAAGTGAAATTATTTTAACATTAATGATGTTTTGTCTATTTCCCACGCAACATAGTGTCCGTTGTACTAGGTTTTGATCACGGTGGCTAGCTCGACTAGTTTGATTGAAATTGACTTCCACTTCATAGTCTTGTGTCATGTTTCCATCATCCGCATTTTCGGTGCAAAAATAGTGTCCATATGCCCATATAGATGGGAACAATTGCACCTATAAAAAGGTTAAAAAATCATAGTGTCATGTGTCTAATAACCCAACTGTTAAAATATATAAAATATATATATGTTACATTTCAAAGGTGAATTTTTAAGCTTAAAATGTACATAAGTAGATTATTACCGAGTTGCTGCACCCAATCCTACATTTAGCGCATCCTCTTCAGCACGCGGGTAACAACCAGTTGGTCCATATTTTCTCTAACTTGGTCAGAAACCTAACCGTTGGGGCATATAATTGGCATATTTTCTTTTAAATGATCATGATAAGGCATGCTTCAACCATTCAAATGTATGAATGCTTTCCTGTCAATATTCCATTTCATCATCTTTTGTTCGTACAATGCGACCCACTATTGTGTCAATTAAGAATTGTAAAGAACGAATTTATAGATTGCTTCTATTTCTGCATTCGTTGATGAAATCAAACTGACATATAGTACATATGAGATAAAAATATACATTATATTGAAGTTCAATGCGAATATTTTCTTTGTGTAAATTTGAAAAATTATAAGTTGCTTACTCTTTAAAGCTTTTTTGCTTTTTTCCATTCGTTTGGAGAAGCTCCCCTTCTCTTTTATCTTCATCCCTTTCATTGTCCCAAATCACTGCACCTGTTGTGTTATCGATCTACTTGATGTACTCATTGGCATAATAGAAAGACTCATACGATATGTACCCCTCTTCCATAGACCCCTTGGGTTTTTCCCTTTGTCGAACAAAAAATTTCAATCTATTCATGTACCTCTCTAAGAAGAACATCCAATTATAAGAAACAACCCCAACTAATTAAACCTCAAATACTAGGTGGATTAGAAGATGAACTTGCAAGTCCATGAAACTCGTCAGTAGTTCCTTCTCAAAAATATAAATAATATCAACTATCTCTTGATGCCACCATGGAATGCTAGCCACATGAATCTCCTTTGATGTGATCCAATGTAAAAATGTAGATAATTTAGATATGGTACGTCCTAAGTCTTGGGGGAAGTCATGTTTCACACACCCACGCATGAACAAAGGATAATGCCACTACAAAGTTTTAAACACATGCATACAAAATTAGTTATGTTTGATGATCCCATGGGATATAAATTATTAACACAAAAAATAATAAAATCATGCTTTTGACATTATATGTACTCTTAGAAGATTCAAATGGTCATGCGATTTCAACGCCGAAAAATTGTCCTCCACAGTGAAGCAACATCGTTGGGAAGACCCATATGAAGATGGCACGCTCACACCCATTATAGCTTCCTTTCCCAAAGAAAGATCATCTATTTTTAAAACCCATTGGACATCACCTTCTTTGAAATACCAATTAGAGGGACCAACCACCCCTATACTTTCTAATTGTCTTGGTCAATGTTTCTTTTTAGTTTTTGAAGTGATAAGATCTTTCCTAACAGCCAATGTGTCAATTTTTTTTAATGATATGTGCCTCCATAAAGAATATGAAACATTTTGAAATATATGCATGGGATCTAATAAGTGTGTAATGTTAAGTGCTCCCAATATGGGAAGTTATAAAAGGCTGATTTCCTTTTCATCCCAGTGGGCAATTTCTCAACATATGTGTCGATGAATTCTAGATCATCGAACATAGGCTTCCCATTTGAATTGAACATTTATATGAACTCCTTTTTCTTCTCTCTCTCATATTCTCTAAACCATTTATATGGTTTCGTTATTGAAAGTATTTTGGTTCTCCCTCGTTTACCATTTAAAGCAGATTTTGCTCTTCTGTAAGGGTGTTATTATGGGAGGAATACCTTGGAGTAGTCATACATTGGCTTTCGTAGGTCGTTGGACCATCTAGATTTCATAGAAGGTCCATAAAATTTACATACATAATACCATTTTCTTACAAGAACTGCAAAATTATTTATACAATATGCATGGCATTTTAAAGAATATAATGAAGATCAGAACAATTAAAATTATTTAAATTAATATGTGAAAGAATATTGTTACATATATAAAGAAAAAAATTAACCTTTAATTTACCATATCAAACTCCTAAGCCTAGATAATCATGTTTTGTGTAAGCACATATACCATACAACGCAAAACTCTTCTCTACTGTGATGGGTATCGATCCATCATATAGATTTATCCCATCCCATAATTCCTTCATTTTATCTACTTGTGGTTGTAAGTGGACATCTATATTCTGCACTTGTCTTCTACCAGGAACTATGAGAGCCAACCTAAGATGTTCATTCTTCACGGAAAACCATGGGGGAATATTATTATTGATCACTACTACAAACCAAACATGGTAGTTGGTGTTCTGGAGGGAATATGGGTTGAACCCATCCATGGCTATGTTGAGTCATAGACTTCGTACTTCATCCTTGAATTTTTCGGGCCACATATCCTTTATATGCTTCATGGCTATTGAATATTTTGGGGTTCACATAACTCCCAACTCACCTATGTTTTAGGCATGCCATCCCTGCAACATATCTAATTCTTTGCAACAAAAGAGCCCTTCAATCCTTGGGACTATAGGTATGTGCCTCAATATATTAAAAGGAGGACCACATGATTTACCCTTCTTTTATTATTTATCATACCTGTCATGCCCACATTTTAGACATATATCTTTGTCTATATATTCTCCTCATTATAGAATACAATCATTTGGACATGCATGATATGATATGTAATCAACACCCAACATTTTCAACAATTTATTTAACACTTCACAGCTATCGGGCAAGACATTATCACTCAAAAGAACCTTATCTTTGAATAACCATTAGTTGGTGGACAATATTAAATGTAAAATGCTAATAATTAAAAACATTCATAAAATTTACAATTTTTAATGTGGTTTGTGTGAAAATATTTCTCAAAATATAAGGGACTTGATGGTAAATTACCTCAAAATTTTTGAGAAACATGCATTTGATAAGCCAAAATTTTATTTCAAGGTGTACAGTAACATTGTTTTCCCCAAATTTGTAGAATTTGACTGACTACTAGGTCCAAAGAGAGGGGTGGTGGATGAAAATTTAAGGCTTTCGGAAAAGGTATCAGCGATATGAGCATCATCCCCTAGCTGATCATCATTGTGGAATGCATCTTACAAAATTGTCTCCATGGCAGTCGTATCCCTTAAGTAATCATCCATACCAACCTCTATTTGATTACCTCCATTACCAACTTGTGAAGAACTACTATTGTTGTTGTCATTCCTAATTGGTGAATCCGGACGTAGTGGGAATTAAATAGGTGGCTGATTCAACCATTCTTGGTATTGTTCCTCTCGGAGTTTCTCTCTCAATTCAACCTTCTCTTGATTTGACATTTTCATGGGGTGCAACAGAATATGATAGGTAGGTTGCTCATCATCACTATAATCCTAATAATTTCAAAAAATATATTTGAACATGATTAGTACAATATCAATGATATCAATTAGTAAGCACATCAATGCATGATTAATTGGTTTGTCGTTGAAATAATTACATTATACCAAAAAATTATTACCATCACTATCCCAAGATTATGTGTAGAAGATGGCATGTTACAATTGGAAGGGTGAAGTGGTTGTCCATTTTCAACTACCAACCGTGCCTTGTGGTATGCTACTCCTGATAAGAGATTTCAATTTTTTAGAACTATTTGAATACTTTGTGCATCTGAAATCAATTTTGAATCTGCATGAACCTGTAAATTTGTATACATAAATTTTGTTCAGCTAATTGACATGGATAAAAAAATTAAATTCAATTAGATAATGGAAATATAAACAAAATCTGAAATAATTACGTCTGAAGATGGATAGGGAGAACTTTGCGATAGACTTTGAGAACTATTATCGAACGAGTTGGATTTTGAAGAATTTTCCATTTGATATAATTATGAGATTTTATCCCTTCATTTGAGCAAAATAAAAAATAAATTTTGGTGTGCATACCTAAAAGTAATTTCGGTACCCTAAAAAAGGAGTTATTATTATCGGTGCTAATGTATTGTTAACTGCATTGATGAAATTTTATTACTAAATGCATCGGTGTTGCTAGTTAATAAATGAATCAAATATCAGGAAAAAAAAACGCAACTTTATTTTTTTGAAGTGAGAAACAAGCGGTAAACTAAAAAATGAGCAGAAAATTATATTCAGAAATCTAATTTCATAATAAATTCTTTAAATAGTAAAAGATATTCATTATTTCATTATTTTTGCAAAAATTTTCAGGGAGGGATTTGCACGAGAGACATACCTACAACAAGAGATCACTGTGGAGCAACAAAATACTTTCGAACAAAAACACTATTCAGAGAATTAGAATTTGAAACATCTAGTGATTCACACAAAAACCCTGTACTATAGTAAAAATGTTAAATTTTACTATAATAATTGTTTTTTTTACAATTTATATTAGATTTAATACATGCATAGTAAATATTTTAGATTTTACTGTGCATTTTACTAATAAAATCATTTATATTAATATTTACATTTAATTAAAATTCAGAAAAAAAAAAACAAAAAAATCCATTCTTACGTCAAACCCTTACTTCTTCTTGTTTATGTGACTACAAAAATTAACAATTAGAGATTTTCATTATATATATATATATATATATATATATATATATATATATATATATGCGTATGACATCTAACCTGCGGGACAACTTGCAGAGTTATATCCCAATCCCTCTGGGCCCTTGCATGAATTAAAAAATAAATAAAAACTGTTAATCAATGCATACTCTTTAAAATAGCACACCACTGCGTGCTTTTAGTTTAACGCATGGGTCACGTATTGACAGAAAACATTGTTTGATAAAAATAGTTCTATATTAATTTATGTTTATGTTAATCAGTGATCCGGTATTAATATAACGCACCGGGTCTCCTATTGACAAAGAGCACCAAACAATGATTCTACTGTAATGGCGGTGCATTTATAAGAACATATCACACAGTTATCGGTACTTTAGTTGTGAAAGGTGCATGAGGCATTTAATTTAGATAGACGCACCATTTTATTCATTTTTTTTTTACCTGAAAAGTGTGTGAATTATTCATAAAATATATTAATGAATGATACAGGTTTTATATTGATAAAGAAATAGCTAACAAGAGTTCAAGTAACAAAAATACTGATAGCACATCTAGAAAAGAAAAAAAGAAAAGTTATTTGTAAACTCTTTACAAATATTATTATTTTTGAACTATATGTAAGTTTAACTAATATGTATTGTTTAATGTGTATCATGCAGAACCAGAAGAGCGTAAAATATTGATGGAAAAATTAGAGAAGGATGAATCAGGTGAACGAAAAACTAATATCAATCCAATATGAGTTTTTTTTTCAAATTTCATTAACAATATACTTAAAAATATTAGATAACATGTTTCAAATAATCTATTAATTCAAATATGTTTAATGTTCTACAGGGACCGACAATGAAGAAAATGAATGCTATTCTAAGAAAATAAAAAGAATAGAACATGAAAATGAAAATGAATTACTCCTTAACTCATTTAGAGTGGTGATGGAGGTTAACTAAAGGGGAGAAACTTGAGGGATCTAGTGGAATGAATGTATAGACATTCTTTCCAATTATAATAAAAAAATCAATCTAATGATTCTAAGAACCAAATTTTATTTAAACTATAGGGATATTTCCAGAGAATTGGTCAATGAGACGTGCCAAAATTTTAATAGAAAAAAGGTACAACAACACAAAAAAAAGAATTGAAAAAGTAATATTCCTTTAAATGTTTTTCTATAATTATATGTATATATTACTCCAAATAAATCATTTATAAATATCACTTTTGTTATATTTAGGTTTCATATATCAATATAAAAATTAAATAGTTTATTTTCATGTTACTTTTTCAAGAAGATTATGAAAATCTCAAAGGATGAATGAGCTAATATAAAAAACATGACAGTAGGAATGTCCAAAAAGGAGTACAGGGAGATGGTCAAAGAAACGGACATAATTGCACTGCACAAGGAGCCATCTCAGCAACAACGTGCTTCAAATGTAATATGTAATCATTCAATTTTTTGATTAGGTACCATAAATAAATAATTTAGCTTTAAATATTAATTTTGAAGTGTTTTCTTGTAGAAGAGAAAAGAAAATGGAACCTATTCAACATATAAAATAGGATGACAAGGAAGAAAAGGGTTGATATCTTAGTTTATAAGTAATTGTTACTTCCTTATAACAACTTAACTAGATTTAAATTTTGTATATTTTATGTTTTTTTAGAGTAGTCATCATTACATGTCTTCAAAACGGTGCTAACATACAAAGAACAACCATCAGAATAATTTATTGACATTGGGTTAAATATAGGTTGTCATTATATGTTGGCATATCAAAAATTAATTGTGGAATTTGTAAGTATCTATCATGTTTTAATTAGCTCTGTCTATAATTAATAGAACATTTTTTTTTATATTAAATCTATGATTTGTTATGGAGTATAAAGCTTGCAGGAAACAAAGTATGGAACTGTGCCAATAAATGAATTGTTGAAAGGAGGCATGAAATTTGGTGTTGAAAGAATATGTAAAGTTCACAAGTCAATTATTTTTATGGTACATTTCTTTTCGATTTACATTGTTGTATGTTATTTAATATTGCAATTTTTATTATTCTCACCAAGGTAGATACACTCATTACACTTTATTTTTATGTTTGTATATGGAACTTGAAGAAGAAGAAACAAATCAACACAATGAAAAAAACATTTCTCAAATAACCCAAGTCATGGAAGTAGAACGTGCAGTGAGAGCTGTCCAACAAAGAATGATAATCAATATGTTTGGATATCAAAGCAAGGTATTGTACTTTTTGAAATATTGTCTCTGAATTTAGAAATTTTGTTTAATGTAATGGACATAGTGTCCCAATTGAAAGACAAAGAGTTACAAATAATTGTCCCATTTTCTATGACAAAGAGTGTCTTTTATATATATATATATATATATATATATATATATATATATGTTTTAATTTATTCTATTGTGTTCTCCATTGTCGCTGTGAAATGTTACACCACTGATTAAATATATGGATGATTAGATATTATAATGAAGAGATGAAAAATAATAACAAATTGATCCAAAAATAACATTCAAATTCACTAATAAAAATTTAATTGATATGAATATTGTTATAAGATATGTGTCTACTTTTGATGAATAATGAATTTTAAAAAAATCACAATAATTGTACTGTGACAGGTCGATGTTTCTAAAAAATAGAAAATGAACACTGGTGCGTCTGTATGATACTGTGCACTGGTGCACATATACGACCTATGATCACAACACAAAATAACAATACCAATTAAAACGCTTGGTGCATGTCACCAACAAATAAGCACTAAGTGGATAGGCATTGCATGTACTGGTATGGTTTTCCTTTAATGCGTCGGTGCATTTTTACACCTTAATGGATCGGGGCATGTACACAATCGATACGCACTAGGCGGATAAAAGGTGCATGCACTGGTGCATTCGTATTTGTAACGCACTAGTACTATGTAATATTCCCAAATGGGAAAAGCAGGATTATAGTGCAAATCCATGGAAATAGCAGTGTAAAACATCACATCAAAGTATGATACCAATATGGAGACCTTATGTTCATCATAAAAATAGCATATATGTATACAATAATGGGCCACCAAGCATATAAAAAGATATAACAAGCCTCCAATAAAGAAAATCCTCAATAAGAGGTGCTGCTACTATATCAAAATTTTCGGAAGACTGCTATAGCGCAGTCATGGATGAACTGCTATAGAAAATGAATACACAAAAGGTCATGGGCTAATAAATGCCATAGGAGATACAACAAATACAGATCAAGGCTCTATACAACCTCTAGTGAAGAACCCCACAAGGGTTTTAAGAAATACACAACCATACAAGATGGGAATCAAGGCCTTAGGGATGAAGATTCAATACAACAATAGAACTGGAAAGTTGTGGCTGATCTGATGTAGCAATAAAGATAGCCTCCTCCAATAGACTCTCTAGATGAAAGGCTGATCCCTTCACTATAAAACCTTCTCTCCAAATGGTGTACTGAAACCACCATGCAACTCCTCCTTGCAACATGTAGCATAATGAACAGGGAGAATATCTCTCCCAAAGGGCACATCCACTAATTTCATCCTCCCTCCAATCATTCCCATAAAAAGAATAAGAACATCATCAATGTATGGGATCAAAACCAAGTACATATAAACAAAAATATGCAAAAATGGAGGTGGATCACGGTCCCACATGTGGAACCAACGCTGTATATCTCCTGAATGCATCAAATAATCATATGGTAAGTGTTTCCCCTCCACTTTCTTGCTACCATAGTTTTCTCACAAGTTTTGAAAAGGTGAGAAATGTTTGGTGCCTTTGGAATGCACCCAGAATGATGCATCATCTCCCTATACCCTCCTAGGGAGTGGCCATGCTCAACATAGTTTATGGCCCAAAGTTGGCCATGAATTTTACAAGGAAGAATGCTCCTTCTTGGAGAAATGGCCTACATATACATGGTAAAGGAGTGCAAATAATCATCAAGAAAAAAATTATGCACATAAATATGTTCCTTACCATAAATTATGCTCATACAAATGGAGTGGTCCATATATAGATCCCATCTCATTTTCAAAGAAGAAAGTGGCTGTGATAGCTCCCTCAAAGAGTTATGTATCTCCTCCATCTCCACATGATCCATGCATTTCCTCAAATTCTTATATATTTCCTCTTCAAAGCATTCCCAAGTGTACCCTTCCATGATGGTGTGGTATGCTCTCATAGAATAAGTATGGTTGAAGAGAAAATATTCATGTGCTACATGTAGTAACTTCTCCTTGAGCTTGGAAGCTCTTGATAAGAAGATCCTACCATGATAATAGATGACCTCATCTTGGACTGAATACCCCTCCTCATGTAGCTGGTCATAAAGTATCATACAAGTAAACATATCCTTGGAATAATCCACCAACAGCTAAGATTTACAATATGGATCTATCCTCCAAAGGGACATCGCTGATGATCTATCATATAAATAATTTGTCATATGGTTTTCCTCCTTTGTGACATCTCCCATGCCAAAGTCACATAATGGAATTTTTCTACCCTCCCTCTGCTACTCCTTTATCAACACAAAATCTGTAATGAGAGTGGGTAATGATGATGTTGGGAGAATGTATTCCTCCTCCTTGACTCTATCCAAGACTCTCAGTGTTGTACTCTGACCTCCCAATTCCCCCACTCCTCCTGGATCAATGCGTAGTGCATCATGATGTGAGACATTCCTCACCAAATTTTGATCAAGCGGCCTCCCAGGTAGTTTTCCACAAAACAATAATGTCCCATGGGTCAAAGTCATGTGCATAATAGATGGGACTATTAGGTCCTTGCTTCCATTGCACAAGTCCATATTTTTTTTATGTGTGGAAGTTGTATGTGAGGGATATGTGTGCATATCCTTAATCATCTGATTTTTTCCACTCTTTCTATCCACCCATTCCATCTACAAAGTCTCCCAATCTGTGGTGACCTTCCCCAAAGTAATCAACCACTACACACCCAATATCACATTGGTGTCAGGTATGTCAACCACATAGAAGTGATCAATAAATGTATATGTCCCCATGGTGAAAAATAAATATGGAGCATAATGCATGCACTACATAGTTCTAGCTCCTAGGACCAAAATAGAAAATCACTCAAAATCATCAGTGGGTATTGCACTCCTCTGCACTAGTTGGGAATCAATAAAATTGTGGGTGGTCCCACTTTCAATCAAAACTGAAACCCTCTAATCTAAGATGGAACCTTGAACCCTCAAGTTCAAGCACTTGGGTACTCCTCTTAATGATGCAAGAGCCCCTCCAATTGGATAAAATGCCCCATCCCCACTTCCTGATGGTGGTGGATCATCTCCTGCTATGCCAGCGTTGTGAACTCTTTCTGTTTCCTCTTCTTCTTCCTCCTCGTCATCTAAGAAGACCTCTATATAGTGTGCCTTTCCTACTGCACATCTATGTCTAGGCACCCATGATTCTTATCATGTGAAGCAAAGCTTCCTTCTCCTCAAATCTCTTCGGACATCATCACTAAGAGTTACTTTACCTTGGCTCTATTTTGAGAAAGGAGCCTTCTCTTATTTTCTCTTTGATGGAAAAGAGGGCTTTTACTGAAATGTTTCCTTTGCTTTTGGCAAGGCATCTTGTAGATCTCTAGCCCTTTCAATGGAATCTTGAATGGTAGTGGGCTTGGTATATTTAACCAACCCATGAATAGGTTCTGCTAACCCATCAATGAACATATAGACCCTTCTTGCTACAGATAAATTAGGAACCATAACAGAAAGTTTTAGAAATTTAGAAATGTAAGCTTTTGGATTACCTGAATGTTTGAGCTTTTCTAGCCCCATGAATGGTGCCTCCAGTTCTCTCCAATCAAACCTCTCCACCAACCTCCTTGTGAAATTTGAATATTTAGTCACACTGCCATGACCCAATGTAGACAATATATGAAACCACCAATCATGTACCTCACCCTCAAGGTGTAGCACTGCTATCTTGATGACCTCCATATCTCATACTTTGTTCAGCTAGAAGTAGATGTCTAACTTCTCTACCCATGATTTGGCAGTGCATTTAGATGATCCATCAAAGTTGGGTAAGAAAAATTTTCCCATAGTTCGGTGTATATCATGATTCTGAATTAATCCTCCACCTCTATTGTGATGCCTGGGTCTCCTATTGTCATTGATCTGAAAAAACTCTTGAAAACTCAAGTGATCCTTAAATCTATGAGATTGAGACTCGTACTCCATGAAATATTCTTCAAGAGTTTCTTGTTCTTGAAACCTTTCATTTCCCACTGCTAAGAATGTAGGCATTGTAGAGCATTGAGAAACTTGCTTCTACTTCACTAGTTGATCATTCCAATGATGAGAAATGTCGAAGCCTTCACCATGTAGAAACCCTTGAGGGGATTCCTTGTGTCTATCCATCCTCATCTCCTTTATTTCTCTAGAAATGTATTACATAGTTCAAAGAAGAATCTTAGGAAACTCCTTCTCCTCATCTTCTCTTGATAAAGGGGTTTTACCCTTGTCTTCTTGATCATTTGTATAATCAAATCTCTGGTTTCTTCTTTTGAGGTACCTCTTCTCTCTTTCTGTGAGAGGATCTCCTTCTTCTTATGAAAAATTGGCTTAAAATGCATAGGTTGAGCCAACATTATGCTCTGATGCCACTGTAATATTCTTAAACAGGAAATGCAGCAATATTGAACAAAATAGTGCAAATAAGAGAGTAAATCAGTGCATAAACATAGGAGATCAATATGGAGCCACTTTATTCAGCAAATCAACAACAAATACACATAATACATTGAGGCATAAATCATAAAATAGGAGTAAATAAGCCTCCCATGAATGAATGTATGTTTATGTTTTAGATTATTATTTGGTAAATGGTATGCTTAGACTTGTGGCTATCTTCAGCTGTTTAGCTAATATTGCAGTGTTGTTTAGCACAAGGTGTTCCTAGTTGGGAATCCCACCTATTTCCTTGAGAAGCCTCTAGGAAGAGTATTTTCACTGCATTTCCACATTCCGGCATAAGGCCAGGATACAACTTTCTTCAATAGCGCAGTTTCTGCTTAGAGTTGTGTTGTGTTGCAGGGTGCGGCAATGGAGGATTACATTGGGAGTTTTCTGAGATATTTTTTTAGTGAAGGAAACATTTCCTTCCATTGGGATGCCAGTAAAGAGACCCCTTGGGATTTATTAACATATTTTGCACCAAGCCATAGTGTTTTTATCCCCTACAGCATAGTATCAGTCTGGATTTGCATTATTTTAGGGAGGCATTGTAGGGGTAGTTGTAGTGTCTGATTTGGGAGGTGATTTCTTCAATGAAGGGGACATCCTTTCATTTAGAGGATCTATTGGAGAAGAGCTACATCATTGTACATAAGATTCAACCATATCTTCTCATTTCTGTTGTTGCAGCAAATCTTCATCCCTAGGGTTGCAGCTCACATTTGTATATTTTGTGTATTTTCCAAAAACCCTCTTGGGTTGTCTTGGAGAAGTGATATAGTGCCTTGATATTTTGGTCTAGCATCTCTTGAGGCATATATCAATATTTATATATCATTGTATAATCTCTAGCTGTAGTTATGCCTAGTATGACTGCACTGTAGCATCTCTCTAGCATTTTTTTTAGTAGCAGCAACTCACTTTTTAGAGTGATTATTAACGGGAGGCTTGTTTAATCCTATTGTATGATTTATGCCTCAATGTATTATTTTTATTTTTTGTTGATTTTCTGAATAAAGAAGCTCCATATTGATCTCCTATTTTTATGCATTGATTTACACTGCTATTTCCATTATTTTGTTCAATATTTCTACATTTCCTGTTTGGAAATACTACATACAGTTTGTATTAAATTCTTCGGTACTTTACAACTATAATCTAAATAAAACTAGTGCATGCACCTTCTATTGGCCCGGTGCATATTTATTGGTGACACACACAGGGACATTATGTATGTAAACGTCATGGGGCTTCAAAATTTATTTTCCATCCCAGTGATTGGTATGTTTACAACACTGGTGCGTACCATTTAAAATGCACTGGTTCATTCACACATGAAGTGCACACCGATACGAAAAACATATGCAAAAACCTCCAGTTGCCCTGTTTTTTTAGTTGTGTTGAAGTTCCCTTAATAGCTCCGTCAAAACCTCTGTTAACAAAAACATATGTAGTAGAAAAAGTTTTTTGACAATTTTGGCCAATTTTATAACACTAAAAACCTCCTTTACGACCTCTGCTAGAGGGTCTTTTCCTTGTAGTGAATTTTCACTAAAAATTTTTGGATTGAATTATTTTCTTTTTTGGGTACTCAACTAGATCATAGCTCATTTTAGCATCCTTAATCCAATGGGAAAGTTGATATAGTGAAAAAATGTTTGGAAGGATATCTTCGTTGCTTTGTATCTGATAAACAAAAAGAATGGGTCGAGTGGTTACCTCTAGCTAAATGGTGGTATAAGAATTCCTTCCACACTACAACAGACTTTGACCCCATTTATGGCACTTTATGGATATCATCCATTTTTCATCACATCATATCTAAAAGGAAATTATATGGTTAAAGAAGTGGAAGATCACATCGAGCATCAACAACAAGTTCTACAACTCTTAAAGGATAACCTAAATTTAGCACATAATTGAATGAAACAACATGCAAATCAACATTGCAAGGAGAGAAGTTTTTATGTAGGCGAATCAGTATTTTTACGACTATAAAAAAAAAAAATTCCCTCAAGAAAGCTAAGAAGGATAATAAATTATCACCAAATTACTATGGTCCTTAAAAGGGTTTGCAAAATATTGGTACTATGGAATACAAATTGGAGTTTCCTCCATCTTCTCGAGTGCACCAAGTTTTCCATGTTTGATGCTTAAAGAATGTTATAGGTGAAAAACTTCCACTTCAAACAATATTTCTAGAACTTGATGAGGAAGGAAAAATCATTTTGGAACTTGAAGAAATCACGGAAACAAGAACTCGATAGCTATGTAATCGATCAATTTCAGGGTATCTCATCAAGTGGGAGAACTTACCCACTGAAGATTCCACATGGGAAGATGATAATTTTATACAGAAGCATCTACAGCTACTCAAGCGTTGAGGAAAAGACTTTTTTGAAGGAGAGGGGCATGTTAGGTCCCTATATTAATAGTGTAGTCCCTTATTTCTGTTAGTGTAGCCCGATTATTGTTATTTTTGTACCGCAATAGTCCCCATATTATTAGTATTGTGCTGCATAAAAGCCCGCTATTGTTATTGTTGTTCCCTTACATTATTATTGTAATGTCGACTAGGATTATATTGTGACCCCATGGACTCATATATATATAAAGGAGGTTTTGTCATTTGTATCATCCAATAATTGTTCATTTATGTAATTTAATGGAGGTTTCCCCCTCGAATAGGCTATTTTTAAAGTTGTTTATCTATATTTTCTTCTATTTTGTGAGCTAGTTTCATAAAACGACCAATCTAAGAAATTTATTAGTTCCAACAAGAAGTATGTTTTATTATTTTAAAGATAAAGTTAGTATGTAGAGGTGTCAATAAGTGGAAATGCACCCCTAGAGGGTTGTATGAAAAAACTAAAACAACAACTAGAGGAGTTTTTGCAGGCATACAAGGATGTGTTCCAAGAGCCTAAATGGTTACCACCCAAGAGAGAAGTGGAGCACGAGATACAACTATTGTGGGACTCCCAATTCCCAAACATTAGTTTGTATAAATAGTGTGTTATAGAAGAAACTGATGTGAATAAAAAATAGAAAAAACTACTGGAATAAGGTATCATTCGACCGAGTACATCACCATAGGGGTCACCCATCATCATTGTTCCAAAGAAGGATGGGACTTACAATATATGTGTAGATTACAAGGTGTTAAAAAAAATCACACTAAAGAACAAATACCATCTACCCAGATTAGATGATCTAATAGATCAGTTGAAACAAGAAAAACACTTCAACAAGCTACTATTGAAGTCTAGATATCACCAGGTTTGGGTCAAATAATAAGATACATGGATACCACCTTCAAAATGAGGGAACATTTTTATGAGTGGTTATTCATGCCATTTAGACTAAATAATGCACCAAATACATTTATGAGATTAATGAATGATGTATTTTTCCCTTTTATAGATTCATTTTTTTATTGTGTATTTGGATGATATATTGTTATATGGTGCTACCTTGGAAGATCACATTTCATATTTGACGTAGGTTCTAGAAACATTAAAGAAGGATTAACTACTAGAAAATCACAAGAACTGCGAGTTTTTACAAGAGTGTTTAATGTATCTAGGGTATAAGATCGGTGAGGAGAGTTGAAGATAGATCCCTCCAATATGGAGGCCATCATGAAATGTTCGGTGCCTACTAATGTTTCTGAGGTCAAGAGTTTGATTTTGGAAGCACATTACCTGAGGAAATTCATAGCCTCATTTTCAATGGTAGAAGCACTGCTCCATGCCATAATAGCAAGTGGAAAGAGTTTCCAACGGTGAAAATGTTAATAGAGGGATTGCGAGGACCTAAGGAATAAGATTGGTTAAGAACCAATTATAGAATTACCAAATTTGCAGCGACCCTTTGAAGTGGAGACATATGCTAGTGGGTATGTTATGGGAGTTGTCTTGTTGTAGGGAGGAAGGCATGTATGCTACCATAATGAATTATTTCATGGGGAAATTCTTAACTAGCCTACCTATGACAAGGATCTCTATGCCATGGTTCAAGTTATAAATGATTTGAAGAACTATTTGAGGGAAAAAGAGACAGTAATCCACACAGATCACCGGTCGTTAAAATATTTGTAGTCCTTCCCGGATACGGGTGTTTGATGGGCATAGTATGAGAGCGCGTGGAAAAAAGTGGGATGGCACGTGGCCTCACACCACCGCCACACAGTTCCGCGCAAGGCAAGGCATTAAACTCCCTGCCAGTGACTTCAATGCTGCAATAACGCAGCTCTTCCTCCGACGCCAGCCTAGTAGCATTTCAACCATGTCGCACCAGTCCAGATTCATTGAGGCCACCCCTTTGTGCTCGTGTTTTTCTATTGTTGCAGCTGAGCCCCGCACTCGGACCAGCACTAGGATGCGGTGTGCTCTAGCCTACTACATCAAATTTACGCTGGGCTTACATTACACTCATAGTGCTTTCTGCAATTTTTAGTCCAATTCACCTTCTGAGTGGGTCTCGGCCCTCCCTGCTGGCACTTCCCTGCATATCTTTGTGGATTCGGCTCCCAATATTCACTCTACCGACCCACGCATCTCCTGGTCAGCTCGCAGCATCATGCCTCGCCTCTGACAACGAATGAGGTGCAGGAGAGGCACTAGCCATGGGCAAGCTGCTAGACAGCCCTCTGCTTCCATCTCTGGTTCAACCTCCCAGTCCTCTGAGTACTTCTCCGGTCGTTATCTTGCCACCAGGAGTGGCCGTGGTCGGGGGTCTGGTCCGTCTTCTCAGGCTCGGGGCTCCCATCACACACCGTTCTCTCCTCGCTCCCCACCCGTTCACTCCCATATCACCTAGCTCCACCTTCCATGTGCCATATGTCATTCCACCTTGACAGCCAAAATCACTTTTGAATTCCAAGCTGATTCAAAGACTGAGGATGGTTAGGTTCCAGCTGCACCTTTGGAGAGGATTGTCATTGAGCAGCATCTTATTCCACCCTCCGACACCAGGCAGAGTGAGGAGCATTGTTGCAGTAGAAACCGAGTCACTAGCATACCTACAGGTCCGAGTGATTCGCAGCGCAGTGGCTCAATTGGCAAAGAAACCCTTCAAGTGATGGATGAAGACCCATATGAATATGTCTGCCGGATTGTGGAAGAAACGCTGTCCAATTCACATGAATCCTGAATGCATATTTACTCCCAGGTTTTTGTCTCATAGAGGTTGGTCTGGGTTTGATATTTTGGGTTTTTGTTTTCACAATTTACATGTTCAGAAACGTGCTTCTTTGTTTAAAATCTGGTTTCCCCTATGTGGGCGGCCTTCTCTAGTTTGTTTGGCTTGGAACAGGGTTGTAGGTTCTGTTTATGATTATTTTGATCGGAACAGGGTTGTAGGTTCGGCTTTTGAGTATTTTTGGATAGATATCAGTTTTTTTTGACAAACTGCCTTAATTATGGGCAAGATCTTATGAGGCTGGGACCTCCTTGTAAATTTTTTTTGTATCAATAATAGGAGTAGAATTATTCAGAGAAATATATATATATATATTTGTAGTCCTACAGTAAGCTACAAAAAACCAGGCAGTACAAGTGGATGGGGTTTTTACATCAGTTTCATTTGGTGATAAAGTATAATAAAGGAAACACAAACAAGTTGGCTAACATGCTTTCGAGTCCACCCACATAAAACATCATAACATTGGGGACTCTTATGAACATGGAGCCATTCACCCATGATGCATATAGAGAGGAATATTCAGGGTATGCATACTTTCAGGTGGTGTATCAACATTTCTTGAGTCAAAGTCATGTGCATGATGGAGAAAACATTGTTCACTACCATTGTTGAGATGGGTTCCTCTATAGGAAGTATAAGCTACGTGCCCCTAAATGTGAGTGATTGCATATCGTTAGAGAGGCCTACACCTCCAAGGTTGCAAAGGACTTTGGTGTAGGGAATATTGTGGCTAACTTGCATAGGTATGTGGATTGGCCCAAGAGGCAAGAACATGCATCATGGTTCATAATAGGATGCATGCTTTCTTATACCATCAAACCTAGAAATATATAGGAAACAAGCTCTATATCATCCCTTACCTATACCCACTTGTCCTTGAGAAATAATTTCCATCAACTTTGTTGGAGGTTTACCAACAACCAGGAAGTGACATGACTCCTTGTTCATGGTATTTGACAAGTTAAACAAGATGTGTGTTCTGATGCCTGGTAAAAATACCATCTGCAAGCAAGAATCAACAAAATTGTTCTTTGGATACGTCTGGGTACACCTTGGGATACCAAGGAGCATCATTTCAAATAGGGATACAAGATTTCTTAGTGCATTTTGGACTTCATTGTTGTAGAATATGGACACAAAGTTTAAGATATCTACAACATTCCATCCAAAAATAAACAAAGAAATATAATTATTCGACAAGACTTCGGTGCAAATTATGAGGGGATACAACCAGAAGCATCCAAAGTCCTCAAATGAAAATCGAGTACATCTACAACATTATTAAAATGAAGTAGTCCACACTTCTATATGAGAGTCCCCATTTGAAACTTGTTTTGGATATTTTCCACCTTTACCATTGGATATTGTATATGTGAAATAAGGAGGGGTAAGGGAAGATCTTAAAGGATATGGTTTGAGGGCTGAAAAATTAATAGAGAATATCATCCAGAACCATCTATAAGTGCAAGAAACACTACATAAGTCACAGGAGAAGTATAAGTGTATGCATTATCAACACAGAACAAATAAATCATTCAAGGTGGGAGACAAAGGATGGCTATAGTTGGAAAAGGAGAGGTTGTAGGGGCCTGGTAATAAAATAAAGGCTATCAAGTATGGTCCCTTTGAGATACTAGAAAACATGGGTGATAATTCTTATAAGCTTAGTTTACCACCATATATGCACATTTACTCAGTTATGAATGTAGAGAATTTGAAACTCTATGAGCCTTCCATGCTAGATTAGGAAGACCAATAGGTCATAACTTCTGTGGAGGATTTGGCACCAGATTCTCAAGCAGAGTTGAAAAAAGATACAATTTTATAGAAGAGGTCCATAACTACAATATTGGAGCAACATGGCCTTTATCATGTTTGGTTGAAGGGACAACTTCCAGGAAAAGCTAAATGATACACCAGAGAGAAGGTGGAGGAAAAATTTCCTCACCTAATTCAGTAAACAATTTTGGGGACCAAAAGCCTACCAAAATTTGGATGTGTGATCATGATTGGATGAATATATTTTTTTTCATCCATATCTATGCATTTTTGCTGGAAAAAGTGGTGTAATTATCTCACGAGACCACTTTTACCAGTGGGACCCAGTTTGGAAAAAAAATGTCTCAAACCTTCCCGAAGTGTTTTAAGGAATCAAATGATGTTTTTCTAGGGGGTAAAAATTTGTTGCTTTAACACCATGCTTTTTCATTCTATTCTAAAAACAGAGAAATTTCGAAAGGCACAAGAACCATGTTAGTCAGATTCTGTAAGTGAAATTTATGCCACTCAGAAGTTTACCTTCCTGTTTTCACCACTATGGTTCAAGAGGATGCCACCTCAACGCCCATTATTCATGGAAAAAGGGTATATCGATGTTTTTTTTATGTGAGATACTCTAGAAGATTCTATATTGTAGCTTTTGTTAAGATTTGATGTAGTCAAACTTCACCACTAGTAGGCTATCAGGGTGTGTTATAATCGCACCACTAGGAGAAAGAGGTATTCCATTTCTCTTTTAAGTGCATTTGTTCCATATCCAAACAAAAATAGACAAGAGTGATATGAAGTAGAGCAAAAAGAAATTATTTGTGCACTGTAGCAACCCACAGGCCACATGCCATACTTCTTTGTACCTGTAACCATTTTTCTAGACAGAGAAAGAGAGTAGAGCAACCTCACCTTCTAGATGGGTTTTCTCCTAAGAGGGTTTCCGAGATCATATCTTGTGTCTTATGTGTGTGAGAGATTTTATTTTCCATTATTTTTTTTCACATAATTTACATTCACATGCATGGACTAATTACAGTGAAATATTCAGATCTAGAAATTTAATAAAATTGTAATAGTCTATAATTTCATAATTTTAATATTATATTATCCGATTTGTTGTCAAGAACTGTCCAGTGGAATATCAACAGAAAGCGGGTGGAAAATATAGGGTTTCTATTTTGTAACGACCCACATACGAGGGGTCCTATTCAGTTGTACTTGTACCATTTCCATTCAAATAAAGAGAGAGTAAAGAAACATCACCTTCCACCTAGTTTTTCTTCCAAAAGGGTTTCCCAAGTACTACATTGTTTTATTGTGGTTTTGTGAGTTATTTTTCTATTTTTTATCTATTATCCACTTTTTATATATATTATGCATAAGAAGAAACAATAATTTAATAAATCCATAATGTCTAAAGAAAGTTAACTCTCATATAACATTTTTTTGAATTTTAGTAAATATTTATCAAGTTTTTTGTGATTAATTGTCCAATGGAATATCCACAAAACATTATGGATCAATTAATAAAGGTTCCCCAATGGCTCCAGTGTAAATATATTTATACGCCAGTCCCTCACAAGTTTTATTTAACCTCAAACTTCACTATCAAAACATTGTGTTGTTCATTCTAACTATTTTTATTATTGTCATGTTGATTGCACATTATAATATATTGTATTCAAAACATTTATTGTAGTGGCAACAAAATTAATGGGTAGAAAAAAATATTAGGTCAAGTAATCTTTGGCACTTCAAATTTGATTTCATTCATACAACCTAAAACAATAATTTTCATGTACACATATTGGTTTATTTATAAGATAAGTTTGAAAGCTATCATGACATGAGGGGAATATATATGCCATCAAAAGTCACCTAAGACTTTCAATTTGCCTCATCTTGACACATTATGGATGTTTTAACCTAAGTTTCCACTTTAGTACATGTTCTATCACCTAACTACTTATAGCTAGACCTCATTATTATGGGATAATGTTATAACTCGTACATAATAAAATAATTATATCTACATCGACGAGAGACCTTTTAGGATCTATGAGACATTATATAAATAATTACAGTAAAATTTATGTTCTTCTATTTATTTTCATTTATGTGAACGATGTCTCTAAGTTAAAATATCATTGTTTTAGGTAGTACTGTAATACATCATTAATATAACTACATATTTATTCTATTAGAAAATTCAACAAGGTGTGTAAGAAATTAGAATATCCATGTCATCTTGCATTTGTACACCTGATTGTTTCATACATAGGACAACGTTACGTCATTGTAGGTATCTCATCATTTATTCTCCTTTTTTTCAAAGAAAGAATACACTACTTCTTGGTTAATTTTCTTCCATATCCTTCTTTTCTATGCTATTAAAGAGAAGTTAGCTTGAACTACAAATTATATGTCTCTTAATCAACATTGTGTTGATGAAGTATTTGCGTAGATGATCATTCGGTTTATCTTACATTGATATAATCTTTATGATCAAGATCTTACCATAACTTCTCTATTAACTAATTTTGTACCAAGCCCTAAATGGTTTATTTTTTATTTGACAAATTTGTCTCTCCAAAACCATATTTTTCAATTCAACTCCATCTTGTCATAGTACCACCCCTTACATTAAAACATACCAATGCTTGACATGGTAATCTGCAGTGTACATATGCATGATTTTGGTCAAATATGTCATAAATTGGCATAATCCTTCTTCTTCCAATTATAAATTATATTATTTTTCCAATGTCATATAGTCAAGGGTTTTTACTCTAACTCGTAGTTCTATTAATTTAAAACGTTTATGAAAATCTCTCAACTTTCAATATTATTCAAATATGCAAAGATCTCATATTAAATAATCATAAAAAAAACATTGTATTTACTAATATTATGAAGAAGTGCTTTGCCAATTTCTAATTCACATCTCAAATTTTCTTCATTAGTCTTCCATGAATAAAGATTTTTTTTCTCACTACTACATGTTTCTTTACATTAAAATTACAATTACAATTTCAATCAAATAACGACTCCATGTATTTTAAAAAAACAAAAAAAACCTATTTCTAAATTTTCACTATTTTTTATTATCATTTCTATTCCAAATACTAACTACTACTTAATCTTGTTAAATTACATTAACTCAGTTTTTTCAAAACATTAAAATGTATTTGAAAACCATTTCTATTTTTTTTCCTTTTTTCTAAACAACATCATATATATAAATTAATTATAATAAAACATACCTTGTTATTTATATTCCTCTCCCCACGATTTGTTCTCATATTTTAACTAATCTATAAGTAAATCAAATAATTTTGGTAAGACAGAAAATTATAATGTCACTCAAACATTATTATTGATTTTTACCATACTATTTATATTTTATTATTTATGATTGCCACCATTTATACACACATTCTTATATTTTAATATAAGTGCAAATATACTTCTCTCCAATCAATTATAAATCCTATTATCTACATTGCTTAATAAAATTTTACTAGAAGAATTGTACGAATGCTTTGGAATAATTTACACAGCAAAGAGAATTGATATTATATTATCCTTACATTTTATTAGCAACTCCTCAATAATTACTAGGTGCTTAATAGATGGTTGGATTCTTATGTTAAAGACTAAATTAAAAAAAAAATCTAGGCAATTTTTTTTTCAATACATTTATTTATTTATCTCTATAAAATGGTGTTAGACAAGTTGTAAAAAATATACTAGGTACGATAATTTTATAGTATTTTCATATGATTTATATCATTGTCTTGGTGTATAACGATCGCTTTTCTACCTTTTTTTTTCAATTATGTCATCACTAAATTTAACATATTTATGAAATAGATTTTATTTTCTTTAATTAAAAGAAATTACAATAAGGAATAGCATAATAATAATACTTATGTTGATAGGAATGATTTATATTGGAATTCGAGTTCATGAATTTCAATTTGATAACTCTGGAATATTCTCGGTCGTAGTCACACGAATGGATTAGATTAAGGATTTGAGACATAAAAGATCACAATTTTTTATTTCTAAAATCAATAACAAAGTTTTTATGCCACATAATAATAAGAATAATTTCAAATTTTCAAGGTGAGCATATTATAGGGGTAAATGGTTTTACATGTTTTATATAAGAAATGGAGCTTAGAGTTAATGAAAAATTATATAGGAGTATAAAAAATGTTAATGAAAAAATGGATATCTCTAATATCTAGGTTTTTAAATTGGGAAGATGTATTGGATTCATATTAGTAGGAGGTTAACTAAAGTTATTTTTAGAGGTATTTTCCAATATGCAGTCAAATTATGTGTATTGTTTAATATGTCATGGATGCATGTGCTACCTTAGGAGTGAAGCCCCCATAACTATTCATGGTAACATTTCACTCACTAATACCTTTAGGTTTCAATTTTCGGACACATAATCCTCCTAAGATTAGTGTGGAAGTTGAAAAATCATTAAAGAGTCTAAGAAACCTTAAACTATAAAATCCAACAGTCACTCCAGTATAACATAAATGTATATCATATTGATAGTAATTGTATCTCATTCTTATGTTCCATCTTGTATGCATACCATGCATGTGTCTAACATAATATCAGGGCAGGAGATATACTGCATGCTCATGAGCCACTTGTTTTTGTGGCTTTTCTTTAATGTCAGTCCTGCCTCCCTTAGTTCTGCACCTGAGCGCTTTGCCATTACTACATGTCTAGTCTCGCTAAACATTATTGACTCTCTCTCACCAAAATTGTGTCAACACTCTTTCTAACATCTCTGTCACCTACCTATCGTGGCAGTAACACCTTTGGATCTCTCTAGGCCTGTCAATCCTGCGCCTTTTTGATCATGTGTTTCATTGTTTCATTTTTGCAAACGTTCTTGTTGTTGTCTCTGTAATAAACACCTTTCTCTTGAGGTCCATATTGTGGCTGTCAATTCCAGGTAGCTGCAAACTTTCGTGAGCCCGACCAATAGGTTCTTGACAGTCCTGCACTGTAGAGCATGTTGATGTACGAATTAACATTGGGATCGAAGACAACTCTTGACGGATAACCTTCATCAGGATTAAAGAGAGAGAGCATGCTGCTACGACACCTTTGACTGCAGTCACCTCAACACTAAAATATAGTGGCGTAGGAGGTTACGAAGAGTGGTCGTTCCTCACTCCAATGTGCTCTCAGGTTGCCCTGAGGTACCAAAATGATCCGTTATCCTATCAAACTCTTCAGTAATCCTATGCTTTGATTGTGATTCGACATCATGCAAGTAACGAGACATGGAAGTGTTGACGAGCAACTCGTTGTCCGAATCACCAACCGGGTCCAGGCTCAAAGGATGTTGACTAGGAGACCTCATCAATCTAACTGACGATGGTGCCAGAGAAGGGGAAATAGATATATAGGAGTTCCAAAGGGATCCACAACTGACGATGCTAGCGAGACAAGGGCTCGATCCTAGATGACCCTTCGTCGCCTCCTTTCAACAATCTTCTGTCGAAGGTAATGGTCCATTTTACAATCAATAAACCATTTGGCTTTTAAGCCAACTCTTAATGTGTTCGTTCTAGTTCATACAAATCTATTTCCGATTTCTGTGATACGCTTCTGAGACATGCGAACATCCCAGGACACTTTCGAGGAGTAAATTCATTCATCTCTGCCTACCCACAAAATCATTGGAGCTTAGACCAATATTGAAATTATAATATTCCATCAGAGTAATTTGTAACATCCAGTACAAATTTCTTCAGGGGATAAGCACCACTTTGTCCTACACCCACCTATATATTTGCTACACAGAGGCCATGCATGGAATCTGGATGCAGTTATCTTCAAGAAAGAGGATAACAAGTGTCTTCACCTCCACTATTACAAAGAAAGTGTGCATAAATACCAACATGGAAAGGGTTTTAAGGATCCACTGCAATAGAATCTACAAACGCTTCTTCTGAAGAGGAAATATCAGCACAAGCCAACCACAAAAAGTGTGCATATTTACCAATGATTTCTCCATCGGTAGAATCAAGTTTCATAGCTCGTTGAAAGTACACTCCAACTCTATCATGACCATGAGCCACAATATGCAGAAATTGTGCATAGTTTGAAAGAAGAAGAGTGAGTGGTGTCAAGCATGAAAACTTTGATTTATGGGGATTTTCTCAGAAATTTTCTTTTCTACTTGTTGTGAGTTCAACTTGTCTTAATAAAATTCTACTCATTATTAGGGCCATACACTTAAATGCATTACATTCCTCTCAACTTTGCATTGAGTTGAAAATCTTTTTAGGTGTCATTTTCTCTGGTTGATACCAATTCTTTTTACTTTCACTTATTGCATTTGGAATATTGTTGTACTCCTCTTGTTAATATGCTAAGAGTATAGGTGGGTATATTTTTCATTATTGTATAATTTTTTACAAAATGGTAAGAATGGACAATTTATTAGATTTATAAAGCACTATAATAATTTCAACTATTGAAATCACAGTTAGTCAAAGACACTCTCATAGATATTCAAACCTCTCTGCAAAATGCACAAGAACAGATAGAATTTTTGTAGTTAGAATCTCAGTTCCAACATTATGAGCTTCAACAGAATATTTGGGATTCTGTTAAAAAACCATCCATTGTTTAAGGTTGAAACAAACACCCATCAACAACCAACAAGTGACAAAATCAGTAAGGTTGAGGTTGATTCACATTCAATTCCCATTTCAAGAGCACATTTGCATGCAGATGCAAAAGTTCAGGTTCCACTTCCTAAGCCCATCATAAAACGTTGGGAAGAGCTTCTCCATAACAACCATAGAATTGGTCTTTGATATCATAAGGATGTGTCATTTCATAATTCATATTACTCAAATTGCATCCAGTTCCATAGTGTAGGATTTCTTCATGTCTCTCCAGCTTTAGATGTCCTAGATTCTACCCCTCTTTCACAATAGCCATAAGAGATTGTTATATGCCAACGTTGTGATCTAGTTGGCCATATGAAAGATCATTGTTTTGATCTTTATGCATGTAAGAACTACCATAAAAACACTCATTCTTCACACAGATGCTTCATAAATAAGCCTCCTGCAAGAATAAATATTCATCTTGGATGGATCACTTCTTGGTAATGGGAATCGACATCCAAGCAGATGTTTCACTCATATGTCAAAATCTCTTCTAGAATATTAAAAGGTATTACAGTTCAGTTTTCAACTGAGCCACAATATGTAATATAAATGTATGTCATGTTAATATTAATTGTATCTCATGCTTATCTTTCATATTGTGTGCATACCATGTGTGTGTCTAGCATAAATTTTGATTTCTTATTCCTATATTCAAATGAGATTCGAATGAATTTTCACATGTTCAATCAATTTTCACTATAGGATGAGAGTGAAAAGAAGGGATAATGGAATGCATACATGGAGGGTGAAAAACTGTAAATTTAACTAAATTACAATCCCAAATTTCCCCAACCAGTGCTCAATCTTGCAGTGGATGGGCACATAGACAATATTGAATTCATATTCCTTCTGCATAACATGGTTCCTAGCCTTCAGCTTTTCAAATTTGGATAATGGATCAGCACCAGTTGCACATTGATTCAAGGTATATTTAAGGCTATTCATCCAATTTGGCTAATGATTCCATTTTTTATTTGACTTTATAATTATTTTTTAGTCACCAATCATAAAAAATTAAGCAACTTGAAGTTCAAAAGTTTCTTTCAAAGTGTTCATGTTTATTTGGATTTATGTTTGTGCATTTTTTAGGTGATTAAAAGATTGTAGTAAAGCTTATTTTACTGTAGGTTTCTTATATTCTAAGGCAAGAAGGGAATCTTGATCATTTCATAGACACTTAGCATATGTTGAGGAAGGAAATTTCGCTATTTGGTAAGAATCTCACACAAATTAAGTTCATGGAAGTCATAAAATATGGATTGTGACTAAAGGGGAACATATTTTTTGTAATAATAATTATAGGTGGTGTAGACCCATGTTTTCCAAAGAGGACGATGCAATAAATAGTTGATAAGATGGAGGGAAATGAAGTTTCATTCTAAACCCCATGGGGCATGTAACATGGAAAATCAAATAAGAAGGGAAACTGATAACAATGGAAATTTGCAAGCTAATGATTAGTTGAATGCCAAAATTTTCAAGAGATTAGAGAGGAAAACCATTAGCTCTCCCACATATTGTAGAAAAAATTGAATAAAATGATACTAGTCATTGTATTAGTATAAAATTTTGTCACTTAGGTATTTAGAATGGAGATAACCATTGAAATGGTTTGTCATTTTCCATATTGCTACAAGCTACCAAGGTCATTATCCTCCTAAATCTCAATGACATGATAGTAAAACAAAATATAATTAGAATGTATCTTGGATACACTAATCTCTCCCAACTAAATGAACAAATGTTATAATTTCTTAGTAAACCAATGGAACATGGTACCATGAGATACACCAAAGGATTCCTCAATTTATGAACCTCACTGAATGGATAAAAAATTAGATAAAGATCTAGTTTCACATACATATTTCATAGCAACATATTAAATTGTTTGAAAATAGCAGATTGTTGTGAGTATCTTATAATAGTAAAATAATTGTTGATAAACATATTAAATACATATAGTCTTTTTTCTTCCTAAGCCATAAATTCGTTGTATATATGGCTTATGGGTTGTTGGATAGTGTCTTGTTGTTGTTTAATTTTGGATCTGGCTACTCTAAGAAGTTACCTATCCACCATGATATATATATATATATGTATATGATAAATGAAAAGTTGGACCAAAACCAAGGTAACTTAACAAATACTAAACAACGATTCTCTTAGGAAGAATGAGTTATATTTTTATAAGGAATTATACTTTCCTCTCTTGATTATCTAACATATATTATTTAAGTTTTAATAATAATCCATATATGTTTTTTCTCCATTTTAAATTGTTTTTTGTATAATTATGCCTTTATGGGGAACGCAATCATGAGAGATAACATTAAAGAGGGTGAAAGTAGTATTTAGATAAACATACTTTCAAGTCTTATAGTATAGGAAAATAAAGTAAAATACACCTCTCAAACCAAACAAATTCCTCTCGTCCACAAAAATAAAAGCACATGATAAAATACAACCTACAATCAAAGTCCTACTCTAATGCCTACGTGTTTGCCCAAAGATATGGAGTTTTAGAGGTAATAATAATTAATAATAATATAAAATTGAATTCAATTAAACTCTTGTATTTTCAAAATATTTAAAAATAAGATAGTAAAAGTGAGGTCATGACATTACTTCTATTTATAAATTTTCAAAATATTTCTAGAATCTAAAATCAAGATAGTTAGAAAATCTTAAAAACACTGTAATTTAATAATATTATTTCTGAACCATATTTATGTTAAGATTGCAAGCTGAATCATTTCAAATATTCAATAATAAAGTTTTGAATAATGGATATATAATGGTTTGTATAAATAGCTTATATATATATGAGTTTTTAATATATATATATATATATAATTTTTAATTAACTATATAATTATTAATATATACTAATAAATATATATTAATATTAATATTATCTATTATCAAAACTTTACTATAATGCTAATGCATATACATTTCCGTAAAAACAAGGATTTTTGGAATTCTTCATATGTACTATAAAATTGGATTTAATTAGATTATATATTTTTTAAATATTTAAAAATCTAACGGACAAACTAAGATCATGCCTTTACCTCTACTTCTAAAATTCCAAAATATTTCGAGAATCTATAATAACAATAATTGAAATATCTTACTAACACTATAATTGATAATATTATATCTAAGAGATCTTTATGTTAACATTTCAAATTTGAATGGTTTCAAATATTTAATAATAAAGTGCTAGATAACGGATATATATTAGTTATAACATTCGCATATAAATTTTTAATAATATTATATGTAAGAGATATTTATGTTAACATTTCAAATTTGAACAATTTCAAATACTTAATAATAGAGTGCTAGATAACAGATATATATTTTGGTTTATAACATTCAGATATAATTTTTTAGCTTTAATATTAATCTATATATGAGAGTAATAATAATTATTAATCAATCATATATGATTAGTAATAATATTAATATTTTAATATTAATATTCATTATTATATATATATTATTGATGCGGAATAAATAACTATTTCTCATAATAATCCTATGTTATTATTATATTATATATTAATTATATTATAATGTGAAATATAACTATCAATATATTATTATATAATATCATAATATATATATATATTTGTTATTTTATAATTATTAATAATCACACATAGCCAATCACATTAATTAAATATAAACAAACGTGCTCAAATAAAGTCAGCGATTAGTTAAATATATTTAACCATAATGGTTAATCATGTTTTTTATGTTTAACCATGACCAACCATGACCAACCACAATCAATAATGAGCAGTCATGGTTCACGGAGGTCAACTATTGTCTACCATTGTCAATCGTGGTCATCTAGGGTCGTCCAAAATGGTTGGAATAGTCAACCATGGTCATTCATTGTCAATCAACCATGATGAAACTTGGTCAATCCTATGCTTACCATATTTAATAATACTCAACCTTGATCACTTATATACATCATCACTCCACACAATTCAAACCATATTCAATTATAGAAATTTAGTATAGGGTTTTAATATTTTGGTTTCAGTAATAGATTTTTTGTAATATCGAAATAGTATAGATATCTATCCAATGTCACATTGAGACATTATAAAATTATTCAACCACATTTACTAATCTTTTGAATATGTTTGAGTATGTTTAACTATGCTAGATATTCAACGCTCCTGAACCTCATAAAAAATAATCATCTCTCATTATTATTCATTAATACTAATAGTCACACATAGTCAACGACATTAGATAATATAGTAAAAAAGAGTCAACCTTGATAGTCATTTTTTAAATAGCTGACCAAAGTCAAACTTTAGCAACCTTATGTTTATCATATTTAATAATAGTCGACATTCTTCATTCATAGTCATCATCAGTCAATGTATTATAATATTAACTTTTAATATTAGGGTTTTAGTATTGGGTATTAATATTAGGATTTTAAATATTGGGTTTAATATTAGAATTTATTCATTGTCATAATGTGACAAACATTGTTGCAATGTGACAATCAATGTGACAATCATTATTACAATGTTAGATTGTGTTGCTATTTATTTGACATCACATTGCAACGTTACAAAATTAGGGTATAATATTTGGGCTTATAATATTACGGTTAATGTTGGGTTTATAATATTGGGTTGTCTATTAGGGTTTATAATATTGGGATTAATATTACCTGGGTTTAATATAGGGGTTTAATATCAAGTTTATAATATTAGATTTAATATTGGGTTTAATTTTAGGTTTTGTAATGTTGGCTTAATGTTGGGTTTAATATTAGGGTTTATAATATTAGGGTTAAAATATTGGTTTTATAATATTAAGGTTTAATATAAGGTTTATAATATTGGGTTTAATATTAAGGTTTATAATTTTAGGGTTTCATATTGGGTTTAATATTAGAATTGAATATTGTGATGCTCGAATGTTACATAAATCTATCCAATGTTGCATTGTGACAAATGTTATTGCAATTGATTCAATGTCACATTGCAACATTAAAAAATTATGGTTTAATATTAGGGTTTATAATCTTTGGGTTTAATATTAGGGTTTAATATTCGTGTTTAATTAAGTTTAATATTTGGGTTTATAATATTGGGTTTAATATTGGGGTTTATAAATTTGGGGATTGCAAAATTTAGGTTTATAATATTGGGTTTGCTCTTAGGGTTTAATTTCGGTTTATAATTTAATGTTTAATATTAGGGTTTATAATATCGTGTTTAATTTTGGGGTTTAATATTGGGATTATAATATTAAACTTTATAATATTGGGTTTAATATTAGGTTTCAATATTGTGACATTAGAATGGCACAAAAATCTATCCAATGTCAATTTGTGACAAAAATCGTCACAATGTTACAATCAATGGGACAATCATTGTCGCAGTGTTTTGTTACATTGCAATTTATTCATCATCATGTTGCAACATTACAAAATTAGGGTTTACAATATTGGGTTTATAATATTGGGTTTAATATTAGGGTTTAATGTTGGTTGATAATATTGGGTTTATTAATAGCGTTTATTATTGAGTTTATAATATTGGATTTAACATTAGGGTTTATAATATTAGGTTTTGTAATTTCACTTATAATCTTAGGGTTTAATACTGGAGTTTTTAATATTGAGTTTAATATTATGGTTTATAATATTAAAGTTTAATATGGGGTTTAATAGTAAAATTTAATATTGTGTTTATAATAGGGTTTAATATTGGATTTATAATAATATATTTAATATTAGGTTTATATGTATATATGTGAACATCCTAATATCAAAATCTTATATTAAAACCCTCTACTCAAACTTTAACATAAAAATTTAATATTGAAATTCCAATATTAAAATGCTAATAATAAAACCTAATATTGAAATATTAATATTAAAACAAAATATTTTAAACATTATTATTACTTATATCATTATTATAATTATATAATAATTAATATTAAAATTAATAGTATATTTTTACTATATATTTTAAAATTATTAATATGATTGATATATACATATTAATATATATCAACTACATTTACTAATGTAATTATGTACATGTTTAATATATATTTATTAACTTATATCAATTACATTTATTAATACAATTATACTAATATAAAATATGATGACACACAACTCCTTTAATGTTAAAAATGTTCCTTACTCATCTAATATACAAATTTCACTGTTGTCAAACAAATTATAATTTATTATTATGCATGCTTTTCCATAAAAAGAGACAAATACCAAATGTTTTAAATGAGATAGAGGTTTATGATGGATGGGATATAATGTCATGTATTTTCATTATTACTATTATATTATGACATAATTAATTGAAATGTGTGATGAAAATGAGAGAGGGGTCACTAGCTAAAAAGATAAGTAACGAGCATGGAAGGTGGGAAGAAGAAAAATCAATGAAAGTTTATATAATACAATATTAATTTATTTTTTATAAGGAAATATTTTATGATTAATTAAAAGTTATATTAATAATAAAAATATATTTAAATTTAAATAATTAATAAATATATTTTATAATTTTTTATTTAAAATTTAAATTCATAATAAAATATATAATTATTATAATAAATTTTAAAATATATGTTTAAATGTTTCAATTATAGATAAATCATAAATTTTCTACTAAATAGAAACTAAATTTTATAACTCATCATTAATTACTATTATAAACTCTATACATTATTTAACTTAAAAAATAAAAAATTATATATTTGAACTCTCCATCCTTTCTACTTGTAATATTCCATTATTACAAGGAGTTTTGTTTCTACGTAAATGGGAAGGTAAACAGATTATCATAACATATATATATTTTTTTGAATTATTTTGAAAATTTTGAATATTTGGATGAAATTTATCTAGTTTGATTTTAAATTTTCAATTATATAATCGATTTTAAAATATTATTTATTTTAAATTTTATTTTTATATTAATTTATACTTTATTTTAAGGAAATATTTCTTTTAAATATATTAGATGTTGTGATGAACTTATTCTAAATATTTTATAATAAAAGAGCTTATTAATATAATTTAGATAATATTAAATTAAAATTTTAATTATTTTATATTGTATTTTTTAGTATTGATTTATAAATTATCATGGATATTTCACTTGATATTTCATCACAATAATTTTGATAAAAAAATTATCAAAATTCAAAATCTATATTATGAGAGTTTTTTTTCTTTATATTTCTAAATTACGAAGATAAATCATAGACGTGGGTCTGAAATGTTGATCATTTAACTATCGTGAATGTGATGGATCCGAAAGCTATTTGAAATAAGATAACATTCACATAAATCTCAAATATAAATTTATGAAGTTATTGTGTTTTTCTTATACATGCAAAATATAAGAAATGTGGAAAATAGTGAACAAATAAAAGCAATCACTCACAAACCATAAAATACCAAGATGCGATATGGGAAACTCTTTCGAGTGAAAACGTAATTGGAAGGTGAGGCCCCTCTATTCTCTCTTTCTTGAAATGGAAAATGGTGATAATATAAAGGAGTGAGATCTATGGAACACAACTACTTCAGAAACAAACCTTTCTATTATGCCTTCTCTCTATCCACTCTCAACTACTCTGTTCAACTATGGAAAAAAATGCGCTGGAATAGAATTAAACATATTTTTGTCCTAGTGGCCTAGTAAGAACACAACCCAATAGCTAATTATGCACTAAATTTTTCTTCACTCTCAATATGAGTTGCAACTCGAATCGGCTAGAGCATTTTTCATCATAGCTATGTGGCTAGCACATTTTCCATCGTTAATGAAGCTAATGTGGAATTCTATCAAATCATGGTGGTCAAAACAAGAAGGTCAACTTATGGGTGACATAAATTTTGCATATAGACATTGTTTGAGATATTTCATAAGTTGTTGAAAAAGTATCTATTATAACAGAGTGCTAGATAAGAGATATATATTGGTTTATAACATTAAAATATAAAATTTTAGGTTTAATGATTAATTATATATATATATATATATATAATTGATGAGAAATAAAAAAACTATTTGTGATAATAATGATATGTTATTCTTATGTTATATTATATTATATGTTAATTATATTATAGTGTGAAATATGACTATTGATATATTAATATAATATTATATAATAACATAATATTATATATATATGTATATGTATGTATGTATGTATGTATGTATGTATGTATGTATGTATGTATGTATGTATATATATATATATATATATATATATATATATATATATATATATATTTGTTATTATATAATTATCAATAATCACATTAGTTAAATATAGACAAAAATACTCAAACTAGGTCAACCATTAGTCAAATATATTCAGTCATAATGGTTAATCAAGCTCTTTATGGTTAACCATGGCCAACCATGGTCAACCATGATCAATAATGACTAGCCATGGTTTATGATGGTCAACCATTGTCTACCATTGTCAATCATGGTCATCGAGGGTCAACCAACATGGTTTGAATGGTAGACCATGGTCACTCATTGCCAATAAAACATGATGAAACTTGGTCAATACAATGCTTACCTTATTTAATAATACTCAACTTTATTCACTCATAATCATCATCACTGAATGTAACTCAAACATATTCAATTATATTAGTTTTAGTATAGGGTTTTAATATTTTGGTTTCAATGACAGATCCATTGTAATATCGAAATAATATAGATATCTATCCAATGCCACATTGAGAAATTATAAATTTATTCAACCACATTTACTAATCTTGATGAATATGTTTGAGTATGTTTAGTTATGTTAGATAGTCAACGCTACTCAACTTCATAAAAAAATAGTCACATCTCATTATTATTGATTAATATTAATAGTCACACATAGTCAACCACATTAAATAATATAGTCAAACAAATTCAACCTTGACAGTTATTTTTTAAATAGTTGACCACAAACAAACTTGATCGACCCTACGTTTACCATATTTAACAATAGTCGACCTTCTTCATTCACAGTCATCATTAGTCAATATATTATAATATTAGGTTTAAAATATTGGGTTTTAATATTAAGGTTTTCATATTGGGTATCCATATTATGATTTTAATAATGAGTTTAATTTTAGAGCTTATAATATTGGATTTAATATTGTAACATTAGAATGGTACACAAATATATCCATTGTTGTATTGTGACAAACATTGTTGTAATGTGACAATCATTGTTACAATATTAGATTGTGTTGCTATTTATATGAAGTCACATTGCAACATTACAAAATTAGGATTTAATATTTGGGCTTATAATATTACGGTTTAATGTTGGGTTTATAATATTGGGTGTTATATTAGTGTTTTAATATTGGGATTAATACAAGGGTTTAATATTAGGTTTAATATAAGGGTTTAATATGAGGTTTATAATATTAGGTTTAATATTGGGTTGAAATTAGGGTTTATAATATTGGTTTAATGTTGGGTTTATAATATTGTCTTTAATATTGGGGTCTATAATATTGGGTTTAATATTTGGGTTATAAAATTTGGTTTAATATTATGATTTATAATATTGAATTTATAAGATTTAGCTTAATATTAGGTTTAAAATTGGGGTTGATAATATTGGGTTTAATATTAGGGTTTCTAATATTGGGTTTAATATTAAGGTTTATAATATTGGTTTTATAATATTAAGTTTTTATATTAGGTTTATCATATTGGGTTTAATATTAAGGTTTATAAAATTGGGTTTATGAAATTGGGGTTGTAAAATTTAGGTTTATAATATTGGGTTTGCTATTAGGGTTTAATGTCAGTTTATAATATCGGGTTTAATATTAGGGTTTATAATATCATGTTTAACTTTGGGGTTTAATATTGGGCTTAAAATATTAATTTTTATAATATTAGTTTTAATATTAGGTTTCATTATTGTGACATTAGAATGACACAAAAATCTATCCAATGTCAATTTGTGGCAAACATTGTCAAAATGTTACAATCAATGTGACAATCATTGTCACAAAGTTTCGTTACATTGCAATTTATTCAATGTCATGTTGCAGCATTACAAAATTAGGGTTTATATTATTGGGTTAATAATATTTGGGTTTATGATATTGGGTTTACAATATTGGGTTCAATATTATGGTTTAATGTCGATTTATAATATTGGGTTTATTATTAGGGTTTATTATTGAGTTTAGAATATTGGATTTAATATTAGGGTTTATAATATTAATTTTTGTAATTTTGGTTATAATCTTAGGGTTTAATATTAAGGTTTATAATATTGAGTTTAATATTTAGGTTTAATATTATGGTTTATAATATTAAGGTTTAATATGGGGTTTAATAATAACGTTTAATATTGTGTTTATATTAAGGTTTAATATTGGCTTTATACTAATATATTTAATATTGGGTTTACGCTTACTTATATTAAAATCCCTATATTAAAACCCTGTATTAAAAATTTAACATTAAAACTCAATATAGAAATCCCAATATTAAAATGCTATAATAAAACTCAATATTAAAATATTAATATTAAAATGAGATATTTTAAACATTATTATTACTTATATAACTATTATAATTATATAATAATTAATATTGATATTAAGAGTAAATTGTTATCACATATCTAATCATTATTAATGTGGTTGATATATACTTATTGGCATATATCAACTACATTTACTAATATGGTTGTGTATATGCTGAATGTATATTTATCAATGTATATCAACCACATTTATTATTACAATTATTCTAATATAAAACATGATGACATGAGGCTCTCTTGTAATGCTAAAAATGTGCCTTGCTCGTATAACATACAAATTCCATTATTGGCAAACAAATTATAATTTATTGTTATGTATGTCTTTCCATAAAAAGAAACACATACCAAATGTTGTAAATGAGATGGAAGATTATGATGTATGGGATATAATGTCATGTATTTTCATTATTACTATTATAATATGATATAATGAATTGAAATGTGTGATGTAAAAGAGATTAGCAAAAAAGATAAGTAGCGGGCATGGGAGGTGGGAAAGAAAAAAAAATCAATGAAAGTTTTTATACACTTTATTGGATAATATGATATTAATTTAATTTTTTTATAAAGAAATATTTTATTATTAGAAGTTATATTAATAATAAAAATATATCTAACCTCGAATGCGGGTGATAGAAGGAGTACGAATGACAATCGCCTCTCCCATGCCCATGAGGATGAAGATCTGTAGCATAGGTTCTCACCTGATGTGGATCCTCAAGATAGTAATCATCTGCAAGAGATGAACAAGATAAGGTATGATGAAGACATGCTTGGAGAGCGTCACCCTCTCCATGGTACCTCTCTGTAGCAATCATCCTAAATGATTACGTGGATTGACACACCAATCGTCCATAAATATTCACTCAAGCCCACTCATGAAAATGGTTATGGCACACAAATTTGTGTGAGGCACAATCATGTTCCACCCCTTATGTTTCATGAGAATTTTAAAAGGAAGGCTCCTTAGCACAAAGAGACACACAGTCACCTCTTTCAGTCTTCTTTTTTTATTCTATTCTTACCATCCTGCGCACCAAGTCCACTGCACAGCTCTCCCCGTAGATTTGCGTTGTGCAGAAAACCTTGGGTTGCGACTCATCCATCCTTCACATCTTACCCCAGCTCCATCTGCCCAACCAATCTCATAAGTCTTTGCGCACCCATTACCCTGTGCCACTTGACACTCTTTCCCCCTCAACGTTCCCCCCTGTTCTCTTGTGCTTCTCCCCTGCTTCGATTCTCCCCTTGCTGAGCATTCCCCCAACTCTGTCACACCTGTGCTTCAACTTACCATGGAACCTACACTACGCCAAAGAACCATCTGTGGAGGGAAAAGAGGGGTGCTCCTTGATCGTTACCATTGAGGGACGAATAATCACCCTGAGTCTGTTGAAGGCTCCTCCTCAAGTAGTTACACTAGACAGAGCTTTGAACCCGATCAGGAGGAGGAGGCCCCCATGCAAGCTTTGCAAAGAGGCAGACGTGGACCACGAAAGTCCACCATTGCGCAACAGGAGCACCTACCACCCGCAACACCGAACCTCTTCCATCTCAAGACGATGAGGGTGATGATATAGATGTTTGGATTATGGATTCTGAAGGTACTTGGACGTGTGTTCCTGATGGAGAATACCTGATGGCCCCCATCCTCTACGCACCGATCCCCAAGCCTTGACATCCACCCACTGATACAGAGGAAGCTACTGTGTAGGTGTACGCCTATCCCATAGTGGACGAAGAGTTAGACAGTGAGGATGAAGCCGACGGCTAAGGACTGCAAAGATGCTAAGTTCTTTCTTATTTTTTGTCATGCTTGCTATCACCACAGAATTCCAATTTATACTTATGCTTTTGCATATTTTTTAATTTTTTGTTACACCAGCGCTTTTATGCATTTTGTAATTTCTAGTCTCAAGCATTTTCTTGGTTGGTTTCCTCCACGAAGGCAACCGCGTCATCATGCAACAAAGGTTGGGATTGGTTAAGCACAACTTACCAACTGAACCTGTAGCATATATATTGTTTCTATTTTCGAATTAATATAAATTAGCCTAATTTACCAATATATATATATATATATATATATATATAAATAAATAAATTTATATTTTCTTTTATTTAAAATTTAAATTGATAATAAAATATAAAAATTTTAAAATAAATTTAGAAAAATACATTTAAACATTTCAACTATGGGTAAATCATAAATTTTCTATTGAATAATAACTAAAATTTATAACTCATTAATTACTATTATAGACTCTATACACTATTTAAATTTAAAAAATAAGATATTTGACCTCTCCATCCTCCTACTTGTAATCTTCCACTATTACAAGGACTTTTGTATCTACGTAAAGGGGAGCGTAAAAATATGATTATAACATCAAAAAAATTTATATATTGAATTTTTTTAATGATAATTTGAATATTTAGATGGAAATGTATCAAGTTTGATTTTAAATTTCCAATTATATAATCGATTTTAAAATATTACTAATTTCAAACTTTATTTTTATTTTTATTTATACTTTATTTTAAGGTTATGGTTTTTTAAAATATGTTAGATGTTGGTTATTCAAGGATGAAATATTTCTAAATACTTTATAATAAAAGAGTTTATTAATATAGTTTAGATAATAATAAATTTTAATGGTTTTGTAATGTAAATTTTCTTAGCACTGATTTATAAATTGTTATGGATATTTTACTTGATATTTCATCATAATACATTTAAAAAACAAATTATCGAAATTCAAAATCTATACTATGAGATTTATTTTTTCTATAGATTTCTAAATTTTGAAGATGAACCATAAATGTGGGTTCAAAACGTTGATCATTTAACTATCACGAATGCGATGGATCTGAAAGCTATTTGAAACAAGATAATAGTCATAGAAATCTCAAACATAAAATTATGAAGTTATTGTGTTTTTCTTATACATGCAAAATATAAGAAATGTGGAAAATAGAGAACAAATAAAAACAATCACTCAAAAACCATAAAACACCAAGATGCGATATGGGAAACTCTTTCAAGGGAAAACCTAATTTGAAGGTGAGGCTACTCTTCTCTCTCTTTCTCGAAATGGAAAATGATGAAAACATAAATGAGTGAAATCTATGGCCCACAACTAGTGCAGAAAACAAAAATTTCTATTATGCCTTCTCTCTATCCACTCCCAACTACTCTATTCAACTATGAATCAAAATGCGCTAGAATAGAATTAAACATCTTTTTGTCGTAGTGTCTTAGTAATAACACAACTCAATAGCCAATTATGCGTTAAATTTTTCTTCACTCTCAATATGAGTTGCAACTCGAATCTTCTAGAACATTTTTCATCATAACTATGTGGCTAGAACATTTTCCATGGGTAATGAGGCTAATGTGGGATTCTATCGAATCATGGTGGTCAAAACAAGAAAGTCAACTTATGAGTTGCATAAATTTTTCATATAGACATTTTTTGAGGTATTTCATAAGTTGTTGGAAAGATATCTATGTGTAAAACAATGTCATGAGAAATACCATAAGTGATAAATTTTCAACCCAAAAAACTTTAGCAAATACTTCAATCTTTTTTATAACGTTTAGAAATCCAATCCTCCACCATAATTCTCACTAGTAAAAATGGTCGTGGAACTTGATTCCTCCCATTTTTCTATTCTAAAATATCAAATTAAATTACAAATAATACAATAATCTAATTTAATTCAAGCATAATCTACATTTTATTATTAATAATTTCACATTTCCTAAACATACAACATCAATTTAATTTATTGTTTAAAAATTCAAATTAAATGTTTTTTTAATATAAAATAAAATAAAAATCCCTATTTAGACAATGGTGTGATTGCCTCTTAGTTTTAATTGCTTATGAGGATCATAAAAATTTAACCCTCTTTTATAAAATATATTTAACTAGAAATTGCACCACATGTTGCAAAAGAAATGTCGTAAGGAAATAACATAGGAAAGAGTAGCCTTGAATAAATAAGATGTTGCAGAGAAGGAGCCAACTAGAAAGATCTTATAGATATTGAAATAGGCAAGGGGGTGAAAACATATATGTAAACCAGCATAATAGAGAGCATGAAAGAGATGTGGATGTACCTGGAAATGATGAAGAAATGAGAGATCTAGAGGAACTTGTAAATGAGAATATTGACTACACAAATGAAGTCACCATTTTAATATTTTAAAAATTTTCAATGTACATGCCAAGCTCAAATTAAAAATAAAAAATTTATATATTTTTTTATGTAGGGACAACATCTTACCTACAACAAGATGTACCACACATAGAAAAGCATGGACATTAATCGAAAGTTGCAAGAAATTATCTTTGATGATAATTTTCTCGATAATATAGAAACAAATAAAATTGAAGAAATGAGGCCACTAATTCATGAATGAACAAGATAAAGTAAATTGGTTGATCAAAAAAAAAAATCAAGGTATATCTATCATAGCACAAGCTTAATTCTTAAATATATTTTTAAAACAAATATTTCTAAGAGCCTTACAACTCACGAGGCCTACGTTGAAGTCAAGGTAAATACATTGTTTGATCATGCCAACATGATTTCCTCATGAATAAAGAAATAGATCGTGATTTTATACCTTCAAAATAAAAGGTTGTTTTGGTGTAGCTCCTCCATATTTAATATTAATCAATTCTTATTGAGTTACGTATGTATTATTTCCTTCATGATCTTTGAAACTATTCAAAAGGTCACATTTTTCCTTACCACTGATCTCCCTAGTGTCTGGCATGCTATTTTTTTTTCAGTATCATTGATATGAAGTTTGTTTATTTTGATCTTTGTGCATATAGTAAAAGATATATGGAGAGGTGTCTTTCATCACCTGAAGAGTAGTAAAAATAATGTTATTGAGAAAGTAACTCCAACAATGAGAGAGATTCAGTAGCATTTATGAGAGAGATTCAATAACATTTATGGAGTTGGCGAACATGTCTTGTTTTGTGGTGTTGGCTACTTGGCATAGAGTTCTTGATCTTGTGTAGAAGAAATGAATTTGTATTTATCTTATATTACATTAACCATGAAATTTAAAACATTCATGGCACACTTTCCATCACATTTGTAGAGAAAATTATAACAAAGTATCACACTTTTCTTATCAGAGCTAAATGATCCTATTTGCAACAACGATGGATTTCATCACTTAAGAGAAGTAAAAACAAGTTTATTGAGAAAAAAACTCCAACAAATTTTTAGAGACAATTATAACATAGTATCACACTTTTCTCATCAAAGCTAAATTCTCCTATATGTAACAACGATGGATTTCATCACTTAAGACCAGTAAAAACAAGTTTATTGAGAAAAAAACTCCAACACATTTGTAGAGAAAATTATAACACAATATCACAATTTTCTTTTCAGAACTAAATGCTCCTATATGCAACAATGATAGCTTTCATCAGTTCAAGAGAATTGAGAAAACAACTCTAGCACCGAGAGAGATTTGGAAGCAATTTTTGAATTAGTGAACATGTCTTGCTCTATGGTGTTGGATATTGGGAATAGATTTCTTGATAAAATTATAATAGAGTATCACATTTTTCTTTTCATATCTAAATGTTTCTATATGCAACAACTACCTTGTGCCTCATAGTTTAAATTTTTGCAAGGAGGAGAAGAGGAGTGTCAAGGTGCAAGCTAGATTAAGAAGAGAAAGAAGAACCATTTTCTTTCATTGTGGATCAGGTTATAAACTAGAATACACTCTCTTTAGAAGACTCTACAATATATATTGGATGGAGGGAAAGGTTATGATAAAACTTGTACAAAAAACCCTTTAGGGTTGTCTAAACTTACTATATTGTTAATCACATAGTGTCAATTTTGTAAAACTATAATCTACAGTAAGGACTAAGTGGGGTTTTTATTTTGTAAGTTTTGTTTGGAATTGAAAAACAAAAAAATTATAAAAGCTAAAATTATATAGTGAAAAACTTTTTTAAAATTTAAGAGTAAAAATTTGAGTAAATTTGAAATCATATAATATGAAAATTGTTTATGATTACAAAGTAAAACACATGTAAGATATTTCAGCTACAATTAGATAATTAAAGATATGTATATAGTTTCTTTTTGAAAGAAGAAATTTGATATTCATTAACAAAAAAAGTTTGTATGTAGTTACAAACTATTATGTATTTACAAACTATTACAATTAAGTAATTAAAGGTAAATTTATTGTTATTTAAGAAATCAGAATTATGAACATTCATCATTATTGCTCAAGATAAATCATGTAGTGTGTAATAATTTTAAAATTTTAAAAAGGTCATATATTTAAAAAAAAATCATTAGTAATTTATTTTTTTATATATTAAGAAATACTACTCATGAATAATAAAACACTTGTAACATAAATAATATATAACAAAAAAACCATGTATTTTTGGAATAATAAAATAGTTGTAACAAAAATAATATAGAACAAGAAAAACTATGTATATTTCGATGTATGAAAATTTAGATACATTTTGTTAACTAAAATTTTAAAATAATAATGGTTATAAACCTTTAAAATCATTTTACTAAATAATTAGTTTATATCTATATTATTTATAAGAGGGATCAATTCTCTTTTCACTCTAAAAGATGTTTTCATATCAAGATATTCGATCCCTCTAGTTAAGATTGATCTAGGTCATCTTAATTTCCCCCTTTAAATAAATTACATTCCACATGAATACCATGGGTTAATAAGATGGGTTGTTTTTATATTTTACTATTATTTTATTTTATTATTTTAAATTACCATAATAGATAACAACATTTTAACTTAAAAATCACCAAAACTTAAATTCAATCTAACTTATTAAAAAGAAAAAAACTAACACTATAAAAAAACATATATAAAAGTATTTACTTGTGGATCTAATGGCCTAAAACATTTCAACATTTGATCCAATTGCTCACACATTGACACCTAGTGGCAACTGAGAGAGTTGTTTTTAAATTCACATATTTTAAAAAATTCCATTATTAATTTTTTTTATATGTTAAAATACTACTCATGAATAATAAAACAATTGTAACATAAATAATTTATAACAAAAAAAACCATGTATTTTTGGAATAATAAAATATTTGTAACAAAATTAATATAGAACAAGAAAAACTGTGTATATTTGGATGTATGAAAATGTAGATACATTTTATTAACTAAAATTTTAAAAGAATAATGGTTATAAACCTTTAAAAATATTTTTATTAAATCATTAGTTTAGATCTATATTATTTATGAGAGGGATCAATTCTATTTTCACTCTAAAAGTGTTTTGCATATCAAGACATTTTATCCCCTAGTTAAGATTGATCTAGGTCATCTTAGTTTCCACCTTTTAATAAATTACATTCCACATGAATACCATTGGTCAATACCATGGGTTGTTTTTATAATTTATTATTATTTTAAATTACCATAATAGGTAACAACATTTTAAATTAAAAATGGCCAAAACCTAAATTCAATCCAACTTATTAAAAAGAAACAAAATTAACATTATAAAAAATATATATATAACTATTTACTTGTGAATCTAATAGTATAAAACATTTCAATCATCTAACATTTGATCCAATGGATCAAACATGGAGAATTGTTTTCAAATAAAAACGTCAACATAACTAGTAACTTTTCAATAAAACATTGTATAGAATACCCAACACTAAATTGAATATTGTAGTCTTTCACTTTATCATGACTAAAATAAAAAGATACTTTATTGTTAATATATGAAATTATATGATAAGTTCTTAATACTTTATAAATTTAATGATATTATTAATTAAGTGGAATCCTTTTTTACTACGAGGTTTATTCTTATGACACCGTTCAAATTCGTTGTCCCAAACAATGTCCTTTGAATGAAAACTATAACTCTCGCACTTACGTAATATGGTCATATTCCACGTGGGATTACACAGTGATACTCATTTTGGTTGCATAAAGAAAGCAAGATGTGAGACTATAGGTCCATGTGATAAAAATGAACTTGAAGGAATGAATGAATTCATTCGTCATCGTCAATGGAAGTTGTGCCCGTGATTGAATCCGACCCTGTCACTCACAACAACAATTCAATCTTTACACGCAACTCTTTTTCAACAATGTTCCAGTGTACTAAGCCTATCAACAGTAATTTTAAGCTCGGTGATCTTCCACCAAATCCTTTAACTCAAATTAGAAATGGCGATTGCTACGGTGATGAATTGGGAGACTTCGAATATGTTCCTGCACAACTTCCCAATACTAGTACCCATGTGGAAGTGGATGTTCACAGTGGCTCCGTGTTTCCGTCTGAATTGAAGTCCTCCCCACTCTCTCGTGCTTCTGCTTCTTGCAAGACTTCATCTCCTATTGAACAAGAGGATTTCCCTTCACTTACGTTGGATCCCAAGACATATGGATGGATTTTAAAGCCTCCTCTAACTTGTTTGATATTCAGGATGTTACGAATTTTCCTTTCTCTTCGACTTGTCAAACACAAACCCTAGATTGTCATGGTGACAAGTGGCCTAATCAAACCATGGATCGAAACACCTTTGCATGGCCCGTAGAAACGTCCGATCAGAGTAACTATGTGTCGTTGGATCGATCCCCGGCGAATATTGGGGCTTCTGTTCAGTGTTTTTTCAGCATGGAAAATATCACTGGTTTATATTTTCTACCAATACATAGACTATAATCATCCGCAAAAAGCTATTACATTCATCTGTTACAATTTAAGAGATCAAACCTACATCTTTTCTACATAAACGGTAAAACAATAAGCCCAAACTGTGCATACATATGAACTCAAGTTTTGTCCCCATTGAAACAGTAAAACAGAGATACAAAACATTTTCCCCTCCCTTTTGCATAGTTCAATCCCTCTCATGATCGTAAAACCAAAACAGAACAAGTGTTTGAAGAGCACTCCTAAAAATTGTGCCAAATTAGTACAGTCTCTTCAACCTCACGAAATTTAAAAGAAATTAACCTTTCTCACCGCTTCCACACTATTTTTATTTTTTTAATTCGTAGTGCATTACTCCAAATGGGCCCTCCAAGCCTCTTTTTGATAATCTGTGAGCTTCTGTATTTTTCTCCCTATAACATGACAAAAAGAAGTAAAAGTGAAAGTTCTTTTAAGAGAAAAAATTCTCTCCAGCCAGTGTGATAACATACTAGGATTTAAGGAGGACTTCGAATTCATATGATCGACTAGAGTTTTGGAGTCCCCGAAGATCCATAACTGTTCCACATATAAATGTTGTGCAAACCATAAGAGTCCCCATAAAGCAATGACTTCTACCCTCATGTTCGTACCTAATCCACCATTCCAGTATACTTTGCAATGCCATGAGGGCGATATCATAAGCCAGGCCCCGCAACCACAAGATGAATTTTGTACTGCCCCATCAAAATATCCAGCAGGGTAATAAAACTCCTGTGGTCTTAATCTTCTAGATAAATCAATGGGTGGCTTTCGAGATAATTTGACCCTTTCCCAATAGCTTAAAATCTAGATGACCATCTTATCAGGAGAGTAGTCTATTCCCTCGAATAATTTCCTATTTCTATTACTCCAAATATACCAATGAAATAAAATAGGAATGATCCTGTAGTTCCTTCCTCTTTGAAACCACCATCTAATGCAGTCCACAGTTGTCAGGTATCCTAGAAAATTTATGTTTATATAGAAACACAGCATGTTAAGAGTTTCTTTAGCAAAAGAACACAGATAGAATAGATGAATGTTATCTTCCTTCTCCACACCACATAATATGCAAATTCCAGGGCCTTGCCAACCTTTTCTTTGAAGGTTATTCCATGTTAAATTCTATTTTTCCAAACTAGCCAAAGAAAAATAGTCATTTTTACTTGTACATTTACTTTCCATAGTTCTTTGAACCAGCAATCATGTTCCAGATTTAACTTAGAGTTTATTAACACAGAATAAAATTCCTTAACTTTTGGCCCTTCCACAGTAGAAATACCTCCCCACATAATTTTGTCACCCACTCCGAAACTACAGAGTCCCATATGTCTCAGGATTTTTGTGTATCCATTCCACTCAATATTCCACCTCTCGTGCAACCCCAGGTCTGAGCAAGACATCCATCTTGGAACCCCAAGGTCTCAGTCATCAATGACCTGATTTAGAGTAAAAAAAACCTCCCTGATTTAATGCATGGACCAGCTCAACTGAAATGTGTTGTGGCGTCCCCCTCCCCATCAATAGTCTACAGCCAATGATGATTTTAAGACCATTTCCAAAAACCCACCTCGGATTTTCTTTTAATAGAAGCCATATTTTCCAAAAGCCCTTCCAAATGTTTGATCTTTTACTGCCCTCAATCCATCCCGAGATGAATAAATCCTCCAACATCGCTTGACCAATGTATTTACATTTTATGATCTCTTTCTAGATTCCAGGTTGGTGAAAACATCTCCACATCGATTTCATTATAAGGGTTTTCCCAAAAATATCCAAATCCAGAATGCTCGAGTCCCCCTTTTCCTTGGGATAGCAATAGCATCCCACCCAGCCAAATGGATACACCTCTTATTCTTCCCCCCTCCCCAGATAAAATTAGCCGTGATCTTCTTTATTTTCTTTAGAGTACTTTTAGTAATAATGGAGCAGATGTTGGAACAAAAATTGGTGTCGATGATGAATGGGGAGACTTTGTCTAAACTTCGGTTAAGGAATTTAGGCCGGAAAATAATTTCCAAGTACATGGATTCCATTCTTTTGAGGAAATATCGATTGGTTCTAGGGGCTTTATTGGTTTCTCAAATCTTTGGTTTGATTTGACACTGGCGATTAGAGCTAATGAAAACAACAACGATGATTCCTTTTTTGACCCTTTTGGAAATACACATGAAGTTAAATACAATGGCAATGGCAACAATGATGTTTGTGATCCTTTTAGGAATTTGTATTCTATGAAAGACTTAGCCACTACTATTTTAGATGAGAGGATATCTAATGAGATACCTGCTATTGTTATATCAGTGGAAAATTCTAATGGTGATTATGATGTTGCATTCGATTTCGAATTTTTTTATTTCTTTTAGAAAGTGAAATTGTTAATTAATAAAAATTTTGAGAGTGCAACCTTCTGTGTTCCATAACATTTTAATTATAAATCTTCCGGGAAATCACATAAGATATTTTGGAACCGACGCGTTTCGAACTACCAACTGTAGTTCATCATCAGGATAATGAACTATAGTTGGTAGTTCATCATTATCCTGATGATGAACTACAGTTGGTAGTTCGAAATGCGTCGGTTCCAAAATATCTTATGTGATTTCCCGGAAGATTTATAATTAAAATAAAAATTTTGTTTTTCAATAAAAAATAATGAATGAATCATATTAGATATTTAAAAAGTCTACTAAATAATGATGTGATTTATAGGAAAAAATTATATTTTAAATAAAAAATATATTTAGCATAAAATTGTTGTTTTAAATAAAAAAAATATTGCATTATTTTATTAATTTCAAATTTTTTTTTTAAATTATTGTTGTTGGACATTAGGTTTAAAATATCGATTTTATTTCTTATTACTAGAAATTGCACCACATGTTGCAAAAGAAACACTGTAAGGAAATAGCATAGGAAAGAGATAAGTTGTTGCAAAGAAGAAGCCATCGTGAAGGAATGAAAGACAAGTTTCAAAGATATTTAAATAGGCAATTGTGGTTGAAAACATATATGCAAACCAACATAATATGTTCACATATATAATAAATTTTTTTATAGATATTGATATAGGAAATTGGGGGTAAAAATCTTTTGGTGATTAATAATCCTTTGAAACAAGCATGTAAATCAAATAATATATTTTAAATACATTCAAGTACAGTCTATCTAGCATAGATGTAAATAAAGTGAATTTTTATTAACAGAAATAGAGTTTACTCCAAGTTCATCTACATATGTGAGCTCTAATTGCATGCTTGTCACAAATTGTATATTGTATATGAATAACAATAGTCTTGGTATACAAGAAAGTGAATGTCATTTTAATATGGAGACATTTTTGGAAGGAGATTGTTCTTTATGTTATGGTTTATTTTTTTAACTCCAAACTTAGTTTATTACTTCTCTATATAGATAAGAAACAAAAAATACAAAGTAATTTGACAATTTTAAGTTATAATTTTATATTTTATAATTACAAATCTAGTTTCTTATTAAACTATTTTACACACATCTATTTATTCATAATAAATTATATTGTGAATATGTTTTCTCCTCTTATTTGATTACAAAATTATTGTACTCCCTACTAAGTAAAACAACTTGATTAATAAAGAATTGAATTCCAAATAGAAATATTACTCAACCGAGAACCACTATAATATATAGAACTGATTTTTTGATGTATAAATTATTTGTTTTATGTGTCGTTGAATTTCCATTACCTATTATCTTCAAACCCGATGGGGAGGTATTGAACATGGGAGCCAACTTTAGGTAAACAAACATTTACATTGTCAACTTGGAAAAAAAATTATAATACTAAAATTCTCCTACCTAATCATATTTTTAAATATATAATTGAGTTCCATTTATTAAAAAAACAGGTAATATTAAGAACCTCCTAGAGTTATAAAAGGTAATTGACATGAAAAATAAAAAATCTCCTCATGACAACATACAAATGTTAATCTTAATTGAATCATTAAAAACCTAAAAAGGGATAATAGACATTATCACAATTTTCTTATCAGAACTAAATGCTCCTATATGAAACAATGATGACTTTCATCAGTTCAAGAGTTATAGGACAACATCAACAAACTAAAGCAAAGAGAATGAGACAATAGTAAATGGCAGATTATGTATCAGTCCAGGGAATTGCTGAAGAAAGAAGACAAAGAAAATGTCATAAGTGAAAATCAGGAAGAAGTTACCAGCTGCAGTAAATAGAAGCAGAAGATTGTCTTGGAAGACAATGTAGCAAAAACTAAAAAGGTACAAGACAACAATAAACAAGAGGGTAAGGATGAAAGGGCGACAGTAAGAATAAAAGTTTAGCAATCAAGAGATGAAAGTAATCAACAGTCAGAAGATCTATTAGACAAAGAAATTGAATTGATAAGAAGGATAATGATGAAAGTGTCTCAGAAGAAGACAACAACAGGAAAGAAAAGAAGCAGTAGCAAGAGGACGAGAGTGGTAGACTTTAAAATCATAGCTAGTGGAGCAAAGCAACATGACGTGTGGAGACTTGGAGAAAATCAACAAACAATAGCTAGAAACGACAAATTACAGAACAAGGTATGGGATCCAGGAGGACAAGGATTAAAAGCACATGATCGGGAGATCATGATTATTTTCAACCTTGGAAGTCTGATGCAGGAGCATTAGGCTCAGAAAATTCTTTGTATTTTGATAGACATAGTGGTCTTGTGTTTTCAAGGAAGTTGGTTTCCTATGTATTAAATTAATGTAACTTCAAATATCTTGAGTGAATTAAGACATTTAGAATAGGAATTTATTAATATTTGTGATTCATTTTGTAAATGTTCCCGAATATTGGAGAACATGAAAGAATTAGGATAGTTGAGAGATTGAGCAATTTGATAATTAATTGAAAATCTTAGATTAGGAATTGGTTTCATTATTTTTTGGATGAGAGAGGGTCCTTAGGGATTATTTGAGTCAAAATAGGACTTAGAGGATATTCAAGATCTTGTTGAGAAGATAGAGGATCTGAAACCAGAATTGGTTTCAGAACCTTTTGTATAAAATTATAAGCCTTAAGGCACAGGAAGGGGGATTCAGGATTTATATAGATAAGCATAAAAAGATAAGAAGAGTAAAAGGGCCATGTAAGGTACATCAGGCCAAATCTTGACTGTAAGCAGGTTTTTGTTTGTATCTGTAAAAACAAATTATTAATGAAAATTTGAATTCATTGTGATTGGTTTTGTTCCTTCTATGTATTAAGTGGTATATAGATGAACAAATATGGTATTCTTGTAAAAAAACCCAACTTGAAGAATCCTGATGAATGAGTAGCTCGGTAAAATCTGTGTGTTCTAGTTAGAGCAGGTGCGGAGTTCAAAGGACATATCTACAGGTAACAACTGGAGAATTAAATCTGGAGTTGCTTTATAGCGTAGACAATATTGACAATAAAGGAGAGCGGATTAATTTTTGTAAAGAGAAATTCTAGCAGTTTAATAATCTGAGGAGAAACCAAGGAATTAAATCTATGTTTTTCGATTGCATGAAGAAATTGGGTAACCAGAGTAATTTCTTGAGCTCTAGAACTGTGCGTTGTGAACCCTGAGTGAAGGTTAGAATTGTAAGTCAAGTCGAGTTGTAACAGAGACGATATGTGTGAACGAGAGTAAATAAATGGTTGCAAGAGAATTTAAATGCGGTTGAAATTTAAAGAGATAATAGAGAAGAGATCTCAGTTTTGCAAAAGATCTTATGTCATAATTTGGTATAATCACTGTGCAATTCCATATTCAGGTTGGAACCTTATTTTGTTCAGAACCATGAGTTGGATGAAAGCAGAAATCATGAATCATTAGTGTAGTGGAAGTTGAAACGGTTTTGAGAAAACAACAATAGGTTTTCGCATGGAATAAAAGAGGTAAGTAATAAAGTTTGAAGAGAGGCGAAATAATGTGGAGACACCACGTAGTATATGGAAACCATTCTTATCTCACATTATAAAGGGGTAGGTTGTTGTACTCCTCTGAGTCTGATAACCGTCGGATGGATAAAGCGTGGATAGATTACCAGTGTAAGGTTCATTGATGATAAGCGTAAGCCGGATTTAAAATGTGTACATATTCATTTTTGTATCAAATGTGTGGGTTTATGCAGCTTAGGCTGCGTCAAAGTGCAGTAAAAACAAGTTCATTGAGAAAACAACTCTAGCACTAAGAGAGATTATGATGTCCATCACTATGTATGGGGTTCATTAAAACCTTGGATATATTCTGTGAGTTGTTGTGATTTTTTTTCTTGTGGATAAAACATATTTTGGTTGTCACCTTGTTATCATGATTCAAAACATTGTTATTATCTCAAATCCTTATAGCATTAGATATATTCTATGAGCTAATTTGATGTTTTGTTTGTCACAATGATTCAAAAATCAATTATTATACCACAATATTGACTTTATCATTGTCTGTTTTGTTTATGAACCCTTTAAAAAAACCATAGGAACATTTGATTTTACACTCTGATCTCCGTAGCATGGGTGGGGGTTTCAAAAAATTTAGAGTAAAATGAGCGATTATTGTTAGAAATTGTTGTATAAGATGGGAAATTTGGATGGTTTTTAGAGAATATGGATGCCATAACAGATATCTATTTTTAATTTTTGTGTCTCTAGCCACCATACATATAATAAGATCCATTTCAACTGAGAACATTAATATATCACTATGTGAACGAAACTTGTGACATCCATGGTCATTTTCTTCGATTGTGGATCAGGTTACAAACTAATACTTTGTGAAATCCCTATCCATTTTCTTTGATTGTGGATTAGGTTAAAAACTACAATACACTCTCTCTTCAGAAGACTCCACAATATATATTCGATGGAGGGAAAGGTTATGATAAAACTTGTAAAAGAACCCCTTAGGGTTATGTCAACTTACTCTATTATTAATCACATAGTGTCAATTTTGTAAAACTATAATCTACAGTCAGGACTTAGTGGGTTTTTTCTTTTGTAAGTTTTGTTTGAATTGAAAAATCAAAAAATTATAAAAACTAAAATTATGTAGTGAAAAGATTTTTTTTAAATTTCACAATAAAAAGTTGAGTAAGTTTGACATTATATAATATGAAATTTTCTTATGATTATAAAGTAAAAACACATAATATATTTTATCTACAATTAGGTAATTAAATATATGTATATAGAATTTTTTTTAATAGAAGAAACTTGATATTCATTAGCAAAAAAAAATCAAAAGAGTATGTTGTGATTTTTTTTCTTGTGGATAAAACTTATTTTTGGTTGTCACCTAGTTATCATGATTCAAAACATTTTTATTATCTCAAATCCTTATAGCATTAGATATATTATGTGAGCTATTGTGATGTTTTTTTTGTCACAATGATTCAAAAATCACTTATTGTACAACAATATTGACTTTATCATTATATTTTTTGTTTATGAACACTTTAAAAAAAACCACAGGAACATTTGATTTTACACTCTGATCTCCCCAGCATGGGTGTGGGTTTCAAACATTTTAGAGTAAATTGAGCGTTTATTATTAGAAATTGTTGTATAAGATGACAAATTTGGATGGTTTGTAGAGAATATGGATGCCATAACATATATCTATTTTGAATTTTTAGTGTCTCTAGCCACCATTCATCTAATAGGATCCATTTCAACTGATAACGTTAATAAATCAGTGTGAATGAAACTTGTGACATCCTTGGGAATTTTATTTAATTTTGGATAAGGTTACAAACTAATACTTTGTGAAATTCCTAGCCATTTTCTTTGATTGTGGATCAAGTAAAAAACTAGAATACACCCTCTCTTCAGAAGACTTTACAATATATATTGGATGGAGGGAAAGGTTATGATAAAACTTGTAAAAGAACCCCTTAGGGTTATCTTAACTTACTCTATTGTTAATCACATAGTGTCGATTTTGTAAAACTATAATCTACAGTAAGGACTGAGTGAGTTTTTTATTTTGTAAGTTTTGTTTGAATTGAAAAACCAAAAAATTATAAAAACTAAAATTATGTAGTAAAAAACTTTGTTTAAAATTTCACAATAAAAAGTTGAGTAAGTTTGACATCATATAATATGAAATTTCTTTATGATTATAAAGTAAAACATATAATATATTTTAGCTACAATTAGGTAATTAAAGATATGTATATATATTTTTTTCTAATAGAACAAACTTGACATTCATTAACAAAAAAAAAATGAAAGAGTATGTTGTGATTTTTTTTCTTGCGGATAAAACTTATTTTTGGTTGTCACCTAGTTATCATGATTCAAAACATTTTTATTATATCAAATCCTTATACCATTAGATATATTATGTGAGCTAATGTGATGTTTTGTTTGTCACAATGATTCAAAAATCACTTATTATACCACAATATTGACTTTATCATTATATGTTTTGTTTATGAACCCTTTAAAAAAACCACAAGAACATTTGATTTTACACTCTGATCTCCCCAGCATGGGTGGGGGTTTCAAAAATTTTAGAGTAAATTGAGCGTTTATTGTTAGAAATTGTTGTATAAGATGAAAAATTTGGATGGTTTGTAGAGAATATGGATGCCATAACATATATATATTTTTAATTTTTAGTGTCTATGGCCACCATGCATCTAATAGGATCCATTTCAACTGAGAACATCAATAGATCACTGTGTGAATGAAACTTGTGACATCCCTGGGTATTTTCTTTGATTTTGGATCAGGTTACAAACTAATACTTTGTGAAATCCCTAACCATTTTCTTTGATTGTGGATCAGGTTAAAAACTAGAATACACCCTCTCTTCAGAAGACTCTATAATATATATATTGGATGGAGGGAAAGGTTATGATAAAACTTGTAAAAGAACCCCTTAGGGTTATCTCAACTTACTTTATTGTTAATCACGTAGTGTTGATTTTGTAAAACTATAATATACAGTAAGGATTGAGTGGGTTTTTTATTTTGTAAGCTTTCTTTGAATTGAAAAATCAAAAAATTATAAAAACTAAAATTATGTAGTAAAAAACTTTGTTTAAAATTTCACAATAAAAAGTTGAGTAAGTTTGACATCATATAATATGAAATTTGTTTATGATTATAAAGTAAAAACATGTAATATATTTTAGCTACAATTAGGTAATTAAAGATATGTATATGATCTAAAACCAGAATTGTTTTTAGAACCTTTTGTATAAAACTATAAGCCTTAAGGCATAGGAAGGAGGATTCAGGATTTAGATAGATAAGCATAGAAAGATAAGAAGAGTAAAAGGGCCATGTAAGGTACATCAGGCCAAATCCTGACTGTAAGCAGGTTTTTGTTTGTATCTGTAAAAATTATTTTATTAATGAAAATTTGAATTCATTGTGATTGGTTTTGTTCCTTCTATGTATTAAGTGGTATATAGATGAACAAATATGGTATTATTGTAAAAAAACCCAACTTGAAGAATCCTGATGAATGAGTAGCTGGGTAAAATCTGTGTGTTCTAGTTAGAGCAGGTGAAAAGTTCAAAGGACATATCTATAGGTAATAACTGGATAATTAAATCTGAAGTTGATTTATAGCCTAGACAACATTGATAATAAAGGAGAGCGGATTAATCGTTGTAAAGAGAAATTCTAGCAGTTTAATAATCTGAGGAGAAACCAAGGAATTAAATCTCTATTTGTCGATCGCGTGAAGAAATTGGGTAACCAGAGTAATTTCTTGAGTTCTAGAACTGTGCGTTGTGAACTCTAAGTGAAGGTTGGAATTGTAAGTCGAGACGAGTTGTAGCAGAGACGATCTATGTGAACGAGAGTAAATAAATGGTTGCAAGAGAATTTAAATGCGGTTGAAATTTAAAGAGATAATAGAGAAGATATCTCAGTTTTGCAAAAGATCGTATGTCATAATTTGGTATAATCACTATGGAATTACATATTTGGGTTGGAACCTTATTTTTTTCAGAACCATGAGTTGGATGAAAGCAGAAATCATGAATCATTGTTGTAGTGGAAGTTGAAACGGTTTTGAGAAAACGACAATAGGTTTTCGCATGGAATAAAAGAGGTAAGTAATAAAGTTTGAAGAGAGGCGAAATAATGTGGAGATGCCACATAGTATATGGAAACCATTCTTATCACACATTATAAAGGGGTAGGTTGTTGTACTCCTCTGAGTCCGATAACCGTCGGATGGATAGAGCATGGATATATTACTGGTGTAAGGTGCATTGATGATAAGCGTAAGCCGGATTTAAAATGTATACATATTCATTTTTGTATCAAATGTGTGGGTTTATGCAGCTTAGGTTGCGTCAAAGTGCAGTAAAAACAAGTTCATTGAGAAAAAAACTCTAGCACTGAGAGAGATTATGATGTCCATCACTATGTATGGGGTTCATTAAAACCTTGGATATATTCTGTGAGTTGTTGTGATTTTTTTTTCTTGTGGATAAAAATTATTTTGGTTGTCACCTAGTTATCATGATTCAAAACATTATTATTATATCAAATCCTTATAGCATTAGATATATTATATGAGCTAATCTGATATTTTGTTTGTCACAATGATTCAAAAATCAATTATTATACCACAATATTGACTTTATCACTGTCTGTTTTGTTTATGAACCCTTTCAGAAAACCACAAGAACATTTGATTTTACACTTTGATCTCCCTAGCATGGGTGGGGGTTTCAAAAATTTTAGAGTAAATTGAGCAGTTATTGTTAGAAATTGTTGTATAAGATGGGAAATTTGGATGGTTTGTAGAGAATATGGATGCCATACCAGATATCTATTTTGAATTTTTAGTGTCTCTAGCCAATAATGCATATAATAAGATCCATTTCAACTGAGAACGTCAATATGTCACTATGTGAATGAAACTTGTGACATCCCTGGTCATTTTCTTTGATTGTGGATTAGGTTACAAACTAATAGTTTGTGAAATCCCTAGCCATTTTCTTTGATTGTGGATTAGGTTAAAAACTAGAATACACCATCTCTTCAGAAGACTCTACAATATATATTGGATGGAGGGAAAGGTTATGATAAAACTTGTAAAAGAACCACTTAGGGTTATCTCCACTTACTCTATTATTAATCACATAGTGTCAATTTTGTAAAACTATAATCTACAGTCAGGACTGAGTGGGTTTTTTCTTTTGTAAGTTTTGTTTGAATTGAAAAATAAAAAAATTATAAAAACTAAAATTATGTAGTGAAAAGATTTGTTTAAAATTTCACAATAAAAATTTGAGTAAGTTTGACATCATATAATATGAAATTTGCTTATGATTATAAAGTAAAAACATATAATATATTTTAGCTACAATTAGGTAATTAAAGATATGTATATAGTTATTTTCTAATAGAAGAAACTTGATATTCATTAACAAAAAACAAAATCGAAAGAGTATGTTGTAATTTTTTTTCCTGTGGATAAAACTTATTTTTGGTTGTCACGTAATTATCATGATTGAAGACATTTTTATTACCTCAAATCCTTATAGCATTAGATCTATTCTGTGAGCTAATGTGATGTTTTGTTTGTCACAATGATTCAAAAATCACTTATTATACCACAATATTGACTTTATCATTATATTTTTTGTTTATAAACCCTTTAAAAAAACCATAGGAACATTTGATTTTACACTCTGATCTCCCCAGCATGGGTGTGGGTTTCAAAAATTTTAGAGTAAATTGAGTGTTTATTGTTAGAAATTGTTGTATAAGATGAAAAATTTGGATGGTTTGTAGAGAATATGGATGCCATAACAGATATCTATTTTGAATTTTTAGTGTCTCTGGCCACCATGCATCTAACTGATAACGTCAATAGATCACTTGTGAATGAAACTTGTGACATCCGTGGAAATTTTCTTTGATTTTGGATAAAGTTACAAACTAATACTTTGTGAAATCCCTAGCCATTTTCTTTGATTGTGGATTAGGTAAAAAACTAGAATACACCCTCTCTTTAGAAGATTCTACAATATATATTGGATGGAGGGAAAGGTTATGATAAAACTTGTAAAAGAACCCCTTAGGGTTATCTCAACTTACTCTATTGTTAATCACATAGTGTCGATTTTGTAAAACTATAATCTACAGTAAGGACTGAGTGGGTTTTTTATTTTGTAAGTTTTGTTTGAATTGAAAAACCAAAAAAATATAAAAACTAAAATTATGTAGTAAAAAACTTTGTTTGAAATTTCACAATAAAAAGTTGAGTAAGTTTGACATCATATAATATGAAATTTCTTTATGATTATAAAGTAAAAACATATAATATATTTTAGCTACAATTAGGTAATTAAAGATATGTATATAATTATTTTTTACTAGAAGAAACTTGATATTCATCAACAAAAAAAATTCGAAAGAGTATGTTGTGATTTTTTTTTCTTGTGGATAAAACTTATTTTTGGTTGTCACCTAGTTATCATGATTCAAAACATTTTTATTATCTCAAATCCTTATAGCATTAGATATATTATGTTAGCTAATGTGATGTTTTCTTTGTCACAATGATTCAAAAATCACTTATTATACCACAATATTGACTTTATCATTATATGTTTTGTTTATGAACCCTTTAAAAAAACCATAGGAACATTTGATTTTACACTTTGGTCTCCCCAGCATGGGTGGGGGTTTCAAAAATTTTAGAGTAAATTGAGCGTTTATTGTTAGAAATTGTTGTATAAGATGAAAATTTTGGATGGTTTGTAGAGAATATGGATGCCATAACAGATATCTATTTTTAATTTTTAGTGTCTTTGGCCACCATGTATCTAATAGAATTCATTTCAACTAATAATGTCAATAGATCACTGTGTGAATGAAACTTGTGACATCCCTGGGCATTTTCTTTGATTTTGGATCAGGTTACAAACTAATACTTTGTGAAATCCCTAGCCATTTTATTTGATTGTGGATCAAGTTAAAAACTAGAATACACCCTCTCTTCAGAAGAATCTACAATATATATTGGATGGAGGGAAAGGTTATGATAAAACTTATAAAAGAACCCCTTAGGGTTATCTCAACTTACTCTATTGTTAATCACCTAGTGTCGATTTTGTAAAACTATAATCTACAGTAAGGACTGAGTGGGTTTTTTATTTTGTAAGTTTTGTTTGAATTGAAAATCAAAAAATTATAAAAACTAATATTATGTAGTAAAAAAATTTGTTTAAAATTTCACAATAAAAAATCAAGTTTGACATCATATAATATGAAATTTGTTATGATTATAAAGTAAAAACATTTAATATATTTTAGCTACAATTAGGTAATTAAAGATATGTATATAGTTTTTTTTTAATAGAAGAAACTTGATATTCATTAACAAAAAAAAATCGAAAGAGTATGTATGTAGATACAAATTATTACAATTAAGTAATTAAAGGTAAATTTAGTATTATTTAAGAAATGAGAATTATGAATAATCATCATTATTGGTCAAGATAAATCATGTCCTCTGAAATAATTTCACATATTTTAAAAATTTTCATTATTAATTTAATTTTTTATATATTAAGAAATACTACTCATGAATAATAAAAAAATTATAAGAACTATGTATATTTGAATGTATGAAAATTTAGATACATTTTATTAATAAAATTTTAAAATAATAATGGTTATAAACAATTAAAAATAATTTTATTAAGTAGTTAGTTTAGATCTATATTATTTATCAGAGGGATCAATTATCTTTTCACTCTAAAAGAGGTTTGCATATGAAGACATTTGATCCATCTTAGATCTTGGTAGATCCAGAGTCAAGATTGATCAAGGCCATCTTAATTTAGCCCTTTAAATAAACTATATTCCACATCAATACCATGGGTTGTTTTTATAGTTTATTATTATTTTATTTTATTATTTTTATTTTTTATTGTATTTTCACCTAGTTAAAATGTTCATTACATTATGTCAATATTTTTATTTAATTTAATTTTATTTTCCTTTAAATAAACTATATTCCACATGATTACCATGGGTCAATACCATGGTTTTTTTTTATGGTGTTTTTTTAGAACATTTTATTTATTATTTATTTTCATTATTTCTTGTTTCATTTTTTTTTGTTTTTTTAACTTTAAAAATAAAATTTGACGTGAATCATCCATGGGGTCTTGGATAGATGGTGATCAGGTACTCTGTTAAGGCACTCCTTGATGTGAAATCACCAGTTCAATTCCTTGCCCCGATCGGGGTGATATATTGAACATGATAAAGATGTAGTTTTGCAATGCTTACAAAAACAATTGATGTGAATCATTATTTTTGGAAAAGTGACTTTAAATGTTATCATCTTTGGATGAAAAATTCATTAAAAAATCATAAAATTTTTTATTTTTTCAACATTTTTGGTTCAACTTTTTTTTTCGATAAAAATCCTTTAATTGACATGTCACTTTTAGCGAGAAGGTAATGAAATGTGTATTTTTCGAATTATATTTATACTCAAAATGTGTATTTTTTTATCAAGGGTTTACATTTTTGTTTTAGTGAGTTGTTTAATGTGTATTGAAGTATTAATTAACGATACATAAATATAGAAAATATCCTAAATTCAAAATATTATTGTAATTATTATCTTTTTAAACTTCGCAAAACAATTGAAATTTTAATTACAAAAAACATTTCAAAGAAAAAAAAAATACATAAACTTGAAAAATGCTTTAAAAAAAATTCTCAGAAATAAAAAGAAGAAGACAACTCGAAAAATGGCCCAAGAACCAAACTTCGAAAGAAAAGATGTATACTTAACACATGAGAAAAAATAAAGTATCAAAATTATGCCCCTAAAAAACAAAATATTGGTGTTACATCAATGTTTTACGAGATTAGCATGAAAATCATCAAATTTGAAAAAAAAAATCCATAATAAATAAATAAGAAAATTAAAGTTCAAAAAAAAAAAACTAAAGAAAAGTGGTTGGTGTAGCATCAACAATTTTCAAAATTGGCATGAAAATTACTAACATTAAAAAAAAAATCCATGCTTGATACATAAGAAAATTTAAAGTGTAAAAAATATGCTAAAAAAAATAATGTTGCATCAACACTTTTCAAATCGACATGAAAATTATGTTTTTTGTGACCTACAAAAAAACAAGAACTCGATACAATTCTTGTTAAGTTGGTAACTTTGTTAAAAATGGTCACACATAATTCTAATAATTTATGAAACTAGATATATTGACAATAAAGTGTACTTCCTAATGAGTTTCTAATGAACTAATGAGTGCAATTTATCCCAATGCACCTTCCCCCAAATCCAAACTGAGGAGTATGCTAGTGAATGAGTCTCGAGAATTATCAGGTATGTTAGGTACTCATTTAACAAAAAATAATTAACGAGTCCCAAAAATTTGCATCGATGTCAGGTACCCATGAAAAAATTATGCAATACACAATATGAGAAGAGTGAGGTAAAGAGGGAAAACCTAGTCGAAAGAAAACCCCCCTCAAAGTATAATGTATAGTATGTCAACTATGTATTTTTTACGAAGAAGTATGGTGTCATTGATTAAATCATGATTATATCCTCAAATATGTCCAATACCATCATGTAAGAATCATTTTACTATTTGTTGATCTCTATACTTGCTACAATATCAATGAGATCTTCTGGAGTACTAAAGAATTGAAAATCAGTTGCATGTGACTTGAAAGATTTTTCACTAGTTGACTAGTTAACTATAGAGTATGGTGTACCCTTCGGAGCATGTGATTTTGATATATAATGAAATTTTTATGGAATTGTAAATTAGATCCTAAGATATGATTGGAAATTTGATTCGAAGACTGTGAAAAATCATCTCTAATATCTCCTTCAAAAACATGTAGTGGAGAAGTTGTAGAAGGACTGGTGCAAGGTATCAAAGAAGAATTCTTTCGTGCATCCTTATGATTAAAGGAAATTGAGTCAAAAACATATTTATTAGATGATGACTCAATAGTAATCAAAACATTTTCAATACCTTCATCCTCTCGTGGCTTGTCTTTAATATTTTTCTTGGCATTATCAAGAATATAGCCATCTATATTATATTGCTAAATTACTTTGGCCATTAGATCAATTTTTTTCACCATAGAAGAACTCTCTACATGAAAACCTCCATTGCAGTGTCTTCACTTTATTCTCTCATATTTTTCTCAATTGATAATCTTAGTCTCACTATATTGAGATTTTTCTCCATATATATGATCAAGATCACTTGGTTTTTTTATTTTCTTTCCTTTCTTGTTATCATCCTTCACTATAATCACATAGGGTATGGAAGCCTTAAGAGCCCCCATGTGTATGAAATTATTTTTCTCATGTATCAAGGAATCCATTAAGTCATTTATTAATGACACCTTAAAATCATTACTCATGTATAGTTTAGCTATATGGAAAGAAGAGACAAAGATATAATATTGAGGACCTAGTCTAGAAAGTACAAAAAGGTTAAGTTTTTCCTCCTTCCTTTCTATCCTAGAAGTTTTCACCTATATCATCAAGGTCTTGAACCTTGAGAATAATTCCCATAAGGTAGATAAATGACATGTATCTAGATAAATTGTCTCCTCTAGTTGATGTCCTCTCAACTCATATTTCTTACAAAACGCTCCCTCTATTTTTGCCCAAAATTCCTTAGGTGTTGAGCATGACTCAACACGAAAGAGTAAATATTGGTAGGTAGATAAAAAAACATAACCCATAGGCTTCATCCATATTGTTGAAATATTTTTATTTTTCAATGGTTTAAATGGGTTCAATTTCAATGCCGATTGTAGTCCTATAGAGCCCCTTATTGTACAACAACAAAAGCATCTTTGGCTTCCTCTCAAATAATTGAAAGGAATGAGGACCATCATGAGGTGGCCCATTCTCTATGTGTTGTTCTAATTTTGGAAATATGAAATAAAGTATCAATATTTTTCCCAAAATCGCATATGCTTTGAAACTATCTTGATTTTAAGAACAATCGCGACATCTAAAAGTGTAAAAATACTAGACTAGCTACTTGAAAATCAGGAAAAAAGAAAGAATAAAAGTGTTAAGAAATTGACTAATGAACCAAGGAGACAATTCAAACTACTCATAAAATTTCATGATTTATTATTATTGAATGCTACTACATTATATATTCTCTCTAGAAGGCCAATTAATTGAATTATGTTGAGGTTCCATATGCATGTCCTCAGTATAAGTCAAAATCGCTTTCCCTAGTCATCAAATAAGTCAAAGTAGACTAGAAGACCCAAAATCACAAAAATATCCTAAAATAGAGTAAAGAGAAAACAAGTAAGATTAGAAAGAAGTTATAACTAATTAATAATTCTCATATGCAAAATAATAACCAGTTAAAATTAATTAAACTACAAAATATAACTAGAAAACAACTAACAAAGTGAAGAGAAAAAAAAATGGCAATTAACTTTACAACGTAGAAAGGAAATGTGTATTCCCCCTAGAAGGTCCAGGCATGAAGTAATATGAATTTATAGAGTAGAATTACCCATGTCATTCTCCAACTGGTATCGAGTTAGTGCCACATGATATACTATGGGACACCCGTGTTAAAAATAGTGCAGATTTGATGATATTTATGTGTCCCTCATCTCACGATACCTTTAATATTTATGGTATTAAACCTTTTTCCATTTTTAATTAAAATATTAGTGTCAGTGGCGTTACTTTAGGGAATGATTTTAATTTTTGGCTCTAAAATATGGACACGTATCCCACTCTTACTATGGAGTCCATGAGACATAAGTAGATTCCAAAGGTACATAGACCTTGTACAATATGGGGTTGAAATCAATTTCTGTGATTATGATGTCATGGAATACCGTGTAGATAGATGAAATATCTTCATGAGTGAATATTATTCAAATCGTCACTTCAAGGGAAAATGTTTTGTTTTCGAAATAGTTTTACCCATTTCAAAATATCCTCAATTAATCATAACAAATGGGATCCAAAAGAAATGACATTGCATTAGTGGTTGAACAAAGATAAAGGTTATACGTTAGAAATTCATTATAAGTTGGTTTAAACTAGGAAAATGAAAGATTTTTTTAAGATGCAACCATAATAATATATTATCATTATTTATGATAATATATTATAATTAGAAGGTAACAAAGTACAAGGGTTATTATAATAATGATAAATGTTATAAGTGTTTTCAATGCCTCATCAAAAGATTCAAATTGTAATAATAATAAAATAATGTAGTTAGAAAGTAGCATTGTTTTAAGAGTAATAGAAAATGCTATAAAGGATTTTGATGTTTAATTTTATATGTAGTGATTAATGCTAATATTGTAAATAGTTCCTTTTTGAAATCTAAAATAAGAAAGATGTGTTTAATGTAAAGTAGTTACAAAGTTTTAAGTTTAAGATTTGACTTTAATATTAGAAGATTTATTTAAAAATATATAATAGAGTTATAGGGGTATTTCTTTTCTTTTTCTTTGTATGATGAGCAATTTAAACATATTAAAGTTATTTGGTCAATTATATTAAATTCAATTAAAATCAGATATTACATTTAAAAATTACTAACATAGATATTTATTAACATAACGAGAATTCTTTAAACTTATTAATATTTTTAGTTCATGCTAGTGGTTTTTTTTTTTCTATATAAAATAACTTACTAACCAGGTATATTTTGGAATTTTTAAGTGTTTTATTTATAAAATATCAACATTTTTAAATATTGTTTTATTTTTATTTTCTAGTAAAATATTGTTTTTTTCTTTTTCTTTTTCTTTAAAGAATAGTTTTTTCTTTCCTTTTTGTTTTTTTATTAATTTATTTTTTAAACTTAAATTTTTATTTATTAATATTATTATATGTTATGTGTTTTTTGTAATTTTTTTTTATTTTTATTTTTTTAATTTAAATTGAAAAAAACTATATAGTATATATTCTTTATAACATGTTAGAACAACTTTGTCTTATTTTTCTCAATATTGCAAAATCTATGTTTAATATAGATTGACACATTAATCCAACATCTAATTTATAAATTATTTTTAATATATTCGTTTACATCAACATAACTTCTTTATCTTAATTCCTTATTGGTATATTATAAACTTTACTTCAAAAATCTCCCAAACTCCAATGAACAATTTTTAGTATCCTTGACGCACTTCTAAAAATAATAAAGAAACTCTCTTAGTCCTAACGATGGATCCATGTCATGATCTAAAACATCAATTGATGAAAATGTCAATTTTGGACTTATTTCTGAAAGTCTTGCAATCTAATACTACATACCATAATACTCTAAAAACTATTAAAGAATACCTTTTCAAATTTATCCCTTGTATATAGAGATATTATGTGTTTATGTCACTACATACCATAATATTCTAAAATCTATTAAAGAATACTTTTTCAGATTTATCCCTTGTACATAGAGATATTATGTGTTTATGCCACTACATACCATATTTTAATTTCAAAATTTACCCATGACCTCTTTTCACTAAAAGATACTCTTTTGATCATGAATCTATTCCTACATTTTACTCCTTATAGATGTTTTGGAAGGGCAACCATTAGAATTACCCTTTCATTATTTTCACTTGATAAAAAACAATAGCTAAGAATAATCTCTCCATACTAAACTTCTCCATCATATATTTAATAACTACTAGAAAGTCACCAAACAATTATATACTTGAGATGAACTATTGCAATGTTAATATCAATAGCAATTTAGTGTCATTAATTCTACAAAATTATTTGTTCCCTAACCCACACCTTAATTTGAAATGGTGATTTTGTTTACAATAAAAGTGTGTCTCCAACCCCTCCTTAAGTTGGTGTTTATTAACTTATTCCATTAAAATACCCCAAGGAATCCGAGTATGTAATAGAACAAATCAAAATTTATTATGGATTTTAATCTTTAATGGAAGTTTTAATTCTTTAGAATAAACCCTAATCTAAGAGGAGCACTATAAAAGGAAATATCTTTAACAATACATGAATCTCTAAACAAACCAATATTCCATATGCTCTTTAAATTATTTCTTCCCATGATAAGCTTTGAAACACTCAACCAAATCCCCCCTACAATCTATAATAGGCCTAATAGAATATATTAAAACCATTGTAATTTAATATATATCTGATAAATTATTTGGTATCTTGCAATTGGTATGATCTTTTTAGCAGCCCATTGTAACCAAGCCCTTGATTTTGGTAACCCGTGGTACTTTACCATGCTATTTGTAAGGTAGGATAAAAGAAAAATTATAAGCTATTTTTTATGAGCGGATACATTTTATAAGTATTCACATAAAAGTGAATAATGTAAAAAATGAAAAATATTATAAGTTTTATAAGTATTTCCACTCCACCATCCAACCCATATAATTCTCCTTCTATTCTTCAACCATCCTCTTCATCCCTATCCTTTCCACCATGTATTCCATTCATCACATATTCCACTTCCTCCCTACTTCAATTGTTGTAATTCACCATGTAGATAAGGTAGATAGAGAATTCCAATAAATCCTTTAATGCTACTAGAAATCTGAGCACTACATCACCACCACTTACCATGGATTTTAGTAATGAAGGTAAAAATTTAAAAGACACTATTGATGATATTTCCAACAATATTTGGGATGCGGACATTAAGGGGTTGGAAATATTTTTGGATATGATTTCTAATAAGATCTAAGATTTTGATATAGAAGTTTTAAAAGAATTCAACCAAATATTTGTAATATCCCAAAATGGGAAAGACAGTAATATAGAACATTTGCACAATTCCAACTATGGTAAAATAAGAATATAACATGTAGAAATGGAGAAATGATGGAATACATCAAAACATCATACATATGAGCAGAAAAAACTTAGCCATATCATTATGTATCAACAGAAAATGAATATACACAATTCTCCAAAAAGGGATTCACTCAATCCATCCAAAGATGGTTGAAACAATTCTACTCGAAACTAGCACTGGAAAGTAAAAACTGTTGCTGCACATGGAAACTGGTGCTGTTGGGAAGAAGATCTATGTGTGAAAGGCTGTTGGAGTTCTCATAAATATCCAATATTTTAACGACAATTATACTCAAAAAGCCCAGAAAAATCCAGAAATGGTTTGCCTAGATTTTGAGTTTGGAATTTCGACCCTTTTTAGGTTGCACACTACACCCCTATTGGCTGAGTTATGCACTCCCTAGAGAAAATTGTTGATATGGGGCTATAATAATGATCTATATGCTGCAATATCAGCCACTTAGATCAGTAATTGAAGGGCTTGTCCCTTCTCCCGATCCCAAGCTGAGAAACTTAAGATCTAGCTCCTCATCTAAATATGCAGTTGCTACATTCACAAATACTGGGAAATATTGCACTCTCTAGGAGGGCGGATGATGTAGCCTGTTGCTAGATAGTAAAATGATGATCCTAGGCTATTGAAGTGATACCCGGAGTGAAGTATTAATCCCTCACAGGATTCCAAGTTGAGTTTCTTGGAACTTCTTCTTCTCCTCAAACCCTCAATGAATCCATAGTGTGAAGGGTTGATCCCTCCATAGGTTTCTTAGCTGAAGTACTGAGAAAAAATTTCCAACTCTCACACCTAGTTTAGGAATGCATAATTCATGTAGCTAAAATTGCAGATGAGAGTGGCTGAAAGTGGCATTAATTGTTGGATGAGGAATGCTACCAAAAAAAACCTTCCTAGAGTAGGCACTCTAAGTCCCCCGTGGGTAAGGGTGGGATTCCTGCTTAGGAACACTTGGTGCTAAACAAAACACCAGACTTAGCTAAATAACTTAAGCGTGCAAAGGAATGTCTTATGATACTCAATAATAAAAATCCAGACTCCCGTTCCTTTGCTGTCTTCATCTTCCTTTTATGGTTGTGAGGCTTCCCTAGCCTTGGCACACCTCATAACTGCACTGCACATGTGCCCACTAGCCTCCATAAAGGCTGCGCTATCATCCATGATATCCATCACTGCTGCAATTACTCTCCACTTACTCCATCATGTGTGTATCTAATGCACCACTTCCTCCATCACTTCATCATTATTTCTCCATGATGTTACATCTATTCCTCCACTATCTCCATCATCTTCCTCATTATTGCTCTATGATCTCCACTCTTCCTTCATTATTATGCTGCTCCACTACTCCACTACTCAATTAAACCACATTCACACTATAGAAGTGGATTTTATTCATCTACTGGGTTTATGGGTCCCTCCACCCTTTTATTTACTTAACTAAATAAGAAAAGTAAGAAACCTAATATTCCAATTACCTGATGGAAAATTTGGAATATTACAGTCCTCCACACCAAAATGTTGCTTTTCCTTAAGAAACTGCAAAATTCAATGCTGCAGAAATCCATCTTCCTCCCAAGTGGCATCTTGATATGGAAGGCTTCCCCATCTTGTCCAATGTGTTATGAATGCCTAGCTCCATATCTGCCTCTCTAGAATGTCTAGAATGGACTCCAGAAGTGTAGCTAGATTCCTCTCCTCATCAATAAGTCCCCAAGTGGCAACCAGCTATTGTCCAAGAGCCTCTTCTCTAAATGCAATAAGTGAAGTGTAGTGGTTCCTTCCCCAACTGGAAATTCCCAACTCCTAAACTTTCTCTCCATCCCATGCTACAGGGAGTAGGTTGTGTCTATCCATCCTCCAATCCTTGGCCGTGGTGGCCTTGCTTTCTCTAAGAATCATCTCAACACTGTGCAAAGTAGGAAATAGAGACATATGGATTGACATGTGAAATGTCGAACCATACTCTCCCAATAGCAGCCACCGCAACAATACCTCTTGCTATCGCACCACCTCATCATCATGCCAATTATGGTGGCCATACTCACCTAACAGAATCCAACGTAGCAAGGCTTCATGTTTCCATCCCACATCATCATTATGCAAGGTATGGGAGAATTTAAATCCATATTCTCCCAAGAGTAACCAGCGCAACAATGAATTTTGTTGCCACCCCACATCATCATAATGCAAAGAATGAAGCAATGATATATTGACTAACATGTAGAATGTCAAACTAGACCAACATAGCCAGGCTTCTTGCTGCCACATCATATGAGTATCATGCAATGTCCCAAACAATAATATCCCCATTAGCATGTGATATTTCATGTGATGGCCAAACTCTCTCAAAAGTAACTAGTGCAACCATGCCTCTAGCTATTGCATCTCATCACTACTGTACAAGGTAGGAAACATTGATATGCCAATGGACACATAAAATTTAATGTCTTGGCCATACTCTCCTAATAGTATCCATCACATCCATGCATCATGTTGCTGCATCACCTTAGTACTGTGCAAGGCATGGAACATCACAATATGAAATGTTCGGTGGTAACCATACTCACCCAAGAGAAACCAGCGCAGCCATGCTTCTTGTTGCCCTATGTCATAGACTTGCAAGTAGATTTATATCTACTTTCTCATCATCATCATCCATCCATCCAATTGTGGCTGATGACTCATATCATAAATCAGCTCGGTATCCACCCAATGGAGAAGCTTCCACCAAAAAATGCTCATACAATAATTTTCCCCATCACTATCTATGGCCTTGGGAAGTCCATGAAGCATGAAAACATCCCGGAAAGATAAACTGGTCATGGGTGAAGAGATGTATTGTGTGAAAATTTCAAAGAAATGTGAATACCTCAACAGCGGATCAATGTCGACAATACCATCCTCCATAATTTAATGACAATATTTGCACTCCATGATATGTCAATCTGCATCCTCCTTTAGGTCTCTCCATGAGAACCTCTCACCGATGACCCTGCAAAACCTATGAGGTTTTGAATATGTTGCATGTAGAATCTTCTCTTTGAGCTATGTGGTGCTCATCAAGAAGGCTATGTCCTGATAATGGAGGATGTTGTCAATTACAGATGTCAACCATCTACCATCTGACCATCCAACTCTTCATAAGTGAAGCATTCATCAGAATTCTCAAATAATAACTTGGCCCTCAAATCAACACTTCTCCTCAGTGACAGCAGTACTGACCTCCATGATAGTGCATATGTTTTATCATGGCTCTCTCCATACACAATGCTGAACTCATAGTTTTGCATTGTAATGATCCACCGTTGTTGCCTCTCCTACAGCTACTACTCCTCCTCAAAATGATGTCGGAGATTATGGTGGTTGGTCTTCACCCGAAATCTACTTCCAATAAAAAACTGTCGGAATTGGACCAATTCATGCATAATGGTCAATATATATTTATTGTAAGTAGAATATGACAACTCGTACGATAGTAACTTCTGCTTCTCAAAAGATATTTCTAGTCTATTTCATAGCTTCCCTGCATTAGGACTGTGATAATCACATCCTTAGAAACTCCACACTCCAACACAAAATGGTGTGTGCAGCTCAACAATGTCAAACTAGGATAGCTACACATCTTCTCCTTGAACCAGTCAAGGGTCCTTTACCCAGTGATAGTATGTTGCTCCAAATCAACAATGTGCTCTAACCCTTGGTCATACAATTGCCTTGATGGCATGAACCCAAAATCTCCATATGATGTGCTGAAATAACATGGGGTGTAAATTTTTGCATACCTTGTATCAACTGGTTCTTGGGAACATCTTGCAAAGATACAAGAGTTCCTCCAATAAGTGCAGTTTCTTCTCCAACTGCTGGTGATGGTGATGGATGCTCCTCTACTACTACAACAATGCTAGTATCTTCTTCCTCTTCCTCATGCACCTCCCGAATCATGATTGGGACTCTCAATGTCAAATTCTCAGGACCATATTACAAACGTGAAAGTGCTCCTCCCACTGATGCAAGTACCTCTAATATAGCTAGTGTTGGTGGTAGTTTCTCTTCTCCCGGAGTATCAATGTTGACATCTTATTTTTCCTCCTCATATACTTCTTCATCAATGTTGGAAATTTTCTCAATGGAAAGTGCCTATGGTTTTCTTTTTTCAAACCTCTTTACCAATCTTTGAGTGAACTCTGCATACACAGTCACTCTTGCATGTTTCAATATTTGAACCACCAATCATTTGCTTCACCCTCAAGGTGCAGCACTGCAATCGTAATGGCTTCCTTTTCCGCTATTAGGTGTATCTGGAAGAAATCATCTAACTTCTCCATCCAAGCCTTTGTTGTTATTTTGGATGACCCATCTAATGTAGGAAAAAGAATCTATTCTGCATATGCCCTCTTCTTGTATTTCTACTATAGGGCCTCTGGTTCTCCATAATTTGGAAAAAATGTTGGAAAGTCAGATTCTCTTTGAATGTTATAGATTTAGATTTTTACTCTACAAGATAATCACTTAGAGTCTTATGCTCCAAATATCCTCCATCTCCATGTCATTAGTTTCCTTCTGCAAGGAAAGTGAGCATAGTAGGGCGTTGTGGAACTTTTTGCACCACGAGTTTCTTATATTGCTGGTAGGAAGTGCTCAGACCTTCTCTATTCTAAAATCCTCGTTTCCTTTTTCCTTTCCCTTCTCATTTATTTGATCTCCATGGTGAGATCCTACATAGATCTGAAGAGAAGTGTGGCAAAACCCAATCCTTCCGCCATTGTAGACTTCTTCTTTTTCTGCTTCTTCTTCTTATTCTTCTGATGTCATGAAATGCCCAGAAGCTGAGCCAAATATCATGCTCTGATACCACTATAATATCCTAAAATAGGAAAGATGGGAATTTAGAACATATGCACAATTCCAACTACGGTAAAATAAGAATAAAACATGTAGAAATGGAAAAATGTCGGAATACATCAAAACATCATACATATGAGCATAAACAGATGATGCATATCATTATATATAAACAAAAAATGAACATACATAGTGCTTCAAAAATGGATGCACTCAAGATATCCAAATATGGCTGAAACAACTCTACTCAAAACTAGCACTAGAAAGTAAAGATTGTTGATGCTACTGGAAACTATTGTTGTTGGGAATAAGATATATGTGAGAGAGGCTATTGGAGTTCTAAAAAATATCCAGGATTATAACAATGGATTCTACTTGAAAAACCTAGAAATGGTTTGGCCAGATTTTGAGTTTGGAATTTTGGCCCTTTTTGGGTTGCACACTACACCCCTATTGGCTGAGTTACACACTACCTGGAGACAACTGTTGATATGGGGCTATAAGAATGATCTATCTGCTACAATAGCACCCACTTAGCTCAATAAGTAAAGGGCTGGTCCCTTATCCTAATCCCAAGCTGAGAAACTTAAGATCTAGCTCCTCCTCTTAATATGAATTTGTTGCATGCACAATTGCTGGGAAATATTGCGCTGTCTAGGAGGGATGATGATGTAGCCTACTGCTAGATAGTAAAATTTGGATCCTAGGCTATTGAATTGATCCCCATAGTGAAGTATTAATCCCTCACATGATTCCATGATGAGTTTCTTGGAAATTCCTCTTCTCATCAAACCCTCAATGAATCGACAGTGTGAAGGGCTGATCCCTCCACAGTTTTCTTAGCTGAAGTACTGAGAATAACCTTCCAACTCTCACACCCTAGTTTAGGAATGCGTAATTCCTGTAGCTAGAAGTGCAAATGAGATTGGCTAAAACTGGCACTAATTTCCGGATGATGAATTCTTCCCAAGAAAACCTTCCCAGAGTAGGCACTCGAAGTCCCCCGTGGGTAAGGGTGGGATTCCTGCTTGGGAACACCTGGTGCTAAACAACACAACATACTTAGCTAAATAACTTAAACATGCAAATAAATGTCTTACGACACTCAATAATAAAAATCCAGACCCCCCTTCCTTTGTTGCCCTCATCTTCCTTTTATGTTTGTGAGCCTTCCCTAGCCTTGGCCCACCTCATAAATGCGTTGCACATGTGGCCACTAGCCTCCATAAAGAATGTGTTGTCCTCCATGATCTTCATCATTGTTGCAATTACTCTCCACTTCCTCCATCATGAGTGCATTTAATGCACCACTTCTTGCATCACTTCATCATTATTTCACCATGATCTTACATTTATTCCTCCATTATCTCCATCATTGTCCTCATTATCTCTCTATGATCCCCACTATTCCTTCATTATTATGCTGCTCCACTACTCCATAATACTACTCCACTACTCAATTAACCCACATTCACACTATAGAAGTGGATTTTATTCATCTACTATTTTTATGGGTCCCTCCACCCTTTTATTTACTTAACTAAATAATAAAAGTAAGAACTCTAATATTCCAACTACCTGATGGAAAATTTGGAATATTACATTATTAATGAAATCCAAGGATGTTTATGATTTTCTACATATACGTTTGTCAATATGAAAAAGGTTTAGATATTAGAGAGGAAACATGAATAACCTTGATGGGCTAGAATTAAATAACTGGAAGGAATGAACAAGGGGTCAAATAGTCCAAATTCACATGTTAAAGATAATTTCAAATCCATGCAATAAGTCTCTTAGTCCCTAGAAAAGTTATGCTACCAAATTGTATAGTAATATAGCATTTCTTTGCATTTATAAAGCTCGCCATTTGATAGAATCTCCAATAGGACTTCTTTAATGGTAGATAATTCTTGCAAGGAGAGGGAAAATGAACCTCCCTTTAGGATATTCATAGGGTCCATTACCATATCAACTCCATTTAGTGTTTGGGATGATTTTGTAACTATTTTCATGAAGAAATAAAGATGATTCTTTCTTCCCAACCTTCATTGTTAATTTTCTTAATTTTCTTTGTTATTACATTATAACTAACGACTCTTGTTTATATTTAGTTTCTTTGTTAATTTGTTTATGTTTTTTTCTTGCTAACCATTTTCTTGTTGGTTCTATGCAGGGAACAACTTCTTTGCAATAGAGTGGATTTTGGTACATTCATGATCCAAAATGCACACAACAAATTAGCAACTCCATTTCCCTTTTCTTTCTATTTTTTGTTGTTTGAATCTCTCCTCTTAGCTCTATTTCATTTATCATCTCTGTAAATTTCTTGTACAATCATTTCAAGCGTCCTCTTGTCCTATGTGTGCTATAAATTGGTTTTCTTATTTTAATCTTTTAGATCGGATCATGTGGATATCAAAGAAATATTCATGTTTTTTTCGCAGCAATTGTTAGCAAAATACTTGTGTGGGTCTAAAAATGTTAAATTCATTGTAATTTTGTCATGTTTTCAAAGTTGGGTGACATCCATTAATGACCTACCAACGTTATTGCATGTTTTAGCAACTTAAGATGTTTTTCATGTTAATTAGCCACTATTGTAGAAGAATTTAGTTATTTTTCCATGTATATGGCCATTACTTTTGCTAAATAATTGTAGGATTGGGATTAGAAGTAGATATAGTCAATTTGGAGTATGCTCTTCGCCTTACACACATAGCTATCTAGGGGAATTAGAAGCATCTTGAAATCCAATTTTCATCTCCCTTTAGGACTATAGGTTAAACCACATAGTGTAATTAGAGGAAATTAAGCATACTGATATAGCACATATTTTGTTTCTAGCAAGTTACAACACACATAATATAATTATATTGGAAAGTAACAATTCCCACAATATCTATATTTATAGAAAATGATAAACATTTTTTATGTTCACTTGACACCTTGCACACACTACACCGCACACATAAGAATTTCTCTTAGTTCTTGGGTGAAAATGTGAAGTTGGGTTACATTTTTGTGACAATCAAGAGCAGAAATTTTTTTTTCTCAATAGTTCGGTCGAACTTTTGAAAAATTTATACTGAACTATTAGAGATTTCGGCCGAACTTTCGAAATTAGTTTGGCCGAACTCATTCTGCCATTTACATTGACGGCGTACTGACGATGTGGGCAAACAGATTTTTGGCTGGAGATGGAAAAACCGGCAACAAAATTTCATTCAAACTGTTAGTTCGGCTAAACTTTTAAAATAGTTTTTCCGAACTCGTATTTAATAAATATATCGCTCGTGAGCTTTCATAGGTTTCTTGTTCACATCTGTCTCGTGCGTCTGATTTTTGTTCGTTTCTTTTCTGATTCTTTGTCGCGCTCTATGGCTTTTGTTGTTCAGTTGCACTCTGTTGGGCTCTGTTACTGCTCTGTTGCACTTTGGTGAGCTCTGTTACACTCAGTTGTTGCTATGTTGCACTTTCGTGAGCTCTATTGTACTCCATTGCTGCTCTGTTGCACTTGTGGTGATTTGGAGTTGGGTCACGACAACTTTCTGTGAATTTCTAGGTAAGTATCTGCAAATCTATACAACAGAGCTGAAAATTTTGTAAATTTCAAAGGAGAATTAAACTGAAGTGTAAATAATTATGGGTAACTAATTATATATAATTGTTATATTTTAAATTGGGATGAATGAATCTTAATGTTATGTGTAAAAAATAATTATGCTAATTATAAACTAAATGTTTTGAAAATTCAAAATGTGCAATGTGATTTGGCGTAAAAAAATTTATGTACAATTGTTATATTTTAAATTGTGATGAAAGCATTACACGTGTTTGAATATTTATAGTGATTATAAACTAAACGACCCGCAAATTTTGTAAATTTGAAATCAGAAATAATTATGCGTAATTAATTATGTTTAATTGTTATATTTTAAATTATGATGAATGAATCTTAATATTACATGTGTTTAAAAAATTATGGTCATTATAAACTAAATAATTAACTAGAAGGCAGGCCTTCACAATAGCAGCACACTACTACCCATGAAACCATAACAGGTGTTGTTACCCAATAGTTTCAATGAACCTATTATCCCTGCAAAGGTTTTATATAGAATTAGGACACACAACACATGAGGTCATAACATCGTTGGCTTCCATGATGAACAATCTTCAGCCAAAACCAAGTTTTTAGATTCTCTTCACTCACCAATCAATCCATGGAAACGTTAAATAAATATTATGAATACGATGATTATTATAGTTAAGAATCACCTCTTTCTCAACTAGTGTGATCTGTGTTTTATTCCCATATATGAAGCTGATTACTTATTAGATATGGATGTCTCTACTTAGTCTATACGTTCTATTCAGACTCTATCACCTTTGTGTTCATAAGCATGGGTACTATCTTGGATAATGCATTGCATGATTAGGTAAATGAGGCATATCACATTCCGTGTTTATCAGAGCTATAACGATTAGTTATGTTCAAAGCTTTAACGGGTTCACTTATTGTATCAAGCTCAACAAGTACAATTATCGTATTAGAATAAGCTTATGTCCAATGGTTAATCCATGTTAGATGGGGTTGTATAGAGCTTATTGAAATATACCAATACTCCTTGTCTGTTCATTCAATAATAGTGTGCATGTTGAGTATAAAAAATGTCAATCCGCAGCATTAGACAATCTCTCAAAATCTATTATTTCCATCTAAATGGCATGTTATTCCCTATTGATGGGTTATAACAGTTTATGCAACAGTAAAGTATAAATGACAAAATTTTATGTTATTCCCTCTCTCTCTAAGCTAATCCTCTATGTGATTAAATTATCAGTCACTCCAAGAGTCTGAGTCTTGAGAATGTAAGAAAGTTCTTATATAATGCAAGTGTTGAAGTTTGATGTATAATTGTGAGTCTGTGAGCTTGAGTTGATATGAAAAAGTAGCAGTGAAAATTAAGTGTTTATTTTATTAAGCTTTTTGATATGAAATAGTAGCAGTGAAAATTAGTTTATTAAGCCTTTTAATATGAAACATTAGCACTGGCGTCTGAGCTTGAGTTGATATGAAATAGTAGCAATGAAAATTAAGTGCTTAGTTTATTAAGCTTTTTGATATGAAACAATAGCTGTGAAAATTAGTTTATTAAGCCTTTTAATATGAAACAATAGCACTGGTGTCTTTTTGTTTAGATACCATACTTTCATTCCTTAGAATCAGAATCTAATGCTCTTTCCCTTCCTAGCTAGGCTAGGAGAATTTATGCATCTATATCTTTAAACTACTCAACTATTTTACTACACCATAAGAATCATTTCTATATATCTCCCATTTTAATGGGGTCTATCACATTTCGAGAAAGACACATTAGCCATAAAAAATTTCCATTGAAACCAAAAGTGATTTGATACAAAACATAGGTTTTAACCTTATGTAGTTAATTGTTTCGAGTAGATTCTTAATAAAATGAAAAATATTCAATGTAAAACACATGCATTAACATATAATTGTGATATTTTCCCTTCTTTCCAACTTAGTGGACATCCTTCTAGAAAAATATCTTTTAATGAAGCAAATATATCCATAGTGATCCATTGATATTTTTTCACCAACAACTATTGCAATTTGGACTTGTATATCTCAAAACTATGCTCACTGAATTTATGCATCTACATCTTTAAAATACTCAACTATTTTATTAAAAAATAGGAATCATTTCAATATATATCCCATTTTAATGGGGTCTATCACATTTTGAGAAAAACACATTAGCCATAAAAGTGTCCCATTGAAACAAAAAGTAATTTGATACAAAAAATCTAGGTTTTAACCTTATATAGTTAATTGTTTCAAATAGATTCTTAATAAAATGAAAAATATTCAATGTAAAACACACGCACATTAACATATAACTGCAATATTTTCCCTTCTTCCCAAATTAGTCCATTATTCTAGAAAAATCCCTTTTAATGAAGCGAATATATCCATAGTGATCCAATGATAGTTGTTCACCAACAAATATTCCATTTTGGACTTATATATCTCAAAACTATGATTATTGAATTTATGCATCTATATCTAGTAAATACCCCTACAGTCAATCTCTAGAATAGATATAAATAGAATTTATTCATTTTAATATCCATAAAACACAACCACTTTAAGGCAAACTATGTACATGTGTCATTTCTCCCATAAATTCTTAGGCAAAGCTTTTAAAGCATACATGTCATGTTGGCTTTATCCCATTAACTTTAAAGAATTTTTTTTGCAAGTGCATAAAATAATTTTGCAAACCATGTAAATGTCATTTCTCTCAAGCTTTAAGGCCTAAAAATTGAACCTAAATTGGCTGAACTCTCATAGAATTTTGAACTTGCATGGGATTTTAATATTTCTGTTGAGTGTTAAATTCTACAAGTTCTAAAGGCAGAGTCTGTAAAGGGCCAAGTAGCCTCTGGATCTCATCTTTTCTCAAAGGTGACATATCAAGTAAATGTCCCTACAGTCAATCTCTGTAATAGGTCTAAATAGAAGTTCTTCATTTTAATATCCATTAACCTCAACCACTTTAAGGAAAAATGTGTACATGTGTCATTTCTCCCATAAATTCTTAGTTAAATTTTTTAAAGCTTACATGCCATGTTGGATTTCTCCCATTAACTTTAAAGCATGTTTTTTGTAAGTGCATAAAATAAGTTTGAAAACCATGTAAATGTCATTTCTCTTAAGCTTTAATGCCTAAAAATCGAACCTAAAGTGGCTGAACTCTCATAGAATTTTGAACTTCCATATGATTTTAGTCTGTCTGTTGAGTGTTAACTTCTACAAGTTCTAAAGGTAGCGTCTGTAAAGGGCTAGGTAGCCTCTGGATCTCATCTTTTCTCAAAGATGACATATCCAGTAAATTCCCCTACAATCAATGTCTGTAACAGATCTAAATAGAAGTTCTTCATTTTAATATCCATAAACCTCAACCAGTTTAAGGCAAACTATGTACATGTGTCATTTCTCCCAAAAAATTATAGGCAAAGTTTTTAAAGCATACATGTCATGTTGGCTTTCTCCCATTAACTTTAAAGCATGGATTTTGTAAGTGCATAAAACAATTTTGCAAACCATGTAAATTTCATTTCTCTCAAGCTTTAAGGCCCAAAAATTGAACCTAAAGTGGCTGAACTCTCATACAATTTTGAACTTCCATAGGATTTTAGTATGTATGTTGAGTGTTAACTTCTACAAGTTCTAAAGGCAGAGTCTATAAAGGGCCAGGTAGCCTTTGGATCTCATATTTTCTCAAACGTGACATATCCAGTAAATGCCCCTACAGTCAATCTTTGTAATAGATCTAAATAGAAGTTCTTTATTTTAATATCCATTAACCTCAACCACTTTAAGGAAAAATGTGTAAATTTTCCATTTCTCCCATAAATTCTTAGGCAAAGTTTTTAAATCATACATGTCATGTTGGCTTTCTCCCATTGAATTTAAAGCATGTTTTTTGTAAGTGTATAAAATAATTTTGCAAACCATGTAAATGTCATTTCTCTCAAGCTTTGAGGCCTAAATATTGAACTTAAAGTGGCTCTCATAGAATTTTGAACTTCCATAGGATTTTAGTATGTCTGGTGAGTGTTAACTTCTACAAGTTCTAAAGGAAAAGTCTATAAAGGGCCAAGTAGCCTCTGGATCTCATCTTTTATCAAAGGTAACATATCCAATAAATGCCCCTACAGTAAATCTCTGTAATAGATCTAAACAGAAGTTCTTCATTTTAATATACATAAACCTCGACCACTTCAAGGAAAACTATGTACATGTGTCATTTCTCCCATAAATTCTTAGGAAAAGTTTTTAAAACATACATATCATGTTGGCTTTCTCCCATTAAATTTACAGCATGTTTTTTGTAAGTGCATAAAATAATGTTGCAAACCATGTAAATGTCATTTCTCTCAAGCTTTAAGGCCTAAAAATTGAAACTAATGTGGTTGAACTCTCACAGGATTTTGAACTTCAATAGGGTTTTAGTCTATCTGTTGAGTGGTAACTTCTACAAGTTCTAAAGGCAAAGTTTGTAAAGGGCCACGTAGCCTCTGGATCTCATCTTTTATCAAAGGTGACATATCCAGTAAATGCCCCTACAGTCAATCTCTATAACAAATATAAATAGAAGTTATTCATTTTAATATCCATAAAACACAACCACTTTAAGGAAAACTATGTACATGTGTCATTTCTCCCATAAATTCTTAGGCAAAGTTTTTAAAGCATACATGTCATGTTGGCTTTCTCCCATTAACTTTAAAGCATGTTTTTTGTAAGTGCATAAAATAATTTTGCAAACCATGTAAATCTCATTTCTCTCAAGCTTTAAGGCCTAAAAATTGAACCTAAAGTGGTTGAACTCTCATAGAATTTTGAACTTCCATAGAATTTTAGTCTGTCTGGTGAGTGTTAACTTCTACAAGTTCTAAAGGAAAAGTCTATAAAGGGCCAGGTAGCCTCTGGATCTCATCTTTTCTCAAAGGTTACATATCCAGTAAATGCCCCTATAATCAATCTCTGTAATAGATCTAAATAGAAGTTCTTCATTTTAATATACATAAACCTCGACCACTTTAAGGAAAACTATGTGCATGTGTCATTTCTCCCATAAATTCTTAGGGAAAGTTTTTAAAACATAGATATCATATTGACTTTCTCCCATTAACTTTAAAGCATGTTTTTTGTAAGTGCATAAAATAATGTTGCAAACCATGTAAATGTCACTTCTCTCAATCTTTAAGACCTAAATATTGAAAATAAAGTAGTTGAACTCTCATAGGATTTTGAACTTCCATAGGGTTTTAGTCTGTCTATTGAGTGGTAACTTCTACAAGTTCTAAAGGCAAAGTCTGTAAAGGGTCAGGTAGCCTCTGGATCTCATCTTTTCTCAAAGGTGACATATCCAGTAAATTCCCATACAGTCAATCTCTCTAACAGATCTAAATAGAAGTTCTTCATTTTCAAATCCATAAACCACTACCACTCTAAGGCAAACCTTGTACATGTGTCATTTCTCCCTTCTCCCATAAATTTTTAGGCAAACTTTAAGGCATGTGTCATTTTTACTTCATTTCTCCCACAAACTCATAAAGGTGTGACTTTTGACATAACTAGTCATTTTAGTAAGTGCATAAAATTAATTTCTCCCACAAACTAAAGGCTTCCTCCCATTAATTCTAGTTGTGAATTCTACCATATAATTTTTAAGTCAAAATTTAAGAGAAACCATGCACATGTCATTTATCTCATGCACATATGTCATTTATCCCATGCATTTGCAATAAATGTCAATCTAATATATATTTTTATTGAATTTGTTTTTTTTTTCAGGGATAAAAAAACCACTAAATATTGATGAAAAATGGAAATTATTGATAGATGTTTCTTGTTATCCCAATCTAGCGAAAGCAGTGATTAAATATGTGCTTTCCAATATTTTGACTAGAAAAGTCGTCCAAATGAAAATGAATATACTGGGAAGAACAACAAACAACGAGGCATATTATATTGGATTGATAGAAGGCTTGGGAAAAACTATGGAGTATGGATCAAATGGAATTGTAGTTTTCACCAATTCTAAACTTGTGTGCAACCAGTGAATGGTGTGTACCATGTTAAGAAGGAGAGGCTAAAAGAACTTCATGGAATAGTAAACAATATTGTTAGCCAATTTCAATTTTTTAGTATAAGACATTGTACAAATATGAATAAGATGTCTGTTGATCTATTGCGCAGGGCAATGCCAATTCAGGATTCATCTATCAAAGATGAATTAATAGATGAATTAGAATTATATGGGGCAATGCCAATGCAAGATTCATCTCTCAAAGACGAATTAGTTTTGAGACACTCTTCTTCCAAAATTCAAGATTCATATCTCAAAGATGAATTAGTGTTGAGACACTCTCCTTCAAAATTTATTGATGGACATTGTAACATATCTATAATATGTGTGTGTTTTGTACTTATAAATGCGTATTTTTTAATTACTATGTGATTTTTTCAATTATATACCAAGTGTGCTCCCACCACACCATGTAAAGCACAACTTGGTGAACTTCACATTTGCAACAAGTGGTGAAATTCACATTTTTATAAAATTAAAATGCGGGGACTTCAACAAATTTTTGTTTAAATGGAGTTTCACTTCTTTTTTAATGACAATGTGTTTTTTTCAATTTTATACCAAGTGTGCTCCCACCATGTAAAGTGAAATTTGGTGAACTTAACATTTCTATAAAAAATTTTGCTTAAATTGAGTTTCACACATGTTCAATTAGTGCTTTGAAAGTTGTGTTTTACATAATTTGTGTACACTAAGTTACATTAATTTTCTTAAATTTATTTTGAATTTATTTTAAATTATTCATTTAAAAAATAATTGTAAATGTCCACCATAGATATATATATCATGGAGGATGAAAGATGAAGATCAATAAAATCCCATATCTCTACGAGAGAGGGGGATCAAGGATCGAGGGATGTTCATGGTATTTAAATATAATCTTAAATATCCATACATATACATATATGTGTGTACATATGGAATTTATTTTCTATCAACTTTGTGAGTTAAATTGGTTGTTAATAAGTTTCATTTTTTATTTTTTAGGAGCTAAGAGGAGAAGGTTCTCTACTCCATCAATGGAGCATGCCCATGGTTCACCCAGTCATGGTATGGTTCACGCAACTTAATAAATGAATATGTACATGTATTTATATGTATGAATGTATTTTTAAATTGATTATAAATTCATATTTGTTTATGAAGCTTCTCTCTCATCTTGAGAGGTTGGTGGTGGTTCAAATCCCCTTAGAGGGCCATCAGTAAGTGCTAGAAGATTGCGTGAAGGTGGTGATATTTAATCCCTAGGCCAATCAACGGATGTTCGTGTTGTTTTTCATCAGGGTCGTTCTGGTTCTCAATAGTCTCAATGTGGGAAATATGCTAGCCAACCACATCGAGGTGGCCATCAATTTGAATTTTTTTTTTCATTAAATTTGTACAAATTTGTTTACATGTGTTTTTTATAACATACAAAATTTTATATATTGATGCAGAGGCTGAAAATGCTCCAAATGATGGTAAAAAAATATGTAGGGCAGAACGTGTAATTCAAGAATAAGGTTTTCCACCCACCATGACTTATCCGGCCGACATTTCCGATAAACCTTGGGAAAGAAACATGCATCAATGCACTATAGAAATGTGTCAACATCTTCATGAAAAATTACAGAGAGATTTCATGGCTTTGACTCTACCTGTTGAGAGTCAACAAAGCTTGGAAATAGTTACACACTCATTAGGCCAACTAGTAGATGTGTACCGAAAGCTTGGGCCAACCACTAATACTTTTGTGGAAGTCATGAGAAAAAGAAAGGAAACAATGATGTATCCCGATAAATGGGAGGTTGTTAAAGAAAGGGTTACAGCAACAATGACAAAGTCTATGTTTAATTTCAAAGAAGGGTAAAAAAAAAGATGCCGAAGGTGCAATATTTCAAGCACCCTGATATAGCTCACTATTTGTATGATAGACACCTTGTGGCCTATGGAAGAGTCCCATAGAATGACGAAGTTCCGCTTTATTTTTCAAAATTATTTTATGCAGAATTATTTTTGAAAATGAAACCCAATTACAATGACCTTCCCATTGAATTTTTTGGTCCTGGGAAAGGTCGATTGTGTGACCGTATGGGCGCTAGGCATGATGTTGAGTTGCCTCGTCCTCAGCCACCATTGGTTAGTCAACCTTTTCATGTCAAAGCTTTGCAGTCAGAGATGGATCCACTTCTCAAATTATTCAAGAAGAAAGGGATGCCATCATCGACAATGTTCACAGTGGATTGGGTGGAGTCGATGTTTGTCTAAATCGACAAAGAGCACGTGAGAATGCACGTGCTAATTTTGTGTATTATACAGATGAAGAGATTGACAACATGAGTGTTAAAGATCTCAAAACATATGCAAACAATTTTTGCAATGGTTGGCATGACCTAATTGTTCATGAGGAAGAGGGCATGGGAACAATATGTGTTAATGGTTAGGGTTCAATTATTTTAACACATACATACAATTTGTAATAAATACATATATACATACATTATTTGTATACATTAATATAACAAAAATGTATCATTATATGTTAACACCATTTCCAGTTTCCACGCTTGATGAATGACGAAAATTTTAATATCACGTTCGGAGCCACTGGTTCAAACAATCAAGATGGGTCTCACCATCAAGATATGTTGGCAAATGTTAGTGTTTTTTAAACTTGATATTATTAAAATAAATAATTGTGCACACATGTACATGTACATGTATATATAATAAAATGTTTTAACAGATTCCTATTCTGTCCGATGATTTTTGGATGGTGGTACCTTGTTCTTCCTTGGGATATGTACCTTATACTTCCTTAGGAGATGTGCTAGATTCACAACAGGTATGGACATTTTTTCACTTCTAAAATTTATGCTTTTAAGTTATATATTCCACCTCAAAAATTTCCATTAAAAAATGAGATATATCTATATCTTGAGTTATTTTAAAATTTTAGGTTTTTGGAGATTTCTTTTGGAGCCTCTCTTAGGAGATGTGCCAAATCCACATGTAGAAGTATTCAATTTTTCACTTAAATATATATGTTTTTAAGTTATAATTTACAAATTGAAGTTTAAAAGTTTTATTATAAATTGAGATCTTGATCTTGAGTTATTTTATACTTTTAAATTTTTTTAATTTTAGGTTTCTATAGAGGATTTTTTTCTCCACAGACTCTAGCGATGGAGATAGGAACATCCACACCGATTTGAACAAGTTGTCTAACTTTTTTTTTAATATTATTGAAAATAAGTTTATATATATGCATTTTCATTTGAAAATTTTTAATATATATATATATATATATAACTGTACATGTATAATGTACAGTTCACTTTTGGATATGTTCCCATGGGGGAAGTTGTGCAAACGAGCAACAAATGGAGAGGGAACCTCATGAGGTATTGCATGATTTTTTTTTATATTTTGTTTTTTACATGATGTTCTATATATTCTCACTCAATTTCAAAACATCAAATTTTAATGTTTGTGCGTGCATAGTGTACAGGTTCCCCATGTTTCGCAGGATAGCTAACGGATTGAGACTTTGCTGGGAAAGACACTACATCCATTTGTATTTGATGGATGATTTCTAGATTTGATTGAGATTTATAGTCTTAAATTTACTTTTTTATATATTATCTAGATGCGGTCATTTATAACTTGATACTTGATACTTGTGAGATCTACAAATTTTGGACATATTTTATGTGAACTACATTTGGTACATGTGAAGTAATGTTGTGAAGTAACAAATGGATGGTTGAACTACATTTGGCATGTTAATTAATGTTGTGTTATAGTTTGTTTTGTTTTTAAAACTTAAGTTTTGGATGGTTGAAGTACATTTGGCATCTGAAGTAATGTTGCATGATCTATAATTTTTTGTTAAATTAAAACTTAAGTTTTGAATGGTTGATCTACATTTGGCATGTGATATAATGTTAAATGTTTTTATTGGATAGTTGAACTACAATTGGCATGGCAAGTGAAGTAATGTTGTGATATAATCAAAATGTTTTTAAAACTCAAGTTTTGGATGATTGAAGCACATTTTTCATGTGAAGTAATGTTGTGATATATAATTTTTTGTTAAATTAAAACTTAAGTTTTGGATGGTTGATCTACATTTGAAATGTGATATAAGGTTAAATGTTTTTATTGGATAATTGAGCTACAATTGGCATGGCATGTGAAGTAATGTTGTGATATAATCAAAAAGTTTTTAAAACTCAAGTTTTGGATGGTTGAACTACATTTGGCATGTGAAGTAATGCTGCGATCTATAATTTTGTTAAATTAAAACTTAAGTTTTGGATGGTTGATCTACATTTGGCATGTGATATAATGTTAAATTTTTTTATTGGATAGTTGAACAACAATTGGCATGGCATGTGAAGTAATGTTGTGATATAATAAAAAAGTTTTTAAAACTCAAGTTTTGGATGGTTGAACTACATTTGGCATGTGATTATGATATTATGTTTTGTTTTCAAAATTCAAGTTGTTGTTTTCCAAACAACAAAAAAAAATCACATGAATATACATGTACATGTAGAAATGATTTTACACATGTTTGAATATATATGTTAAAATGATTGAAGTACAATACATACATACATACATACATACATACATACATATATATATATATATATATATATATATATATATATATATATATATATATATAAATAAACAATCATGACATTCTAGGTCTTGTTAGATGTGTTGAAAATAATCATAAAATTTTAAAAATGCAATCTATAATGTATATATATGCAATATTTTTCATCAATGCACATGTATAGGAAAGCTAATTTTAGTTAATTCCATTCTAGAACATATATATACAGTACGTGCAACATTTTTCATCAATGCACATAGAAAATCTATTTGAATAGTTAATTTCTTTCTAGAACATATATATCCAATACTTCAACATTTTCATCAATGTCAATAGAATTAACCTACTTTTCATCAATGCCTATAGAATTTAGCTACTTTCAGTTAATTTCATTCTAGAACATATATATTTAGTACGTGAAACATTTTTCATCAATGCACATGGGAAAACTACTTGAACAATTAATTGCATTCTAGAACATATATATATCCAATACGTGCAACATTTTTCGTCAATGCAGATAACATTGTTGATTTCGCCAATTGCCTAGAACATATCTGACCATTGGACAGACAAATTTTGTACTAGATTTTCTACTAGGAATAGAGATGTGGGTCAAATCCCACCAAAAGTTAGAGAAGTGCTCTAAGTCTCTTGTCTAAAAGGAATCTTCATACAGAACTATAATGTGGATGATTTATCTTCATTGTGGATACTTTTTACCAGAAAATCCCACGAGAAAAATTGGTCACATTCATTTCATGTATATATCCAGTACATGCAACATTTTTCATCAATGCACATATAAAAACTACTTCCAGTTAATTGCATTCTAGAACATATATATTTAATATGTGAAACATTTTCCATTAATGCACATAGTAAAACTGCTTGAATAGTTAATTTCATTCTAGAACATATATATATATATATATATATATATATATATATCAAATACATGCAATATTTTTCATCAATGCACATTGAAAAGCTACTTTTAGTTAATTTCCTAGAACATATCCAACCACTGGACAGAAAAATTTTATACTAGATTTTCTATCAGGAATAGAGATGTGGGTCAAATCCCACCAAAAGTTGGAGAAGTTCTTCAAGTCTCTTGTCTGAAAGGAATCTTCATACAAAATGATATTGCGGATGATTTATTTACAATGTGGATACTTTTTACCAGAAAAGCCCACGAGAAAAACTGACCACATTCAGTTTGTGTATATATCCAATACGTGCAACATTTTTCATCAATGCACATAGAAAAAATACATTTAGTTAATTACATTCTAGAACATATATATTCAGTACATGAAATATTTTTCAGCAATACACATAGTAAAACTACTTAAACATTTAATTGCATTCTAGAACAAATATATATATATCCAATACATGCAACATTTTCATCGATGCATGTATGCAAAAGCTACTTTTAGTTGATACTAGTGTGCATGTATCAAAACAATTTGTACATGTGAAAACACTTGCATGGATAACATAACAAGGCAGCTCAATTTTTAGTTGATTTCTAGAAGTTCTAAAACATAATCCAAAGAGAATAAATTGTTGGGCAGTTCAATAAAAAAAGTTCCAATGGAATGCCATCTTCAATGATCCATTCATGATCGGATATTGACATTTTCCATTTCTTAATTTTCATTTTTTTCTTTGATTGAACCTCTATCAACTTTATGCGTGTTGTACACACCAAGTGACTATATTGACAACTTATGACATCAGGTTCATAATCTTCAAAGTAAAAAAAATCCCCACTTTGATTAGTTTGTCTAAAAAAATAACCTTTCAGTATAATACATCCTCTTTCATATGGAAACTTTGATCATTATAGTTTTCTAATAATTTCATTTTTTCGTTCAATGTAATATTAAATAATACTTCATGATTTCAATCACACCTTAATAGGGAGCAATTGTTATATGTCAAAACATTCCTCGCAACAATGGAAAACTGTTAAAATCATATTTAAACTTGTTTATATATCCCTTAATCATTTGGAAAGTAAGGAATCAAATGTTACCTTCCAGTCAGGTATCAGAAACTCGATCACCATCAGATGATATTGTAGTCTCCTCTGATTGCATTTCTTCAAACATTGCAATGGACATTTTTCCTTTTGTATTTAGCTATGTATGTTTCCAATATTTTACATACATTTTGTTTTCACAAACATCATTGGATTCTCTGTTGTCTATGCAAACATGAAAAAAACAAGAATATTTTCTTTTGTCCAGTGCAAACACATTTCTGGACAAATTTGTTTTAATTGAATGCAATTTTCGAGTCCCTTTTATTGTTTCAACGTCATTTCCAATTGATCTATCTACTTCTTTGATCCCAATATGCCAAAAAAAACTTTATATGGAAAATTCAAAGAAGAATGTAAATGTGATATTAAAATAAAATCAAATGTAATCAATCAAAGATAATCAAATTGTGATAAATGTACACTGTTTAAAATTATATATCCAATAAATATTAAATTGAATGTACCTTTGCACTTCCCTTGATCGGTTAGTCTCATGGCTTAGAGCAACAATGCACCATTGAACAACTTCTTTAGCATCCATAAGTCATCTTGCAGAGGAGTTCATTTGATATCTTCGAAGTGCTTGTTTTATGCATGCCCATGCACCATCATGTTTTCCTTTTCCATGACCAGTCTCAAAGAAATTCCAACAATGTTTAATGCAGGTTTTCTTATGAAAACAACACAACCAAAAGAATGATCATGCAGATTTGAATTGACCTACACATCCATCTGACCATATCCAATGTTCATTGAATGTTATTCCATGATTTTTCAAGGAGTCATAAATCTTTCCAAAATAGTGTTGTACAAAATATGTATCATGCGTACGATCATCACTGATATAAAAGTGATATTCTTTAATAACATGTCGATTTTCACTGGTGCTTTCTATATGATCGACATTTTGTTTAGCATGTCTATATAGACTATGGACGAGCATGGAGACTTGGTCAGAATGATAGTATTCACTCTGAATTTGTTTTTATGGAAAAAATGTGTAGTTTTCTGCAAAATCAATTACCAACAAAATGGTCCCTGGTGGAAAAAATTCATGGGATTTTTTGAATTGCAAATCTTGCCATCGAGCTCTATGGGAATGCTTAGTGTATTTATAAATTTCTACCTCAAACTTTCTCAAAAAGTCTATCACAAAAATTTCTTCTTCTCGTAATTCAATTCTTTTAGTACTATTTGCACCTTCAATAAATGTATGGATATATTCATATCTCTTCCATTTCACTTTCATGTTGGACAATTATTGATCATTTATATCAATACAATATTTGTTTTGCAATTTAGTCAAATTTCACAATCATCGCAGTTTTTACCACCAACACATTTCTTTTCGTAAAATAGTTCATCGCTTTGTCTTTCACATAGAATTTGAGATATAAAATTACAAATAGTGGAAGGATGAGGTGAATCCTTCCAAAATGTTCTACCAAAATTAAGGAATCAGAAAAATTTCTTCTTCTCGTAATTCGATTCTTTTAACACTATTTGCACCTTGAATCGATGTACCGATATATTCATATCTCTTCCATTTCACTTTCATGTTGGAAAATGATTGATCATTTATATCAGTATGATATTTGTTTTGAAATTTAGTCAAATTTCCACAATCATCGCATTTTTTACCACCAACACATTTCTTTTTGTAAAATAGTTCATCGCTTTCTCTTTCACATAGAATTTGAGATACGAAATCACGGATAGTGGAAGGAGGAGGTGAATCCTTCCATAATGTTCTACCGAAATCAAGGAATGTGTCATAATATAACTCAAATTCCACATGATAACAGCAACAACAAGTGTCGCGTACGGTGATAGGTTTTACATACCATGGTTTTTTTTGAACAAAAGCACTGAGTGAAACATGAATTTGACGATTCTCTTCTTTGAACTTGTTGAATAACTCTATCTGAGTGGTTTCCAAGAAATATTTTTCATGTTCTTCGTACTGATTTCGTGCTATTCTTCTTCGCATCACATGCTTTGCAGTTGGTGAAGCACGCGAATTGTTCTTCCAATATTCATATATTATTTTTTTAACATTTTCTCCAAGTCTATCTTTATATGGTTGCCTACAAATAGCTCTCCAACAAGCAAGTTCATCATTTACATCTATTTGTAGCCGAAATTTCTGATGTTTGTGCAAAGTTTTTCGTGAGGTTCCTAATGCTCGTGCCATAGATGTTACCAAACGATTCTCTTTAGCACTTGATGAAACCATTTCCATATGTATTCCTCTACGTATAATTGAAACATTTTTCTGTCTAGATCTCCTAATTGAATTTATAGCACTACTTATATTTTGTATCACATTTTCCTTCATTTTTTTATCTTTGGTTGATTTTTGAATACCCAGTAGTGTCGTAGCTTCTTTTAATTTCCTTAATGATAGGAGACCTTTCAACATTTGAGCTTGAACTGTCACCTACTCCTTTATGAAATAAGTTTCAAAAATGTGGTTAACACGATATCGTATATAATGGTCAGGTTTTTTATCTCTATATGTGTGACTGTCAACATTTTCTAACATCTCATCATCGACAGTGATTTCATCTATACATATTTGAATAAATAGTACATAATAAGTTTACATATTCAATAAATAACTAAATTAATAAATATATGTATAAAATTTCAATAATATGTGCATGTGTTCAATATATATATATATATATATATATATATATATATATATATACCTTGTGATTCAATTTCTTCACTTGAATTTCTTTCAATAATTTCACCATCTTCAATCATTGGTTCAATATCTCTTTCACTTTCTCTTTCAAAATTTTGTATCTCATCATCAATGTTTTGAGGAATATTTCTCTCTGTTTACATTGCAAAATATTTTTCTTGAATTAGTTCATCAAATAAAAATTAAGCTTCACATTTTACACTAGGAAAATTTTAAATATATAAATAGATCATAATATTTACATTTACATACTTTCTTCAATTTCTAGTTGAGGTTGATTTTTCCCTTCAATATTTGAGTGTTCTTCTATCTTTCTTTTGCGAGATTGTCTCGTCTCTTATCTACGTTCCTCAGGGCCTCTTTTTCGATCATATTTTCTCACACAATTCCTTCGATTTCCCATGGTAATAGAGTATGAAGTTCAAAAATTTTCCTTCAAAAATTTAGGCAATAAATCAATTAAAAAAAGCATCACAAAAGATTTAATTTAAAATAAAACTCATTTTAATTTTTTTTCAAAAAATATATACTCCAATCCAAAACACTAATTTTAAAAAATCCAAGAAAAAAATGTCTTATGAAAATGAAACGAAGCTCAAAAGATTTATTTCAACTCAAAACACGTACTCTAAAAATTCGAAATTAAGCCCAAATATATACTTTAAAAAAAAATGAAGAACAAAAAACATCCAAAAAAATGTATCACATACCTCCAAGAAATGTCCTTTGAATGTACGTCCAAGAAAATTCCTTAAACCGAAAACAATTTTTTGCAAAATCAGTCTGCTTCCAACAAATTTCTTCCAAAAAAGTTCTTAAACCCAAATATCCAAGAAAAGTCTTTATACCCAAACCAAAACCTTTGTAAAATTAGACCATTTGTGTGAAATGTCAAAACCTTTGTAAAATTAGACCAAATGTGCGAAAATTATGAATGGTTTCACGGTGCCGCGAAATGTTTTTTTGAAGGGGCTCCGTGAAGTTTTCTTGACGACAGAAAAGTAGGCAGAAGTTAGGCCAAACTTTGAAAAAAAGTTTGGCCGAACTTGGAAAAAAATTTGGTCGAACTATTAAGGTGTGAGACTTAACGGCTCGTTTGTGCAAAAGCTAGTTCGACTGAACTTTCTAGAAAATTTCAGCCGAACTAACACGTCACCAATTACACAGGTCTGAGCTCTAAATACATTTTTTCAAATTTGGACTGATTAAACTCCATCAAACATTCTGAATTAAATGTCAGAACCAAGACAAGAATTTTCAGAATTGAATCTACTTTCAAGAAATATAACTTTTATGGAATTTCATAAATGTTTACTAATTTTAATTAATTTTGTAAAAAAACGGGTGCAAACAATTTCTGAGGGTCATTGTGATTCAGTGAAATCAAAATTTTGTATCTTCCAAAATACATTGTAAAAAAAATTGAAAAAATTATGGGGCATTACATTGGTCCTTTGTCTCTAATGGATAGCTTTTAGTTTTTTAGTTTATAACTTATATGTTAAGAAATTTCTTGCATCGTGAAACATACTGAAAATATGCAGTTTTTTCGTATTGGACTAGTTCAAAAAATTCTAGTAATTATGATATGCATCCATTGGCTTTTTAAATATGATGAAACTGAGGTAGACTCTACTTAGATTGTTGTAACACATTTCGTTTTCTAAAAAATACAAAATTTCAAAGAATACAACATTGTGTATTAACATGACTTCTTATGAATCCTTTGATTGTTAAAAAACACACACTCAAAGAATGCTAAGTTGACATATCAAATGTGGATAAAAAAATTCCTAAAAATAAGTAATAAAAAACTAACAAAATTTCTGACAACTTTTATTTTTATCGCGGAATGAAATTCTAAATAGAAAAATTGTTATAGTTTGTAGAAAGTTGAAGAATAAAAAAAAATGAAATTTTTTTCTCAGAAAAGGGGACAAATTGTGACCCAACTTCACGTTTTCCCAACCAAGTGCAACATTTATTAATTTTCCATTAGGATATTTCCGAGTCCTTCTTTTCATGTCTTTCCATTAAGTGATTTCCAAGTCCTTCATGTCATGTCTCCAATCATTTTCCATGTCATTAATACCTTCATCAAGTGCCATCACATATGACATCATCAAGTGTGGCCATTCATGTATAGTCCTTCAATATTAAGGGTAACGACATCATCTGGGTTGTACAACTTCTTTATCGAGAGAAAATATACATGAGGTTATGGTGTCTTCATGGTTAGTTCAAGCATCTAGGACAAGACATCTTCTTAGTGACCTAACATCATAATGGCATCATTAATAGCTTGACATATTATTAATGACGTCCTTATCAAACAAGAGGGACTTGTCACCATGAGCAAGGACATCGTCATAATATGCATCACAAGAATATTTGCTAGCCCAATAATTCCATATTGACATCAATGCCAACCTTGATTAACAAGTAATTTATTGTTAACATAGTGGATTACATTGTACTATATTGTGAGAGAAGATCTACAAAATGATAAATAGGTCTAAAACGTTCCATCCAAGGATTTGGGCAATAAAAAATAGTCAACGGGATTTTTGTTCATCATTTGAGGGGTTATAATCAGAAGCCTCTGAATAGTTGTGAAGAAAATATGGTACTTATACAACACTCGTATAATAGAGTTGTCCCCACTTCTAGTAGTAGGTCCCGATTTGAAACTTGTTTTCGATATTTTCCACCTTCACCTTTGGATATTGCATATGGGAAGCAATGAGGAGTGAGGGAGGATCTTACAGGGGATGCCTTAATGGAAGAATTTGTTTTTGAGAAAATGAGGGAGATCTCTCATATAGGAGACATTGCAAATGTCACAATATATATATATGGCTAGGCATGATCAACACAAAATAGAGTATTCTTTCAAGGTGGGAGACAGAGTATGGTTATATTTAGAGGAGGAGTGATAGGAGTGGCTATAAGACCACTACAAGGTCTTGGTAAGAAATTCAAGGGTTTATGATATGGTCCCTTTGAGATATTAGAAAAGGTGGGAGATAACACTTAGCTGAATCTATCCCCTACATGTACATTTATTTAGTGGTTAATGTAAAGAATATGGAATTCTATGAGTCTTCCATGCTAAATAAGGAAGAGGAATAAACCCTTCCTTCTATAGTCGATTTAGCATAGGCAGAGTTAACAAAATTATAGTGTCATAGAAGAGGTAGAGAATGACAAGAGAAGGGGAAAAGTACATTGGGAAGGTTGAGCTGATAGGATAAGTTTTAGGAAAGGCTAAATGATGCACCTATAAAAAGGTGGAAGAAAATTTTCTTCAAACTTATTTAGTAGAATATTTTGGCAACCAATAACCTCACAAAATTTGGAGGAGTGACCCATATTGGACCATTATATTTTTTTTTTATCCATATTAATGCTTCCACAGTGGAAAGAGTGGAGTAATAATCTCATTAGACCAATTTTTACTGTCAAGACCTAGTTTGGAAAATTTTTCTTAAAACATTTCAGGAGCATTTTAACGCATAAAACGATGTTTTTTGGGGGTTACAACTTTTTTTCTAAATGGAAACACCGTTTTATACTATTCTACAAATAGATACCTTTCCAATGGTGCAAGAATCTCCTCAATCAGAATCCACATGAAAAACTTATGCCACTTAGAATTTGACCTTCTTGTTTTTACCACCATAATTTGAGATGATGCCACATTGGCCATCATTATTCATGGTAAAGAGGCTATCCATGTGATCATGATGAAGAAGACTCTAGAAGAGTCCATATTCTAACTCTAGTTCAGAGATGAAGGAGTCAATCCTAACCACTAGTACTCTATTGGGATGTGTTATAACCGAGCCACTAGGAGGAAAAGGGGTTCCACTATATTCAAGCATATTTTGGTCTATAAATGAGCATAGTTTCTAAGAGGGATAGAGAGAGAGAAAAAAATTTGAAAATTTGTGCATTGCAGCAACTCACTGGCCACAAGCCTTATTTTTTTGTACTTGCATCCATTTTTCCATTAAAAAAAGAGAGTAGAAGAGCCTCACCTTCTAACTAGGTTCTCTCCCATGATATATTTTTTGTCAATTATGGTTTGTGATTTTGTATTTCGTTGGTCTCTGTTTGTTGTGTAATTATAATTTTCATGCATGCACAATAAACAATAATTCAAAAATTTAGAAGTCTAAGGAGAAAATAAACCCTAGTAATGTAAATTTCAAATTTTAAGCATAATTTATCATGTATCTTGTGAAGAACTATCAAGTGTAATATCCACGACAATTTATGGATCATCAAATGAAGGAGAGGGTCTTACATTATCAAAAGGAGATTAGTGTTGAAGAGAGATTGATTGTGGAAATCAAGAGTGGTTGTCTAAGGAAATGATAGGTTTACTAGAGAATCTAGCTCAAGGATTAAGAATTTTTATCCAATATATAATTTATAGTGCTATAATGTTGATAGAGGAGGAGGAACAGTCAGCGTTGTCTAATAAGTTTTTAACTTGGGATAATAACCAAAAGCGGTGTTGGTGGGTCCCAATAGGTATGTTGTCAATGACCAAGATAGAATTTGAGGATCATTTAATTTTCTTCTGTCCAATCCTTGTTGAAGTCTGTAAATAAGTTCTCATATTATTAGGTTGTTTGTGTTTTTGGAATTATGATTATTTCAAGTAGAGCATGAGGCATTGGGTACTTATTTTCCATATTAAAGCTTTTAAAGTGTTCCCGATATATAATACAGGGGGACTATGGTTGAAAATGAAGTGATTGTTGTTCAAAAGAGTTAGGAGATGCAAAATTATGATGGTTGATGCAATCCAATATGCTTATTGTAAATAAAAAAATAAAGTTGGGACTTCGAGGATCAACCATGGGCACAAGCCACCTTTCACTTTAACCTATCCTTGGAGTTATTTCAGTTTTATTTTACTCATGATCATTATTTTAGGCTCAAGACTAAAACTAGGAGAGGAACTAATACTTAAACAAAGTTAGGGACACTTTCAAACATTATAAAAAAATTTCGAGGCATAATTTGTTCATCATCTACAAGTAGTAGGAAATTTGAAAGTAGTGCTTAAATGATTCAAGGGATTGATGTGATTGGATAGTCTTGTACTCTTTAGTTAGAATCAGGAAAAATTTCATTAGGTGATCATCCAACATTTCCATAAGGAATTTAATTTTTAGGCAGATTTCCTTTCAAAGGAAGCCTAGGTAATAGGAGATGTGTCTCTCCTTAGCAAGGAATTTTAAGTGGGTAATATGGTTTTTTCTTTCCAAATGTATTGTTTTAATGTCTTTTCTCACCAAATGATGAGATAATTTTCTCTAATAGTATTATGGTTAAAAATGCACATCTCATCTTCAATGTTTTTTTTAAATTTAGTTAAGTAAAAATATATAATAATATATAATATTTTCATTTAAAAAAAATCATTTTAACAAAATTTATGATGCATATTTTCATATATATATAGATTTTTTTTGAAAAAAATTTATATAAATATATGTAGTCTTGTTCCACAATACAAGTTACATTATTATAAAATTGAGAAAATAAAAATTCCTTTAAATATTGCATCTTTATCTTCTTAATAGTTAAAATTTATCTCCTTAATCATTAAAAACAACCCCGAAAACATCAAATTTAATGATATATCCTTTAATTTAATAAAACAAGATAATCAATCACAAATTTGCATAAAATCGATTATCAAGCTATTCTTTTATATCTCGTTTAAGAAGTCCCTTGCGCAATACCTTGAAACAAGTATATAACTATCCAGCCTTTGTTGGTATAATTTTGAAATATTATTTAAAAATATATCTAATAATTGATATAGAAAATTAACAATATATTCAATTACGAGTTAAGAAGAATAAAGGGGGAAAACGAAGTAAATATTTAACCAACAACCAAAAGGAAAACATAAGATGTAAATCAATTTGTAACGAGGTTGAATGTCTTCAATGATTTAACATGTTGACAGGCCAACGGTGGGAATAAGTTGCCCTCACTTTGTCTGGAATGACGTGTACCACTGCAATGACGTGTATAATTCCCTTTGATAGAAGCATTAAAGAGAAAAGACAATATCAATATCAATTTGCTGTCATAACGGTGTGGCCCATAAGGAAAATTTAGGGAAGTTTACATGCTGATTTGCTTCGAAATTAATTTGGGAAGTCGGTGAGACGTCATTCTCCAATATTTCAATTTTGGAATATGTATTATTATTAAAGCATAGTTACCAAGTTCCACGTCCAGTTTGAGTACGGAAATAATTCGATTGAAAAATATTAGCCAGTATACATTAAAATATTTTGCCAAATATTTCGTAATCCACCGAATCTACATCTGATTAAAGTTGCCTGTTATTCTGGCTTGCCATGCTGACTGCACCAACTCTGTGGGTTGTGAGGGATATAAACAACAATTCATTAATGCTCTTTTACTCTTTGAATAAAGATTAAACTCCTTTTAGATCAGTTTTTATCTCCCATCCAGAGTTTTGAGGTGTAATCATTGGTATGGTAAAGCGAATCTAATTTTTGCTACAATACGGCCGAACGAAAAGAATTCACTTATTTTCGATTTTTTTTACTAATACGCTCGAATTTGGTAACTATGTATAAAGGTGTGCATTGCCTTCTATCAAGGTTTACTTGTGATAGTGACATGAACCACGGAAATGACGTGTACAATTCCCTTTCATAGAAGGATTAAAGAGATAGAGTATCAATTTTCTGTCATAAGGGTGTGGTCCATTACGAAAATATAGGGAAGTTGACATGGTGATTTGCTTCCAAATTAATTTCCATTCTCCATGATTTCGAATATGGAATAAAATTTAGGGAAGTTGACATGGTGATTTGCTTCGAAATTAATTTCCATTCTCCATGATTTCGAATGTGGAAAAATTTAGGGAAGTTGACATGGTGATTTGCTTCAAAATTAATTTCCATTCTCCATGATTTCGAATGTGGAATATGTATTCTATTTAAAGGTGTGCATTTCCTTCAATATATCAAGGTTTACTTGTGATACCGCGACTTTTAAACAGGGAGAGTAATAAAAATAAATAAATTAAAGTTCCAGTGGCTAATTAATTATCAAAGAAAATTCATCACTTTTCTTTGATAATGATCTATGTAACTTATCACATACAGAAAATTCCGTAAACAATAAATATTGGTATAAGCCTGGAATCTTTTATGTGGGCACGTCCTTAATATACTAACCTTACATTTCTTAAAGTAAAAGTTGTTAGAGGAGACTTCTGCGTCATTCCTGTTGCGAGAGAAAGAAAGTGAATTTTAAGTTTGATTGAAAACTGGACTCCCTTTTCCCGTTCTGGGGAGGAGGAATCTAATCTTTTCCTGGTTAGTGGAAAAAAGCCGATTTACAGAGGCAAATCTTTTTTCACAAGTGAAGTCCGTGACTGGACATGGAAATATTCGTTTAGTACGATGCACCGTCGGACATTGTGCCACTGCAATTCAGGAAAAAAAATTGACACAGACAAAAACAAATTGATGCCTGAATGCATTTAATGTAACCGACAAAGGGAGACAGAAGAAACCCTAACGTCGGGAAAACCGACCGGATCGAGGAGAAGAAACCCTAACGCCGGGAAAATCAACTGCATCGAGGAAAAAACCCTAACGTCTCAAAATTCGACTGCATTGATGTAAAAAACCCTAACGAAGGGAAAATGGACTGCATCGAGGGAAAAAAAAAAAACTAACGTCCGAAAAATAGACCGCATCGAGGAAAAAAACCCTAACGTTTGAAAATTTGACTGCAGGGAGGGGAAAAAGAACGCGAACGTCTGAAAAATCGACTGCATACACAGGAAAAAACCCTAAACGTAGGAAAAATCGACTGCATTGACTAAAAAACCCAATCGTTCGACTTCATCGACTAAATGACCCTAGCGTCGGACAAGGACAATCTCTTTTGAAAGGAAGAATTTAAATGTGAAAACATGAAGTTGGGCTACACTTTTTAACTTTTTTTCTATGTTGAAAATTGTAATTTTCTATATTTTTTTTCAACTCTACTAAATTCATATTTTTAATGCAAATTATGCTTAGACATAAAAATAAGATTGGTAGAGAATTGTCTCATCTCCATGCTCATACTTTTTTTTTTTAAATGTTGACATATAGAGCCGTAAATTTGTTGTTTACTAACTACATATAATTGAAATTTTCACGCAAACATAAATAGTCACATTTTGAACCCAACTTTTTTTAGGGAATGTTATTCATTTTTTGGAAATAAACCATATCAACATAATCTACATAGATTGCACTAGTGCAATGACTATTTTCGGTAATTTTAGATTAAATAATTTTTTTTTATTTTTTTTTGAAATGGACGAAAACAAACAAACACTGATGTTTCAGTACATTTTATGAGCCCTATATTTTCTTTTAAAGTGATCGTCAATAAGAAAAATGAGAATACCCTTTTGAAGAAGACATGGAGAGGAAGTGAAATATTATTTTTTTGCTTTTTTTTTGGTGTTTCATTTTTAAAGTTATTGAATTTTCATTCACTGCAATTTTTAGAACAATGAAATTCCACAGTGACAGTTTAGTATAAAATTAATAACAAATTGAAATTTTTAATGAAATTCCACAAATCTTACATCATTACAAACTAGATTTAGAGATGAATCTTATGGTGCTAGGTTCAAAATATAACTTTTTTTTTTGTAGGTGTTTCACCCCTCCAAAGTTGTAGGTTCCTGAAAACTGCAAATTTTTTTGGGTTTTTCGTTTACCAGAAACTCTCGGCCAAGATAATTTCTCGGGCGAGACATTTATTAAACTCTCAGCTGAAAAATTTTAAACTCTTGACCAAGAGTTTAAACCACCACATGTTAAATTTAACCATGTGGATAAACTCTCGTCCGAAAGTTGTACAAACTCTCGACCGAGAGTTTGTGCCCGAGAGTTTACCTAAGGCAGAATCTCAAGCGAGAGTTTATTAAACTTTAATCGAAACATTCGATTTTCGGCCCATGAAATCTTGTGAAGATTTATCATATCGTCACAATGTTTCCAGCGAGAGTTCTATATAAATACTCTCGTTCGAAAGATTAATTCCACACACCATTCTGAACCAGCGAAAGTGCGAAGGTGCGAGGGTCCGAAAAGTCCGAAGGTGCGAGGGGTCGAATTTTTTTTGTGTGAAGGTGCGAATTTTTTCTAGGTGCAAAATTCTTTTTGGCAATTTTTGTTTTTAAGTTTTTTTGGTGCAAATTTTTTTTGGCAAATTTTTTTTGGAAGTTTTTCTGGGTACAAATTTTTTTTGGCGAATTTTTTTTTTGAAGTTTCTTTTGGTGCATGAAGGCATGGAGTGTTTTTGCAAAATGTCTCTATGAACGCATGAAGTATTTTTGCAAACTGTCTTTATGAAGACATGAAGTATTTTTCAAAAATTTCTTTATGAATTCGATTATTTATTTAATTTTCTCTCTTATTGAAAGTATGAAGTACTTATTGTGAAGTCTTTATGTTTTTTTTGGGTATTTGGTCCAAATAAAATTGGATTTTAGGTTTCCAATTTTGTGAACATGGGAAACAAAAGGAATTGCCTATCAATGCACGATCGAAAAAGAACTGATTTAGTGGAAAATAATGAGAGATTACCAAAAAAAAAGGGACGACGAAAGGGAAAGATTAAGCCATGAAATAAATGGGGAGGTAGAGCATTGTGAAAGAAATGTAGAGGTGCATGACAATGACGAGGTAATGAGAAATGTTGAAGAACCTGTAAACGAGAATATTGAAAACACAAATGTCGAAGAGAATTTTGAGGAAATTCTCAACGTGAATATTGAAAACACAAATTTCCAAGAGAATATTGATTTCGATCTCACTAGTGAGTCAATAGTTTCTTCATTTTGAATTTTGTATTTTTTTAAAAAAGCATTGCAATTCAAGATATTTTTAAAATTAAAAATATGTATATGTCAATTTCAAATTAGAAGTTAATATTGTTTTTTTTATGCAGGGACAACATCTGAACCACAAGAAGATACTACCCACCTCAAATTTCACTAGAATTAATTGGAAGTTCCAGGAACATTGTATACGACTACAACTTTCTAGATAATATGGATCCTACTAAAATTGAAGAATTGGGACCACCAATGCCTGAAAGGACAGTTCAAGATAAATAAATTGGGGGTTGAAACATCTTTTTGAAGGTAAATCTATCATAGCACAAGCTCATATGTTACATAGAGTTTTAAAGCGCAAATCTCTCAAAAATGTTGTGGAATTACTAGGCATTAAAAGTGAGAAAGAGGTTTTAGAAAATGAAATAGTATCAGAAAATGTGATGTCGACGCTTTCCACACTAGCCAAAAAGCGATCTCAAGTTGAAAAGAATGCTCATAGAGAATTTTTAACAGGTGTACTCGAGAAACAAACTGTATCAAGTCAGTTGATGTCACTAACTTCAAAATTGTTTAAAACATCAATAAAAAGTTTATGGCGGCATACACAATTTAGAATTCAATTAGATGAGAATGATGAACTTGCATGTTGGGCTAATTTTTGAAGGCATCCATATCATGATATAATTCCTGATGGTGTGAGGGATAGGGTAAAAGAGTTTTGGGATTTGAATTCTCGTGTTTCACCGAATGAAAAGGACGTTGTGTGACGTCGTATATATAGTGGAGTTTATGAATCTCATGCAAAACATATAACAGAGGTCAGTCAAGTAGAATTATTCTAGAACTTTATGGAGAGTAATACTGATGTGAAGATTTTCCTTAGCACATTAATAGGATTAAACCATGGTATGTCAGGCCTATCACTGTTCGAGACACATGTTATTATCGATACCATGTAGAATTCCAATTATTTTATCAGAAATTTCTAAATTTTGGCATAAGATATTGGTCAAATGACCCCCCTCTTTCAAGTGTTCGTGAATTGTTATCAAAGATATTATGTGCACGAGTGAATAATAAATTATTTTATAAAAAAGAATGTGTTGGTGGAAGAAAATGCCCAAAATTTTCTGATTTGGAACTCTACGATGCAAAGTATCCCATTGATCCTAATGATCCCAGACTGTCAAATCTCAGTCAGAATTGGAAGCGATATGAAAATGTTACTTACACTCATGTTGTAGATTCAAGCACAACATAAAAAAATATCACTTTACTTAACGACAACATTTCAATGACATATTTTATGGAGAAGTTCAGGGTGAAAATATACAAATATATTAAGCACTGTGATATAGCATAATGGAAATATTTACACTTCAAGAAATCATGTCATGTGTTCCCAAAAGGAACAATATTATCAATGGTTGATTTCGCTGAGAATTACACGTTTAGTCCACAAAAAGAGATACGATGTGAGTATTATCATTCAAACCAAGTATCTATATTTGTGAATATTTTGTATAGACATGCAGAGCTTGATATTGATGAGCGATGAAAATAATCGTGAGGTGATTAAGGAGTACCATTTTTACACCAGTGATGATCGAACACATGATACATGTTTTGTTCAACATTTTTCTAATGTTATTTATAATGAATTGTTGAAACAAAGGGTCACTTTTAAAGAACATTGGGTATGGTGAGATGATTGTGTTGGTCAATTTAAATCAGCCAGATCGTTCTTTTGGTTGTCTCATCTTCAAAAGAGAACCAACATTCGACATCCATGGAATTTCATTGAGACAGGGCATGGAAAAGAAGAGCACGATGGTGTTGGTTCATGTGTAAAACGTGCACTTAGGAGGCATCAATTGAATCACCCAACTTCTCGACTTGCTAATTCTTTAGATTTTGTTAATTGGTGGAAAGATAATTTAAGTCATGTATCGAACCCAAGGATGGCTGATGTGCATAGGTAAGCGTACACATTTAAATAACAATATATTATACATGTATAGAGATATATGTGTATACATGTGTGTATTTTTTTATCAAAAACATATTAAATATTGTTCAAAATTTGACTCATACATGTGTGTGCTTTTCTCAAGAAGGTACTTTTGGAATATTTCAATGGGTGATGTTGATAGATCGTTGCAATTTAATTTTCTTGGAATCCATCAAACAACAAGTTTACACTCAATTAGGAGTAATAACATGACAAATATACATTGCATTGAGAAATGAAAGTGCTCTTGCTTTTGTTCTGCATGTATTGATTAGAAAAATTCCATCAATGACTGTGAAAACCAAATTAAGAAATCTTTTAAACCATGAAAACACGAAGAATTGACACCATTGCCCCCATTTGGAAACGTGACTGACAAGGAAATGGACAATGAAGTGGTTGAGATTGGAAATTATTATGATCGTGTTTCTGATATGGTTAGAGAAGGTGATGTCTTCGTTGTCATTACACCAGAAAATAATAAAGAAAAAGTGAATTATATTTATTGCAATGCACTATGTCTAAATCCATGTTGTTGCAAGAGTATAATGATCCATTAAAGTATCTATACCCAATTTGTTCAATGGTGTTAATGGAACATTTCCTTTAAGCAAATAAATGTAAATATCATATTATTTTTCAAGATTACCAACCAGAGATTATTTATGCCCAATATAGTCACTTGGTCATAGCAACTCGGTTGCAGTTGAAGAAAGTGAAGAGTAGAAAAAAACAGCGACAATGGAGGTTATCAATAGATGATCATGATGCCATTCTGGAAAATTTTCCACTAGCACATTTCATATGAGTGGAACACATTGTTCAAGATGAAAAATGAACTTTGGTTCTAGGGTTAGAACATATAATTACTAAAATGCATTCGAATTTATATAGTTTAAGACTATATTGTGGATTGCTTTCAAATAAATGGACATGTGGATGGTTATATGTGTGTTGGTATAAACAATGTATTATGATCTACTGGATAAGGGCACCTTGCTATATAATTAAGTTATGGTGACTTAAAGTGTCCATGATGTTTACTCCTAGATGATCTTAACTTGCCCTTTTTTTGCATGGATATGATGGCGATGCATGAATATTTAATTTCATATGTATATTATTGTATCGTTAGTTTAGTTTTGATATCAAATGTCATCATATTAAAATCTCTTCATTAGTTTATATTAGTTTATATTTGATGTGGCTAATCTCTTCATTATTGTCTCTTCTCATGATGGAGGTATCCTACTTTTATTTTCAATTGACATGTTTATATTTTCCATGTGCTTGGACAACATTGTTCACAACATGGAATAGATCCTACAAAGGAACATTCAAGAATACAAAACTATTCATAACGGTGTGTTTAGTTATGAATTAAATCTTTGTTAGAAATTTTCTCTAGTAATGGATTTCATACTCTTAAATTAAGAGATAGATATCCCACCCATTTTAGCAATAAATCCAAAATTTTTTATCTGAAATTATTATTTACAAAGGAAAACATCTCAATTCTCATCAATGTTTCAATATAGATGAAGAGAAATGGTTTTGTAAATTTCAAATTTAAGGAGAAAATTTATTCAAACTAGTTTATAGAGCATATTGATAGCTTCAACAAAGTATCCTACAAATGCCAAATGTCAAATGTTTCTATGTTCATTTGACATATTTCTATTTTCCATGTCCTTGGAAAATATTTTTCACAACATGGAATAGATCCTACAAAGTAACATTCAAGAATACAAAACTATTCATAAAGATGTTTTTAGCTATGAGTTAATTCTTATGCTAGAAAGTTTCGTTAGTAATGGATTTCACACTTTTATATTAAGATATATATATGCCACCCCTTGTAGCAATAAATCCAAAATTCTTTAGATGAAATTATTATTTCCAAAGGAAAACAACTCAACTCTCATCAACGTTTCAACATATATGAAGAGAAATGGTTGGCTAAATTTCAAATTTAAGGAGAAAATTTATTCAAACTAGTTTATAGAGCATATTGATAGCTTCAACAAAGTATCCTACAAATGTCAAATGTCAAATGTCAAATGTTTCTATGTTCATTTGACATGTTTCTATTTTCCATGTGCTAGGAAAATATTGTTCACAACATGGAATAGATCCTACAAAGGAACATTCAAGAATACAAAACTATTCATAAAGGTGTGTTTAGCTATGAAATAATTCTTATGTTAGAAAGTTTCGCTAGTAATGGATTTCACACCTTTATATTAAGAGATAGATATCCCACCCCTTGTAGCAATAAATCCAAACATTTTTAGATGAGATTATTATTTCCAAAGGAATAAAACTAAACTCTGATCAATGTTTCAGTATATATGAAGAGAAATGGTTTGGTAAATTTCAAATTTAAGGAGAAAATTTATTCAAACTAGTTTATCGAGCATATTGATAGCTTCAAAAAAGTATCCTACAAATGTCAAATGTCAATTTTTTCTATGTTCATTTGACGTGCTTGTATTTTCCATGTGCTTGGAAAATATTGTTCAGAACATGGAATATATCCTACAAAAGAACATTCAAGAATACATAACTATTCATAAAGTTTTGTTTCGCTATGAATTAATTCTTATGTTAGAAAGTTTCGCTAGTAATGGATTTCGCACTTCTATATTAATAGATAGTTATCACATCCCTTGTAGCAATAAATCCAAAAGTGTTTAGATGAAATTATTATTTCCAAATGAAAACAACTCAACTCTTATCAATGTTTCAATATATATGAAGAGAAATGGTTTGGTAAATTTAAAACTTAAGGAGAAAATTTATTCAAACTAGTTTATAGAGCATATTGATAGCTTCAACAAAGTATCCTACAAATGTCAAATGTCAAATGTTTCTATGTTCATTTGACATGTTTCTATTTTCCATGTGCTTGGAAAATATTGTTCACAACATGGAATATATCCTATAAAGGAACATTCAAGAATAAAAAACTATTCATAAAGGTGTGTTTAGCTATGAATTAATTCTTATGCTAGAAAGTTTTGCTAGTAATGGATTTTACACTTTTATATTAAGAGATAGATATCCCACCCCTTGTAGCAATAAATCCAAACGTTTTTAGATGAAATTATTATTTCCAAAGGAAAACAACTCAAATCTCATCAATATTTCAATATATATGAAGAGAAATGGTTTGGTAAATTTCAAATTTAAGGAGAAATTTTATTCAAACTAGTTTATATAGCATATTGATAGCTTCAAAAAAGTATCCTAATTTTTAAAATTGGAAGAAGTATTACCTTTATTCTTTTATATTTTATTGATGGAACATAAAATTCGAATCATAGGGTGGCATGTGTGTGTGTGTTTGGGGGGGGGGGGGGG